>CM075480.1:33157500-34357500 GCA_037950665.1 Hypophthalmichthys nobilis | reverse complement strand
TGGTGGTGGCAGCATCATGCTGTGGGGGTGTTTTTCAGCTGCAGGGACAGGACAACTGGTTGCAATCGAGGGAAAGATGAATGCGGCCAAGTACAGGGATATCCTGGACGAAAACCTTCTCCAGAGTGCTCAGGACCTCAGACTGGGCGAAGGTTTACCTTCCAACAAGACAATGACCCTAAGCACACAGCTAAAATAACGAAGGAGTGGCTTCACAACAACTCCGTGACTGTTCTTGAATGGCCCAGCCAGAGCCCTGACTTAAACCCAATTGAGCATCTCTGGAGAGACCTAAAAATGGCTGTCCACCAACGTTTACCATCCAACCTGACAGAACTGGAGAGGATCTGCAAGGAGGAATGGCAGAGGATCCCCAAATCCAGGTGTGAAAAACTTGTTGCATCTTTCCCAAAAAGACTCATGGCTGTATTAGATCAAAAGGGTGCTTCTACTAAATACTGAGCAAAGGGTCTGAATACTTAGGACCATGTGATATTTCAGTTTTTCTTTTTTAATAAATCTGCAAAAATGTCAACAATTCTGTGTTTTTCTGTCAATATGGAGTGCTGTGTGTACATTAATGAGGAAAAAAAATGAACTTAAATGATTTTAGCAAATGGCTGCAATATAACAAAGAGTGAAAAATTTAAGGGGGTCTGAATACTTTCCGTACCCACTGTATATACATATACATGTGCATACACATATGCAGTACATATACATAGATATAAGTTGAGACTTTCTGATCAATATTTTTTGCTTCATTTTTGATGTAAGTTGGTTGTGTTAGTTGTAACATAAGTTGTGCGCACCAGAAAACATGGAGGGAAGCGCTTTTGAGTACCGGTTCACAGGGACACGTTTACTTACTGGAGTAGGATTTTTCTCCATCTCTGGTAAGATGGCAATCATGATAAGTGTGTTCTTTAATTATTAGGGGTGCAACGGATCACAGTTAATCCGGGATCCGTACGGATAAGTCCCACGGTTCAGCACGCATGTGATTCGCAGATTAACTGCTGAGTTTAACCATCATAGAGTGAAAGTTTATCATTTGGACATGATTTGTCTCGCCAATTAACACATTCAAACGATTTTAAAAGTGGAAGAAAAGGCAAAAATCGGGACTCGCGAGCTGTTATCTGTCCCACACCCGAAGCGCGCACACGCAGAGAGAGAGAGAGAGAGAGACATATCAGACAGCGCTCTAACACCGAATTAATTCCTCTTTCGCGTTACTTTCGATTGAAGGGACATGTACACACAAAATTATGTCAAAAAACCTTGTCTCGGCAAATATTCTCTGTTATGTCATTTGCGAACAGTTGAGAAAGAAACCGGATGTGTATCAGTATGTCTGTGCGTGTATTTCGTCTTAAAGTGACAGCAGCCTAATATTCCTGCTGTTGTCTGTGTCATTAATGTTAATAAAATAGAACTTAAAAAACATCATTATCATCATCTACAATGTTCGAGAGAAAAGAAGATAGTGAGGAGAGCAAAGTGTGAGTACCAAGCAAGCAACATCTCCAAGTGCTCCCTTGTGAACCAGACCAAAAAAGTTATGTGCACCCCTGAATATGATCCAAATAGCTACTTCAGTGTCATTCCTTATAGTGTATAGGTTAAGATTACCATAATGCTGTTTTATAGTAATAGAAGAATATACACATAATTATGCTTATACAGGTATGATATATTTCAGTGAACAGATTCACTGAAATATCATACCTGTATAAGCATAATTATGTCGATGAATTGATTCAAAACTCTAATGGAACAATTCATTTGAATCATGATTCAATAAGGGCCCAGTCTCCATGTGAGTTTTTTGTGTGTTTTGGTAAAAATACACTACTGCTCAAAAGTTTTGGGTCAACTTTTTTTAAAATAAATTAATACTTTTAATCATCAAGGATGATTTGATCATTGTTTCCACAAAAATATTAAGCAGCACAACATTGATAATAATATGAAATGTTTCTTGAGCAACAAATCATCATATTAGAATGATTTCTGAAGGATCGTGTGACACTGAAGACGAGTAATGATGCTGAAAATTCATCTTTGATCACAGGAATAAATTACATATTACTGTTTGTACTGTATTTTTGATGCTGTTTTTACGGTTTTCTTAAATTGATGCTTATAAAATAATAAAATATTAAAATATATATATATTTTTTAGTGACAAAAGATTATGGAAATATGCATGTATTATTTTAATTACTATATTATACTTTTGCATTTACATAAACATCACAATATATTGAGAGATATATTGAATATTATCAAAAGGATTTTTTTTAGCTATATTACCCATCGCTTCTTTACATACTCTCTATCATATTTATTCTGCAAGGCCATAAGCTGTTAGGCTGCCATTAACTGCCTAATGGGGCTTAAAAGAGCAGACCGTGTCTGTCCCAGGAAAATCAGACCCTCCTTATATCCAGCGCAGGGGGCTCTGATAGCCTGATGGAATGGACTTGAATGTGTGTTGAGGAGTGTGTATGTGTCTCTGTAAGCATTTCCTGTAAGCCTATGCCTTGGTAATCATTTATAAGAATCAGAGTGGTCGCTAGTGAAATCTATGCATCCTGTATGTACACACACACTGATCCATCCTGTATACTAACTGACTGTGGGCTTTACATCACTTTGATGCACCTTAAAGCTGCATCCAATCGTTAAGCTTTCTAGAATTCCTGAGAGGTCCATTCCCAAGTGGACATATTTCTCAGAAGTGCTCCCTAAAACAAAGCCTTAAGTTGGTCAAAACTCCCTGGCATCCCTGAAAGCAACCACTAATTTGTGGTCTACATTTAATCACCCATAATGCTTTGCAGGCTTTGCATCTCCTAGATCCAGATGGCTTTTTGGCAGAAAGCAGAGCTTCAAACCTGGATATGTATCACCCGGAGTGCAGATCCTGAATATGACAGTGAAATTATGTTTTTTATTTTTTCATTAAGCTTAAAGGAGACTTTTATAATTTAACTATAATTTAATTTATTATTTAAATTAATTATAAATTACAATTATAATTTAATTACCAAAAACAGGCATAATATATTTTTCTATTAACAATTTCTTTTTTTTTTCTTTTTTTTTTTGCTGCTGAGCCTGTGAGACGTCTATGTAAATGTCCTCTTTACTTGTGATATGAGATGCTGCACTACGCTGCATTTAAACATGAGCTGCAGGTTTTCTGTCCAGATTAATATGGTTTTAAAGGATTAGTTGACTTCAGAATTAAAATTTCCTGATAATTTACTCACCGCCATGTCACCAAGATGTTCATGTATTTCTTTCTTCAGTCGAAAAGAAATGGTTTTTCAAGGAAAACATTCTAGGATTTTTCTCAATATGGTGGACTTCAACAGTTACCAACGGGTTGAAGGTCCAAATTATAGTTTCACTGCAGCTTCAAAGGGCTCTACACGATCCCAGACGAGGAATAAGGATCTTATCTAGCGAAACGATCAGTCATTTTCTAAAAAAAATAAATAAAAAATTATATACTTTTTAACCACAAAAGCTCATCTTGTGCTAGCTCTGCGATGCGCCACACATTACGTAATCATGTTGGAATGGTCATGGCGTGACGTAGGCGGAAGTACCACTGTAGTGTTTTTGTATAGGGTGTTTGACTTAGTCTTTGCATGTTCGCTTTGTAGACACTGGATCGGTACTTCTGCCTACGTCACACGTGACCTTTCTAACGTGCTTAGAGCTAGTGCAAGACAAGCATTTGTGGTTAAAAAAAATATACATTTTTTATTTTTTAGAACAATAACCAATCGTTTCGCTAGATAAGACCCATATTCCTCGTCTGGGATCATGAAAAGCCCTTTGAAGCTGCACAGAAACTGTAATTTTGACCTTCAGTCCGTTGGTAACTGTTGAAGTCCACTATATGAAGAAAAATTCTGGAATGTTTTCCCCAAAAACCATAATTTCTTTTCGACTGAAGAAAGAAAGACATAAACATCTTGGATGACATGGGGGTGAGTAAATTATCAGGAAATTTTAATTCAGAAGTCAACTAATCCTTTAACTGCCCTATACTTAAAGGTGCAACATGTAATATTTTTGCAGTAAAATATCCAAAAACCACTAGGCCAGTGTTATATACTTTGTTCACTTGAGTACATACAATATCCCAAATGTTTCCAACTATTTGTGAATCGTGAGAAAATTGCAATTTTAACCAAGGCTCCGGGACGTGTGAGGAGTCGCCTGTCAATTGCGTTATACCCGCGTTACCCTCTGTTTCCGGTTTTATTTTGTAAAAACCATGGAAACACTAAAGACATGTAATATATTACATGTTTTAATAGACAAGGTAACAACTGTTTGGTTACGTTTATAGACAGAAAACTAATTGTTAAATAGCTCAACACGTTTAGTCTTATTGTTTAAATCTAATTTTCTTTTTGTGAGTACCATGTTTTACCATGCCTCAGAGAAAAACACTGTTTTCTCAAGTAGCTAACATAGCATAATCAGATGCAGCTTTATTTTTAGTAACAGTAATACAGAATTTTCTCCATCATACAATACATTTTAAAATTAATTGCATGCCATTTATCAACACAAGCCATGCAGCATTTAATATGATATTCTAAAATCGATCTATCCTACTGCAGTGTGCAACAAGTGTCTCGCAGCAGCCACCGAGCGAACGCACAGAGTAATGTTATAACATCATTTTCAACACTCTCAAATGTATCTAATATGATAAACAGAGCTGTGTTACCTCATACCTCAGACCACATGTCCCAAGATTCCACGCTCAAACTTGCTGTCATCAAGCTATGCCTTTGTTTTGAATAGGTCTCTAGCGACCTCTAGCGGACAGAAATCTTACATATTGCACCTTTAAATAATAACCTCTTTCCAAAGCCTGATTTACACTGTTACATATTTATAAACAATCCACACTAAAATATGCCTAAAATATTCAGACACCTATATAATTTTTGCACATAAACTTCAAGCCACTCATACCTAAAATTGGTATACATTAGAAGGACCTGCAGAGTGTCTGGTGCTACTCAAAGCCAAAAACAACATAAGAGTTTTACTGTTTCCCTCATTTTACCTATGGTGTTTAGATTCTATCCGTATGACCTTAAGGTGACTGAACAGGCCAGGTTACTGTTCATTGTGTTCAAATGGCAAAATTTGCGGAAGAATGCAATGGAACAAACCATTTTCACAATTTATTTTCAATAAATACTCTTTTCTCTAAGGAGGAAGTTTTGAGTTCTGAAACTGAAAGGTACAGAATTAATACCACTTTTTAATGATACAATGAACTCTTTCATCACAAAATATATATATATATATATATGTACACAGGTGCTGGTCATATAATTAGAATATCATCAAAAAGTTGATTTATTTCACTAATTTCATTCAAAAAGTGAAACTTGTATATTATATTCATTCATTACACACAGACTGATATATTTCAAATGTTTATTTCTTTTAATTTTGATGATTATAACTGACAACTAAGGAAAATCCCAAATTCAGTATCTCAGAAAATTAGAATATTGTGAAAAGGTTCAATATTGAAGACACCTGGTGCCACACTCTAATCAGCTAATTAACTCAAAACACCTGCAAAGGCCTTTAAATGGTCTCTTAGTCTAGTTCTGTAGGCTACACAATCATGGGAAGACTGCTGACTTGACAGTTGTCCAAAAGACGACCATTGACACCTTGCACAAGGAGGGCAAGACACAAAGGTCATTGCAAAAGAGGCTGGCTGTTCACAGAGCTCTGTGTCCAAGCACATTAATAGAGAGGCGAAGGGAAGGAAAAGATGTGGTAGAAAAAAGTGTACAAGCAATAGGGATAACCGCACCCTGGAGAGGATTGTGAAACAAAACCCATTCAAAAATGTGGGGAGATTCACAAAGAGTGGACTGCAACTGGAGTCAGTGCTTCAAGAACCACTACGCACAGACGTATGCAAGACATGGGTTTCAGCTGTCGCATTCCTTGTGTCAAGCCACTCTTGAACAACAGACAGCGTCAGAAGCGTCTCGCCTGGGCTAAAGACAAAAAGGACTGGACTGCTGCTGAGTGGTCCAAAGTTATGTTCTCTGATGAAAGTAAATTTTGCATTTCCTTTGGAAATCAGGGTCCCAGAGTCTGGAGGAAGAGAGGAGAGGCACACAATCCACGTTGCTTGAGGTCCAGTGTAAAGTTTCCACAGTCAGTGATGGTTTGGGGTGCCATGTCATCTGCTGGTGTTGGTCCACTGTGTTTTCTGAGGTCCAAGGTCAACGCAGCTGTATACCAGGAAGTTTTAGAGCACTTCATGCTTCCTGCTGCTGACCAACTTTATGGAGATGCAGATTTCATTTTCCAACAGGACTTGGCACCTGCACACAGTGCCAAAGCTACAAGTACCTGGTTTAAGGACCATGGTATCCCTGTTCTTAACTGGCCAGCAAACTCACCTGACCTTAACCCCATAGAAAATCTATGGGGTATTGTGAAGAGGAAGATGAGAGACACCAGACCCAACAATGCAGAAGAGCTGAAGGCCACTATCAGAGCAACCTGGGCTCTTATAACACCTGAGCAGTGCCACAGACTGATCGACTCCATGCCACGCCGCATTGCTGCAGTAATTCAGGCAAAAGGAGCCCCAACTAAGTATTGAGTGCTGTACATGCTCATACTTTTCATGTTCATACTTTTCAGTTGGCCAAGATTTCTAAAAATCCTTTCTTTGTATTGGTCTTAAGTAATATTCTAATTTTCTGAGATACTGAATTTGGGATTTTCCTTAGTTGTCAGTTATAATCATCAAAATTAAAAGAAATAAACATTTTGAAATATATTAGTTTGTGTGTAATGAATGAATATAATATACAAGTTTCACTTTTTGAATGGAATTAGTGAAATAAATCAACTTTTTGATGATATTCTAATTATATGACCAGCACCTGTATATATATATATATATATATATATATATCAAGGAATGCTTTATTCCTCATTGAAATGACTCATTTAATTTTAAAAGTAACAATAATGATGAGTATACACATTTTGAAATGCATTATGGGCTTGGCTTATAATAGAATAGAAAACCTTTATAGTCAAAACGAAATTTAAAGTCTCATACAAGTGCACACACATACGAAAATGTACAATTTAAAGAAATGTAACCAGTGCAAATATGACATATATGTACAGTAAAACAGTGCAATGTAAATGAATATGTATAGGATGTTATGAAAAAGTTACTGAAATTGCGGTCAAAATGAGCCACTAATACTGATATCCAGCACTTTAAGCTAAAGTATAAACACTGAAATCTCTTATTTTCCAGTTAAGGAGCTGAAAAGTGGTGACCTTTTTGCAAATTGTCTAGCTGTCTGGGGTGGAGTGCCTCTGAAACCCAGATCAGCTGGAGCTTGAAAATGGCTTGTTTATTTTCAGCAGTGAAAGAGGGGAAGTGAAAGTAATACGCACACATTTTGTTTTGACTTCATAGAACAGCAGATGGTTTCCGTGCTGTACCAACAATAATACGACAGCTCAAAACTTCTTTTATGATTTTTTTCCGTTTATGTTGCTCTGGGCAAGAACCGGAGACATGAAAACAATAACTCCCAAACCACAAAGCAAATATGAACTCCTGTGAGTACGCTGGAACCTAGTGAGTAACTGACAATGAAAACAAATCTAATCCTGTTATGGTTTAGATAACACTTCACATTTACTTTTTGTTGGGCAAAGAATTAGTGTTAAGTGTTTAAGTGTTAATCGCACTGTGCAAACTAGATTTTAAATCAAAGGAGTTCTATTGACAATGAACAATCTTAGCCATCTTTAAGTGCAAAAAAAGTGAAGTAAAAAAAAATAATAATAAAACAAATCTACTTTAATTAGCATTCACACTGTCCCTGGCAATGAAAATGGATTCAGGTATTTTTGGTGCCCTTCACATTCACACTGTCATTTTATTCCTTGAAATATAACTCATATGGACCAATTATATGATACTTTTAATGTGTTTTTGTTTGTTTTCTTATATTTTGGAGCTTGAATGCTTCAGTCCCCATTCATTGGAATGGTTTTGAAAACACATTTTCAACCGTTTTGCTAATTTAAATGACACGTCCTCCCCAGAACCCCGACCTCCAAAGTCACGCCAGCCAATCCGATGTCCGCAAACCCGAACGCTCTAAATAACTGACAGACAGTGGGAGCTTCTGATTGGCTCCAGCGTGACAGTTGTGATATCTGACGTCGATTTCAGTCATATCATGTAGTAGATACATTATATATGGGGTGTTAAAAATAAATCGATTCTAACAGCTTTAATATGAACCAGTTTGTGAATAATAAACTAAACAAAACGTCTCACCTGCATCCTCCGCCGGCGGATAATACCGGAGTCATCCATGGCATCGCTCATCGTGTCTGTCTTGACTAAAACCCTCCACCGGTCACATCTGAGTCCACGTGGTGACAGACACCTACAGGCAGATGTTCAGAAGTTTTACTCCGTTTGTATTTCCCCCTTCAGGTAGAGAAGATCATGGGCGTTGCGAAGAGATGCGCGAGACACATCAACAACAAACACACCGCTGATGGAGAGTACACTAGTAGATAACCGTTAAAAAATAAACCGAAATATCGTTTTATGATTAAAACGCACCGGTCTCAGCAGCCAGGGTCAAAGTGCCTGGTTTTTACGGTCAGAAACGAGTAAAAGATTCATCTTGAGTGATCTCGATCTTCACTTTTTCTGTCCGCGCGGGCACGACCGAGGCGCGTCCTTTCGGAGAGAGGTCTTTTTGGACATCTGGAGCACTAACGAAGCATCCAGCCGCACTAATGGACCACGGTCTGTCCCCCAGAGGACATCGCCATCATATCATATTCGCTGGCTGGCAGCTGGATCAGTAATGGCTTCATTTATGTGAAATGCATCCTGCTCTGATTGCTGCCGTGAGCTTCTTTCTGAATGAAGTACAGTAATCATTCCTTCCTGTGGTACACTGATGAGTGCACGTGAAATCTGCACTAGCTGCCGCCTCTGCTGATAGATCCAAATACACACTCTGCTACCCTGGAGAATGCGCGTGTGTAATGAATCTGCTCACTCTCAAGGAGAAGCACGTTAACCCTTTGCGCTCTGAGCTGAAGGAAACATGTAGGTGGCGCCCATCAGAAGTCAATCTCACGAAATTAGTGCTGAGCTATTTTGGGACACTTAAAAGTGCAATATGTAAGAATTTTGCAGTCAAATATCCAAAAACCACTAGGCCAGTGTTATATATTTTGTTCACTTGAGTACTTATAATATCCCAAATGCAACTATTTGTAAATCGTGAGAAAATTGCAATTTTAACCAAGGCTCCGGGACGTGTGAGGGAGTCGCTTGTCAATTGCGTCATACCCGCGTTACCCTCGGTTTCCTGTTTTATTTTGTAGAAACCATGGAAACACCAAAGATTTTAATATTTACATGTTTTAATAGGCAAGGGAACAACTGTTTTGATATATTTATAGACAGAAAACGAATTATTGTTATATAGCTCAAGACATTTAGTTTAGTAATTTTCTTGATTTTTTGCGAGTACCATGCCTCAGAGAAAAACACTATTTTGTGAAGTAGCTAACATAGCATAATCAGCAGCTTTATTTTTAGTAACAGTAATACAGCATTTTCTCCATCATACAATACATTTTAAAATTAATTGCATGCCATTTATCAACACAAGCCATGCAGCATTTAATATATTCTAAAATCGATCTATCTTACTGCACTGTGCAACAGTGTCTCGCAGCAGCCGCCAAGCGAACGCACAGAGTAACGTTATAACATCATTTTCAACACTCTCAAATGTATCTAATATGATAAACAGAGCTGTGTTACCTCATACTCATGACCAGAATAGCGGAAGCGGCGCCGGCGACTGTGGCATAATAAAAGTTCCGCTGCTCGTGAGGCGTGTGTTGCGCAATCGCTCCAGCGGCCTCGTTCAGCTCCTACAACACTCGGTCCTGCTCTGCTTCATACTACAATAACGTTAATAATTACATCCATGAACATGATTTCTTCCTGAGTCCTATCCCAATTCTCTTCCACCATCCGTTGAGGTGAAGACCACATGTCCGAAGATTCCGCGCTCAAACTTGGCGTCATCAAGCTACACCTTTGTCTTGAATAGGCCTCTAGCGGATAGATGGATGGATGGATGGATGGAATGTTAGAACAATAGAACGATGTATGGATGGATGGATAGATGGATGGATGGATGGATGGATGGAATCTTTGGTAGATCAATAGAATGATAGAACGATAGATGGATGGATGGAATGTTAGAACAACAGAACGATGGATGGATGGATGGATGGATGGATGGAATGGTAGAACAACAGAACGATAGAACAGAAAATATTACATATTGCACCTTTAATATATATTTGTATATAAAATAATGTTTCGTGTAATGCGTTTATATATTGTGCCTAGTTCACATTTAATACATAAAAATATATTTCATTATATATTTATAATTTATATATATATATATATATATGACCCCTGTCCACCATCAAAAGTGCCTACAGTGGGCACATGAGCGTCAGGAGTAGTGGAAGAAGGTCACCTGCTCCGATCTTTTGCATCACATGGATGGGAGTGTACATGCAGCGTTGTTTACCTAAGGAAGTGATGGCACCAAGATCACTGTGGGACGACAAGCCGGTGGAGGGAGTGTGATGCTCTGGGCAATGTTATGCTGGGAAACCCTGGGTGCGGCCATTCATGTGGACATAAATTCGATACGTGCCACTTACCTAAGCATTGCTGCAGACCAGGGGCCATATTCACAAAACATCTTAAGGCTAAAAGTAGCTCCTAACTTGCCGATTTAGGAGAAACTCTTAAAAATAATGGGCATATCAGTCCTAAATTTTAGCTTTAAGAGTATTTCACAAAGCATTTTAGCACTAAAACTAGCTCCTAAATCTGTGAAAAGTTAGGAGTAGACAAGAGGACTCTTAAGTCACTAAGACCAAATCACGAACAATCCTAAAATGATTGTTGCCGGCAATCTGCCTCAGCAATCCGCCCAGTACACCATTGAGGCAATAGGTGATAGAGCCTTGGGTGCTGAACCTTTTCTTCATAAATGCAATAAATATTTTGATTTATACATTTTAATCTGCAATGACATAACATAAAGGTTAATTTATGTACAGACAAAATGTATATAATGATGGAGAATAAAACATTGTCAGCGCCAATAGCCTAGTGGGCAGCTCAGGTGACCCGAGTTCAAGTTCCGACTCCAACCTTTCCCGACCCCCACTTCACTTCCTGTCTACTCACTGTCCTATCATAATAAAAAGGCAAAAATAAATCTTTGAAAATAAATAAAAAAGTCGTTTGACGAGTTCATGCTTATAAATGATTGAATAAAGAGTAAAATAAGCGTATTCGGCATGCTGTCTGAGGAGAGGCTCCGAGCTCGGAATTTAGCTCAAACCCGGAGAACTTCCCTGTATCCTAGGAATAGGAATCAGTCCAGAGTGAGAAGTCAGGGTGGCAGAGGGATGCAGAAAACTGTCAAAGTAACTAGATGAGTCGGCTGTGTATATATATATATTTGCTCCTCCCAAACTTTGATTATAAAACATCATTTGTCGCTTGAATTCTTCAATCTCTCAAGATGCAGACATGTAAGAGGCTGACAATTAGCTGAACATATACTTAATTAGTGACACTTAGCCTACATTTTAAAATCTTCATTTGAATATGACATTTTTATTTTAAAATCTTTATTTGAATATGATACATGATACCTCGTTCAACAACATTTCTATGATTAAATCACTGACAGAGACCCCTCCCCTATCAGCCAATCACTGTGGGTATATGTGCTAACATCATCCATAACAAGGTCAATCCTTTCTCTTAGCTTAAGACTTCTCTCTATTCCTCAGTAAAAGTTTGTCTCAGCAGCTTTGTGAATAAGTTTTAAGAGAAAACTCTAACCTAAGAACTTTTACTGCTATTAAGGAGAACTCTTAGTGGTAAGATAAAATGTTTTATGAATACGGCCCCAGGTACACCCCTTCATGACGTTGGTGTTCCCTGGGGGAAGTGGCCTCTTAGCAAGTAATGCACACTGCACACATTGTTCAGGAATGGTTTGAGGAACAGTATGAAGAGTTCAAGAGGTTGCCCTGGCCTCTAAATTCCCCAGACTCAATCCAATTGAGCATCTATGAGATGTGCTGGACAAACAAGTTCGATCCACAGCGGCTCCACCTACAGGACTTGAAGGATCTGCTGCTAACATCTGGGTGCCAGATACCACAGCACACCTTCAGGGGTCTAGTAGAGTTCATGCCTCAGTTGGCGCAGTTTTGGCAGCACATGGAGGACCAACAGCATATTAGGCAGGTGATCATAATGTTTTGGCTCATCGCCGGTGTATACTGTGTCTACATATAGACAGTTTATATATTAGAAAGCAGATATGTCAGTGAATTGTAAGTCATTGCATGTGCGTGCGACTGTTGAATGTTTGTACTGATTGTACAATAATATTAATAAATAAAACTGGACAAGCACATTACTGAGCATGTTACATTCCATCTTGCATTATTCATCCCTTCACTAGCTCCTTTACAGTTTTTGTGAGGGGATTCCATTCATTTCTACTGCAGCTGTTGAGTAAACATTACCAATACACACTTTACAGCAAAACCACATGTCTAACATGTTAGAGACATATAGAGATCTATTTCCCTATAGTGGCCAAAAGAGATGCAGCTATACAGTAATCGGGAGATTCTTTCTTACCAAAGGATCTTACAAGAAAGGGCTGTATTGTGTTTGAGAATATAAATTAAATAACAAGATGTATATAATAATAATGTCCATGTGGGTGTGTGAGAGTGGAAATATTAGACTTCCCCGAAGCTAAAGCGTGGGTTCCTTGTTTAGTTTAGATGAAATCTGTTACCTATTTCATTGAAAGACAATATGTTCCTTTGAACAGTTTAAGTGTTGAGGGGGGATTGTCCACCTGACAATGACAACAGTGTCAAACTAGACGGCAGAACGTGCCGTATCCTAGAAACATGTCAGACATAGAAATGAGCCAAAACAGCTGCTATTCTCTCTCTGAGCAAAGTCCATTATGACATCACAATGCAGCTTCATACAACCACTTTGCTTGATCATGGTGGGAATATCACAAAATCTGTCAATAATGTGTCATATTTCACCCCAAAATTAAAAGAATGACATTATGCTGAAAGAAAATGATGCACAATTATGAAATATGACATTTATATTGACATAATATATAATCCAATGTGTGTGTATGTGTATACTCTCTATACAGGCTCAGACTATGTAAATTCTTAACTGAAAATGATGTGTCAATCCAGTGTGTTAATTTGCATGTTTCTTTTAACATTAAATGGCACAGACTCTCTCACACATATTCTTCTTTCACACACAAACATTCAAAAGCTGTAGGCAAACAGAATGCAATCAACCATACAAGAAAAGATGCACCCACGAGGAATCTGTAATCAAAAGCTCTGCTGCCGTAGAAACCATTACATGAGAGAAAGACAAACACCACAGGAAACTACATCAAATCATCCAAAAACACTGAGAAACACACCAGTAATCAATTTATAATTCTTTTCACATTATTCTATATCAGCACCACTGCTTTCTATATAAAACAAGGAGGAGAGTGAAGTATGAAACAGATTAACAGAGTTCTTATGAACACACCTGGTTCTGTGCTTCTCAACTGGTGGGTTGCAACCCAAAAATGGGCCGCAGATCAAGGACGGTGGAGGAAAAGCAATGCTAAATGAAAATAAATCTTAAGGAAAAACTAAAAATAATACTTAAAGGATTAGTCCACTTTCAAATAAAAATTTCCTGATAATTTACTCACCCCCATGTCATCCAAGATGTTCATGTCTTTCTTTCTTCAGTCGAAAAGAAATTAAGGTTTTTGATGAAAACATTCCAGGATTTTTCTCCTTATAATGGACTTCAATGGCCTCCAAACGGTTGAAGGTCAAAATTATAGTTTCAGTGCAGCTTCAAAGGGCTTTAAACGATACCAGATGAGGAATAAGGGTCTTATCTAGCGAAACGATCGGTCATTTTCGAAAAAAATGTAAACGTATATGCTTTATATAAACAAATCGCCTTCCAAGTGCTTCCACCAAAACCGCACTTTCGTATTCTTCAAAAAGCTTATGCTGTATGTCCTACGCCTTCCCTATTCAACTTAAGGAAAATGTAACTGGCGCTGCGTTCGTTCCGTAAGAAGAATAGGGAAGGCGTAGGACATACAGCGTAAGCTTTTTGAAGAATACGAAAGTGCGGTTTTGGTGGAAGCACTTGGAAGGCGATCATTTGTTTATATAAAGCATATACATTTACATTTTTTTCAAAAATGCCCGATCATTTCGCTAGATAAGACCCTTATTCCTTGTCAGAAAGAAAGACATGAACATCTTGGATGACATGGGGGTGAGTAAATTATCAGGAAAATTTTATGTGAAAGTGAACTAATCCTTTAAGGAATAGCAAAATAAAAAGGCTTTTCAAAATGGAGGAGAAAATGCTCTGGTATTTTGTTGCAGATTCATCTGCTACTTGGTAGAAGCTAGTCAAATTAGACAGATGCCAACATGGTCAAGTTATGTGACGTCTTTTATTAAGGCCATTGAGGCAAACCCAGTCCTTATAGGAGGAAGAACATGTGCTGCAAAATACAAAGCTACAGACAATGGTTAGCTATGTTATTCTGTGTATTTTGTTTTAGCCTGATTCAGTATGGTAAGTGTTTATATTTTAGACCAGGCGGGATGGTTTTCACGGGAAATTGTGTACATACACTTGCCTGTGTGTGTTCCGTCATATCCGTAAATAAAGAAAAGTTGCTCTGGCTACTTTGACGCATGTATGGTGTGGGACAGTGGGAGGGGCATAGGTTAGTTGTAACAACCAGCGGGAAAGGTTGAGATGGAGCAGCTAAATCTCGAACCTCCAGGGAATCACCCGTTAAAAAAAAAAAAACAGAACAGAAGAGAGTCTGCTGGCAAAAAGAGATCGCGACAGAGCTCGTAATAAAATGAGATTTCGGAAATGGCGTTTTTATTACTCAACAGGTGAATAAAGTATTTTATTGCACAGATAAACCGGCATATGTATCTCTCTAACAGAGTTCATGGTAAAGCATTATCTATTGTGAAGGGTCATTTCATTATGGTTGTTGTAGCGCTGTGCTGGAATTTATTTTCAAGGAAGTACTGTTTATTAATGAGTTTAGATACAGTAACATCTTCAGCTAGTCAGCTTGAGATCCTTCCATCTAAACTGGCTATATCTCATAAGTCTAGTGAATGTTTTATGAGGAAGTAGGATAACCATATTCATCCGCACAGTCGCAGAGAGCCGAAGCACAACCAAAACAATGTTCTTCTGCAAAATCAAATTATTATTATTTATTATTATTTTTTTTTTTTAAAAATACTGACACTTCAACATAAAAGCACACATATTACAGAGTCTTCACAAGTATGCAGGTCTGGCTGAAAGAATTAACATTGACATCTGTTGGTAGACAGTGGAAATGACACTGTCTCTGGTCTCATTAAATATCCAAGGTGTTTCTACACTTGAGCCCCTTTTAAAAGACGAAACAAAATACAACAAAGCAAAACAAACAAACAAACAAACAAAAAAATATATATAACAAATGACAACAAAGGAAAAAAACTCAGACAATTAAATCAAATAATGAGTAGAATGGTAGTACACTATTCCCAACAAAGCCGAGTGCATTTTGAGAGGCATTTATAGATGAAATTCAACTCGGAATAAAAAAAAAAGAAGTTTGGAGTATGTTTGTTTCTTCCTAAACTAAAAGCCATAAATTACTGATTAGCAAATTGGAAAGTCATCCTAATGACTGCAAAGAAGTCTCTTTCTGTCACTAATTGCTGTGTCATGCGATGAATTGTTCTTGAAGTGAGTTGGCGGCGCAATAATGCCGACAGTGCCAAGGACAGACTGCTCTCATCAGCTTCGGCTGGTGTGATTTACTAAAACAGATCATTAGATTTGTCACAGGTAAATTTATAGCTAAATTAAAACATTAATGTGTTTGCTCCATTAAAGAATGAGAGTCAACATAAAACCTAATTAGTTTAGTAAAAGAAAAATTAAATAAAAACAATTGTACGCAGCTCTAGTAGAACCCCTGGAGAGAGCTATAACATCCATAACATTCCCATTCTCATTTACTACAATAAAAAATATTTTGTCATAATGCACAGCTAAGAGTGATGGAAAAAAACAGTTATCCAATTAGTCCTATTGATTGTGAGAAGTGGGTCTCAGTGAATCAACGGCAAACAGGATTAAGGGTTCAATGGGGACTCGTGTGTTTCCTGCAGGATCACCTGATTATTTACAGCAGCGTGGCCTTGACTGACATCACCTGTTAATGTCCTCAGTCAGATCAATCAGACATGACGTATTTAAAGAATCTACTGATGAGTCAGATTCTTTATATACTACAATATTCTCAATCCTACACACTAAGACAAAAGATTAACTTGATTGAACACATGCAAAGTTTTCTGATGCATGAATTTTTTCACTATGCATTAATGTATTTATTTATTTATATTTAATAATTATTGTATTATTTGACACTATTTCACATCACATTTATTTATTTATTTGACACATCAACAGTGGTGGACGAAGTACACAAATCAAGTACTTGAGTAAAAGTACAGATACGTATAAGAAAATATAACTACAGTAAAAGTATTTAGTTTCAATTTTACTTTAGTGAAATGACTTCATTTTTAATGAACTTCATTAAAAAGTAGTGATTGATGACTGTTTCTTTTATAAACATTTATGTTTGGCATCCCGAAATAAAAAGCAAATGGAGAATAATTAGCATAGCTGCTGTTCATAACATTAAACAAAGATAATCAATTGAACTGACACTTTGACTGGAGTACAAGGATATAAGATGCATTATGTGAACACTTGGCTAAAGAGATGTGTCTTTAATCTAGATTTAAACTGGGAGATTGAGTCTGAACCCCGAACATTATCAGGAAGGCTATTCCAGAGTTTAGGAGCCAATTGCGAAAACGCTCTCCCGCCTTTAGTGGACTTAGATATCCCAGGTACAACCAGGATTGGATTGTAGGGCGATTGAAGATCTGTTAAATACACAGGAGCTGAACCATTTAGGGCCTTATAGTTCAGTAGCAATACTTTATAACTGATACGGAACTTTATAGGTAATCAGTGTAGAGATTATAAAATTGGTGTTATATGATCATATTTTCTTGACCTGATAATAGTGCATTTTGGACTTTGTAGCTTGTAGCTTGTTTATTGAGGGTGCAGGACAACCAGCTAGTAATGCATTACAGTAATCTAGTCTAGACATCATGAATGCATGAACTAACCTTTTTGCATCAGAAACAGATAACCTGTTCCACAGCTTAGCGATGTTTCTGAGGTGGAAGAAGGCTGTTTTTTGTAACATATGAAATATGACTTTCAAAAGACGAGTTGCTTTCTAATATAACACTCAGGTCTTTTACTGTAGAGGATGAAGTAACAGTACATCCTTCTAAATGCAGATTGTAGTCTAAGAGATTCTGTGAACAAGTTTTTGGTCCAATAAGTAATACCTCAGTCTTATCTGAATTTAATAGAAGAAAATTACTGGTCATCCAATCTTTTATATCTTTAACACACTCTGTCAACTTGGATATTGTAGAGATATTGTCATTCGGTTGTGATGAAATATATAACTGAGTATCATCGGCACATAGCAGTGGAAACTAATTCAATGTTTTCTTATAATATTACCAAGTGGCAGCATATATATTGGAAATAGCAGAGGGCCTAACACAGATCCTTGCAGCACTCCATAATTTACTGATGTTATCTTTGAATTTTCCGTTTAAATAAACAAAATGTTAACGGTCTGATAGGTACGATCTAAACATGTGTATATATATATATATATATATATACATATATATATATATATACACTACCAGTCAAAAGTTTGGACACGGTAAGATTTTTAATGTTTTTAAAAGAAGTTTCGTCTGCTCACCAAGGCTGTATTTATTTAATTAAAAATACAGTAAAAACAGTAATATTGTGAAATATAATTACAGTTTAAAATAACTGTTTTCTGTTTGAATATATTTTATAAAGTAATTTATCCCTATGATCAAAGCTGAATTTTCAGCATCATTACTCCAGTCTTCAGTGTCACATGATCCTTGAGACTAATGAGACTAATATTGTTAGTGTGAGACTTCCCGTCGCTCAAATCCCTTCTCTGTATTACAGAGCCTCCCTTGGACTCCTCTAAAAGAATTAAACTCAGACGTGTCTGACTGTGTGATCCCAGTTTAGCTGACCTCTGTTGGGCTATCTGTGCCACATCCCGTTGACGCACAGACACTGGGCTAATTTAGGGATTTAATGCATGTCATGAGGGCAGGATGGGGCAAGGATTATAAAGGAAGGAACAGACTGAAGGGACACAGTCTTCATGAATGGATGTGTGTGAAACTTGACTGATATAATACCTGCTATCTTCAGCTCAAGCCTGTGAAGCTACTTCAACTTCTGTACCTTCAACTCTCCCGAAGAAGAGCCAAGTGAACTGAAATTTTCCGCTGACGGGAATCATGGAATCCGTGTCGCATACGTTACCTCGCGCAGAAGGATCCGTACCACGGAGAGCCCTAAAGGTCCCGGCTCGCGGGGCCTCATCACATTTCGTGGGCTCCACCATTGTCATCCTCTCCTCTTACGCTGTAGCGACACTGGCTATGAACTGTGGGAAAAAAATCCAGGATCAGCGAATGGGCACTTTAAAAAACTGAAGCAAGAACAGTTATTCAGGACTCGGAGCACTTTAGCTCTAACGGCTCATATGAAAATGCCTTATAACTCTGTAAACTCAGTTCATGTGTGTGAGCTGATGTTGAGAGTGTCTGCTGGCTCTGTCAGTGCTGCTGAAGAAACTCAACAACGAATAGAGCTGATGTTACCATCATGTTGACGGGACAGCATGAATGGATTCAGGATGGCATCCGAAGAACCATCACTCCTGTGGACGCTCAGCGGGAGCAGCAACAACATAATACAACAATAATGTCATAATTTATTTTTCTTCTGAATGTAACTAGAGAGATCCATTACTAAAGAATCAATTTGTTTAAGTTGCAAGTTAGATAATAAAGACATTTAATAATGTCATTATTTTTTTGTCTGTCCTTATTGATACATCATGACAGATTAAATACCAGTAGTATTATTTATATACTATTCTAGCATTATATTATACATAATACTGTATTTATTAATGTTTTCAGTTTTCCTTTTAATTTTAAAGTTTTAGTAATTTTATGACATTTTTATTTTTTAAATATTTACCTTTATTTTTTATTACAGTTTTAGTATTTTAAGTACTTCGACTTTATTTCAGTTAGTTGCCAAGACAAAATGTTCAGTTTTATTTAAGTTTTTCTTCTAATATTTATATTTTATTTTATTTCAGCTTTGTTTTAATAAAGAAAACAAATGTATAGGACTATTAGGTAACAATAACATCATTGTTTCATATGTAATTCATCAGTGATTGTGTGTTTAAAATGTCTAAAATATCTTATTCGTCATGAGGTGTTATAATTTAATGCCTCACATTGTGCGCTCAGTGAATAAAGTTAGATAAAAAGAAAACCAGCCTGTTTAATCTTATTTAACAGAGGTTTTAGAATAGAGATATGACCTGATTTGGCATAAATCATAGATTAGAGCAAATGAATGGAAATGCAGGTTAAGGTTGATAATGGTCTAATTATATGAAAGGTCCACAACCTAACTAAGAGTTATTATTGGATTAAATGCAAACCTGTAAAGACTAAAGTAGAATAGACTAGAACAGAGAAGATTAAAATAGCAAATGACCATATAGAGAAAAGCAGATCTTCACCATTATACAAATATTAATGAATAAAACAAGGTAGGAAGGCATCAAGGCACTTCCTAATCCAATGTTAGCTTCACTTCCTGTCTCCTGAGATACCTTCATCTGATCGATTTATGAAGGCAGCATAGATGTATCCTTCGCTGCCTTTGATATCCCACAATCCTGTGCTTTCCATCTGCTAAAAAATAAAGATGGCGTCTGAAAGTTGCGGTTGGTGTGTAAATGTACGTTTTTGATCAACTTTTTCCACGTCTGACGTCATTAATAGCGAAAAATTACTATTGTAGTAATTAAATATTCGCTTAGTTCTCACCAAATCTCTCTCTATTTTGATGTAGATCATTAAACCGTTACACTGCCTCAGAAGTTTGTCCGAAATCAGTTTCGTGAGATACCTTCGTACACAAACGCATGCCCATTAAGCGAGGCATCAAGTCAGCTGCCTATTTTTTTCGGACTCAGCCCATCTGTTATTGTTCCCGGCATAATCCATGACAATTCCAGGCCGGCAGGTGGCAGTATCGCGTCTGCTATGTGTTCTGTATTCCGCCCTACAGCCAGCAAAGAGCAGGACGTTGTGAATCACTCCGGGAAAATAAATAATACGAACTGAACAACAGCGTCCCGGACAAATTCGTCTTCTTACATGATGACTGTTGAGTGAACACTAGACGAGCGTTATCGGCTCCTCTCACCGACACATTGGTCTGTTTTACGCGAATACAGTCACATCATCCGGAGCCGGTTCAGTTGTGTCAGTCACCCATGAGAAGTGACTGAAGTGAGTGAGTGGTTCTGATCCTCAGGGATGTGTCATGGCATCGGTTCGGGTGGCAGTGCGGGTCCGGCCCATGAACAGACGGTGAGTGCGTGTTAAACACACAAATACACCAATAAACATACACATAAACATGTTCGCGTGAATGTCGAAACAGCTGCGGAGTGAAATACAATGACACTAGTAAAGCACAAATATTATTAAATCCACCTAAAAACTAGTGAGCTGTATTTATTATCATTATTAACATTAATAATATAAATACATTATTAATATTCCGTTTAATGGTTTATTTCTGTTTTATTATTATTTTTATCCATTGGGAAGTTGACATGACGCAGGGCAGATTCGAACCCGACTGTCCCTGAGACGACGGTTACCCGCTGCGCCATGACTCTGACCAAATCTGTGTGCGTCATAGGCACTTTCAAGTCAGCATGTCCATAATATTATGCAGATAGGTGTGATTTGATACTGGAGTGTAATTAAAAGCACCAAAGAGATCATAAAGGGAACCAGATAAAAATGACACACTTCTCTTTGATTTCATACTGTCTGACCTTTAAAGTGAACTCAGATCTCTTTTTTTTAGTCCATTTTAGCTGTAATGGGGTCTCAGTTCACTAACTTTGCTGTGAGACTGTCTTTTGGATCAGGGACCAAATATTTATTATCATAATATTTGTGTAATATTTTGTTATTAGTGTTTATTTTTGTTAATAATGATATTAATAATAATGGAACATTATTATAATGTAAAAATACCTCATTCACTGAAGTATCTCAATATTAAATTTTAAAAGTATTTATAAATATTGGTTATTTTATCTAGTTGTCTAATTTCTGGTTAGCTTGGTTTGATTTTACTAGTCTATTTAAAGTCTGTTTTAAAGAATCAAATTAATTAGTGAACTGAATGGAAAATACCCCATTTCTCTTTGTCTTATTATCATAATATTTGTATTATAATAATAATAATATATAAAATAAAATCATTATAATATTTAGTTGTAAAGTATTTATAAAAATTGGTTTTGCCTTTAATTTACAATGTATTAAAGTAATGTGAGCGTAAAGCAATCATTAATGAGAATTAAAAACAATTTGTAAAGTAATACTGAGGATTTATGGCACTATATGCAAACAATGTATTATAGAAGAACAGAAATATGTGTTTTATTTTATTTAATATTTTGTTCCTGTGTTTCATTTGAATGTTATACAGTACAGTATCCAAAAGTAAATGAAAATATTTTTTGTTCCAAATGTTTTCACTCATAATTGTTATGCTGATAATATAATTTGTAATGAAAAATGTTTTTAACCAGTAAAAAAACTAGTGGTCTCAATTTTTGAACCCTATATATTCTGCTTTCCATCTTAAACAGCTCATAAAAGCATCAAGTTGACAATAGACTCCTGGTTTGATCTGCCAATTGCTCTAAATTAAATGCCTGTGGATTTACACAGATATACACTGTGCGTCAATAATAAATGAAGTGCATAAATATATGTTTTATTCATGTATTATTGATTTTTGTCACAGGGAGAAAGACCTGTCTGCCAAATGCATCATCGAAATGGAAGGCAACAAGACCACTATCACCAACTTAAAAGTATGTTGCACTGAGCGACTCTAAATGATTGAGTTCCACAGATGAAACTGTCATTTTTAGGCTAATTATTGTGTTGTTTTTTTTACATCAGATACCAGATGGAGTGACTGGAGACTCTGTGAGAGAGAGAGCAAAGACGTTCACATATGATTTCTCTTACGACTCATCAGACTGTAAAAACGCCAGCTTTGTCTCACAGGAGAAGGTCAGTGGAAATATGAACAGACTGTCTGCTGAAGATTGTATAATTGTTTGAAGATTGCAGTAATTTATTAATTAGCTGTAAGCAATTAGTGCTCAGGCAGGGATTTATGTGTTCGCTAATAAATAAAATTAATTAAATAAATAAAACAGAAACAGATTTTAACCCTGATTTTCACTCGGTAGTTTTGTGGAAATTGCTGACAAATGCCCAAAATTAGGAAGCAAATCGGTGCTCGTTCACATGAGTGACGATCAAGTAATGTGTATTATCGAAGACATGATCTGAGAGAAATGCCGATGCATCACCAATGCCCAATGCTAAATATCTGGACCTGTCTGCGACGACCTACAGCCAATGAGAAAGCAGGAGAAAGTTCAGTGGGAGGAGTCATAGACCTGCAACAGAACATCAGCAAGCAACCATTCACTCCTTCATATTCTTCTTTTTTTTCTGACCCTGTTTATGCATAATAAAAGAGTCAGATCCGATTAGGAATTAATCCTCTTAGCATTTGTTGCAAGGTTTGTAACTTGCACTGAGATGTAACCACTGTCTTGGGTGTTTTATTGTAGAGGAAAAACTAAAATATTGGTATGGTTTCCCAGAGGCAGATTAAAACAAATCCTGATCTTAAATGAACTGTAAATGCCCAGCTATTATTAACAGTATAGTTGAGCTTCACTTGACTTTATGATTAGATTTTAGTGTTTTTTTGGTTTAGCTTTGTGTTGTTGCTCATAAAAATACATTAATGTCACAGGCATGATATGTGTGTGTTTTCAGGTGTTTAAGGATCTAGGCACTGATGTGTTGAAGGCAGCATTTGAAGGATATAATGCCTGCATCTTTGCTTACGGCCAGACCGGATCGGGGAAGTCACACACCATGATGGGCATCCCTGTAAGCTCTTCCTGTTTAAGCTTTTTTAATAATACAAGTGTTTTTCTTTTTAGGTTTTGTCATTTCAAATATTCTTTAGGAAATCTCTCATGCAGTTGATTTATACCCTCAACTGCTTGTAGAATGTTGAATGTTGGCTCTGAATCATGACTTGCTGTGCCGTAGGGTGATGTCGGGCTCATCCCACGGATCTGTGAAGGATTATTCAGCCGGATTTCAGGAATGACTCGGAGAGATGAAGCCTCTTTCCGTACAGAAGTCAGGTTAGTCATATGTGAAAATCCTGCACTGTGCGATAGCTAAAGCATGAGTCAAATGATAGCCACTCTTTACAGACACAGATTAAAGAGGCCATATTATGCCCTTTTACAAAGTCTTGATTTTGTTTTTGGGCTCTACTGGAATAGGTTTTCATGCTTGAATGTTCAAAAAACATTATTTTTCACCTATTTGAGTCCATGTCAGCGCACTGATTGTTGCAGCACCTCTTTTCCCAGTCTGTCAGTAATGCTCTGTTTAGTTCCTGTCTCTATGAAGCCCCTCCTTCTGAAAAGCACAATGTGCTCTGATTGGTTGGCTGGACCAGTGTGTTGTGATTGGTCAACCGCTTCCCGCATGTTTGGGAAATGTCACGCCCCTTATAACCGCGAGTTTCAACACACTACTAACTACCTTAACCAGGCCTCGTCCCTTAATTTGCGTATGCCTTATGTTATGCTGGCAGCTATTTGGAGATTTACAATGAACGGTGCGGGACTTGTTAAGACGAAAAATGGCGAAGACGTATAACCTCAGAGTCAGAGAGCATCCTAAAGAGGGACCCTATGTAGAAGGTAAGACCATGACTTCAAACCTTATCCAGATCTCTGCAAATCAATGCATAATCATAAACATTGTATTAGTTTTACGATTCTCATACTGATTTCAACATGTTATGGATAACAGTCCTCTAATAAGAAAAAATTAAACATTAATATAAATAATCAAAACAATGGCATGTAGCCTTCTAGTATTGTTTAATTACGTAAACATTGCTTGAAGTTTTACAAGTACTAGTTTAAGTAAATATTGAGAAAATATTGCAATATAAATTACATGAGTATATATTGTCATTTTAAGTGAATTTTAAGAACATTTTAAAAACATTTTAAGTAAAAATTAAGTAAATATTAAATAAATATTGAGTAAATACTGCAAAATTAAGTAAATAGTAAATATTAGTGTCATGTAAACATGTAAATATTGCAATATTAAGTAAACACTGAGTAAACATTGAGTCAATGTTACAATATCATGTAAATACTGAGTAAATATTGCAATATTAAGTAAACATTGAGTAAACATTGAAATATTTAGTAAATAGTGAGTAAAGTAAATATTGCAATATCATGTAATCATTAAGTAATCTGAGTGAATATTGCAATATTATGTAAACATTATGTAAATATTGAGTAAATATTGCAATACTAAGTAAATATTGAGTAAATGTTGCATTATCATGTAAATATTGCAATATTAAGTAAACCTTGAGTCAATGTTGCATTATCATAAATATTGAGTAAATATTTATTAAATATTGCAATATTAAGTAAATATTGAGTAAATGTTGCATTATCATGTAAATATTGCAATATTAAGTAAACCTTGAGTCAATGTTGCATTATCATAAATATTGAGTAAATATTTATTAAATATTGCAATATTAAGTAAACATTGAGTAAATATTACAATGTGTAGTAAATAGTGAGTAAAATATTGCAATATCATGTAATCATTAAGTAATCTGAGTGAATATTGCAATATTATGTAAACATGTAAATATTGCGTAAATTTTGAGTAAATATTGCAATATTAAGTAAACGTTGAGTAAATGTTGCAATATCATGTAAACTATATAAATACTGAGTAAATACTGCAATATTAAGTAAACATCGAGTAAACTTTGAGTAAAAATTGCAATATCATGTAAACGTGAATACTGAGTAAATATTGCAACATTATGTAAACATTGAGTAAATGTTGTAATATCATGTAAACATTAAGTAAACATTGAGTGAATATTGCAGGATTAAGTAAAGATCAAGTAAATATTGCAGTTGAAGTAGCATTCAAAGGTGTCTGCATTTCTAGCCGCTGTGAGTTCTTACAAATGCTTCCTCATTGATTTCAGACCTGTCAAAGCACCTGGTGCAGAACTACAGTGATGTGGAGGAGCTGATGGAGGCAGGAAACATCAACCGCACAACAGCCAGCACCGGCATGAACGATGCCAGTAGCCGCTCACATGCCATCTTCACCATCAACTTCACACAGGTGACTGTAGCGCATTACACATGGAACTACACCTGGAATGTCTTGTGTTGTTGCCATAGAATGTTCATTTGCATACATTTTGTTATTATTCTCTTCTTCTCAGGCTAAGTTTGATGCTGAGATGCCGAGTGAGACGGTCAGTAAGATTCATCTGGTGGACCTGGCAGGAAGCGAGAGGGCCGATGCCACCGGGGCCACTGGTGTGCGACTCAAAGAGGGCGGCAACATCAACAAATCACTGGTCACTCTGGGAAATGTCATCTCCGCCTTAGGTGAGAGGAACTATTGTGCCCTATCGCTCTTCTTATGTATGAACATTTAGGTGCAAATGTCAGAACTTTCTTGAACACAAATGTAGTCTCTTTTAATTGGTATTCTGATGGCTCCTTGTGTCTTTATAGCTGATCTGTCACAGGAAGGAGGGAACAGTCATTTGAAGAAGAAGCAGGTGTTTGTTCCTTACAGAGACTCAGTGCTCACATGGTTGCTGAAGGACAGTCTGGGAGGAAACTCAAAAACCATCATGATCGCTAGTAAGTGAGCAATCATGTGACACGCATTCTTATGTACATTTCTAAATCTTATGTAAAAATGTTATGTTTTATTTCTTTTTACTTGGCCTTTTTGGATACACTACTGTTCAAAAGTTTGGGGTCAGTAAGATTTTTAATTGTTTTTGAAAGAAGTCTCTTCTGCTCACCAAGGCTGCATTTATTTGATCAAAAACGGTAACATTGTAAAACATTATTACAATTTAAAATAACTGTTTTCAACTTTGCAAAATATATTTTAAAATGTAATTTATTCCTGTGATCAAAACTGAATTTTCAGCATCATTACTCCAGTCTTCAGTGTCACATGTTCCTTCAAAAATCATTCTAATATGGTGATTTGATGTTCAAGAGACATTTCTGATTATTATCAATGTTGAAAACAGTTGTGCTGATTAATGTTTTGTGGAAACCGTGATACATTTTTTTCATGATTCTTTGATGAATATAAAGTTCAAAAGAACAGAATTTATTTGAAATAGAATTTTTTTGTAACATTATAAATGTCTTTACTGTCTCTTTTGATCAATTTAATTCATCCTTGGTGAATAAAATTATCAATTTCTTTAAAAGAATCCTACTGACCCCAAACTTATGAACCAAAAACTTTTTTAAAAAAAGAACATGAATACAGATAGTATTTCTGTGAGATCTTACCTTATTTGCAAATGTTTTTCTACAGCTATATCGCCTGCGGACGTCAACTACGGCGAGACACTGAGCACGCTGCGCTATGCTAACCGTGCCAAAAACATCATCAACAAACCCACGATTAATGAAGATTCCAATGTCAGACTTATCCGTGAACTCCGGGCAGAGATTGCTCGGCTGAAAGCACTGCTCGCACAGGGAAATCAGGTCTGAACGTGAACTTGGCAATTATTATTTACCCCCAAATGATTATGAGCCTTTTAAGCCTTTATATTGTAATTGCCTAATAATCTTAATTTCTTACCTCAGTATCAGCTTTAATAATTCTTTTCATTTGCTATCATATATTATTATTTTCAGATAGCGCTGCTCGATTCCCCCACAGCTTTAAGTATGGAGGAAGAACTGCACCATAATGAAGCCAGGGTAACATACACCCTTTCATTATCACATAGCAACAGCTCCTGTACAAGCTCCTCTCAGCTGATGCAGTCACACTGAATAAGCAGTTTCTAAATCTACATAGTGTCATGCACTCAAGCCCATAATGTGCTGGACAGCAGGCTACATTTTCGCTAATACAGGGCTTGATGCTTACTTTTTTCCCAAGAAGAACTCCTAATTTAGTAGTGCATAAAGGTCTTAAGGGGTGCAATTAATTTTTTTTCCTTAGTAAAGGGATACAAGGAGATATTTACAAGTAAAATTATTTAATTTATTAAATACTTAACTAGGTACACTAGGTTTTTAAATAATTCTGCTTCAAACTGTATTTATTTAATAAATATAGAATTGTGTATTTTCTAAACATCAAATTAAATTCCAGATACAGTTTATTTTGTAATTGAAATACCAATAATAATCATAAAAAAATATGTTCTGCATGATGTGGGACTTTTAATTATAAAGAAGTCTGAAACACACAGGGACTCTTATTTTGAAATGTCTTTAGCTGCTCATTCAAACATATGAGGGAGATAAAATATGCACTTTTAATTGAATCATGCAATGTGATTTACTAAGGATTGCGGTAGTCAATTTACTGGTATTTGCGCCATTATTTACCGCCCAAAAAAAGGTCCTAACCGATTTAAAAAAATTAAAATTATAATTAATACTTTTGTCATAACATTTAAAATATTTCAGACTTATGACTCTAAATATATACTTTTTAAAGACCCGTGGGGACCTACTTTTTATTCGCACAAGTACTCTTAAATAATCAAATATATAGTTTGCACACATCTATTTTTAGTCGCAAAATGCGAGTGAAATTCTCGCACTGTCAAGCCCTGCAATAAATGCTGTGTGAAACTCTATTCTCTATAAAATGAAGCTTAGTATACCTCATGATGAAATCAAGTGTAGGTTTTGGGATATGAAACAACCCACACAGTCTTGTGCATGTTTTTCTGTCGCAGGTGTTGGAGCTGACCAAGGAATGGACAAACAAATGGAATGAAACTCAGAACATCCTGAAGGTTTGTCGCAGTGAACACACAAAGCTGTCACACGAGCGTCTTATTTTTGTCACCTCATCCACTGAGTGTTTATGACGTGTGTGTTGAACAGGAAGAAACTCTTGCTCTGAGGAAGGAGGGAATCGGAGTGATCTTGGACTCAGAGCTGCCTCATCTTATCGGGATTGATGATGATCTCCTCAGCACCGGCATCATTCTCTATCATTTAAAGGTAATGGACATCAGAGAGTTTGTGCAGTCAGCCCTAATTTTTACCTGCCACTACAGATAAAAGCATTTATCAGTCTGTAGTTTAAAGTAGAGTGTGCATTGAGTGAATGTGATTGGTTTGTGTTTGTTTACAGGAAGGAAGGACATACGTTGGCCGTGATGATGCCACTAATGAACCGGACATCAGTGAGTTCTTATGTGTTTTCATTGACTGAACTCTCTGCTTTAGTTCAGTTACTGTTGAGTAAATGATGACTTGATTTTCATTTTAGGGTGAACTATCCCTTTAAACTGTTTAGGTTTTAATAATGTATTTAATTTTCAGTATTCAAAATTAAATAAATTCATAAATTACCCATGCCACTGTTTTGTCAATACGTGTTACTTCGAATTTAAAATAAAAAGTAAATGATTTTTCCTGTCATTCCAATTCAACATCCTATGGATCGTATCATATAACTTAGCCTGTGTAAATGTTTTCTCTGTCTCTGTGCAGTTCTTCATGGTCTGGGTCTGGAGAGTGAGCACTGTCTGATAGAGAATCGGAACGGGACGGTCACTCTCATTCCTCTGAATGACGCTCAGTGTTCGGTCAATGGAGTTCAGATCACTGAGCCCTGCCAGCTCAACCAAGGTCACATATATACCCCTATCTAACATCGAAAACTAGAATCTTATAAAATAAGGATTCTCATTTATTAAGGCAAGACACTACAAGTGAATATAATAGACATATCTATACAGTCCCTCAAGTTTTTTACATCCATGACCACTCAATACAATGCAAAATCAACAAAATGTCACTTTTTTTGTGATCCTGCATAATTCATTTCACTGTGAAATAATCACAAAAATCAAAAAGGTCTCACAAAAGTCCTATATCCTGTAAAACATATGTAGTCCTATATATTTTTATATATATATCAGGCTATGTAGCCTATAGCTTTGAGTAGGCAGTAGATACTGCTTAAAGTTATTAATACACATACGTTAGAGCGATTAACAAACATGGATGAATGACAAAATAAGATATGATATTGCGGTGTTATTAAAAGTGCAGTATACTATATTTTATGTGAATACAATTGGTTATGTCCAGTTTGGGACATATTGGATCCCAGCTTTACTGTAGGTCTTAAAGTGACAGCAACCTAATATACCCACTGCTGGTACAGGTCGATTGAAATGTCACCTGCTTTTTTGTGAATGTATTAATTGGATTTACACACAGTATGTACAGTATAAAGTACTACACATGCTATTAGTGCTATTAGTGTTTACATAGGTCAGGTGGGAAAATTGTCCATAGGTTGTTTTAAAAGTTAAATATAGGCTGTCAGAATTTGGTAAGAGACCAAAATAAACAAGCTTAATGGATTTTGTTTGTTCTTTGTATCATGTATGACTATTGTGCATCTAACATAATACACAATATAGCATCCTAATTATAAAATATATTATCGCAATTTTAGATCTCTCGTATTTATCACTCTATAAATCATACTGTCAACAGCCAGAAGAAAAAAAAACAATTTTAACATGTTTTTAGGAATAAAATGAAATATAAATTTGTGGTTCAGTGCACATGAGAAATTAATTTTGAAAAATTAATTTTCTCTGTATTGTGATTGAATTCTACAGATGCAAATAGATAAAGTGTAATAAAATAAACTCCTAAATGTGTATTATGTTTTTTCCTCCCACTAGTGTTAAAGAAATGTTATGAATGCAAAATAGCCCAACAACTCAAACTTGACCAGTGCATGAAAAAGCAATAGTTTTGCTTTAGTGTCTTTCCTTAAACAGCAGTTTAATTAGTGCATTTGTGTTTCTCAGGTGCTGTCATTCTCCTCGGCAGAACCAATATGTTCAGATTTAATCATCCTAAAGAGGCAGCTAAACTGCGAGAGAAGAGAAAGGTGAGAGAAATTCACACATGAAACTTCAGCATTAGAAACACGTGTGTTGAAGTTGGCATGAAACGAAAGGTGCAATACTATTTCTTTCCTTATTGTGATGTATATCCGAGTGAAACAGTGGCTTGAACAAGAACAAATGTTGGGCGGGACTTTTGTCCATTGGGAATTGATTGGATGCTTGTGGTTTGCTATTGGTGGATCTCATGTGAGTGACAGGTTGCCCCGCCCTCACGGCAGTAAACGCATCATCAGAGAAGAAAAGAGATGAGCTGCAAGAGGGAGGGGAAGATATTTTGATTAAAGATTACGAGGGCAAATGAATTAAAAAAAAATAATGATGTGCACGGATAAATCATTTATAATAAACACTGTAATATTCCATAAAAAAAATAAGGATTGTCCATTTGATTTCATGGTGACTTTTCCGTTCTCCAGAGCGGCCTCCTAACCAGCCTGAGCTTATCCATGTCTGACCTTTCCAAATCCTGTGAAAACCTCTCCACAGTCATGCTGTATAACCCGGGGTAAGCCATTGCCTGTGTGCATATACATGTGTGTTAGAGCGAGTGGTATCTTCCTCCCCACGCCGCCTCCTCTTCCTCAGCCCTCATCCCTCTCTTCCTTCCCAGGAGCCTCCTCTTCCCTCCTCTCTCCATCCTCCTCTCTCTTCATGCCCTCCGGCGCCATTGCTGGTACTGCTGATGCCCAGCTTATTAAAACAGCTGACAAAAAAATCACTAATTCAAACCCCCGCTTGCCAGATCACCAGAGATCCTTCCCCAAAACAGCCAATAGGGATGCACAATATACCAGTGAGCAGATTAGTATTTACCATTGGAGGATAATGCGCATATAGAAGTTTCCTAAAAGTATGAATTGGACAAGTATACAATAATGACCACCAACAGCCAATAAAATTTCACTTGTGAATGGAGTTTGATTTATACACAAGAGTTTGATATCAGTAAGATTTTATTTATAGAAATTAATATTTTTATTCAGCAAGAACACATTAAATTGATCAAAAGTGACAGTAAAGACATTTATAAAGTTACAAAAGATTATTTCAAATAAATGCAGTTCTTTTGATCAAAAATATGAAGCAGCACAACTGTTTTCAACATTGATAATAATAAGAAATGTTACTTGAGCAGCAAATCATCATATTAGAATGATTTCTGAAGGATCATGTTTACAAATTTGCAATTTTTTGAAAATCATCCCAAGTGTTGCTCCATAATGATTGATTTTAATCTAAATAATCAACAGTGGTTTGATTTGGCCAGTAATGGATGAAAATAACATTATTTTTTACAATTCAAACTATGTTTTACCTGTGCCAGGTTTCAATTTTGCTGTACATATTTTAATATTTCAAGCATGTATAATTTTAGGTTGGACTAGGTTGCTCTAGTGAGAACACATTTACAAAAATAAAAACAAGCTAAACTACAGATTTATCGGCTATAAACTTATATTGATGCATCCCTAATAAACAACAAAATGCATGTTGGCTTTTTGCATCGTCAGATTAACAGATAAAAAAATTAGTTTTATGATGGTTTTGTTGGTGAGGTTCTGATCTGCGATCACGCATGATGATAACCCTTAACAGTTGTGTTGTCATGACGGATCATGAAACTGGGTGATGACACCAACTTCATGTCATGAATGAACGCCAACCACTCTCCATTTTTACACAACTAAGTGTTTATTTTATTTTATTTTATTATTTGTTGTTCACCCAAAGAATCTGTCATCATTTATTCTTTTGAATTGTCTTCAGAATTCAGACTAATAGTTAGGATTTGTGCAGCAGTATTTGGTAACATTTGCTCTTTCTGAACTTCTTCATGGCAGTCTCTTCACTGAAAAGGGTCCCATCTTTCTCAGGTAGAACCAAAGCACAACTAGTGTTGTCATGTTAACTGTCGTGTTTTATATGTATATTAATCATCAGTATTTGTTGGTTTAGTCTCTCCACTTCTCATTCATCATGCTTGTGAGGAGCACATCATCATCCTCATAACACTTTAGTTGAACATTTGTGTCCATCTCTTTTTTTTAAGTTGTGTGTTTTGCAGCATGTGCTTATAGTTGCAGCGCATGCCATGTGACTGCTGGATGCTCATAATAATGCAGACCCTCATCCCATGTGCTGGTGTGAGTTTGCTGTGGTGTGTGTGTGTGTGTGTGTGTGTGTGTGTGTGCGCGCGTTCTAAGCGTGGAAACTAATTATGTCTTATATGTCCCAGACTAGAGTTTGAGAGGCAGCAAAGAGAAGAACTGGAAAAACTGGAAACTAAAAGGTGTGTCTTGTGACTTATCAACCATTAATATATGCAGAACACTTCAGTGAAACATGTAATTGACATAAAGCAGTCCTGCCCACTAATTCACATTTCATTTAGCATTTTATCCAAATGAACTTATGCAAATAAACAACATTTTTAGTAACACTTTACAATAATGTTTTTGTTAATATTAGTTAACTACAATCACCTTCCTTCCCTTTTTGTTTTTGGTCCAGGCGGCTGATAAAAGAGATGGAGGAGAAGCAGAAGTGTGAGAAGGCGGAGCTTGAGCGTATGCAGCAGGAGGTGGAGTCACAGAGGAAGGAGTCTGAGCAGGTGCAGCTGCGCATACTCAGACAGGAGGAGAGTCTGCACAGACGCAGTCAGGACATCGAGAGCCGCCTCAGGGACTTGATCGCTGAGAAAGAGCGATTCCAGGTCAGACTGCGTTTTTATGGTTGTCAGTTTTAATAACAAGATGATAATATATTTCATTGCCATAATGCAGGAATTGTTCTGTTCTTCCCGCTAATAAAATCATAACAGTTATTTCTCCACAAGGCGGCACATAAACGCATTAGTTTGTACTTGGGTAGTCTAATCTAATCTCCAGCCATTTCCACACCAAGAGGCAAAATTAATCTCAAACAAGGCTTTAAATCGAAAATATTGCTTTCTTATAAACCATCGTTGAATGTCAAGGCATGTCTGTTTTGTTCAGGAGGAGAGACACAGAGATCAGAAGGAGCAGGAACAGCAGAAGCAGAAGAGACTACAACCGAAGCAGAAGCTGGAGGAGAAGGAGGTGCAGGAGGAAGATCTGGAGGAGGATGAAAAGGCTCAGGTCCAGCGAGAGCGAGCAGAACAAACCGAGCTCTTCCGTGAGCTGGAACGGCTCAAAAGAGACCGGGAGGAGCAGGCCGTCAAACTCCAGCTAGAACGCAGGTGAAAAAGTCAAAAACATTTACCTGTTGTTAATGCCTGATTTGGAAAATATTTTTAATTATATATATCTATATCTATATATCTATATGTCTAGTATTACATATTAGTGTGAAAGCAATCCGGACTAAATTGCAGATAGGATTTGTTTTTAATTATTTAAAAATGTAATTAATTTTTTTCTTTTGTAACTTAACTACAAAAAAAAAAAAAAAAAAAATTAATTGTATTATTTTTATTAGTATAAAATATATAATTTAATAATTTAACCATTATAATATAATAATTGAATAATTAAAATATTTAAATTAATAATAGTAATTAATTAAAAATAATTTAATTCAATTATTATAACTATATATAGTTATAATAATAATAATAATAATAATTATTATTATTATTATTATTATTATTGTTATATTAACTATATATATATATATATATATATATATATAGTATATATATATATATATATATATATATATATATCCAATATACAGTATGTATATATATATATATATATATATATATATATATATATATACCCAATATACAGTATGTATGTGTGTGTATATATGTATATATATACATATATACTTAAATTTATATACATAATATTAGTATCACATATTATTAATATATTTAATTATTTAATAATTATATAATAATTAAAATAATTAAATTAACAATAATAGTTATTTAAAAATAATAATTATGACTATATATGTTATAATAATAATAATAATAATTTATATATATATATATATATATATATATATCATTATTTTTATTTGTTAAAGTTATAATCATTATAAAGTTATATTAGAAGTTTTATGTTATATTATAAAGATAGCATATATTTTAAAATGTATTTACATTTAGATTTTTTTAATATTGATATATTTGAGTGCCTAATTTTGAAACCCTGTCGGAATGAATGTCTTCCAGACGTCTGGAGGAGAGAGAGAAGGAGCAGCTGAGTCTGGTTGGGCGTCTGGAGGAGCAGCTGAGGGAGCGCAGCGAGGAGGCGGCCGCCCTGCTCACTCCAGATGAAGCTCGGCGACTGGAGGAGGAGAGACGGACGCTCACTGAGCTCAGGGAGGAGCTGCTCAGAGCGAAGGAGGCGCGCATTGACGGAGAGGAGGAGAGCGGGGAGGAGGCCCGGAGGAGCGCGCAGGCACGCTATGAACATTTCAAGCAGATGCAGGTGGAGGAGCTGGGTTTGCTGGAGGAGTCACTGATCCAGCAGAAGGACCGGCTGGAACGGGAGGTGGCCAATGAACGCACCTCTCTCGGCCTGCTGCTGCACACGCACAAGGACAAACAGAGACAGGTAAAGCTGGACATATTTCAAAAGCACACTGAAACCAGATATATAACTTTGTGAACAGGCCTGTTATTTGGGTATTATCTAGAGTGTTGTTATCTTTAACTATTGTGATAAGAGTGTGGCACATTTCCTGACACTTACATACTGTTGAATATGGTAATGTTGTTTATTTATATTTTCAAATATATATTTATATATTTATATATTTTTGTACCAAGTTAGAAACAAATAGACATCGTAACCAGTACAGTCAAATTCATGAACAAATTGTGCAATTTGTACAAGTTCTTTTTAGTGAATCAATAAAATGGGTCGCACACCGGATGAGATGCGCAGTACAGACATTCTTTTAATATCATAATGTCTTTAAATATAACAATATTGTTGACCACAATCTGACAATAAAATGTGCGCATCTGGTATGCGATACCTCAAAGTTGTCCTAGACGCACTTATTATATCAAAACATGATGCAGTTCAACCTGTGTAGGTCAGTTCACAAAAAATGATTCTTTTGAGCTTGTTCTTTTTAGTGAATCTATAACATACAACACAGACCAGTGTAGTACGATTCACAAACAAATGACTCTTCTAAGATTGTTCTTCTCTATCCCGTGATGCAGCACGACGTGTGAAGGTCAATTCACGAACGAATGACTCTTTTGAGCTAGTTCTTTTTTGTGAATCTACAACATACAACACAATCAGTGTAGCCCTATTTCTGAAACAAATGACTAATATGAGTCATAAATTTGAATCACACAGTTTGAATCAGTCTGAAAAAGTGAATAATTTAAAGCATTTGCAGAAAGAATTTCTTTCAAATGTGAGTAAAAAGAACTTTTATAACCAAAAAATAACCAAAAGAATTGGAATCAAATCAATATGAGATTTAAAATCAAATTGAATCGAATCTGGTGATCCACTGTGTCTCGTCCTCTTCTCCTCTCTGCAGGTCCATGACATGATGGAGCGTGGCGTTCAGGACGTGTCCTCTCTGGGTCAGGAGGAGGTTCTGATCCAGCAGGCCGAACACAGGCTGCAGTTTAAAGAGAAACAGCTCCTATCTTTACGTGAGAAACAACTCCCCGCCGTTTCCGAAGAGCGACAGAGAGCCAGCGAGCTCCTGGAAAGAGTGAGAGGGGGAAGAGGGTCTCCGAGTTTGGACAGAAGTTCAGAAGAAATGGACAAAGAGCTGGATGAGACTCTGTATCAGGTAACACTCTGAAAACTCTGGTTAAATGGGATGATAAAATGGGCAAAACAACTCCTGTAGACTTGCATTGAAGGAGGAACTTGAGCAATATCTGAGACATGTTTAACTTGTTTAAACCCAAGATTTTCACCCTAAGAACTTGTTTTAGTAGTAGCATCTCAAACTTTCCTTTATCTTTCTTTGCTGTCTGCAGGTTGAGAAGGAGCTGGAGGAGAAGGAAGAGCGCTTGTCTCAGTACAGCGCGAGCGCCGAGCAGTTGCAGCAGCTGCAGCAGTCGTACGAGTTCACGGCAAACGTGGCTCGTCAGGAGGAGAAGGTTCGCAAGAAGGAGAAGGAGATCCTGGAGTGGAAGGAGAAACAGCAGCGGGAGGCTCTGGAGCAGGCGGTCGCGCGTTTGGAGAGAAAACACACAGCCTACCGCAGGAGCCTCAGCCTGGAGCCGGACACCGAAGGGCCCCGCAAGAGGTCACAATCCGCACAAGGACAGAGCACTTCCAGGTTTACAGGAACACAAGACCTGGACCAGGACAGGTGAGGAGTTGGTTTTTAGGAGCACACTAACACAGGGGGTTTCGTTTTCAAACTTTGTGATGCTAAGGATACGATGATCCTCTTGTGGGACCCTGTTCATAAATATAAAGGTAGCTGAGCTGTATATTTTTATGTATAAAATCCATTTATACTGTGTGAGAAAATTATTAAGGTATGGTAAAAACTTTATTAATCCCATCAAGAACATTCTTAACCCCTTTGCGGCCCCCAGGCGTCTCTAGAAATGAATGTGATAAATCTAGAGCTCTTATCCTTATGATTTTGTTGTGGATGTTTCTCAGGATGGAGCGAGAGATTGCCCAGCTGAAGCAGAGGATCAGTGAGAGTGAAGGAAGTGTGCGGAGTCTAAGTGTGAACGGGGAGGATAAGAACAATGTGAACCAGTCTCCCGTCAGCCCCATACAGACCCTGCCGACTGTACTGTCGATAGGAGATGAGAGGTGCACACACTGCTTAATGCTCTCAAATGAGCAACATGTAGTACAGTTTTACTGCTTGCTTGTGATTTGGTCAGAACTTTCATTTTTGACTGAACTGTTCCTTCCTAATCACTCATGTCTCCCTCAGGATAAATGCGTATATTGAAGAAGAGGTGCAGCGGAGACTGCAGAAACTGAACCTGCTGAACAGAGAGAATAACAACACGCTCTCACTGTCCTCAGACTCACTGCAGGTATATGACTACAGCTCACTTTAAACTGAAACAACCATAGTCTGGAGACTAAAGGTAATGAGACATGGGGCAACTTTTTGAGCAATGTTGCCGGGCAATGCCACCAAGTGATGATGCTTGGGCACTTTCCCATTGAGAATAGGCAACAAATTTCTATCTGGATACTTTAGATCGAAATTTGTTTCCCATTCTCAAAAGGAAAATGCCCAAGCATCATCACTTGGTGGCATTGCCCGGCAACATTACTCAAAAAGTCCCATGTCTCATCACCTTGAGAATTAAGGTGAAGAATTAAGTCCAAACTCTTTAAAGTCTTTTGCAGTTAACATGCGTATTTTATTCTCAACCTATTTTTTTTTTTTTTTTTTTAAATGTTGCCTGTGTAACTAACTGAAATGAAATAAGTTTAAGTTGAAGTACTAAAATTACTAAACCTAAAAATGAAATAAAATAAAGCTAAAAATGATATGATATGATAAAAATAGATAAATAGACAAAAATGACAAACACAAAATGATTCAAACTTTACAGCAGAAAAAAATATGTTTACAGCCTGGTACAAAAAGTGGTTTTGGTCTATATTACTAATTTTTGAGGGGGGTGAATTTTTTCATAACTCATCCATTTAAATTAGATTAGGCCTTACAGTTTTGCATAATTAAGGATGTGGCCAGTTGAGTGATAGGTGGATTGCCGCTGCTGTCACTACTAGCCATATGTCTGCTGTCTATTAGCTCCACCCACATCCCGCTTCTTTGCCCATTTTCGGTTATCCGGGAGTGACGCGCTGTCAAGATGGCGACGGCCGGCTCCGCCCACTTTGGGCTTTAAAAATGCTCTTCAGAAACCTACGGGTCACGTCACGGACACTACGTCCATTGTTTTATGCAGTCTATGATTAAAACCCACAGGATTGTTTTTGGCACCAACACAGTTGTTTAACTCTACAGGAGGAGGAGCAGGATAGTGACGGTAGCTCTGTTAGATTGACGGATGAGGTAAGCACAGGCCTCAGCCAATCAATGCCAGCTGAGTGGACTGTGATTTGCATGATCCAGCCTTAATAATTTGCATATCGCTCGCTCACAATCTCTGATGTCAGTAGATTGGGTCTTTCCTCTGCGGTTTTCCACTTTGGGAGCATGCAGCCTGCCCACCGATATCTTGCGCAGATGCATTTTCACCTGTTTTTGCTCTCTAGCTATGTTTCCATTCGCTCGCAGTGAAGACATGCTCCTGGATCAACATCTTTTGTTGATCCTGGAACAACATTCCTGTCCAAAAACATAGTCCTAACCCTACCCATAACTTCTCCCTAAAATCAGAGGGAAATTATGAATAAGACTGATGTAGAAGCACCTAACCCTGGTTGTAAGCTTAACATTGACATAAACTCTAAACCTCAAATCTGATTGGTTGATTGGTATGTTGTTTCAAGAGAGTTTCGTCTGCACACTCTGAGACGCTAGTCATTTATGATGTACACTACCAGTCAAAAGTTTGGGGTCAGTAAGATTTTTTATGTTTTTAAAAGAAGTTTTGTCTGCTCACCAAGGCTGCATTTATTTAATTAAAAATACAGTAAAAAACGTAATATTGTGAAATATTATTACAATTTAAAATAACTGTTTTCTGTTTGAATATATTTTATAAAGTAATTTATTCCTGTGATCAAAGCTGAATTTTCAGCATCATTATCCAGTCTTCAGTGTCACATGATCCTTCAGAAATCATTCTAATATGTTGATCTGCTGCTCAAGAAACATTTATGATTATTATCAATGTTGAAAACAGTTGTGTACTTTTTTTTTTTTTCAGGATTACTTGGTGAATAGAAAGTTTAAAAGAACAGCATTTATCTGAAATACAAAGCTTTTGTAACATTATACACTACCATTTAAAAGTTTGGGGTCAGTAAATGTTAATAAATGTTTTTTAAGCAGCAGATCATCATATTAGAATGATTTCTGAAGGATCATGTGACACTGAAGACTGGAGTAATGATGCTAAAAATTCAGCTTTGATCACAGGAATAAATTACTTTATAAAATATATTCAAACAGAAAACAGTTATTTTAAATTGTAATAATATTTCACAATATTACTGTTTTTACTGTATTTTTAATTAAATAAATGCAGCCTTGGTAAGCAGACGAAACTTCTTTTAAAAACATTAAAAATCTTACCGTGTCCAAACTTTTGACTGGTAGTGTATAATAAAGAGTTACAGTGGCTTCCTTGATTGCAGCAACTTCCATTTTTATTACAGATATTTTGCGGCAATTTCAGGAAGTGACGATTTTGTTCTCTTGAACACATGGGATTGAAGCAAATGCAATATTCTAATTAAATTCTAAGTTAAATTCACAACTTTGGATGGAAACCTAGCTATTGATGGGAAATGACAAAAAAAGTGTTTGCTTGACCCCTGAAATCAGCTGCTTTAAGTTATGTGTTAGTAATTTTGTGACCCTAATAAACTCTATTTCAATCTCTCAGGACAACGATAAAAAACGCATCGATCTGCGCAAACTGAAATACGAGGTATGATCTTACGGTATGGGTTTAGGGAATGTTGTTTCTTTAGCATGTTTTCTGACCATCAGTTGGCGTCTTTCCACAGCGGCTGGTGTCGATTCCTCTGGATCAGAGTCCAGAGAGTCTTAAGGATCCGGTGAAGATCAGTATTCCGCGTTATGTCCGGTGCGGACAGGGCAAAGACGAACACTTTGAGTTTGAAGTCAAGGTTTGTCTGCATTTTATACAGTCTCAATCAGTGCATAAGAACTGTTGAATTGACCATCCGGTGACCTCGAGTAAATAAAAAAATCTCTGTACATGAAAATCTTTGATGTTTAAGATTTGGGGTTTTGCGTCTGTGTTCAGATCACTGTTTTAGACGAAACGTGGTCGGTGTTTAGAAGATACAGTCGTTTTCGGGAGATGCACAAATCTCTGAAGCTGAAATATCCAGAGGTATGACATACATGTACACATGGAAACATATGTGACACAACAAGCAGAGCATGATGCTAGCAACGGCAAGGTTATGGGTTCGATTCCCAGAGGATGCATTGCACTTACTGATGAAATGTATACCTGGAATGCATCACAAGTTTCTTTGGATAAATGCATAAATATAAAAGATTAAATTAATTTCAGATCAATTTACCTTGTCAATTTGTATTGATTTTTATTATTATTTTTTTATAACTGTATTTCAACCCAAAATAATTATATATTATGCTTAAAGAAATTTTAAGCACATTTTTAGGACCACCAAATTTTTTTATTTGTATTATTTTCATGCAGTAAGCTTGTTGTTCTGGATAAATGCACAGATTAAATTCATTTTAGATTAAATTCATGTAACCTGTCAATTTAAAAAGAAAATTATAAATATACCCCCAAAAAAAAACAAAACAAAAACAAAACAATTAATATTTTGCTTAAAAACATTTTATTTTTTTATTTTTTTTTGTAAATGTATTTTAACCCAAAATAATTCTATATTTTGCTTAAAGAAAATTTAAACAAGTTTTTAGGAACATCAATTTTTTTATTTTATTTCCACTTGATTTTGTGGTGAAATATGATCTAGACATGTTTTCATGAGTCACCCAACTATGGCATATTTTAATTCCTAAATGTCTTGTTCTAGCTCGCATCTTTGGACTTCCCTCCCAAAAAGATTTTTGGAAACAGAGACGAAAGAATGATTGCGGAACGCCGGAGTCAGTTGGAGGTAATCAGATGTTTACTGTTATTCTCCACTGAATGAGAAACTTCTGAAATTTACAGGAGTTCTAATCTAATCTAAGATGCTGATGATGCCATTGTTTTCCCAGCAATACCTGCGAAACTTCTTCCATGTGATGATGACATCATCCTCCTCTTCCCCACTGAGAACAGATGAGAGTGGATTAAACCTCTCAAAACACACCGTGTGCGACATATCTCCTTTCTTTAAGAAGGGAGTGTTCGACTACAGCAGTCACGGGACGGGCTGACACACACGCACACACATTTACATGCACTTTATGCAGCTCTCTGATACACACATAAATACAAACTGATTCACTCACAGACAGAGACATTTCACCCTAAAATCAAAAGGACAAAAATAAGAAATTATATTCTGCATTAAAAAAACATTGTGACATTATTTGCATGACAATTAAGCACATTTTACCTTCAAATTACATTGTTTTTATTTGTGAGTTGTTTTTTTTGTAGTCTAGGGTGATTCAGAACTTGTGTTCTGTATTAAAGTTAAAAATTACCCAAAAAATTATTATAAAAACACTACCATACTTTACAGTCAATTTAAACACTATATCATTTAGTTTTTTTGCGTATTGTCATGAAAATAATATCATAATGGAAACAATCGGTTTAGAGGTGAAATATGACCTGGATTCACTCGTATACTCATGAAACACACTCAGGAACATTGGAAATCAGGTGAAGCAGGAATGAAAAAAGATCCAAAGTAGATGTAAATAGTTTTGTTAGTGCCTTGTTGGCAGTAATTGAGCTTTAAATGCTTCAAAGAATCAGAAATATGGAGTTAATCTGACAACAGATGGTCACCTTAACCTGCTTCAAACATCTTGTGTTTACATCGAGGACCATGAAGCCTATTTCTGTGGACAAACAGGATGTCCTGTTGCTGCTACTTGGGTTTGTGATTCACTTTAGATCATGTTCATGTTTAAGTTGCTGCATATAATGAATCGCCACTGCTTTACTCTGTACGTAGGAGCTGTAACTGCCATTATTGAGAACGGAGGCCTGTGATTGGCTCCAATCCATATATACTCACCATAATCCATTATACTCATGCTAACATTTAGCAGATATGTTTTTTAATAACCACTAAGAGGTCAAATCTCACAATGTCTTCCAGAAAAGAAAACTAATGCATGTGATTCAGAATTATTGTCCTGCTCACTGCCCTGGATGCAGTTAAAGGGCTTTTAATGTAGAATATGCTGTAATTTGAACTCTAAAGAAGATTAATGTTCAGCACTATAAAGCCATATGTATATGCAGAATGTATATGTAAATGTGTTGTACACTTGATCTGTACAGAGGAGCTTGTTCTCGTGAAGTTTGGAGGAAAGGGATAGTACTGCTATATTAGCCGCTAGGATTTTCTTGAGGTAGTTGGACTGTAGAACACTTGTACTGAGAGGAAGATGTATACATTTTTAAAACAATATTTTCATTTGATTTTTTTTATTTCTGAAACTGAGTAACATGATTTGGTAACTGTTTAGCACCATATTAAATTCATGGTTTATTTATGTTTGAGTACATTTGTCAAACAAGATTTTGCAGTTTGTTGATGCAACATTTCAGTGTAATCATGTTTGTACAAGTAAAGCAGATCCTTCAAAGCACAGAAGTTGATTTGAGGGATAAAACTTCTTCTTTCTGTCCTAGGATTTGTCATTGGTTTTCAGGTGGTCGGGGGTAAGTTTGCCTATTTTTGACAAATCGGCAAACGAGACATTCGCCGAACCCCGTTTTGCTGGTTTCGCCTGTAAATTCATCACAAGATGGCAAAGTCAGTATCTGAATACTGTTCCACTTTTGGAGGAATGTGATTGGCTATGGTGTGTTTCATTCTGACCAATGAAAATGCAACAGACCTGAGAGTCATGAGGCTTCCAGCCAATCATGTAGAGGATCTGAAACGTGGCTGGAACTGAGCCGTCTTCACTGCCATACATCTCTAAAAGAAATGACGTCAATACAATTACACTATATCTAGCATCATTTAGGTAAACGAAACACAGTTTAGCGTTCTACATCAGTGGTTCCCAACCTTTTTGAGACAAAAAGACAATATTTGAAGGTCTAAGATACTTCTGCTATAATGACAAATGCTAATTTTCAATAAATAAAATATTAAAATAACTAAATAACCTAATTATAAATAAATTCCATAATTCCAATAATAATGTTCTTCATACACTTTTTATTTCCAATGAATTTACATGACTTTTGTTTAAATAGCATTTTCCTACCCAATAAAAGGTTTAGGGCTTGACTAAATTTATATAAACATACATATATAAATTATACTGGTGTAACCAAACCGAGCCGAAAAACTCATGGCGTTCCGAACGTACCCCGCCCCCTGCTGCGCCGCCCAGCCCCGCCCCATTGGATCTACACCACCGCCAAGTCTGCGTTTTTTTCGCGGAATTCGGCTACTTTAACACTGCTGCCGCATTTTTTTTTATGTCCGTGGGTTGAAGCGACCCCAAATAACATGATATTTAGCCCCTGAAATGCAAATTTTACCAGGGGAACCTCGCCAAAAATGCGGATTTTACCCCCAGAATGCGATTTTTACCAGAGAATCCCCTTGAAACGTGATTGGGCTAGTTTTGAGTAGCAATTGGGCGGGTTTTGATGTGAAAACCTGGCAAGCCTGATCCACACAACGAATACAGCGTTGTAGCCTAACCACTAGTAATCGCAATAAGCTTCGCGTTTTGTTACTTTCGATAAGAAACAAAGTGTCATCTTTCAAATTCTGTTCATTTTATCACAAAATTTAAACAAAAAAAAATGCCGTTTTGACGCTCTTTAATGTGACGTGACAGATCACGCCTCATTTCAAGCTGGAGCGCAAGTGAACGCGATTATCTCTTCCTCTTTAATACTAGTTACAGAATAAACATGAATGAACATCTGAAGGTATGTTGGAAGATACAGTACAACTTACTGAAACGAAATGTATAATATCTTGTGTAATTGCTCAATCAGTGTTTCAACGGTGGAAAGACGTCAATAAAATGTCCTCATGTACTATAGCTTATCTAGGTTGTCCGAAATCATGAGAATTACATAATAATATCTTGATTTTTAACTATTTGGGCTTTTTTTTTTAACATTGTTTTATCTTATTTTAAATCATTTTAAGATATCTTTTCCCAAGTGTTGAGAACCACTGTTGTACGTGAAATTATTACTGTTAAAATAATAAATATATAATAAAATAAATACTATGGAAATTTAAATTGTCGTTACAATGTTAATTTAAAATAAACAATATTTAAATATATGCATTGTGTTGAAGCACATTAGCTATGTTTCCATCAGAAGTTGCGAATTTAACTGGAATATCGCATAAAACATTTGTGAGTAAAGCAACGTTTCCATCCCATGTGTTCAAGAGAACAAAATCATCACTTTCTGGGAAATTGGTGGAAAATATCTATAATAAAAATGTAAGTTGCTGCAATCGAGGAAGCCACTGTGGCTCTTTATTCGTATATCATAAATTACTGTCATGTTATCATTTCAGAATGACCAAACCAACATCTTAGATGCTGTGCAATGTGATTGGTCGCTGGTTTGTCCAGTTATCCAATCACATTCACTGTTGAGGCAAAGTCACATGAGTTTTTTTGCACATTGAGGGATTTATCCACTAAATGTGTTTCCATTGTAGTTTATGTGCATGTCCTCTTATCGGAAATAAAAAATGTATCCACCTCAATAGAGCACATACATTTTTTAAGCACATTTTTAGAAATTATGCAAATTCTTGCCATTTCCATCCAACGTTTTTATGCGATATCCCAAAACTCGCATAAAAATAGGTGGTCGTAAACATAGCTATAGTTACATTTGGGTGCAGTTCTCGGTTTGCGGTCTCACCTTTATAAATGGCAGCTGCCGCCAGTATAGTGTCTCTTTGCAGGAGTGACTTCCTGTTCCACGCACAGTTGCTCTCACCCATACCTGAAGTGGATGAATAAACCGTAAACACATTCTCCTTCAACTTTACAACAAATCACCAAATTTATAAGATGCAGAGTTTACCTTGTAAATCACTCATGACCTCCAGCATACCAGGGTAATGGACCTGAACTTCATCAGTGTCCTGAATTACAACACAATAATGAGCCTCAATATGATCACTCATACTTCATATCAAACAGATTTATATATTTGACTATCATACCACAGTGAGCATGTTGAAGCCGGCCTGGCCCAGCAGGTTGCCCAGGTCAGTGACGGCTGTGTAGGGTGAGATATGGGGCGCAAACCCGCCCTCCCTCTCCAGCTCAGCTAACTGCAGAGAACATCGAAGCTCGTAGAGCGTCTCACCGCCGACCATTGCTCCAATGAACACGCCATCTGGCTTCAACACCTGCTGGATCTGAACGACAAAAAGAGGGTATTGTGATTTATTTATTAGTTACGCACCACAGGACAGCACACTTGCTTAGATCCTCATACCTGTCTCAAAGCTCCAGGAAGGTCGTTGATCCAGTGCAGACTGAGGAGAGAAATACAGGCATATAAATGAGAGTTCATCCTTAAATTTCCCATCATGCACTGGGGTGGTACAGTACCTCAGGCTGCTGAGGACTAAGTCAAATGTGTTTTCTTTAAAGGGCAGGAACTCCTCATCTGCCAAAACACAGTGAGTAGGAATCTCACATTCCCTCCTGTTCCTCTGAAAAACAAGGAGGAGAAAGCATTTGTTTGAAATAGAAATCTTTTGTATCATTACAAATGTATTTACTGTCACTTTTGATCAATTTAATGTGTCCTTGCTGAATAAAAGTATTGATTTCTTTAAAAAAAATCTTACCGACGTGAAATGTTTTTACAGTACAATCATGGCTTATACAGTAAATTCCAACTGCACATCAATAAAATAAAGATATGTGCAATCTCTTACCAGGGAAGAGTCAGAGATGTCTGTTAAGAAGAGACGTTCAACAACCTCCTGAGAAGAGAGAGAATCGGTGTCACAACTGGACGGAAAGATGGAAAAGAATAATTTACTTGCCTTCATGTCTTTCCAAACCTGTATGACTTTCTTTCTTTTGAAGAACACAAAAAGAGATGTTGTAAAGAATGTTCATGCTGCTCTTTTCCATACAATAAAAATACATAGTGTCTCAAAACCAATACAGCACTCTAGGAGCTTGACAGCCCCAGTCTCCATTCACTTTCATTATATGAAAAAGAGTAATGTGAACATTCGTCAAAAACATGAAGGTAAGTAAATTATGACAAATTTAAATTTTCCTTTAACAATGACATTCACTGTATAAGAACAGTTCTACCTTACTTAAGTGCTCTGCGACGTGACTCTTCCCACATCCTACATCCAAAGCCAGAGGGAAAGTCCTGCAATTACATTTTGTTATTATTTTCTCACCCTCATGTTATTCAACACCCACATGACTATATTTGTTTTGGTTAACACAAAATGAGATATTATTCGAAATGTCAGAATTGCTGTTACAATTAAAGTGGATGGGGACTGCAGTTCAAGAGCTCTTAAAATGCAATAAAAAATACATTAAATTAATAAATAAAATGAATAAATTTGTCTGTTCATTACCCAGAGCCAGTGTTGCCAAGTGGGCTACTTTTACACTGTTGCTGTGGGTTGTTTTTCATGTCCGCGGGTTGAAGCGACCCCAAATAACATGATATTTAGCCCCTGGAATGCGACTTTTACCTGGGGAGCCCCGCCAAATACGCGGATTTTACCCCCGAAGCACGATTTTTACTGTGGGACCCCCCCCCCGTGAAACGCAATTGAGCTAGTTTTGAGTAGCAATTTGGGCGGGTTTTGTTGTGAAAACCTGGCAACCCTGCCCAGAGCTATCATATGACTTCAGCAGACTTGAAATATAGCACACAAGTCGTATGGACCACTTTCATGGTGCTTTTTTGGAGGTCAACAGCCCCAGTCCCCATTCACTGCTATTGTATGGTAAACAGCAGATCGGACATTCTGCTCGATATCTCCTTTTCTATCCCACAAAACAGAATAAAGTCAAACGGGGCTGGAACGACATGACATTTAGTAAAAAATTACTTAATTTTTAATTTGCTGAACTGTTCCTTTAAGAACTAATGACAGGATATTTAACATGCATTTAATATGTGGACAGTGACCTTGAGACATCATAAACTCTGTCTGCCACTCTGCTCCCCACCTGCAAACACAACGAAAGCACAAGTTCATACACACACTTTGACTTCTCGTAAAAACAAATATCAGAAAGTCATCTCACCTCGTCTCGAAGGTAATCGTACTTGTCGCTGTCCAGCAAAGATGATGCCCATTCCTTCTGTCTGCGCTTCATGTTCCTGTCAAACACGTTCATCGCGCCTCCCTGCCGGGACGAGAAACACCTCCATCCTCGAGACAGACATCGGAGGCTTCTCACACTGACATTCATGCTTCCTTATTAATTCTCATTTTAAGGACCACACATTTTCAAACACATTTCATCCGTGTGCCTCTAAACAGAGCTCAGCTTTGCGTCAAACAACAGGGAGATTTGAGGTAAACTGTGGAATGGATCAAACCGTACACTGGACTGGAACCTGGACTGGAGTCAGTTTAAAGCGATTGTTCAACCAAAAATTTATATTCTATTCTACAATGAAAAGCAACATAGATTAAGTATGAAATGGAAAACGTCTAAATATACCGAACAACTGACAAAACCAAAAAATGTGACTTTATTTCTAAGTTAATTTTTATTCTTTAACTGTTAATAATAATAATAATAATAATAATAATAATGGAAATAAATTATAATAGTAAAACTGCAAATATTAAAATTAGCGATATTTAGGAGTTGTGGTAATTTTTTTCTGATTTAAAACTGATGATGAATAATGGAAGTGAGCGGAGACTTTCTTATTTGTACATTTATTTATATATTTCCAGCTACAATCTCGATTAAAAAAAAATCTGTTATTTCAGTAGCCTATCTAATAGATTTTATTAATATTTTGAATTATTTTTTATTTTTTATTTTTATTTTCGGTTTTTAATTTCAATGTTCATTTAAAGTTTTAGTAATTTTGCTGTGTTTTTGTGAGTTAGTTTTTTTCTAAATATGTCTATAAAGTTTTTATTCATTTTTTTTATTTCAGTCATAGTTTTAGGCTAGTTATTTTAATACATCAATTTAAACTAAATGAAAATGAGAAATGTTGCCTTGGCAATTAGCTGAAATAAAATACGTTTAAGTTGTTTATATTTTATTTCAAAAAACGAAAAAGCATTTTTTTTATGGTTTCGAAAAACTACAAGCTTCCCACAGAGAATGTAAAAGAGGAAAGTCTGGTGTGTTTTGAGCTTTTCGTCGCGCCGTAGGAAAAAGAAGGCGGGGTTTCAAAGAGGTCACGGCGGAAGTAGTGAAGCATCACGGGAAAACACGTGTGGAGCTGGGAAACATCGCACGAAAACACAGTAGGTCAGTATTGGCCTTTAAATAAGTGTTTTTATTTGTTGTGCAGCCCATTTTGTACTGAATTCTTGTTGAAATGAACGGCATGCTCAGTGTTTTAGTTACTTGTTATTACAGTCATATTCAGCTAAATGTGTACAAAATGTGTGCTGTGTAAATCAGACAGGAAAGAAAATACACTGTAAACAAATAATTACAAAACCAAAAAAGAAACATGCATATAGCCTAATGACAAGCATGCATTATACAATATAATGCTCTGCTATTGAAAATATAAGATAAATCTGCAATAAAAATTGTGACAGCTAGCCCCACTCGTCCCTATTTTCCCTTATTTGTCAGTTTGTTTTGTTGTAACATCATAAAATCAGTAGTTGACACTCAAGAACCACATTATTTGGGGTTGTCTGTAATAAAATATTTTGTGACATGTCTTTAAATGATATACATTGACAAGTATTTCATATAATAATAGCCAGTTGGTTTCACATGAACCAGAAGTGAATCTCTTGTGTTTTCCACAGGTTATTGCTTTCATCTGGTTCTCCTAAATAATCACCATGACTTCCAAAAACACTGTGAGCGGCGACGACCGCTTCTCCAAGATTAAAAAGGACCCTCGCTTCTGGGAGATGCCCATCAGAGAGCGCAAAGTCAAGATCGACAAGCGTTTCCAGTCCATGTTCCATGACGAGCGCTTTAAGCTGAAGTACACAGTGGATAAACGCGGCCGACCCATCAACCACACGTCCAGCGAGGACCTCAAGCGCTTCTACAAGCTCTCTGACTCCGAACAGTCAGATGAAGAAGAGGAGGACGAGAAGACAGAAAAGACTGAGAAGAAAAAGAAAGAGACTGATCAGGAACCTCAAGATGAGAGTGATGAATCTGAAGAGGAGGAAGAAGCAGAGAAGGTCCTGAAGTCAAAGGAAGCTAAGAAAACTAAAGAGCTGCCGATAAAGGGAGTGAGAGTGTTTGAAGAAGGTACTGCTGCAGAAACCTTTTTTACGGGGTTAATTTTTATTGTTGATCTGATTTATATAACTTATGTAATGTTTTGGATCAATCATCTTAAAGTGTTTATATTCTTCTGAAGACAATATGAGTAGTGTCAGTTTGTTATTTATGACTTGATACCATTTTTATTGGTTTTATCAGATGAAGATGAGAAATCTGATGTTGAAGAGGATGATGAAGATGGTTCTACTGAAGGTGATGAGGAAGATGATGATGATGATGATGATGATGAAGATGATAGTGAGTTAGATGAAGACAGCGACAATGGACCGGATCTGGCCAGAGGGAAGGGTAACATTGAGACCAGCTCTGATGAAGATGATGATGATGATGATGATAAGTTGGAGGAAGAGGAGATTGAGCATGACTGGGGAGAGATGTGGAAAGATGCTCCACGCAGTGACGATGTGAGATTTCATCCAAACACTTTATTAATCATATACACTACCATTCAAAAGTTTGGAGTCCGTAAGATTTTTTAATGTTTTAGTCTCTTCTGCTCACCAAAGCTGCATTTATTTGATCAAAAATACAGTAAAAACTGCAATATTGTGAAATATTATTATAATTTTAAAAGGACTGGTTTCTATCTTAATATGTCATCATCATTACTCCAGTCTTCAGTGTCACATGATCCTTCAGAAATCATTCTAATATGATGATTTGATGCTCAAGAAACATTTGTGGTTATTATTATTAATGTTGAAAAAAAAAAATTGAAAACGTGATACATTTTTAGGATTCTTTGATGAATAGAAAGTTCAAAAGAACAGCACTTATTTGAAATAGAAATCTTTTGTAACATTATAAATGTCTTTACTGTCACTTTTGATCAATTTAATGCATCATTGCTAAATAATAGTATTAATTTCTTTCAAAAAACTAAAAATCACACTGACCTAATACTTTTTGAACAATAGTGTATTTGTTAAATTAAAAATAGATTTTATATTATTTGTGTTATATAAAATACATTTAAAAATAATTTATATTATATTAAAATTGAAAATAACAAAAAAAAAAAAACACCTTCTCCCTACCAAATTTATGTTTTAGCATAATGCAATTAAAAGAGGCAGCGGCTATTTGCACTAAGTGAAAATAGTGATATACTCTATTTACACTAGAGGTGTGACGAGTTTTTGCGAGATTAAAATGCAACAAGATTTCTCGTTGAGGTTAAAGCTGTATTGCGATATTGCCATGACGGAGTGTGAGGGTGAAATTAGGATAGAATTTGCCACCGCTACATTTACATGACGACTCCACTGTCGTTTTGCTGTTTATAGAAATAAAAAACATTTAATTCAGTTGGATAACGGTCACTTCAATCCCATCCAGCTTCGTACGTAGTGCAGCGGGAATCAAGAGTTCACAAATCACGTGACGAGAGTAAGTGACGAGATGACTGATCTGACAGATGTCTTATCTTGTAGAATTTGTGCTCAGCAACTACACCTACCCCTAACCCTACGATAAATACTTAATTATTAAACACTCGTTACACACTTTATTTCCACTTTTCAAATATTTTCTTATTTTTATTGAAAATAAATGCCTTTCCGATCTGATATTTGATGGGAAAATGGAGAAGAGCGAGTTCAGCAAAAGGCGGATTCGAACTTGGGTCGATTGCATCAAAAGCTACTTCCACACGCCATAATCCCTACGGCCTACGCCACTGCAGACGTTGAATGACCCGCGTCTTTTGTAATCTTGTGTGGACCAACCAGACATTGGTGGGCGGAGTTAGTGTAAATAGCCTTTGCCAACAAGACATGCTATTAACACTTAGTGTAAATAGACACTCTGTTTAAAATAATTACTTTTAAAAAGAATTTATATATATTATATTGGTGTTTGTGGCTGTTTTAGTTATTATTTTCTGTGTTTAGACTTCACGGCGGTTGGCAGTTTGTAACATGAACTGGGACAGACTGAAAGCTAAAGATCTGCTGGCTCTGTTTAATTCGTTTAAGCCCAAAGGAGGAGTAGTGCTGTCTGTAACGGTAACTATCCCTTCTCTTCCTGCTCTGGCTCCTCCCGCAAACTCATTATCATTTCCATTCTGCTGCAGCTGTGAGTCTGAATTGTTGGCATGCATTTGTCAGATCTATCCGTCTGAGTTTGGGAAGGAGAGGATGAGTGCAGAACAGACCCAGGGTCCGCTGGAGCTCATCAGCCTCCCGGAGGACCCCGAAGCAGACACAGAAGAGCAGAGGTACTGGACACAATCTTCATCTGGAGGTTTTACATGACCTTTTAGTGGCTCTTATTGGGGTTTTTCCAGCCAAGATTTGCAGTACACTACTGAGGGCAATACCAGAATGCATTGCAAACAAACTTAGTGACAAAAAATTTGATACTGATTTAAAGCATACTTCTAATTCATTCAATACTAAAAACCAGTCTATAAAAATAATTCAGTCTAATTAAAATGTGACTTTTTTACCCAGTTAAAAATAGTATAAAAAACAAAATAGTATTTTATTTTTATATTCACTCTGGATTTAGAGTGGATCAGAGGAACCGTCATTTTAACCAGTTATTTCAGGCCAGTGTTTCACGATGAAGGTCTTCCATGTGCTTTCAGGATCTACCGAGAGAAAGTGCGTGACTATCAGTTCAAGCGTCTGAGGTATTACTACGCCGTGTTGGAGTGTGACTCTGTCGAAACGGCGGCAAAGATTTACGAGGAGTGTGACGGCTTCGAGTACGAGAGCAGCTGCTCGACCATCGACCTGCGGTGAGTCCCTCACATCTCTGGAGACATTTGATCAAAACTTCGGTTGAAGATGGTATAAATGGTTTTTAAAACTGAAACCATCAAGAATATAAATCTGATTACATTTCTTAGCACTTGAATATTTGTTTAAAAATATCTCTGAGAGATTTATTTGTCAGTTGTCATTGGTTCATGTTGTTGGCTGTGGGCGTTTTGCAGGTTCATCCCTGATGACGTGACGTTTGACGATGAGCCAAAGGACAGGGCGACGGATGTGGATTATGGTTCCTACAAGCCCAAACTCTTCACATCGACGGGCACCACCACAGCCAAGGTCTGTCACACTGAACACGACACAAGATCTGAGCGGCTGAACTCGATGTACGGTAACGTCTGTCTGCTGTGTCTGCTGTCCGTCATCAGGTTGACCTGACGTGGGATGAAACGGATCACGACCGGGTCACGGCTCTCTGCCGGAAGTTCAATAAGGACGAGCTGTTGGACATGGACTTCAAGGCTTACCTGGCCTCCTCCAGTGAGGAAGAAGAGGAGGAGGAGGAAGAGGCAGAGAAACAGACAGAAGGTTAGTGATGACTAAATCTCATCTATCATATGGAAAAGAGCAGCAGCATCAACATCCGTCCTTGTGTAGGTGAACTTGAAAGTCTTGCTGTCCTTGAAATGTTTTGTTGTCTTGAATGTTCTTTCAGCTGAGAAGCCGGCTCAGCCTCTTCCTGAGGAGAAGAAGGGCAGTAAAGGGAAGAAAAGCGCAGAGCAGATCGCAAAATACAGAGATCTACTGAAGAGCATTCAGGACAAAGACAAGGAGAAGGACGACAACATGGACATGGAGATCACATGGGTACCAGGTATCAGAGTTTCCTGTGCTGATCCTCTCCTCCTCATCTAAAAAGTTTATTTATTGTTATGTTTTATATTATTTAATATTTTATTTGTAAAAGAACATATATGTGTGTGTGTGTGTGTGTGTATGTATATAGTATATAATTATTACAATAATATAATAAATATAAAACAAAAAATTAACAATTATAAATTTCATTTATATATCTATATATATTTTACTTTTTTACATTATATTACACCTATTAAAGATTTTTATTATTATTTAGATTTTTATTAAATATAATGTAAAATATATAAAATACTACATATTATATATATATATATATATATATATATATATATATATTATATTATTAATATTATTATATTTTATTAAATATAATAAATCTATACATAAATGTATATAAATACATAATGTAAAATGAACAAAATACATACATACATATACAAAAATGTTTTATGTTTATATAAACACACATATTACACACATATAATGTGTGTGTGTGTGTGTGTGTGTGTATATATATATATATATATATATACACAATAAATAAAGTAAAACTTTGTAAATATAAACTATAAAATACAAACTAAATAAATGTATAATTATTTATATAATGTATATCATTTATATTATATATGTATATGTATATATGTGTGTGTGTGTGTGTGTTAATAATTATTTGTTTTATTTGTTTGTTTTTAGGACTGAAGGAAACAACCGAGAAGCTTGTGAAGAAGAAAATGATGGGCACAGATATACTGACTCCGTGGGAGGAGTACCTGCAGAAGAAAAAGGAGAAAAAGAAAGAGAAAAGGAAAGGAAAGAAGGTAAACGTGTCACTGAGGAATAATTATTCCATTTGCCCTTCATTTCTGTATTTCTGACTCACTCATACACGGTCTTGTCTGGTGCAGGAAGCGACGGAGGCGGAGCCTGTGATCAGTGATGATGAACTTCCTGCTGATGTTGACCTCAACGACCCCTTCTTCGCAGAGGAGCTCGGTGCGACAGGTTAGTCGGTGCATTATTCCCCTCACGCTTTATTATTTTCAACATGAGACAGATTAAGCAATGAGGTCTATGTTGTCTCAATTCTATTGTAGCATCCCTGGAAAACAAAAAGAACAAGAAGAGCAGGAAGAAGGATGAGGAGAAGACACCAGAAGAACAGGAAGAGCTAGAGAGACAGAGGGTACGTTTCTGTGACAACGTGTGTTTATGGGTAATGTATCATGGTTACCAACTGTGTCGTGATCTCTAGGCTGAGATGGAGCTGCTGATGGATGACGATGAAGACGAGAAGCACAAACATTTCAACTATGACAAGATCGTAGAGCACCAGAACCTGAGCAAGAAGAAGAGGAAGAAGCTCCTGAAGAGCAACACGCCACTGGAGGACGACGACTTCCAGGTCAGAAACATCACCGTCACTTTCATTCTTTTAGTCATTTGTGATTTTCAGGAGAGCAAAAATGTTTTTTTGTGTGTGTGTGACTCAATGAATCAGTCTTGATTGATTCTCTGAACTGAATCATACTTACCAACTCTGACTCCATTTCTGACATTGTTCTCCAGGTGGATGTTCAGGACCCACGTTTCCAGGCTATGTTTACGTCCCATCTTTACAACCTGGACCCGTCAGACCCGGCCTACAAGAAGACCAAAGCAACGCAGAGCATTTTAGAGGAGAAACTGCGGCGCAGAGAGGAGCACCACAGTCAGGACAAGACGCTGAAGAGCAAAGCCACACAGGAGAAGCTCGAACCAGAGACTTCATCTGCCACTAAAGTCATGGACCCTAACTTATCACTGCTTGTCAAATCCATCAAGAATAAAACTCAACAGTTTCAAGCGCGCAAGAAACAAAAGACAAATTAGACTGAGAACGAGAGACTCAGGTTTGGAGTGGATTATTTGCTGGTTTGTGCAACTTTTCTGGATGTCTTTTTGCTTAACCCCATCTGTGATAGAAGACAAAATGAAAAGCTGTTTGATAGTAAACTTCATATTTTGTATGCAGTATGATTAGTGCTGCTATAAAATCATCTCCTTGTTCAAAATCATTAAAACATCTATTTAGACGTATTCATGCTTGACCTGCCATTTTTGGACAAAAACATCATGGGTTTGTTCACATTATACACAAGTCAGATTTTCCATTGTTATCTTTTTTACAGATATTTTTATGCTGCAGAACACAATTTTTGATATTCAGTATTATTTTGAATTCTAAATATATATATGACGGTCTAATGTTTGAGATCATCACGATTTTTAATGTCTTTGAAAGAAGTCTCTATTATAAATCACGATTTGTCCTTTAAACTTAAAGATTTTAAAACTGCTTCAAGCTTTTTAAACCATCTTTTTCAATTTAAACTATTCACAATTCAAGCCTTTACAATTACTTCAAACTGTCAGGTTAGGCTTTCTCAAGCCAACATCAAAGTTTGTTCACAAACTTTACTTATCTAATTTATTCCTGTGATTGCAAAGCTGACTTTTCAATACATAATTTATTACATATTAATATAATATACGTCTTAAAAATATTTTGCAATATTACTGTTTTTACTGTGTTTTTCATTAAATAAATGCAGAAGAGACTAACAGTAAAAAAAAAATACATTTTAATTATTCCAAACTTGTGACTGCCAGTGTGTGTGTGTGTGTGTGTGTGTGTATACACTTTTACTAAAAGACAAGACATGTAAAAGCTGGAGTTAAAGTTAGCTTTATTCATAATGACACAAACGCTGCTCACACATTCAAATAAGTCTGTTGGCACTTTCACGGGCACCTCATGTTCTACATAACAGAAGAAACAGGCTTGCTCACATGTGCCATGTATCAAAATACAGCTGTGAATGAATGAATGAAAACCTCTCATCACACTTATAATTCCAGTGAATACGACCAGTGCTCAGAGCATGTAAAAACATCTCAATTCATGGTCCAGGAATATAAAGTGTACATGTAAGAACCGCTTGGATAGGTCACACCATTAAACCCAATCCAGAAAAGGCACAAATTGCAGATTTTAAGTTTGATTTGACCAAATAACATGGAACTCCTGTCTAGATTACAATGGAGCATTTCGAGAGTGAAACCAGCAGAATGAAATGATTTTAGATTGTGCCACAGTGTTAAAAAAAACTGAGAAATAGTGCAATTAAGGTCTGACATTGACATGTACGCCATCTGAAAAGCTTGAGTGTAGTGTCATGTTTCGGGTTGTTTTCCCACAAATTTTTCTCACCAGTATCAGTTTCAACATCAGTATCAACATCACCATGATGTTGGGCTGTTACAAATGACTGACAGGCCATTGCTATGTGGTTGCGAAGGTGTTCAGGGTGATTTCTTACTGGCTTAAGTCAAAGATCCCACCAATTATGACATTCTGGTCTCTAGATATGGCTCAGGACCCTCCTTCAATGTCTATGTTTGCCATTTTATGGCAAAGTTTCTAAGTCGGATTGTTTGGAAAAGCGTCAGTTGTGCACCAAAGTTTAATACTTTAATAAAATCAACAACCCTAAGTTTGAGCAATAGTAATAGTGATTTTTGTCTTAACCAGCACCTCTAGTTATCTCTCTCCTAGTCTTTTCTCCTCGTCTTTGTAAAACCCCTTTTAACTTCATGCCACTAACATACAATGTTTTGTTGCACCAAAATGCTATAAAATATAGGATTACATGAATATTAAGTAGAGAAAATAAGTTCTTAGCGAAACGCTTCAGGACAAATTGTGCTTCACGTGTCGAGTAAAAAAATTATACAAATACTTTAGAGTTCAGTAAAATACAGTTTCATTACGATACGACGCACAAAGTGATACAAATATGATTCTGTAGAATAAATCACGAGTGACTTCACTAATTATCATCTTTCTCACAAGAAACACAACATGTCTGCTGTTAGTCAGAGCAGACGGTAAACATCAACGGAATGACAATTCAGCTTAAACGTCGTCAGTCACGAGATAATCAATCATGTGACCTGTAAAACAGAAAGAGACCCTGTGTCTAGAGGGTTTTAGGCCCGGTTTCACAGACAGGGCTTAGACTAAGCCAGGATTAGGCCTTAGTTCAATTAGGGCATTTAAGTAGCTTTTATACGTACCCTAGAAAAAAACATTAATGGTATGCATGTTTGAGACAAAACAATGGCAGTGAAATATTTTAAGATGTATCAGAGCAAGTTGCTTTCAGTTAAAACAGCTCAAACATGCATTTTAGTCTAGGACTAGCTTAAGCCTTGTCTGTGAAACCAAGGGGATAGTGTTTATGTGGATTTATTAGCATTTATGTGATCTAGATGTTATTTTTGTTTAAACTGTTAAGATTTACATATATTTTAGCAGACTTGTTCTTACTAAAGTCATTTTCATGAATGCTTTGAGACAAAGATGTGTCCAGCTAAATCAGTGGATCTTAATCTCTGCTCTTCACAAAATACGCCACATAAAAATGAAAATTAGGTCATTTGCTCAAGATCATGTCACCTATTTGACTTGTGCACCATTTTTTCCCCATGTGATCTGAAGTTGTATGACAGCTTTATGTGAGGAAATTCAAGTCATTATTAATTAAGGGCCATTCCTTCCACTCTCATTTGCATATGCATATTTAAACTTGGCATCACATTTAGTTGCAAACCTTGCAATAACCAATTGCCTTCTGCTTCAACGATGCCAAAAATGGCAAGACGCGTCTTGACACACCAAATTTGCGAGACTGGAAATTAGTTTTGAGAGCCTCAACTGACCAACAAACTTATGAACAAATAACTTTGCACTACTGTTTAAAAGTTTGGGGTCGTTTAAAAGTTTGAAAGAAGTCTCTTATGCTCACCAAGGATCCATTTATTTGCAAAGCAGAATTTTCAGCATCATTACTCAGTCTTTAGTGTCACATGATCCTTCAGAAAGCATTCTAATTTGCTGATTTGATGCTCAAGAAACATTTCTGATTATTATCAGTGTTGAAAACAGTTGTGCTGCTTAATATTTTTATGGAAACAATTACTTTTTCAGGATTCTTTGATGAATAGAAAGTTTAAAAGAACAGCATTTATTTAAAATAGAAATCTTTTATAATATTATAAATGTTTTTACTGTCACTTTTGATCAGTTTAATGCATCCTTGCTGAATAAAAGTATTAATTTCTTTCAAAAACAAACTTACTGACCCCAAGATTTTGTACGGCAGTGTATACTTCACAGTGTATATTATAGCGCACAAGTTATATAAACCACTTTTGGGATGTTTTAAAGTGTTTTTTTTTTTGCTTTTCTGAAGCCTGACTATGGAAGCTTGTTTCCACTACTAAATAAAAAAAAATAAAATAAAAAAAAAGTAATTTTGCGACTTTTTAACTCACAATTCTTCTCTTTTCACAGTTCCAAGTTATAAAGTCAGAATTGTGTGATATAAAGTCAGAATTATGAGATGATGTTGCAATTCTGACTTTTTTCTTGCAATTGCATTTTTATCACACAATTTTCTGACTTTATATCTCACAATTCTGACTTTTTCTCAGAATTGCAAGTTTATATCATGCAATTGCAAGTTAAAAATTTATTTTTTAGAAATGTATAGAGTTATAAAGTCAGAATTGTGAGATGTAAATGCAATTCTGAGAAAAAGTATTTTTTCCCCTCACAATTGGACATAACATGCAATTCTGACTTTATATCATGCAATTCTCACTTCATAACTTGCATTTGTGAGTTTATATCTTGCAATTCTGTGAAAAAAAAGTCAGAATTGTGACATAAGTCACAATTACCTTTTTTCTTTTTTATTTCATGGTGGAAACAAGCTTCCATACCTGACAGCCCCAATCTTCATTGACTTGGTTGAAGAGTAGCATGAACTTTTATGTTCTACAGAAGAAATAAAGTTGAACCCATTTGGAAGGACATGAGGGTGAGTAAATGACTGAATTTTCCTTTTAGAATGCACTAACAATTATAATATAGTCTATAAGGATTGTCAGTAATCTCTAATATTCTTTTTGCAGCCTTTGTGCAAAATCTGAGCAGCACTTCATTAAGGAACAAAACCGTTGGTTTGTGATTAATCAGTTGTGAGCAGGACGCTCTCTCAGGCATAAAATATGAGTTCAGGTATTTGCCCCCCTTGCACACCCGTCCCGTTGGTGCTGTCCGACGAGCACTGGAACTGGAAGGTCACCTTCCCACACTGGACCTCGGTCATGCCCTCCTGGCCAAAATAACTCAGCTCGTTCCCGTCCAGAACCACGCTGGCTGTGTAGAAGGTGTCGGGTTCGATCTGCACCGGGTACTCGAAGAACACGGGGAAGGTGTTGCTGGAGCCATCAGAGAAGTATTTGATGATGGCGACGCCGAGCGTCACTCCTTGGCGCTTCAGCTCGATCTTGGCCTGGTACTCCGCTGAACCGCAGCTGGAGCCGTACAACCCAAACCCGGCGATGAAGACCCGCTTGTCCACGGCGAACTGGATGCTGTCGCAGCGCCCGCGGTACCGCCACTGATTGCTGCGGTACGCGCACGACTGAAAGCGGTGGCACTTCTGCGGCGTCAACCCTTTCCGCGGTTTGCAGACGAATTTCAGCTCCGGTTTCTTTGCCGCCGTGTACCACAGGAAAATGTCGTTGGTCTCGGTGAGCGTCAACACGCCCGACTGAGCAACGCCATTAGCGAAATCATCAAGCGCCATCGCCGGGATCCGTATCAGATAGATGGCCTTTCCCAAAACAAGCCGTTTATTCTCGATGGTGGGCTGGAGTTCCTGTCGGTGACACTCGGCCTCCGCCCAGCTCAACGCCGCCTCAAACACCACCATCTCCTTGGCGTTGAGGGTCTCACGGCGCAGGATGCTCTCCAAAGTCTGAGTGTCGATGTCGCAGAATCCCTCCGAGCGGAGGGCGAGTTCGGCCTGTGCGTCGATGACCTCCCAGCAGCGCTGAGTGAGGTCGGGCTCCTCGAACAGGCAGCTCTGAGAGAGCAGGACGCAGGCGTTTCGAGCACTCAGGCTGGTCTCCAGGAAGTTGACGCAAGCGCGGGCCAAGTGGGGAACAATGTATTTTTTGGCGGCGTACAGTGTGGCGAGGACGGTGTCTGCACACAGGTCGATCTCATCACAGTAGATATACCTGACAACAGAGTGCAAAAAAAAATTCTATTAAATTCTACTCAATACTGCAAATGAAATTTATGTTAATTCACTCATTTTAACTAATTGTTATGCTAATGACAATATAATTTGTAATACTGTGTTAGATTTGTAAATAAATAAATTTAAATGTATTTAATGTAAAATTATACTATAAAAATTATTTTTATATTATATATATATATATATATATATATATATATATATATATATATATATATATAAAACACTAGAGATCTAAGACTTTAGGACCCTACCATAACATGAAAATTGGAGTAGTGAAAAAAGTAGAATTTTAAATCTATTTTAATAGGGAAATAAATAAATATTGCTATAAAATTAAATAAAAATATATAATGTATAAATATTCACTAGTGGTCTCTAGTGGACTATATTCATCTGTAAAGACCCCATTAGAAAATCTATAAAAACACATATAAAATCATATAATTATATAAAACATAAATTAAATATTCACTAGTGGTCTCAGACTTTTGGACCCCACATTATATTTTCCTCTTAAAAGATTTTAAAACATATTTATTTTATTAAAAATATTTTTATTATATATATATATATATATATATATATATATATATATATATATATATATATATATATATATATATTTTTTTTTTTTTTTTTTTTTTTTTTTTTTTTTTTAATTAGTTTTATATAATAAAAATTTTTTTAAATTATATAATATTAAAAATACACTTATTTTATTAGAAAAAGAAATTCTCTAGTGCTCTCAGACCTTTGGACCCCATGTTATATATTCATTCTTAAAGACCCCATGACATGAAAATGTGACATATTTCAATTTATGTTTATTAGCTTTGTGGCTATGTATATGCTAGAGTTTGAAAGTCGTACTTTAGCATGGCAAGGAAAGAAGGTGGCTCCACATCAGGGATCCGGATCTCATCCTTATCTTCAGCCAGTTCTCCGTAGAACATGGCATGAAATACAGAACTGCCCACAGCCAGGACATACTGAAAGAGTGAAAGAAAATAAATCAGAGATTATGAGTATCAATAAAAGATTATGAGCATCACTCATTTTCTGTTTTGCTTATTCCTGCATTTGCTAACAGTGAATCTCGTGAAACCTGTCAAGAACATGTCCCAGTTCAGTCAAAAAAAAAAAAATTATATATATATATATATATATATCTCATTAAGAAAATGGAACAAATGTAATAAATAAATGTAATAAAAATATTATTTATTGTATTTATATTATATATATACAGTATATTAGCTCAAAGAGGAGAGCAAATGTTATGGTTTAATTCCCAAGAGGAAAAAATGTATAGCTTGAATGCAATTTAAGTTGCTTTGGATAAAAGCGTCTGCCAAATGCATACATGTAACCATATGGACATGTTTTCATGAGATTCTCCATTCTGCAACAAACTGGAGTGATTTGATGCCTATATTTTTGTTGCATGACTAAAGGGTGAAATTTCTGTACCTTGTGTCCCGGGACTCTCTGGGTTCCTCCAGGGGGCCCCACCACAAAATGAATATCGGCCATCAGCTCGTTGTTGAACATGACTGAGTTTCTGCAGAGGACAAATGAATAATGAAAAGACCCTTTAAATACAGTGCCATCAGTGCAACATCACATGCTGTCTAAGTAGGCAGCACACTAGGCTGTGGAACAGAGAATTACCTCTCTCTGATCGTGGGATACAAGCCTTGCCAGTTACATCCCTGAATGGTGTTGTTGTTGCTGACGTTCTGCTGTTGGTACTGCTGGACAGCGGTGGCCGTGACAGTGGGCAGTTTTTTGGCAGGAAACAGCTCAGCGGCCATTTTACCAACACGTCAATTAATCAGGAGGATTTCATGGCAGAGGATCTGGCAACCTGAGAAACTGGAAAGATTGGGGGAGATGGGAAGACAAAACACACTCCAGATAATCTAAATTACACAAAAAGCATTTTTAATATAACATTTGAATATAAATTCTTGAAATTATTATTTTTATACATTCTCATGGATGTATAGGCTGCTATGATATTGTCAATCTTTTAACTGCCATTAGCAAACAATTTCTTTATTGACTGTCATGATCTCATTACTGTCATTACAGTCTATTTGATTTGGTTTTTCTCATCCATGCGGTCTTAAACTCGTTTATTAAACCGAAGCAGTTCACATACGAAACGAAGTTAATTCACATTCATTGCTAGACTCACATAAACACAGTTAGCATTCACAGCTAAATGTGCGATAATCATCCAAATATTCGCAGAACAGCAACGAATCTTATTAAGTGAGGGTTTAAATGATCCAGAAGCAGACGAATTTCGTAAATCCTTTGATATCAGTAATAACAGATGCTGATCTGAATTCAGATGCAAGCAACAGGAAATAAACAAAAACAGCCACCCGGACTCATAAACCTAAAAAAAAAAACATCAAACTAAAACACCATCACGACATGCCAGCGCTCATTAACCAATAACAGTTCAATAGTCGTAATTACCAGAGGTTGATTAATGCTGCACGCTTAGTGATAGAGTGAGGAAAGTTTGCAGCTGGTTTGCACATCAACATCCTCCATGATCGGAGGATCCGCCTGACGGACTGCGCAGTGCGCATGCGCCATTCAAACAAGCACTTTTTCCAAATATATTATTATTATTAAGAAGAAGAAAGAAGAAGACAATGCTACTTGCAGCTAGCTGTAGGTACTACTAACTTTTCATCCTTTATTCTTTTATTTATACTTTTAATCAATTATATACTATTGCAATTCATTTTCGCCCGCTCAAGAATTATTAAAATATTTTATTTGGGATGTGTTAACATTTAGAGCCTAAAACTGATGTTAAGGACAACCACAGAATAAATTTAATACAGCTGTGCCTTGATGTGATAAGGTGGTTATCGCGACGCAAACTAAAATATTTGCAATATTGCAATAGCCTATATAAGCAAAATCGCTGCTAAATTATTTACTTAATGCCAAAGAAAAAAATTAAGCAAAGAAAATATTTATTTTTATAAAGCCCTGAATCTTTTATTGATGCTGACAGAGCGAATAATGACCAGCAGGTGGCACTCGATGCAAGGTCTTAGAATATTTGATAACCTTTTTTTAAAATCGTTATAATGACGTCTGTCCTAAGCCAAATTGACTTATACATGTTTTTTTTTATTGTTTTTTTTTTATTATTTATTGTATATTTATTGTATTTTTTTGTATTATAAGTGTATTACATTCTTTTTTTTGTTATTTGTCAATATTATATCATAATAGTATAATTTGTGTGTATATATTATATTGTATTAATTATATTATATTATATTATATTAATTTATTTTCTGCTCAAAAAAGTTAAAAGTTTTAGGCAGAATTTATCAAGCTACAACTAAATTATAGATTAGTATATTTCATTTTGAGTTTTTAAAGTACAGTGGCAAATAATTGTAGTCTTGCATGTTTGAATCTAGTCTCTCTTGCCATCATTGACAAAACATGCATTAGCAAAAGGTATTGGATTTTTGCACCTTACACACAGACATCTATTAACCATCTTCAACCTTAAACATAGAGGTCAGTGTGCGAAATTCACAGACTGCAAAGAATCTCTCTTAATAGTGATAAAATAACAAATATTCAGATGCATCACTGGAATCCCATGGCCAGCAAATCTCTGACTGAACATTGACCCTGAAAAGCAGCTTGACTGGAGCTTAACAGCAAAAACAGTCACAGGAATGCGACGCTGCCCTTGTTGCACTGATGCAAAGGCTTTACGTAATGATTTACTAATTACACTATAGAAGCCTCGGCCGTGGGGGATGGTGGGTAACGGGTCTCTCAGTTAGACACCGGCAGGCACCGACCTAATGGAAGGGGTCCATAAACAAGCAGCACTTTTATTGTCTGGACATTGATTTGGATCTCTCAGGCCTATTCTAGGCCATTTAAAAGCTATTTAGAGGTTTTTAAACCCAGGAAATGACCATTGTTTGCCCTACTACAGTAGTTATGGTAGGCCTGAACACAAAATTGTTCTTTTTGAATGTTCGTGTGGAGTTCTGCTCTATGTTTACTCTTCTATTCATAGATCCATTTTAAGACAAACTTTTAGCTTTCCATAAAGTCTGAGATTAAACTGCTGTGGTAAAGCTTGTGAAATGTCATATTAAAATATCAGTTTATTAAAATATCAGTTTGCTTTTATAGAATGGTTATGGCAGACACTAAAACATTATGCAAACCAGAATGGGCCCAAGAAGTATTTGGACACTTAGCCACACTTAAAAATGTCTGAATTTCATTGCATTATTTTGCACACAACTGCTGCTTTCTCAGAACTTATTTTACTTTTCAGACATCATTTTAGTGAATGTATGAAGTCAGTTCACACAGGTTTCCAATCAGCAGCCTCAAACTATAAACATTTTCCACTTATATTTGACCCTCAACAAGTGTCCAAATATTTAATATCTTTATTTTCAATAGTTAATAGCTAATATCTAGCTAACAAGGAAAGTTCTGAAAACTTTAGCTAATGTTCCGGCAATGTTCTCTCAAAGTTCTGAACATGTTCTTCCAATAACATTAATAGAATGTTCATTCATTCAAGTTATTTGGTCTTTAATAATGTTATTTATACATTGTTCAATGAACGTTTTTCTCTGAAATGTTTGAGGATATGTTTACACGACAACATTGTACTAAAAACGGAAAAGTTTTTCTTTGTACAGATGACAACGTTTAAAACTATCCCTGTTCACACGGATCCGCGAAAATGACTAAAAACGCTGCATTACGCATGCCAGACAAGTAGGCTAGTTGGCTTGGCGACGTCACTTTGTAAAGAAAGACAACGCGCCTGCGCATTTACGCATTCTTTTACAGAGCACTCGCGCCAAACGTGCACTCCTGTCCACCTTATTTTTACAGTTTACTGCTCTTTGATATTCTTCTCGTTATTTCCCTACAGCGGCTAATAAATCGGAAGTCTCGCACGTTCACAGAAAACATGTTGAAAAATAAGGTGTATAGACTTGTAATGTAAACATGTAATACGCATGCGTATGACGTCGCCGTTTTAACAGATTTGCGTTTTTGCCATTTACACGATGACAACGGTATCGTTTTCAAATGCTTTATCTCAAATACTAACACTTTGAAACCCGTTTTGCGTTTTCATGCCACCAAAATGCCGTTGTCGTGTAAATGAACGGCCAAAACGCATAAAAAGTTTTCAGTTTTTAGTTGAAAATGGTGTCGTGTAAACAGCCCCTTTTAGTTGGACATTCGTCTAACATTTTTAGATGTTACTAATTGTTTCATAGGGCGCCCCTAAAGGGACATGGTGATAGAAAAAAATATGAGATGAAATGTTTTGCGTTCGCTCGCAAAGAACACAAATTTTTGCGGGCGAACGCAAAGTTTTTCGGGGGAATGCAAATGTTTTTCAGGGGAACACAAAGATTTTGTACGGAGCCCCGCACGTGACATGCAAGAAAAAAAATTTAATTGTGCGCACGACTTACTAATTCGTTCCCTCGATTTACTAAATCGTGCGCACGTTTTAGTAAATCGTGATAGAAAACGCAAAAGCATTGAAATATATTTTTTCCTCCCATCTCAATTTTTTTCCATCACCATGTCCCTTTAGGAGCTCTGTAGTTTCAAAGAACATTCAAAAGTAACATTTCTATAATGTTTGGAGAATGATAAAATGGAATGTTTCATTAATGTTCACAAAACAAAGAAAAAATGTGTTTTAAACATAAAAAAGTGGATATTTTGAAAGGACAAAGAACATTCAGAAATAATGTTTTCATAACGTTAGCAAAACATCTTTTAGAACATTGTTAGCTGGGTATCTACTGTTTAAGCATTTAAACCTAACAAACTTCTTTTTGAAGTGTTGCATGAAAAGTATGCTTGTGCTGAAATATATATGTCACTTAGTTTGCTGTTTTATCTGTAAGATTTCCTGACATTTTTGGAGCCACTGCATTTGCAATTAATATTTGAGTAACTATAGATAATGAGCTGTGGTTAACAGCATATGCAGTTATATTTACACAATGTGGCTTTGTTTTGTGTGCATAAATATAACAATATCTGCAAGTACAGATATTGTATCATTTTAGATGAATGTCAGCTGCTAGCCTGCTACTGAAATCCAGCGTTCTCTTTTTCCTCTGCAGTGAGCGGCGGTGATTTATGCCTCAAGTGTATTGTGGGATATCAGAGTCTCTGAACACGGGGTTGGTAAGACTTTTCCTACTCATATTGATTTAAGTTTGACCTTTGTGTGCTTTTTCCTTCCTCTGCAAAACTGATCTTGTACCATTGCACAAAACAAATATGCGCTTGAGATATTGCTTATCATTTCAGTCCACAATTGTAAATTTGTTATTATTGTGATAAGACATAATGAGATTGTTTCTGTTTATGGATATTTGCACGTAATAAATATTTCATTGCCACATAGAAATATATATACACCGATCAGGCATAACATTATGACCACCTTCCTAATATTGTGTGGTCCCACTTTTGCTGCCCTGACAGCCCTGACCCGTTGAGGCATGAACTCCACTAGACCCCTGAAGGTATCTGGCACGAAGTTGTTAGCAGCAGATCCTTTAAGTCCTGTAAGTTGCGAGGTGGGGTCTCTACGGATCAGACTTGTTTGATCAGCACATCCCACAAATGCTCGATTGGATTGAGATCTGAGGAATATGGAGGCCAAGTCAACATCTCAAACTCGTTGTTGTGCTCCTCAAACCATTCCTTAACCATTTTTGCTTTGCGGCAGGACGCATTATCCTGCTGAAAGAGGCCACAGCAACCCTGACTGGTCTGCGGCTATGCAGCCCCATACGCAGCAAACTACGATGCACTGTGTATTCTGACACCTTTCTATCAGAACCAGCATTAACTTCTTGAGCAATTTGAGCTACAGTAACTCGTCTGTTGGATTGGATCACACGGGCCAGCCTTCGCTCCCCAGGTGCATCAATGAGCCTTGGCCACACGTGACCCTTTCGCTGTGAGGATACATCTAAAAATGCACATGAAAACAGTGAATTGAATTCAGGTTACTGCAAGGAACATAGGGAGAACCCCAAAGCAGATCTAGGCAGGTGGTGCTGGGGAAGATGGAGGGCTAGCGAAATCCCATGGCGCGCTGCAATGAACTGATCCAATTTGAAGTCAGGAATAAACAGGTTATGTAGATAGAACAAACAGAACGATTGGACGACTGGCTTTAAGCGAACCAATCAGCTGCTCAGAAGAGTTTCATGACTGAACTATATCACAAATAAAACAATTGACTCCAAGCACAACTATGCAATATGCTTACATAATCTTTAACGCATTTTTAATAATATTTGAATAAAGGGTGTAGATGTCAATTTTCCTAGGCTGGACATCACTGTTGGCCATTACTGTGTATAGGTGTTCATCACATTAATATGAACATGTTAAATATTTTTGACCGTTAAAAAGTGAGCTCTCTATTTTCTCTCTTTTCCTAACAGTCCTGTCATGATGTCACATTTTAGGGTTGTTTTGCTGTGAGTAGCGGCACATTCATTCAACCCCAAACCCCCCAAGATCCTTTTAAGATCCTCGAGTGAGCAGATTGGCCAAAGTCAATTAGAAGTCTATTACAATGAAATGCTGTTTATGGAGATAAAGGATGAATTAGCCGTACTAACTCTCTTCATTGAAAGCCTCTCTCTTTCTCTTTATCTGTCAAGTGGCATTCATTGAATTGAATAATACGTCTCATGCCTGGGAACCGCAGCGTTTGGACTGAACACATGGTGTGATAATGGGGGGCTCTGTATTCATAGGCTGGTCAGTTCCTGCCCCTTGTATTGTGCGTAGGCTTTCTCAGGGCTCAGTGTGTGTGTTGTGGAGAAGGAAAGGGTGGTAACAGTGTTTCATGAAGGGTATTGTAATATTTCTTAGCAAGGGCTCTTATTGTTCATTTTGGCTGCAAGTGAGAGGAACAGGCGGTGGGGCTGCACATCCCAGGTGCATTTTGGGATCCTGTGTATCTTGATTCGACCCCTCCTTTCTCACATCATCCATTGTCATGATCTCAAGCAGTGTGTGTGAATCTCATAGACAGTCATTTTGAGAGCAAGAGTCATTACTATTTCACACCTTTGCCAGAGTTTCCATCAAGGAAAAGGCAGTTCTGGACCAAAAAAGAAGAAGCATTCGACAGACCAGGAACATGTGACGTCTGAATACCTTTAAAAAACACGTTTAGATGTTTTTACTGACTGAGCACTGCTGCATGATTACACTTTAATTTTTTTGTAATGTATATTAATATAATATATATTTTATTTATATCAATTTTTAATTATTTAATTATTTTAATTTCTTGTTTACCTTTTATTATTATTATTATTATTAATCATTTGTCTGTGGTGCACTTTGAATTACCATTGTATACTGTATGAAGTGTGCTATATAAATAACCTTTTTTTTTCTTTTCTTTAAATTCCAGTTCAATACCTGAATTTTAATTAACGTAACAGTCTTCAGAATTGCAATTCAGATTTGAATGTATGAAAGTATTAAAATGATTCAAAGATCAAAGTTTAAAAAATTCAGAATTCTAATTTTTATGAATAAATTTAGCTAATTTTTTAAGTGTGAAAGTTCATAGGCCTTAAGGACAGACAGACAGACAGACAGACAGATAGATAGATAGGCAGATAAATAGACAGACAGACAGATAGATCGATAGATAGGCAGATAGATCGATAGATAGATAGGCAGATAGATAGACAGACAGATAGATAGATAGATAGATAGATAGACAGATAGATCGATAGATAGATAGACAGATAGACAGACAGACAGATAGATAGATACATACAGAGATACATAGATGATAGATACATAGATAGACAGACAGATGGATAGATAGATAGATAGACAGATAGATAGATAGACAGACAGACAGACAGATAGATAGATAGATAGATAGATAGATAGGCAGACAGACAGACAGATAGATAGATAGACAGACAGACAGACAGACAGATAGATAGATAGATAGGCAGACAGACAGACAGATAGATAGACAGACAGAGAGATAGATAGATAGATAGACAGACAAACAGACAGACAAGTAGATAGATAGAGAGGCAGATAGATAGATAGATAGACAGACAGATAGATGGGCAGATAGATAGACAGACAGAGAGATAGATAGATACATAGATAGACAGACAAGTAGATAGATAGAGAGGCAGATAGATAGATAGATATATAGATAGATAGATAGATAGATAGATGTTTCCATGCATTATGCGATTATACAATCATTCGGCTCTCAGTTTAGTGGTCTGCCAGGCCATTACCAAACCAGCACTAACCAGCATAAACCAGCCTGAAAATTCACTCAGTCTTTCCGTCTGTCCTCCAGTGGTCATTCATACAGCAACAGGGACCTGTGTTCACCACCAATGAATAGTCAATAAAGAGCCCATCACTTTCCGCTGCATTTGCTTGAAAGAAAAGCACCTCAGAAAGCTCTTCTCCAACCCAAACCGTCACCCCTGCCATCTGTGCTGCGGTTCTCCGCCCTCCTGCGCGTGGTTGAAAGGGATAATGGAGTCTTGAATAAGTTTTGAATACTTGAGAATAGGCCGTCCCGTATTATCTCTGCCAGCATCTGCTTGCCGCTCCATTGATGTGCTCCGTGTATTTACTCCACTCAATTAAACCACTATAAACTCCATTAGCAACAACAGAGCCAATCAGAAATGGCCACAATAGAGACGGATGAGGGCCCTTCCCTCACTTCTTCAGGGGGAGGAGGTCTCTATTCAGAGGAGCCATGCTCAGCGCTGGAACAGCTGCTGATAATCTGCTTCTGCGTTGCTCGCCATGTCTTTCTTATGGTCATGTCAATGGTTTCAAACAGGTGTTGCTTTAATTAATGTAGCATTTGTAGGCATTCAGAGGCCCTCTGACATAGAAAGAGCAGCCAAACAGACATGCCATCACTCTCTGGACCAAAACTACAGGCGTTAATGACTTTAAATGGGGTTTATATGAGGCCGTTATGCAAATTTGTCCACTTTGCACTCACTGAAATGAACACATACATGTTGAATGTTAGAATGTGGTGTTTTTTTAAAACTCTTAGGTCTTTTTTGTCATTTTTGTTATAGAAAAAGAGGAGGGATGGCTCAAATGTGTCTGGATTTTATGAAGTGTTTTTCATTTTCTCCATGTGGATTTCAGGAAATTCTTCAGTATAAAGGCATTGAACCAAACCAACCAGATCTAATCACAAATTTTTGGTTGGCCTACGAGTGACACTGTTGCAGTATAGCAAGTATTTGAATAGGTTTATAAAATGGTTGGGTTTGGAGTCTGCACTGACAAAAACAGCAATAACATGACCATTTCGAGAAAGGAAAGTTTGGGGTTAATTTGTCATAAAGCTAAAAAGTGAAAAGTTCACCCAAAAATGAACATTCTGTCGTCATTTATTCACCCTAATGTCATCCAAATTCTTTCTTCTGTGCAAAAACAAAAGAAGATATTTTGAAGAATGTTTCAGCTGTTTTTGTTCATAAAAATGAAGGTCATTTGGGACCAAAACACCATTAGAATCCTTTTGTGTTTCATAGTCATACAGGTTTGAAACAATGTGATAGTAAATGATGACAGAATTTTTAATTTTTGGTGATCTATACCCTCAAAAGTTGTAAAAGGGCCTGTAAAAAGGTTGGTTGCTATTTTGATTGTACTTTCCAAAAAAGGAAAAACTATTTTAAAACATAAACATATTGTTTTAAAACAATATTTTTTTAACATTTTTTCTCACAACTCTATGAGAATGTGAGGACAATGTTCTTAGAACATAAAATTGTTGGTTACATAGTTGTGACATAGAGTTATTAGTAACTTGTGATTTTATTTTTTTTTTTTTTGTCTTTTTTTTAATTTTACATTTTTAACTTTCTTTAGGGTTACAAAGCACAAAGTCACTCCAAAGGGAGTTATTCTCTATATCAGTGCAAACTGTTTCTGAACTCCCTGAAACGCCTCCATTGTAGTCTTGAGTTTTCATCTGGGAACGAACACGTCACAATATTCCTCATTTAAATAATTCCCGCCCAAGGCATATGTAAAAAAAAAAAAAAAAAAAGGGGTGAGACCTGGTTGAGTTGAGTTAGTATAGCGTGTTGAAACTCGAAGTTATGGTAAGGGTGTGACATTTCCCAAATATGCTCGAAGCAGTTGACCAATCACAACACACTGGTCTAGCCGACCAATCAGAGCACATTGAGCTATTCAGAAGGAGGGGCTTCATAGAGGAACTAAACAGGGGTGTGTTTCCCGTACAACGACGTAACTCGCTGCTTCACTACCATAGTACAATGCATTGTTGAACAAATCAACTAGCTAGTCACGACTGTTTCCCGAAACCGTTTTGTCGCAAACCTGTCGCTGGTTAATGATGTCACACAAGTGGTGGAGTAATAACTTCTTTAAATTAATCCGTTTGAGATCGAATTAATGCAGGATTTTCTGCTATAAATTACGGACATGGCATCAGAGGACTTCTTCTCATTTTTCTCATTTTATTTTGCTTTATTTTCAGATTCCATCATAGACTCGTTCTTACTAGAGCACGTACTCTTCAAAAACGGCGCTTAAAATATCTTGACAAACTAAAATATGTAAATGACATTTGTATATATTCGAAATAAAAAATTGTACATTGTAATAATACATTGTACTTAATGTCAGCTTGCTTATTTTGCTCAGGATAATGATTTATTAAGTCCACATGTCATAAAACAAGAAACTATGCTTCTAACCACATCAGGAGATCTGTCGTTCTGACTACACAAGTTTGCGATGCAGTTTGCAAATGTTCGTTTGAACTATGGTTTCGGGAAACCCAAATCGTTGAACTATGTTAGTAACGACTGAACTTGCGATGTTAATTGGCTAACGATGCTTTTGGGAAACGCACCCCAGAGCGTTACTGACAGACTGGGAAGAGAGGTGCTGCAACAATGTCAAATATGTGAAAAATAATGTTTTTTTAAAAAACATTCCAGCATGAAAACCTATTCTAATAGACCCCAAAACAAAATCAAGACACTGAACAGGGGCATAATAGGGCCTCTTTAAAAGGATAGTTCACCCAAAAATGAACATTAACCCATGATTTACTCACCCTCAAGCTGTATATGACTATCTTCCTTCAGACGAACACAATCAGAGTTATATTAAAAAAAAAATATCCTTAGTCCTCCAAGGTTTATAATGGTTGTGAATGGGTGGCTACGTTTTAAAACAAACAAACAAAAAAGAAACGCATCCATCCATAAAGTAATCCATATGACTCCAGAGGGTTAATAAAGGCCTTCTGAAGTGAAGGGATGCATTTTTGTAAGAAAAATATCCATATTTAAATCTTTATAAATATAAATATCTAGCTTCCAGTGGACGACCGTACGCATACTGCGCAAGTCGACTTGGGTGGAAGAGTATCCTTTGACGCCACGCAATGACGCAGTGAAGAATGCGGAGGCGCAGAGGAGAGAGCAAAACAAAACACCAGTCACGAATTAGAAGTCCAAATAGAGACATTTTAAAGAGAAATATCTGAGGATTTCAATATATATGCGTCATACATTGCGTCAGGCGTTTACTCATTTGGTGCAAGTTGACTTGTGCAGTATGTATGCGGTTGTCCGGCAGAAGCTAGTTATTTGAATTTATAAAGTTTTAAATATGGATATTTTTCTTAAAAAAAACGCATCCCTTTGCTTCAGAAGGCCTTTATTAACCATCTGGAGTCGTATGGATTACTTTGAATATGGATGGATGCTTTTTTTTTTTTTTTTTTTACGTGACCATAACCATTATAAACTTTGGAGGACTAAGGATATTTTTTTTAAATGTTTCTCCGATTGTGTTTGTCTGAAAGAAGATAGTCATATACACCTAGAATGGCTTGAGGGTGAGCAAATCATGGGATAATTTTCATTTTTGGGTGAACTATCCCTTTAAGATTTAGGTGATGCCAGAAAGCAAGATATCAGCATGCAGATTGTGTGTATACTCTGGCCCTTGTGGGTCACACCTCTTGTCAGTTGATTGTTGGCTTGTTGAAGTCATATAAAATGTAATTTTAACATACAGTTGTACCAAACAGCACCATGACTATATTCTTTCATTATATAAAAGAAATATAATATCTGAGTGGGTATTTCACTTTGGAGAACCTGATCTGCTTACAAAGTGGTTTTGACCCTTACAACCAGCTCTAAAGACCCACTGGGAAAACTAAAGAAATGGAAAATGTTCTGAAAAACGATATTTGAATTTATTTTCCTCCGGTGGGAAGCACTAAAGTTGCGAGAGAACAAGGAAAAGAGAGAATAAAAATGAAATTTTGAAAGAGGGTATGAAAAAACGCGTTGAACTGAGCCATCACTCACTGGAGGGCCTGAACTCTGGCCCATATGGAGACGGTGCATGGCACATTGGCTGGAAACTACGCATTCACTGCAGCGCTGCATGAAGAAGCCATTACCACAGAGAGCCATGGGAAAGACCTCCATCCATTATTCAATCAGTGAGGAGAAGTTTTCTCTTCTTTAACTGTGTGTTGAATCATCTAGCGGATACTGCAGAAGAAAATCGTCATCCAATGTGCTTGTATCAGGAATCACAGGTGATTTGTTTTTCAGGGGTTAATGGAGAACAGATCTGAGAGCGCTCATGGACGCCCACCGAATACTTCCTGTCCTGCTTTGGGACTTCCTCTTACTTTGACATATTAATGTGGTTTGGAATGGGCAAACAGTCTGAGCACATGCTGGTTGGAGTATAATATATTAATTCGGCCTTTTATATCCCAAAAAAGTGTCATTAATGAGATCCTCAGAGAGGAGAGCTGCTGAGAAGAGGTGTGTTTTTGCTTTTTAACCAATCAGGCTTGCTGTTTAATCAAAAAAGTGATAAAGTCAGCTGTGGAGCATCAGTTCTTTGCATTTGCACAAAAGTTGCAGTCTCACTCTTTCTCTCTGTGTGTCTCTGCCCTGAGGCCCATGGGATCCTGAGCTCTTGGTGTCCCCTGCTTTAGGACAATAGGAGGAATGTCCAATCCTTTCTGTGGCTCAAACAGAGCGTCAGGAGAGGAAGTGGCCTCAGCGCGTTCAGTCCATCCACAGCCTCAGGGCACAGGGAGCAGCTTTCTCATCTAATCCCTCTCTCTAATGCTGCTCTCTCTTCCTTTCTCAATCCCTCTTTCGATCAGTTCCCCTCTCTTTTCATTGTTTCATCTCTCCATGCTCTCTGTTTAGGTAGAGATAGGCTGTTTTCACAGCATGCTTTGCTACATTACAGCACCAGTGATGGGCTCCCTTTCTCTGGGTCATACTGTACTTCATTATATTTTCATTATATATGAAATTTTAAGACTTATCGAGATTTTTTTTTTTTTGGCTTGTCACTTTTCTTTTTTTTTTTTCATGAAAACTAAATACATTTACATATAAACACCAATATATATATTCCTATTAAATTCTTATTTCTGTAAATCAAAAACATTTCATCTCCATAAAAACTACATTATTTAAACCTTTATTTGTTGTACCAAATTTAATTTATGCTGATTTAAATTGTATTACATTAATAAAAATTAGTATGAAACTGTATGAAAATAGTATAAAATTAGTAAATGTCTGTTTGCATTACAGCAATTTGGGAGAAAAAATGAAATGAAGATAAATGAAAATAATAAAATCAACAAAAGTATAATAATAATAATAAATAATCACAACTGTGAAAAATGATTCCATTATTTAAATTGCACTGCATTTTTACATTTCATTAGTACTTGTTATACAATTTAATTTATGCTGTTTTAAATTGTATTAAATTAATACAATTGGTCATAATATAAAAGTCTAGTATGAAATATAATATAAAATTAGTATGAAATAGTATAAAGTTAGTAAAACATCTATAGTCGCATTACAGTAATATGGGAGGTAAATGTGCTTATAAATAATAAAACAACTACAAAATTTAATAATACTATTAATAATAAATAATGCAAAAATTCCTCATGATACTAAAAATGTCCTCTTTGCTTATAAATGAGCCGTTTAGTGGCTGAAAAAGCCAGTTTTACAGTGAAAGATTTATATATATATTTGCATTCCAGTATAATTTTCATAAACATTGTCACAATTCAAAAAATGTTAATGGTTCTAAAAATAGGTCATCTCTTTATTCTAAATATATTTTTGGGATGAAATGTGACTTGGATACATTCTTGACAGGCTTTGAGAGATCCCACTAGAATAGCAGGTTTACTTGTTTAAATGCCCTGATGGCAAAAGAAAAACTCCAAAGCTCTGAAATCAGAGGAAACAGCCTCACTCATCAGTGGAAGGATTAGATGAGCCTCAACGACTGCAAACAAGCCAGAGAAATACTTCACGTTTGTATTCTTCAGGGCCGTGTGTTGTTTTAATTTAATTTTGTGTGTGTGTGTCGGGGAAGAGGGGGTTTGATATTTTCCTTCCTCTTTGCTTATAAATGAGCCGTTTAGTGGCCGAAAAAGCCACTTTACAGTGAAAGACCCATAATAACTTGTCGAAAAACATTGAGATTCACATGAACAAATGTTTCCAACCAATGTAAAGTCACTTACAGCAGTTTATCGTCATTTGCTGTGACAGATGTTTGGAACATACAGTGAGCTGATTTTTCAGACACTGAAAACTACAGTGACTACACATAAGATACACTTAAAATTCCAAAGTTTGGGGTCAGTGTCCAGCAAAACGGACAGTATAATGTTACAAAAGATTTATATTTCAAATAAATGCTGTTCTTTTGAGCTTTTCATTAATCAAAGAAACCTGAAAAAAAAAATGTATCATGGTTTTTACAAACATATTATGCAGCACAACTGTTTTCAACATTGATAATACACCAAATCATCATTTTAGAATGATTTCTGAAGGATCATGTGACACTGAAGACTGAAGTAATGATACTGAAAATTCAGCTTTGATCACAGGAATAAATTACATTTTACAATATATTTAAATATAAAACAGTTATTTAAAAGTGTAATAATATTTCACAATCAATCACTTCTTTAAAAATGTTTTTTAAAAAATGACCTTTTAAACAGTGTATTATCAAAACAAGTGGCATCTGCAAACAACTTCTGAGCCTTTTTTTTTTTTTTTTTTTTTTTAATGACTTTTAATCAACTATGTGACAGTGGATATATGAACCCTCAAGTTCACACAGGTGAATTAAGTATGGCTCCAATGCTTCAGTGCAGGAGACTAAACAAATTATGCTATAGTTTCTAGTTTTCTAGTTTTTGGTTATTTTGTCTGTCCAGATATGCGTGCTTTTCTCTGCATACTGTGAATGAATTCAGTGATTTACAAAGCATACCTGTGTGCGTGTGTGTGTGTGTGTGTGTGTGGATACAACGTCAGAAATTTTCCTCATGCATTTGCTAATGGGGCTTGCAGAATGAACAGTTTACACTGCAAAGACCAAACTACTCTGTATGGCCAGCAAGGTGTATGTTAGTGTCTGTGTCATTCTCTGCACACTGTGAAAGGGCGTCTCAGTTTGGCCAGCCGTACCTGTGTGTGTTTTCCATGCACACTGTGAAATGAGGCCAGAGTTTGCACTGACTGATTTCTGTACACACAAAATGCATGCTGAAAATGCTTCAGACAGCAGTGCTGCCCTAATAATCACCTTTAAAGACCGTTCATTCAAACTATCAACACACCTTTACTAGATCTTGTCTAGCACTGCAAATAATTATACTGTTTGCATTATGACTAGAACACATCCTGAAATATCTTTCTTTTGCATCATAGCCATCTGAAAGCCTCTAATTTGGGTCTTATGAGATGTTATACAGTGATATCACAACAGAGAGAAATGATTGTTTGGATTAATGGTTTCGTTTGGTTTCCTCTCATGGGTTTGTGGTCGTAATTATTCGCCTCAGTTCTTCGTGTGGGATTTTCATCCAGTTGCTGTTTCCAAATCCACATCCACACTCATATACATAGAAAATAAAACACAACTTTAAAAAGCTGTTCACATTAAAACTTACAATTCTGTCGTAAAAGTTATAAATCAGTCACTTAAGAGGTTCTGTTTCAATTGAGAAGCAAAATTAAAGGAATAGTTCACCCAAAAATGATAATTCTGTCATTAATTACTCACCCTCAAGACTTTCATTCATCTTTGGAACACAAATGAAGATCTTTTTAATGAAATCTGAGAGTTTTCTGTCCCTCCATTGACAGCCTACGCAACTACCAACTTCAAACCCCAGAAAGGTAGTAAAGACTTCATTAAAGTAATGCATGTGACTCCAGTGGTTTAACCTCAATTATATGAAGTGACATGAGTGCTTTGTTTGCAAAAAAAACCCCAATAATTTACCACTTTATTTACAAAATATTAATCTCCAACGCGAGTGCATGAGAGCACCACCATGCATGCATCGAGCACCAGAGCAGATGTTGCTTGAACGTGCGTTGGAGATTAATATGTGATCCTGGACCACAAAACCTGTCATGAGGGTCAATTTTTTTAAATTGAGATTTATACATCATCAATAAATAAGCTTTCCATTGATGTGTGGTTTGTTAGGATAGGACAATATTTGGCCGAGATGCAACTATTTGAAAATCTAAGGGTGCAAAAAATCAAAATATTGAGAAAATTGCCATTAAAGTTGTCCAAATGAAGTCCTTAGCAATGCATATCCACTCACAAAAATACATTTTTGATATATTTACGGTAGGAAATTTACAAAATATCTTCATGGAACATGATCTTTACTTAACATCCTAATGATTTTTGGAATAAAAGAAAAATTGATAATTTTGACCCATAAAATGTATTGTTGGCTATTGCTACAAATATACCCGTGTGACTTATGACTGGTTTTGTGGTCCAGGTTCACATATTTTGTAAATAAAATGGTAAATTATGTTGTTGTTGTTGTTTTGCGCAAACAAAGCAGTCGTGTTGCATGGATTAATTTAATGACGTCTTTACTACCTTTCTGGGGCTTGAAAGCGGTACTTGCGTAGGCTGTCAATGGAAGGACAGAAAGCTCTTGATTTCATCAAAAATATCTTCATTTGTGTTCCAAAGATGAATGAAAGTCTTACAGGTTTGGAATGACATGAGGGTGAGTAATTAATAGTAGAATTTTCATTTTTGGGTGAACTAACCCTTTGAAAGTTAAGGCAGCTCACTGAGTATTGGAACAGAGCTAATGTTCTTGCTCTTATAACCATCAAAAGTTCATCCGTGTGTCATAATTTTTCAAGAAAGGGGTTTTTGAGTTTGAGTTCTGTGACATTTCAAATGATGATGTCATTGCTCCAGGTTCCAGGGCTCCGATTTCCATCCCAGAGTGAGAATGAACGAGGTTGCCGTGGAGATCAAGTCATCAGCCATCATGAGTCATCAGCGAGCCGAGCAGTTTCCTCTCGCGTTGTGCGGCGCACAGCGCGTTTGCCCTGCGCTCGTAAACACAGTTGTATTCGATTAGGTTTGCTTTGCTTTTTTGACTGTCGGCCTCAATATCGCTCTGCTTTCCCCCCTCGTTTTGCCTTTTCTCTCAGGCGCGCATAAACAAAACACGATCGCGAGCGCATAAAACAATATGAAAACCTCAGGCCGTGACAGCCACATAAGACTTTTTTGATATGTGCAACATTACAAGCCATGATGATGCGGTTAGATATGCCTAAACGCTTGTGTTTATGTGTGTGTGAAGGAGGAAGAATTTTGGTTTCAAGGGAAAAAGACTAGAATCGAGGCTTTCTGAACAATTTTCTCGTTCTATGAGCGTGTATGTGTGTTAACAGCATTTCGTGTAATTAGCGTTATTAGCGCACGAAACGTTTGAAGCTGAAGCCTGCGCCCTGGGCATCATCACTGGGACTACAACAGATCTGTTTACACCACAGTGAAACCGCGGGAAACTCTGCCGCATGAAGAAACACATTGAGCAATAAAAACACTAAATCTGTCATCATTTACTCACCCTCAAGTCATTCCAAACCCGTGTAATTTTCTTTCATCTGTGGAAAACAAAAGGAGAAGTGAATGAATGGTCCGTGTTCTTTTCCTTCCTTTTTCGTTTTTTAACCACGTCAAGAAAAACAAAAACGAACGGTTGTTGTATTTTTAAACGCTATGGTGAATACCAAAATTTAAATTAAAACCGAATACACAAATTTCATGTGCACAAAATAAATATTGACTTCTTTTCAGATTTTTGTTTACGTTTTGCATCTTTATAAACCAAAAATAAAAAAGGACAGATTAAAGTCGAAGAAATGTCAATTTACAAGTTTTCTTTTGTAAAATTGTTTCTCCCACACTTTTGAGAGCCATGTCTCTGAAACATGATAATATTTGACTTGATTTTCACCCCATTCTCACTCACGAGGGGTCCGATACTGCCGCGTGTCCAAGAGAAGGCTATACTGGCGGCAAACGCGTCCAGCGAAGCGGGACATTCGAAGCGCTTAACATGAAAAATAAGCGCTTAATGTAGTGATATTGGAGGAGCAAATTCACTACACCTTATAAGCAGCCCACTATGAACATAATTAATAACACGTTAAGCATTTTCCTAGAAAATAAAACACATTTATGAAGAAAACGCTTAATGCATTAAGACACTGATATTAAATGACTATGCAGACAAGCAGGTCAGGCCGAATATGAAGGCAACGCGCGTTCAGCGTTTTCCACTTATGGAAAACCGTTATAAACGCTTAACATAAAAATATTGTCCTCCCACTTTGTTTACGTTGCCGTTGTCTTCGCCTTAGATGCTGTTGATGACAAGAAAATGTGCGAGAAAATAGTTTCTCCATGTTTGTTGTTTTAGTAGGATTAAGCCACGTAAAGCGTTAATGTCCAGCGACGCGGCCACACATTGCTTTCAATGAGAATTGAGAAATATTTCATGTCAAACCTCCACTGAGGCAAAGGGTATGGGAATTTTGTCTTCGTGAAAATTACATATTGGGGTATAATTTTGTCATCATCATCATGCTATTTTGTTATCATAGCATAGCCTAAAGTGACTCATAATCCCAAACAATTTCTCAATATAAAACACCTAACAGAGCCAGACGAAAAAGTCAAAGTAATTTAGATGTCGTTTTGGCCTTTATTCATATAAAACAGAGTAAAAAGCAAAATGACGGAATTGAGACCACAAGCGGGAACTCGATAATGTTAGAGCGCTAAACAAGAGGCTATAAGGTTTAGAAATGTAATGGTTAGGTTAAAATATAAATGTAATAATAATAGTAATTTAATGAATGAAAATTAATCAATGTCATTTAGGCAAGCTCTTGAAGCGAGTCATTGTATTGACGCCAGAGGAACAGGCACTAGAGGGCGCTTTAGCGTCTGTGTGTATGACACAAAACACTGGAAATTAAATTTAGCATTTTTACATATTAAAAAAACAAGTTGTATATCATTTATATTATTTTTAACAAAATAATAATCTTGCATAAAGAAAATTAGCTTGTATCTGCTAATTCTATTCATCATTGATAAAAATAAAACCGCATTTTTCATATTTCATTTCTGGTTTAAAAAAGGAAAAACGAATGGACGCAAAAGAGCGGATTCATTTTAGTGAATCGTTCAAAAAGACTCAAAAACTGATTCTAATTAATCATTCAGTGAATTAACATCTAACTCGCTTAGTCTAGCCTACTACACAGACCTTAGTCAGGGGCTGCGTCCAAAATCGCATACTAGGTACTTTAGCTACTTTAGCTATTTTGAATTAGCCTACTTCACGACCACTAAAAAGTATGTTATATAGGCTATAGAATGTGTGTAATGTAATCTGGACGTACATTCGCCATGTTGTCATTATCACATGACCTACCAGCGTCAGTTGCATCGCTTCACTCCCATTCACAAATCCTCTCCCGTGGCCTCATGGGATAGTAAAGTGTCCATCGTATGCACACTTCAGAATCTCTCTTGAAGTATCATCCAGTAACTTTTTGCCTGCTCTTTTATGAGTACTGTGATTTCGGACATACTTCTTTTGTCAGGCTACTCTTATATATAGTAGGGAAGTATGTGCTTTCGGATGCAGCCAGGGAAGTATCATATTTAAAGGGATAGTTCACTCAAAAATGAAAATTCTGTCATCTATTTCTCACTTTCATGTCATTCCAAACCCATAAGACTTTCATTCATCTTCGAAACACAAATTAAGATATTTTTAATAACATCTGAGAGATTTCATTCTCTCCATTGAAAGTATATTCACTCAAAAGTGCCAGTTCAAAACTTTCATAAAGAGATCGTAATATAAATCCACATGAATCAAGCGGTTTAATCCAGGTCTTCTGAAGAGAGACGTAATCGCTTTAAATGATGAACCGATTTTATTTAGATGTTCATTCACATATAAACACTGATCAGCGAACATACATGGGCTTACAGCGCTCAAATATGGTAAACGGAAGCTCAACCATTCTTGCTTTGGGTTATACTGACTAAAATATGGCACATCTCAGGGTAAAGTTGGAAGTGAAAAGACACAGCAATCCATTTTTGTATAGCACTAATTAATTTACAGTAAATGGGTACAGTGTCTGAACCTTTAGCACAGGGTGGACCGCTGAGAAATGACATTTTAGATTTAGTGAAAACCGGAATGGCATTTCAGTGAGGGGAAATTACACAAAATGGAGAGGAGAACTCACAATTATTTTTATTGACTAATGCGCAACAAAGCAGTGAAGCCAAGAGCTCATCAAGAGTCCTCCCCAAAGACCAAACCTCCACCCAATCAAAGCGCTCAGAAAGCCTCTGACTCTGGCACATCCACTCTGTGACTGGTGTGTGTTGTGTCAGACTCTCATGAGGGCAAATGGGAATGTATGAATGTGTCTGTCCAAGCGATTATGTGTGTGTGTGTAATAAAAGTAAGGTCTGTGATCTGTGTCCTGCATCCCTGCTGAGAGCCAAACTGAAGTGGGACATGGCAGATGGCCAGTACACACACACTCACACACACAGGGTCAGAAAGGTTGGGTTTTGTTTTTATAGTGAACAATGATATTCACCTGTAGTAAAACCAATAAATGAATGTAAATAAACACTGTTAATTATCTTGATCACCATAAAGCACATTGCATGTTCCAAACCGTTATTTGTTAAGTTATTTTTAATGAAATCTGAGAGATTTCTGTCGCTCCATTGACAGTCCATGCAACTACCACTTTGACGCTTCAAAAAATTCATAAAGAGATTGTAAAATTAATCCATATGATTTGAGTGGCTTAGTCCAAATTTTCTTAAGAGACTTGATCGCTTTATATGATGAACAGATTTAATTTAGACTAACTAGTTTTAACATTTACTGTCAGAATAACTGTGCTGAGAGTAATATTATAATCATTTTATTTTCTCTGGTAGTACTAGAAGGATAACCGTGACCTTTGACCTTAGTTATGTGACTGGAGGAGGGTTGCCAGGTCATTAGCCTGTAGTGAGGCTCTGTGCTCCGCTCAGTGTGTGTACCTATATGTTCGAATGAGTAAAGTGCACTGAAACTCCACCAAAACCAATATTTACACTCTCAGATGAACAAATGTGGTAGAGTGTTGAAAATGCCCTATTTTGTGTGTGTTTTAGGCCTAATAAAGTTAGCATGTAGCAATGTAGCAAGAGAAAGATTTCTTTTAAAGGGTTAATTAACCCAAAAATGAAAATTCTGTCATTAATTACTCACCCTCATGTCGTTCCACACCCGTAAGACCTTCGTTCATCTTCGGAACACAAATTAAGATATTTTTGATGAAATCCGATGGCATTGCTAGCAAGACAATTAACAGTTTCAGTGCCCAGAAAGCTACTAAAAATATATTTAAAACAGTTCATGTGACTACAGTGGTTCAACCTTAATGTTATGAAGCGACGAGAATACTTTTTGTGTGCCAAAAAACAAATAACGACTTTATTCAACAATATCTAGTGACGGGCGATTTCAAAACACCGCTTCATGAAGCTTCGAATCTTTTGTTTCAAATCAGTGGTTCGGAGCGTGTATCAAACTCCCAAAGTCACGTGATTCCAGTAAACAAGGCTTCGTTACATCATAAGTGTTTTGAAATTTCAGTGGTTCACCACTGGGGGGCGTGACTTCGGCAGTTTGATACACACCCCGAACCACTGATTCAAAACAAAAGATTCGTAAAGCTTCGAAGCTTCATGAAGCAGTGTTTTGAAATCGCCCATCACTAGATATTGTTGAATAAAGTTATTTTGCCGCACAAAAAGTATTCTTGTCGCTTCATAACATTAAGGTTGAACCACTGTAGTCACATGAACTGTTTTAAATATGTCTTTAGAAGCTTTCTGGGCAATGAAAAAGGAAATGCAAGCATCACTGAGCCATCGGATTTTATCAAAAATATCTTAATTTGTGATCCGAAGATGAACGAAGGTCTTACGGGTGTGGAACGACATAAGGGTGAGTAATTAATAATGACTGAATTTTCATTTTTTAGTGAACTAACCCTTTAATATTATAACCATCAGTGGATGTTTCAGGATATTTCACCTTAGTGAGTAATAACTTTATCAAAGTGTGTAATTTCTAGAAGCCCCAAACAGAACTGCAAAAATACTGTCTGTTTCAGACACATTGGTTGAACAAATAGGTAGTCCCGCCCCAAACTCACACCACTGGCTATGCTATAAACTATTGTGTCTGACCCAGTATGGCTACTCAAACAAACCAATTGCAATTCTTTTGGTGCCCCTAGTGCTGCAGAAAAGACACTTTTAACATTAGTCACTTAGTCTTCATTAACGTAATTGGACTTTTCCGCACAGATGTCAACAAACAAGACTTTTGAATATTTGTGGGGAATTTCAGGGCTGGAATGATTCAGCTGGATGTGTTTCAACAAGATAATGCACAATGTTCTTTTTATGAATATGCTGTTAAATCCAGTTTGTGTGCCGAACTATTTTGACTTCAAGTGTGTATGTGTGTGTGTGTGTGTGTATGTAATCGAAAACAGCTTTTGTTTCTCATGCAAACTGAATTATGGGGCTATTTACAGAATTTACAGAAAACACAAACACACAACCTATTAACAAAGTGGTCTCCACAAACACAAGATTTCAGCTCCATAAATACACGTTCGTCACAGCTGTTGAGTCTCCTCAGTTTGTCATATGGTGACCACTGAACCTTTCCACCAGATAGATAGATAGATAGATAGATAGATATCTGCTGCAGTGCTGGCTCTGTTTTCAGAGAGTGAAATGTTTTCCTGACACATCAGGGATGGAGGAATTCAACTCCCGCACAGGCGCGTGCAGGCCGGATCTCTTTTCACATACACAATAGACCCTTATATTACTGAATATCCCCTAAGCAAAATAGTTTTCATACTAAGCTAATGATATTTGGTGTAGTCTAACTGTACCCCTAGACTTAGAGGTGCCCTAGAATTCAAAATTGAATTTACCTTGGCATAGTTGAATAATAAGAGTTCTGTACGTGGAAATGAAATACAGTGAGCCTCAAACACCATTGTTTCCTCCTTCATAAGTAAATCTCTAAAAAACACCACGGAAAAACTGGCGAATCTCAAGATAACACCGACTGTGATGCAACATTCGGGATCATTAAAATGTACGCCCCCAACTTTTGCATATACCAGCCCATGTTCAAGGCAGTATTAACCTCTGGAGCTGCACAGCCGAATCATCAGACGTTCTGCAGGTATTGTGAAGCAAGCAAGGACAATAGCGAACATGGCAGATGGATCCATAATAACTGTTCATGATACATGATATCATGATATATTTAGAGATATTTGTAAATTGTCTTTCTAAATGTTTTGTTAGCATGTTGCTAATGTACTGTTAAATGTGGTTAAAGTTTATTTGTTTCATCATGTTTCTCACTGTATTCACGGAGAACAGAGCCATGTCGTTATTTTCATTTTTAACCCGAAAACGCTTGTAGTCTGTATAATTCATAAACACATCTTCATTCTTATCGAGTCTCTCCAACTGTGTGTAGCTTTAGCCCCGTTAGCCGTGCAGCACTATTAAACTCATTCAGAATCAAATGTTAGCAAACATCCACAAAATACATGCCATACTTACGTGATCTGATATGCTGCATCACGAACAGTTTGTAATGATCTATTTTGAGAGTTATATTGTGAACTTCAGTATTGTTTATGCAATGTTAATTGGAGTCACAAGCTTGGGGGCAGGGAGCACGAGCATTTAAAGGTGTACACACCCCAAATCAGAGCATTTTTAATGCCACCCCAAAATTCAATTCAGTTCAATTCACATTTATTTGTATAGTGCTTTTCACGATACATATCGTTTCAAAGGACTTCTGGTTGTACCTAGGATATCTAAGTCCACTAATGGAGGGAGAGCGTTTTCACATTTGGCTCCTAAACTCTGGAATAGCCTTCCTGATAATGTTTGAGGCTCAGACTCGCTCACCCAGTTTAAATCTAGATTAAAGACGCATCTCTTTAGCCAAGCATTCACATAATGCATCTCATATCAGATTAATTGCACATGACTATCTTTGCTTAATGTTATGAACAGCAGCTACGCTAATTATTCTCCATTTGCTTTTCTGTTTTACCTCGGGACTAGAGAGTACATCAGCTTCAGTTTGGATCCAGCCTCTTAAGAAGACCTCATGACCAACACCTTTGAAGAGACAGCGCCAGCTCCTGCAAGGACTTCAGATGACGCAATATCTGGATCAACATGCACATTCCCAAAATTCTATATATCCTAATTATTGTTAATATGTAATTCATTATTTCTAGAAGCTCATTGCTTCTACCTTCAGTTAAACTGCTAACAGTGATTGTAAATTAAATTGCCTAAATTATTACATTATTAGCTAACTGCATTCTCTAAATTGTAATGTTGACATGCATTCTCTGTAAAGCTGCTTTGAAATGATATGTATCGTGAAAAGTGCTATACAAATAAATGTGAATTGAATTGAATCAAAATAGGCAGTTAGAACATGGTATAATAAAAAATTCATGGGGTATTTTGAGCTGAAACTTCACAGACACATTCTGGGGACACCTTAGACTTATATTACATCTTGTAAAATGTCAATTCTAGGGCACTTTTAAGGGGCACAAACCTGCTGACATTAGTATATTTGAATCAAAACATGATTCAAATAATGAGGTACAGCTCACAAACCAGTGGTCGACGGATTACAATGTATTTGTGAGGACATTTAAAGGTGATGATACACTGGGCAACTTTTTGAGCAATGTTGCCGGGCAATTATGCTTGGGCACTTTCTAAAGTATCTAAAGTATCCATAGAGAAATTTGTTGCCCATTCTCAATGGGAAAGTGCCCAAGCATCATCATCGCCTTAAGGCCTCACAAATATAAGAAAACAAATGCACACAGGCAATAACACAATTCAGCTCAGATTCTATTGATCATTCACTCAAAAATGTTATGTGACTTTCCTGCAAGTGTTATGTGGAGTCAATCATAGAGTTCCCGTTCTTTTCTTTGCTCGTTACTGTGTAATCAGGAAAAGCTGGTGGATGCGTCCCACCGAGTGCAGCTGCACGGCCCGCGGTGCAGGGTCTCGGCTCGAGCTGGTCCTGTGTACCGCTTCTCTGGGAACGGATGGGAGCTTTGCACCAAAACATCTTAAAACAAAACATGGCCTTCGCTGCATGATGTCTTTTTACCAGGTCACAGATTCAGCAAAGTCTCATGGGAACGACACCTGTTGTGAAATAGACAGCGAGCTCATGGCCAAGAGAGGTGGCTGTTGTTATCTGCCGAATGAACACAATCCAGACTATTTCAGCATATGGCCAAAATATATTTCTACATTTTTAGCCTGATTTGTAAAGGGTACGCTAATGTTATCAAAGGATCTCAAAACAATATATATATCATTCAACTGACATATACTTAATTGACCAGCCCTGTTTATCCAGTTTAGTGGAAGAAAAAATCTTGTATCTCTATCTGATGTCACATTCCTGTCAGACTAATTACTGTCAGTCTCTTACAACACATAAGCTCTTACGGAAACAATGAGGGGGAGTTCAGGATACACACATTCTCAGCACAGTTAGTAGAACATAATGACACACACAAACACACCTTTTTGAAAGGTGGATGGTACATTCCAGAATGGAGTCAGGTGGTCAGTGGGGGGACGTTGAAAAATAACGGATCTGTGATGTCAGCCAAAAAAAAGATTGTGTTAGAGGTGGAGCAATGCAGTAATGATGAATCATGTATAATAAGGCCATGTATGTGAATTCAAAGAAAGAAAGTAAACAGTATGTAGAAGTAGATGTGCCCGTACACCACTGAAGTATTTCCATTTGCTGTTTTTGCTTGTTTTCAAAGTGCTGCCAAATGTGTAAACTTTGAGCTATCTGTAATCGTAATCTTTTATTATATGTCACACTATGGGGGCCTATTTGTGTTGTTGTAAATGTCTTTTTTGTTTTCTAATCATAGTATCTGTGGAAATTCACAACATTACATTTCTAAGCTGTGTTTTGCCATTTCTTTTGTTCTTGGGAATCTTGCCTTATGCTTATCTGTAACAAAGGTATGTGTGAGAATATGTCCTGCTGAAAAACTTGTTAAAGACACAACTTCCTTTACTTCAATGTTCTGTCAAATACACAGCACAGCTATAAATAGAAAACTGTAGAAGCTGCAACAATTTTTCATTTAAGACATTGACAACATCTGGCTAACCTCAGAGAGATTTGAAATGTGTTCATCATGTGGTCCAGTTTACTGTGTCTGGCTTGTGTTGAGCTATTTAATCTTCAGAAAACAAAGAAGGAGTTGCAATTAGCTGCGTTTTCCCTTCAAACAAACTCTTTCCTCGAAGCTTTCCTCAGTATGCACTCAAACATTTACAATGTTTTTTTGAACCAAGATGCAACAGGGCTGAGCAGATGAGAGAAAGACTGGTCATTTTCATCAGGTGCTGGACATTCCAGAAGCCCTTATACAGGTGCTTATACAGATTAGTTTATTGTGTGAGAGCTGATGAAACTCAACCATGTTCATTTAAAGGGCCTATTTGTAGAATTCAGAAACTCTTGTTATTAGCGACACCGGTGGCCGATAAGTGATCTGCAGCTAGCAACTTAGCCGATTGTTCGTGCTTGCACTCCTGCACACAACATACTGAATGGCATGCAATTCATTTTAAAACGTATTGTATGATGGAGAAAATTCTGTATTACTGTTACTAAAAATAAAGCTGCATCTGATTATAGTATGTTAGCTACTTGACAAAATAGTGTTTTTCTCTGAGGCATGGTAAAGCATGGTACTCGCAAAAAATCAAGAAGGTGTTGAGCTATATAACAACAATTAGTTTTCTGTCTATCAATATATCAAAACAGTTGTTCCCTTGTCTATTAAAACGTGTAATATATTAAAGCTTCTTTGGTGTTCCACGGAAACCGAGGGTAACGCGGGTATGACGCAATTGACAGGCGACTCCTCACACGTCCCGGAGCCTTGGTTAAAATTGCAATTTTCTCAAGATTTACAAATAGTTGGAAACATTTGGGATATTGTAAGTACTCAAGTGAACAAAATATATAACACTGGCCTAGTGGTTTTTGGATATTTTACTGCAAAAATATTACATATTGCACCTTTAAGAAAGAATCTGATCAGAGCGACGTGGATATGTTTGCACCATCTCTGCAATTCGCCGGCATCATTTTGACAGATGACGTAAGTAAAATTACACTGTTAGAGTAGCCTATATAGACTATATAGATCTGGCTATTTGAGACTATAGTTTGAATGAATCCCTTTTCTTTGCATTCCACATTGACATTACAGTACAGAATGGCTCTTTTTGGCATTATCCTCAACATAGCCTATATTATAAGCATTCATTTCATGTGTCATAGAACGATGAGAGGCTCTCTAGAGCGCGCGCGAATGTTACATCCATTTGATTTTCCCGGCAAAAACGTCCCGAGTCCTTCACATAAAAATAAGTCTACAGGCTTTCATAGACAACCTAGGAAGTCGGGGAAGGTCTCGTTTTTTTTTTAAGTTTGGCTGTTCACACACTGTTCACACCAATAAAAAAGAAAAAGACCACTGGTTTTGGACAGAGGTCATGTAACAATATAACCAAAATATTTATCTTGAAAAAGAGAGAAAATTGAAAGAACAAGACTTGAAGTGGTAAGGTTTAGGGAAAAAATTACATTTTCTTAATATACTTAAATTACTTGGTTCATTTTTGCATAATTGCATATTTTCTTGCAAAAAATATTTTCAGAAAATATATTTAATTTAAATAAATGTTTGATTTCAGATGGTACATTTAATTAATTTACCAATTAATATATGTAATCAATATTAATGTATTATGTTATATATAAATGTCTTTTATTTCATTTGCAAATGTTTTTCTAGTTTTGAGCAAATATATCAAAATTCTCATATATATGAGAATTGTATATATATATATATAATTTTGATATTTTTGCTTGTCTTATATATATAAGAAATATATCATGTTTTAAGATATTTTACTGGGAAAAAAATACAACATTGCTGATTAAGGAAATTATTTTTGCATTGCTGATTCACTGGGTGTCTGTGAGAAATGTAAAGGACTGATGAAGCATTGCAGATCTAATATGTAACAATAGTTGTTCATTAACTCTTTTTTTTCTCTCACTGACATGTTTCGCAACGTCGCTCCTGTAGGGAAATGACACACAGGTCAGAGCAAGAAAGGAGAGGAGAGGCTGTGGGAACCTCTGCTCGCACACAAACACACGCAAACACAAACCGAGCACGGCATTACTGTAAAACATCCCAGTTATGAATGATCGATCTTCAAAAACAAAGTCAAAGGTAAATAGCTGAATAAACAAACATGCAAATAAACAAAAACACAAACTGATAAAGTTTTTCTCACGAGGGTGAAGAAACCCTTGTCATCAGTCATGCATGAATAGATAAAGGCGTGAAGATACAGGAAAGTAAAACTGCATACCTCATGAAGCATAAGGAGAATGAAACTGGCGGGTTGACAGCGTATCAATGCCTGCTGCTACAGGCCTGTTGGGATGCTAATATCAGTTTTGGGAATCATGATTGAGGTGCTATGATGTCACTGCGTTTATGGGTTCTGAGGAATTGGGAGAGTCTGAGATTCCTTGATAAAGACATGATTTTATTTTAACAGTTTTGTCAGTGTCAACACACTGCAGTATCATACCTCAAATGTTTCTTGACCACAAAGGAGTATGGAACAGATTTCAATATGCCAACAAACAACCTGCACATTTTGCTTCGGTAATGCACTGTGTTTTAAAGTGAAACAGCAATTTTGAGAAAAAAAGCTAATTCCAGTCCTGGAAAATGAACAGAACAACTAATCAGATTGTTAGATACTATACTAAAGAGATCATAATCAGTCTCAATTTTTGAGCCACACTATCATTCAAAAGCAAGCATTAAATTGATCAAAAGTGACATAAAAACATTTATAATCTTACAAAAGATTTATATTTGAAATTTGAATGCTGCTCTTTTGAACTTTATTCATCAAAGAATCCTGTAAAAAAATGTATCACAAAAATATGAAGCAGCACAACTGTTTTCAATATTGATAATAATCAGAAATGTTTATTGAGCATCAAATCATCATATTAGAATGATTTCTGAAGGATCATGTGACACTGAAGACTGGAGTAATGATGCTGAAAATTCAGCTTTGATCACAGGAATAAATTACTTTTTTAAACTATATTACAATTTTTTGAAATTGTAAAAATATTTCACAATATTACTTTTTTTACTGTATTTTTGATCAAATAAATGCAGCCTTGGTGAGCAGAAGAAATCTTACCGACCTCTTACTGAACATTTGAACAATAATGTGTTTACTTGTTTGTGAGGTAAGCCTCATGTTTTTGTTTTTTTATATGTGGATGAATCATACCTGCTTTCTTCATTGTCAATATATTGCAGTTCATTCCATCCAGCAGAGGCTGAAGGGGCGTGTCCCAAAGCGAGGGGGTGGGCGGCTCATGTTTAGGCCTGTGCCATAATCTATTCATGAGCGCTCTTTAAGGAGAGTGAGACCCAGCTGCTCTAATTTAAAAATAAAGACCCCCACCTTTATCATCCCCTCCTTCCTCCATCTCTATTTCACAGGAGATTCCCCTCCTGATCCCATTTTCTTCTCCATCCCCCCCATTCCTGTCATGTTCTTTTCATTAGGGACTCCTCTAGCACGGACTGGGAGATGATTAACCGCTTCACGTTTAGCTTTGAAAAGAGCAGTTTGTTGTCCCGAGAAAGAGCCTTCTCCGACCAGCTGCCATTAAAGGCATGAAAAGACTGAGGCTGTTTCTGTGGCAAAAACAATGGAGAACTAACAGGGGTCCTGTGTTGTGATATTCATGGTTCTTGCTCATGAATAATATATGCATATTAACAGGACTGTCACAATGGCAACTTGTGCCGAAATGTGTAGCGAATGAACCTCATTAGAATGCAATCAAGTGAAGTACCAAAAATGCAATAAGGCAGAGGACACCAGGAAAAAAGGTCAGAGAGCGATGCCTAATACGATTCAGACTGACAGTCTTTGGCATGCTGATGCTCAGATAATGTCTATGCAGGCTCATGGGAAAAACTGTCAGAGATCATCTGTATGCAGTTGTATAAACCTAGACAGGCCAGACACCAATTTTAATTTTAGGTGAATGAAAATGACACTATACGGGATAGGCGTACAGTCAGTTGAATGGATTGTCCTTCTGTGACATGGTGTTCATTTTTGAGACGATGAAACAAAAATATGTCTTTCTGGTGGAAAAAAATTATATGTTGCAAAAATTATATGTGTCATAGCAAATACAAATTAAATGGTATTCACCCCAATATTTTAATTTATTTATTATACATTTTTAATTTATTTATTATACATTATATTTTTTTTTTCCCAAAGTACACATTTTATTTTATTTAATTTTTGAATCCTCATACCATTTGTTTTCGATTTAACATTTAACTTATTTATTTATTTATTTATTATATTTGTGTGACAAAAATTGCTTTAGAACACATGTCTTTCTAGTGGAACAAAAAAATTATATGTGACATAGCAAATACAAATTAAATGGTATATATATATAGACGGCTATATAATGTATAAATAAAATGTATAATAAATAAATTAAAATATTGAGGGGAATACCATTTACCAATGTGTGTATATATATATATATACACACATTTATTTTTATTTATTTATATTTCCTTCCAAAGTACACTTAATTTTCATTTTATTTTATTTATTTATTTTTTTAATGAATACCATTTGTTTTCGATTTAATATTTAACTTATTTAGTTATTTATTTATTATATTTGGACGACAAAAATCGCTTTAGAAAAAAGGGTGGATGTTATTTCCATCCATAGCCCCGCCCACTCATAAATATGGAAGCATCGCAAGTGTCGGTCACGCCCCTCCTCCGTGAACGCGCTGTATAGATGGAGCGTTCTCTCAGCCGCATTCGCAGCTTTTCCTCTCCAGCCCGTGGGCATTGTTGTAAAAACAGAAGGACAATACAAGAATAGAGTGGAGGATAATAGAGCCTCTAAAGGGGCATCAGGGAATCTGTCCTCTATTGGATCTGAGCGGCTCTGTCCTCGTGCATGAGGCACTATATGAGAGCCGTGTGTCGGCTGAACTTCTAGTTTCACAGCGAACAGACAGACAGAGGAGGCATGATTCTGAGACGGAGTCCAAGTTTTGCGGTGCTGTCCGTTCATGTGCTTTTGCGGTGCCTGTGGATGCGGGTACGTGCGGTTTGGCTTTTTATATGTGACGTGATGATGCTACCAGAACATTTACACTGTTGTAGATTTGAAACCAAGATGTCCTGTAGTTCTCATTTAAATTCGCAGTTTTTTTCTTGGATCTCACATTTTGCTTTAAAGTTTTTTAACAAACTTCTTTTTGACAAATTTTGATTCTTTATGCACACAACAACGGAAAACAACATGTTTGGACAAGATTTTGGCACTTGAGTTTAGATAGATAGATAGATTTGACACTAATATTAACCGTTTTCTGTATTTTTTGTTTCAGGTATGTGAGGCATCGGGGCATTTTGAGATGCAGGTTTTGTCCATGCAGAACGTGAACGGGGAGCTGCAGAGCGGCGCGTGCTGTGACGGCGCGCGCGCCGCGGCGGACCGCACATGCACGGCGGATGAGTGCGATACGTTTTTTCGCGTGTGTTTGAAGGAGTATCAGTCGCGGGTGTCTTCGGGAGGCCCGTGCAGTTACGGAAGCGGATCTACTCCCGTTATCGGTGGGAATACTTTTTCTGTCAAGCCTCTCGACGACACGAACGATAAATCCCGGATTGTGCTACCCTTCAGTTTCGCGTGGCCGGTGAGTTGAAAAGGCTGTTTTGTTATCAAAGACGTTGGGAAATCATAATCTGATTAAGCAAGTTGGCTAAATGTAGGATTACGGGAGACCGGGGCTAGTTGTCACACTCTTTACTGCAGTAAATATTTCTCACGGTGGGATTATGTGTGAAAGTCAGTTTGTGTATTGACTATTTGTTAAAAAAACAAATTGAAAAAAAACAGCCATTGAACACTGTAACTGTAAATGACCATGGAAAAAGTTCAGTTTTTTTCATTAAACTCTGTGACAACTTGCCCCGGTCTCCTCTACGCCATACCATTTCCATGAGGCATCCAGCATCGCATTCTGTTTGTAAACACACAGTCTACATTTCCCAGGATTCTGATTACAAGTTGTTGTTTTGTGAACGCCGGTTCTGGTCCCGTTCACGTGCTCTGTGCCATGGCATTCTTGTATGATGACGCTCAGGTTGGACAGGGGTCGTGTTACCCCACCCTGGCTCCGCCAGTATCCTCTCAAAATAGCAGGACAATGCGTTATAAAACACCTGAGTTTATCTCCAGCACCTACTGATGGACATTCAGAGGCTGTTTTACACACAATGGCCACAGGAAACTGCTTTAGATATCCAGTCAGGGCCACCATTGATCATTTAAGGGGGTTATCTTGCTTATCTCTGTCTCTCTCAGTGAAACCTAGTGAGCTGCCTACCTAGACTGCATTTTTGGGCATCATAGGTGCCTTCCTTGTCCAAAATGTGCCTATAATGCTGGTAAATTAACGTGGTCTAGATTGGTTCGCTATAGGTTTTGAGACACATCTAGTAATTCAACCTTCAAAGCATGCATTCACATATAAGGTTTTTATATGGCCAAGTCTGATATGGATAACTAGGGCAGAGTGGACTAAATGCTATATACAGAAATAAAAAATTACAATTCAATCATAGCAAATGATTAAATCAACAAATATTTTACAAAATATTTACTTGAAATTCACAAGAGAACATGGTTACTGGCTCATGCTGATCATTTCAAAATGGCCAGATGTTGGCCAGTTAACCATCCAAGCTGATTTATTAGTCTATGAATACTTTTTGCTTGTGATTGACCAATTCAATGGCCATTTTGTGATTATTGCCATTGGCTTATAACCATGTATGCTTGATTGGCAGAAGTGTTAGTTCCTCCTTTAATCAGTTCCAAAACCTTTTGACAACCTTGTCAATGAATAATACACATTTTTGGGGGGTGAGTTTGAGTAAAGATTGTGCAAAATAAGTGTTCATTTCAGCAATTTTGTGTATGTCACATTTGAAATATATTGACCAGTGACCAGAGACCACTTTCCTCTGTAGTCTAGACATTACAGCTTTTTTATTTCTGAAAGATAGGATTACATAATCAACTAACTATACTATCTAAAGTATGAATCTCTATATTTTACATGTGTATTTTTATCAAGTTTAAATGATTAATTTTCAAATTATTTATTTCTACATATTTTAGATTCAAGAAGTTCGTATCTAAAGTGTAAATCTATTTATTTTACAGTTTTATTTTTTTTCCAAGTTACTTTTTTCAAGTTGATTCATTTTCAAAGTATTTATTGAATTATTTTAGTAAAAATTATGTAAAATAAATATATTTAATTGCATAAATTGTTAAAATTAAATATGAAATATTGTGATATCATATGCCACACTCTTAAAAATGCTGGGTTAAAAATAACCCAAGTTGGGTTAAATATAGACAAACTCAGCGGTTGGGTTAAATGTTTGACCAAACCTGCTGGGTAGTTTTATTTAACTCAAATATTGTTTAAAAAATACTATATTGCTTGCTTAAAATGAACCCCAAATAGGTTGGAAATTAACATTAATTAATATGTTTAATACATGAACATTTATTAATAAGTTTAATAAATAATAATTAAATAAAAAACATTTATTAAATTGATTTTGATTATTATTGTTGTCTCTAGTAATTATGTGTCTGATTCTTAATTTTCAACCTATTTTGGGTTCATTTAAAGCCAGTCATATAGTCATTTTTAATCAATAGTTGAGTTAAATAAAACTACCCAGCAGGTTAGTCAAGTATTTAACCCAACTTGGGTTGTTTTTAACCCAGCATTTTTTTTTTTTAGAGTGCAGCTTTATATCGGCCACCTGCTCTTTAGAATATCGGCATCAGCCATCAAAAAATCTATATCGGTCAAAGACGCTGCTATGCAGCCCCTGAAAATCTCTTATCAGTGGACCACTGCTTTATTTAGAATGTCGCCCAAGGCTGATCTGATTCTGGCGTCCATTTTTCTCCATTCTAAATCTGAATGGTGGAATTGTTTTTGCTGAAACCCATGTTTACTTTCACAACTCATAAGACCGAGCCGTCAATACGAGGTCAAAGCGAGTCAGTCTGATAGTCCAATTAGCGCCAGTTTCCGTGGCAGCCGCGCTCAAACATCTCACCCCCTGCCCACGTCGATCAGAGTGGTCTAGACCTGCCTCACAGCCACTCTGAATGGACATTAATTAGACATTGTCATCTTGCATGCTTTCTTTTCCATCACAAGTCTACCTAGCAATTGAACTGGATGCTGGATTGTGGGACGGCGGTTCAACAAAGCGGGTTTACAAAGAAACACAGGGGTGTCTTTGCATGAGTGTGTGTGTGTTCCGATCTATCTGTTGTTCGTTTTTGCATCATCAGCAGTGGTCAGATGAAAATGCAGGGTGTGTGTATGGATGTTTAGGAGGGTGTCTTGGTAACCAGCGTCCTGCTGTTAGTGAACTTGGAGACGCTGAAGACTAGAGAGTTTCTACAGTGGTTGTGTTTAGATATTTCATACTCCACTCTTGTCTTTAATTGTTCCGTAAATAACTTCTTGAAGAACCATTTTCACTGTATAGGGTTGTTGAGTTGCTCTTCGGTCCTTTGGAAATTAAAAAAGGTTATTTTATTACATTTTATAGGTTTTCGGATCCATTTATTGATCTCTCAGTCATAATAACATCCTGTTCATTCATGTGAAATTAAATATGGCGACTCCTGAAGTTTCTTTAGTTTGTAAAACTCTTTTGTGATCCTTTTTAAAAGTTCAAGGTGAGTCATTCCGTGTCAAATCAACCAAATTTCGGAAACATTTCCAACTCAAATTTTTTTATTTTGTTAATATTTTTTCTGTACAAAGACAAACATAAATAGTGATGAAAGCCTAAATATTAAATGTCATGGATGTAATCCACTATTTTGTAGAGGGGGCTCAAAATGACAATTTTCACCTGAGATTCGGAGCCAAATTAGAGGGGTGTAAAAATGACTTTAGAAAGATGGCATCATCATTATTTTATTTTTACACAGAGATTGGTAGGTCTATTAGTAAAATCTGTTGACTTTAGCAATCTTTGTTGCATTATATGCCAACGGTGACAGTTCAAACATGGCAAAAAAGCACTTCTTGTGTTTTTTGCCTCAAGTTTGCATGCCTGTAACTCAAAAAGTATTAAAGATATCTTAATATCCTTTTATATTCTGGTTCTTAACAAACTTTCCTTTTGGTATCTTCATTTTAAAGACCCTCAATGGTTCAATCCCAGAGATATGGGGATCTCAAAATGGCTCCATGAGTAAACTGGTAAATTTTACACATTTTCAGTGGTCGAAAACCAAACGTGGGTCACTTTGCATACAGCTGATACTTTTTACTTTTAAAGAGGAATATCTGAAGAACAAATAATGTTGAAACTAGAAATGTATCTTGTGTTTTTCTATCAACACAATTGCATAGAACATGCTTCTCTGAGTGCCAAAAAATTATTTTTCCAAAGTTTGCATGCCTGTAACTCTAAAAGTATATTCAAGATATCTTAATATCCTTCTAGATTCTCCAATAAGCCATTACAGGGTAAATGTATACATTGAGATATAAATATTGAATATGGTTAAACAAACATCTGTCAGTGTGTGAAGTGAGTGCTGTCTGAGAGGTTCTTCATGTCTTTCTCAGACAGTCTCCAGTTCAAATCACTGAGGTGTCATTTGCAGATGAATCCTGTTGCTCTTGTGTGTCTTTCTGTGTGAGTTTTGAACTTTGAATAGCCTACGTGCAGCTCCAGCCCAAGCTACACACACACACACACATCGTCTGAATATACCTTCATTTGTGTGTGTGTGTGTGGATGGATGGATTAAAGCTCATAAAGGCCCATAGATCCCTCAGACTGCAGAGGCAGGAAGAGTCGGCATTGTTGGTGTGCGTGATGTGAGGTCATCTCACTGACAGAGTGAATGTTTCTGCTCTCTCTTCTCAGAATCAGACTCATATCCTGAGAATCTTTCATGTTTTTTCCTCAAACATCATCTAACATCTTGTTGAGGATTTTCTCACGCATTCTTTCACTCTCCTGTCTGTCTTGTTACTTATCTTCAGTCGAGATGGTGAAAGTGATGTTTGCTGATAAAGCAAAGAGTGATCAATCATTACAGTGTTTGTGCGGCTGTGTTGTATTAATGTTCCTAAAACGTTTTGGGAAGGTTTGTTATAAACCCTTAAAGGATTAGTTCACTTTGAAATTAAAATTTCATGATAATTTACTCACCCTCATGTCATCCAAGATGTTTATATCTTTCTTTCTTCAGTCGAAAAGAAATTAAGGTTTTTGATGAAAACATTCCTGTATTTTTCTCCATATAGTGGACTTCAATGGACTCCAAACAGTTTAAGGTCAAAATTACAGTTTCATTGCAGCTTCAAAGCGAATAAGGGTCTTACCTAGCGAAACGTTTGGTCATTTTCTAAAAAAACATAAAAAATGATATACTTTTAACCATAAACACTCATCTTGAACTAGCTCTCTTCTTCTTCTCTATTAGAATTCCAGCAGTGTAGACGCACTAGCATATTGTATATGACAATTTAGTTTAAACTTTGACCTGTGGAGGGCAGTAATACACTTAGCAGCGTCTACACTGCCTCAATTCTAATAGAGAAGAAGAAGAAGAGAGCTAGTTCAAGATGAGCGTTTATGGTTAAAAGTATATAATTTTTTATGTTTTTTTAGAAAATGACATCGTTTCACTAGATAAGACCCTTATTCTTCATCTGGGATCGTGTAGAGCTCTTTGAAGCTGCAATGAAACTGTAATTTTGACCTTCAACCATTTGGAGTCCATTGAAGTCCACTATAAGGAGAATAATCCTGGAATGTTATCATCAAAAACCTTAATTTCTTTTCGACTGAAGAAAGACATAAACATCTTGGATGACATGAGGGTGAGTAAATTATCAGGAAATTTTAATTTGAAAATGAATTAATCCTTTAACCTTGTGTATGTGAACTGCTTGAACATATTGTTTCATAGGCATTTGAACTTTGTTTCATAGATAGTTTCAGTTTTATTAATATAAACTCTCGTTCAAAAGTTTGGGGTCAGTAAGTTTCTTTTTTAAAGAAATTTATACTTTTGAGCAAGGACACATTAAATTGATCAAAAATGATGATGTTTACAAAAGATGTTAAGAGCAAATGCTGTTCTTTTGAACATTTTTCATCAAAGAATGCTGAAAAAAAGTATCAGTTTCCACAAAAATATTAAGCAACACAACTGTTTTCAACATTGATAATAATCATAAATGTTTCTTGAGCATCAAATCATCATATTAGAATGATTTCTGAAGGATCATGTGACACTGAAGACTGGATTAATGATGCTGAAAATTCAAAATATGTTGCTGGAAATTTTTTTTAATTAAACCAGTTATTTTAATTGTCATAATATTTTCTATCAAATAATTGAGCAGAAGAGACTTCTTTCAAAAACAATGAAAGATCTTATCAACCTCAAACTTTTGAAAGTTAGTGTAACTGTTTTGGGTTTTATATTTTAAAATATTCTTTTTTTTTTTTTACTTTTTAAAAGTGTTAAACTTTTAAGTCCTAGATTCAAGTTTAAAATCTCCTATAGACTTAAATTGATAGAATATTCTGAAATCTAACAGACGGTGATGGTGTCATCGTATTATTTGCATATTGAGTTGTGATTGGTTTTGCATTTACTGCATAGATTTAATCATTTAGCTTTATCATCTAATCATTTTCAACTCATACCTAAACTCACAAGTGTTTGTCAGTTTTGTCTAAACCTCACCCATTTTACAACCTAGCTTAAATCAGCAGAATTAAGTGTAATATCATCAAATGTGAGATTTACTGACACTGAAGACCAGCAGGTTGTCCTTAATGTATTCCACTGGATCATTGTGAATGAAAATAAGACGAACATTTAAGGTGATTCTTGAGTGTGGTGTGTATTGATGTTTTCATATGTCTTTTTTTCTTTCTTTCAGAGGTCATATACGTTGATTGTGGAGGCTTTGGATTTCAATAATGACTCAAGCACTGGCAGTTAGTATCTCTCTTTCTCTCTCTCTCTCACTCACACACACACACACACACACACACACATACATACATACATACATACATACACACTTTGTTCTGTATGTTTCAAGAGAGTACAGTCAGAAAGTGACAATGAACGTGTGTAAAAGCAGCATGCTATTTGTGTGTATTTGTGTGCATTTCTGTGTGTGTGTGTGTGTTGTGGATGGCTGGCAAACACATCCTGTTACTAAACCGCTGCCTGCACCTGCTTGCATTCATCAGTCTTTTAAACACATTTTTATAAGCATGAGACTACTCACACACACACAGCAGTGAGAAAGTAGGAAATTTGGGTCATTACTTGCAATAGTTTGTGTAGAAACGAAGATATGCGTGTTCATTTATTTCATTCAGATCTAAGTGAACGATGCCTATGCCAAATATGAACAGGAGTGCAAATATTGACTTGTATTTAACACCAACATGTCAAGTAGCCTTTAGCATGGGTCCAGCTTCTGTAGTGCACTGTTCATTAACACACACACACATTAGTAAATGAAACAGCAGTAAGCATAAACAATCAAATGACTATTTTAGCTGCTATTTAACATAAGTTTTCAAGGTGTAGTACTCTATACTATATACTTATACTAATTCTGCAGTATACAGTAAACTGTGCATAATTAATAAACTGGGCATAATATTTGCTGTAATTTTCCTTTTTAAATCATTTTATATATGTAAATATTTACCATGACAGTTTTCCCCCTTCGCACTATGGTGTGATGTTTCCAGCATCATGCGCGAGTGTGAGGGTCCGTCTCGCTCTCAGGTAAACAGTGAGGAGAGGTAACAGTGAGATCTCAGGTTTGGCAGCCTGACACTGATGCCTTTTCTCCTGTATTTCTGAAGGACAGGTTTGGGTCAGGACAGTTAGTTCTCCTAAACCACGAGCCACACACACTTCACACGCTCCTCTCACAATTTATAGCCCTTCGGCCAAATACCTCACTGCTGTGCTGGATACTGGCCTGCCCTGAAAAAAATACTACGGTATTTCACTGCACATAAGAACAATAGTAAACAAAGAATATAGTACACTGCTCTTAAAGGGACAGTTCACACCAAAAATCAAATGTCATCATTTACTCATCCTCGTGTTTTTCGAAACGCAACTTTAAAACACAATAAACACAACAAAACAGATATTAAAGAGGACCTATTTTTTTCCTTTTCTTTAGCATGTAATGTTGCTGTTTAAGCACAAAAAAGTTTTCTTCCGTGAACAAACACGTTACAATATTCCTCATTTGAATCATTCCCTTCCAAAGCACGTGCAGAAAATAAGTGTTATGGTAAGGGGCGTGACATTTCCCAAACACGCTCGAAGTGGTTGACCAATCACAACACACTGATCCAGCCGACCAATCAGAGCACATTGTGCTTTTCAGAAGGAGGGGCTTCATAAAGACAGAAACTAAACAGAGCATTACTGACAGACTGGGAAGAGAGGTGCTGCAACAATGTCAAATATGTGAAAAATAAGGTTTTTTGAACATTCAAGCATGAAAAATTTATTCTAGTAGACCCTAAAAACAAAATGAAGACATTGTAAAAGGACATAATAGGTCCTCTTTAAACAGAATCTCCAAGCTGCTATTTCCATACAACAAAATTAGATGATGATTTATACTATCAAGCTCCAAAAAGGATAAAAGGATTAAATTTAGATATATTTGCTCTTCAAAAGACTTGGAATATAGAGTACAAATCATATAAGGGAACATTTATGATACTTTAATTATGCTTTTTTTGTCATTTTGGGGTCTATAAATCATCTACTTTTGTTGTATATAATAGACATTCAGCCTAAAATCTCCTTTTGTGTTTCATGTGATCATATCCTATCAGAACCCTTTCACCTTAAAGCCAGTACACAAATCTGCTTGTTGCGAACAGACTGTGTGTGCATGTCAGAGAGTTGTGTAAGCTAGTGGCATAGTTTCGGAGTCACGCCGAACAAAAGCGTAATTAAACTACAGCTGCACCCTAAAGTGTCCAGTTCTCCCTGTTTCTCTCTCCTCTAGGCATTAATGGACAAGTAATAGAGAAAGCGGTCCAGTCGGGCATGATCAACCCAAACCGTCAGTGGCAGCTTCTGAAGCACAACGGCCCCGTGGCTCAGTTCCAGTACCAGATTCGGGTGACCTGCGACGAGCATTACTTTGGCTTCGGCTGCAACAAGTTCTGTCGGCCCAGAGATGACTTTTTCGGCCACTATACCTGTGATCACAATGGCAACAAGACCTGCTTGGAGGGATGGGCTGGCCCAGAATGCAACACTGGTAAGGGGCAGGGCCTTGATGGTGGTTGTTTGACACACTTACATTGCTGTTGTGCATGGATTTATGGATTACGCTAGAAGTATACAACCGTTGGGGTCAGAAATAATTTTTAAATGTTTTTGAAAAAAGTCTCTTATGCTCACCAAGTCTGTGTTTATTTGACCAAAAATACAGTAATATTTTGAAATATTTAATTTAATTAATTTTTAATTAATTTTAATTAATTTAATTAATTAATTAATTAATTAATTTTTAATTTAATTTAATTTTTAATTAATAAAGAATAATTTAAAAGAAATGTTTTCCATTTGAAAATATTGTAAAATGTAATTTATTCCTGTGATCAAATCTGAATTTTCAGCATCATTACTCCAGTCTTCAGTGTCACATTGTCCTTCATAAATCATTCTATGATGATGATTTGATGCTTAAGTAACATTTATGATTATTATCAATACTGAAATCAGTTTTTGCTGCTTCATATTTTTATGGAAACCATGATACATTGTTTAGAATTTTTTGATGAATAGAACATTTAGCATTTATTTGAAATAGAAACATTTTGTAAATTACTTTACTTTTACTAAAATTTCCAAACCTGAAAAACTTAAATTAAATACAAATTAATACAATTTTAAAAGTAATGAACACTTATGTACTGAATATAATTTTTATAAGTTTTTTAACATAAATAGTTTTTATAAGTTTTTTTAACATAAATAGTTTTATAAACTTTCTAATCGGTTGCAAATTTTATTGTTTATTTTTTTAAGAAAAATCACAAAACACTGGAAAAGTCAGGGAAATTCATGGTTTAAAAAGTGTGGGAACTGGATTCAGGCTTGGTCAGACTGGACTTATAATGGCTCTGTATCATTGACCTCATAGGGATGTTGTTATTTGAGATTATCACTATCACAACAAAGCTTTGGCTCTCTCTCTTTCACACACACACACACACACAGCATCCCGTCTGACAGCTAGTGTGTGTTAGTGTTTGATACGGTGTGGGTTTGCAACAGTATTAGTCTGGATTTTATCTCTGTAATAGTGTTTATTCCCTCATTCATTCCCGCATGAAGAAACATGAGTGGAGGGCAGGAGAAATGACATCATGTTGGCAGAGTGTGTGATGATGTTCCGAGCGGCTGAATGGCGTGATGAGAGAGAACTGCTGAGATCACACAGATGGAGCTGATAGCAGTAACCATATTCCTCTTTCTCTCTTGTTTTCTTAGCGATCTGTAAGCAGGGCTGTAGCATTGAGCATGGCTCCTGTAAAGTGCCTGGAGACTGCAGGTAACATATAGCATTTATTTATACAGTTTTAATCATGACTTTGTTCCAAAACCAGGTGAGCTGACTCTACTGTCCAAATATACTGTCCAAGGGCAGCATGCTAAATAAAAGCTTAGAGCCTCATAAGTAGACCCAAACAAGGCCTACTCATTAGTAGGGATGTGCCGAAGCCGAATGCCTCATTCGGAAAGGCACAAATGTTGAATAATGCATTATACAGAACCCCTAAAGGGGTTCATGGGAAAAATATGGGATGGGAGAAAAAAATAAATTCCAATGGACTAGTTGCACGTGGCTGCCATGTTGGATTTTCAATGAGCGAGTGTACGCATATACACTTCCGGTTTCGCTTTATGCCGATGCAGAGTGCCGGAGAAAGCCAAAAATGATCTCTTATAGTTGTTTATAGAATCCGTTCTCTCGCAAAAGTTTCTTGGGGGAACGCGAATGTTTGCGAGCGAATGCCAAAGCATATAAATATATTATATCTGAAATCCTGTCTATGTGGGCAGCTCTAGGAATTGCAACAGAGCCACATACGTCAGTGACTTCATGTTACAAACTTCATGTTCATGTTACAGTGTGTGTCTAATATTCAGAGGTGATGTTGTGCCCTTCACAGGTGTCTGTACGGCTGGCAGGGCGAGTATTGTGACCAGTGTATTCCTCATCCTGGTTGTGTGCACGGCACATGCGGCGAACCCTGGCAATGCCTGTGTGACACCAACTGGGGAGGGCAGCTCTGTGACAAAGGTATTCTATTCCTTTCCGTTCTATTCTATTCTGTTCCATTCCGTTCTGTTCCATTCTATACCATGCCATACCTTGCCATTCCATGCCATGCTATTCAGCTTGGCTTATTTGCTGAGTTGTTTTATCTGATTTAGACTTGAACACCTGTGGCACGCGGCAGCCCTGTCTCAATGGCGGCACCTGCAGTAACACCGGACCAGACAAATACCACTGTGCCTGTCCTGATGGATACTCTGGACAGAACTGTGAGAGAGGTGGGTCACACACAGACAGACACACCTCACATGAGTGATGTCTACTGCAAACATCCAGTATAAAAACAGAGGGAGGAGGACTGGAAGTGGCACAGACTCCTGATTGAACTTTGTGACATGAGCTCAGCTTCCTTCACTTAGATAATTATGAAACGCAAAAGCCTGAAGATACATCATGATTTCTCCATATTTACACTACAGTTTAAATGTTTGGGGTTGGTAAGAAGTCTCTTCTGCTCACCAAGGCTGCATTTATTTGATTAAAAACATAGTAAAAACAGTAATATTGTGAAATATTGTTGCAATTTAAAATAACTGTTTTCTATTCGATTATCAAAGCTGAATTTTTCAGCATCATTACTCCAGTCTTTAGTGTCACATGATCCTTCAGAAATCATTCTAATATGATGTGATTTCATACTCAAGAAACATTTCTGATTATTATCAGTGTTGAAAACAGTTGTGCTGAATCATATTTTTGTGTAAATCGTGATCCAGGATTCTTTGATGAATAGAAAGTTCAAAACAGCGTTTGCATGAAATTAGACATCTTTTGCAACATTATAAATGTCTGTACTGTCACTTTTGATCAATTTAATGCATCCTTGCTGAAAAAAAGTATTAATTCTTTTGAAAAAAAAAAAAAAACCTAACCCAAACTTTTGAACACTAGCATATGTATTTGATGTAAGGAATATTCCAGATTCATGGAAGATCTGGAGAAAAACCATCTTGGATAAAATACTGAATGATTCGAATTTTCCAAAGAGAAGAAAGTTGTTCAACAATGGTTTTCTCGAGTGCATGATTTGTATGTTTTTGATCTGAATCGCTCGCGTTGCTTATCAGTGAGTCGTCAAATTAAGCATGTATCATGTTGCTGTTCATACCTTCCAACTGTTGAGAAACTCAATTTTATTTACTCGCCAAAGCCAGTTTTTACTCACATTTGGCAACTTAACTTTGGATCCTGCTTGTCAGTGTTGCATATTTCTCTTTTTCGATTCATTCTGGATTCTGTCATCTGTCTGAGATTTGTTCAGTCACTAAAAGAGAGAAGATGCCCTGCCAAAAACATGCACACATACACTTGAAATACCAATCAAGCAGTCGGTGTCCTGGCCAAGCCAAAGAATGCAGTGTGCATTAATTTGATTTGAGCAGAAAAATCCATCACATCGTGTGCCTGCTCTATCGCATATGTGTGTTGGAAAAATAGCTCTGGTTGGTTTGGCATGATGCGTCTCCTGTCAAACACACTTCACCAGGCCATCCAGGACGCAATAATAGAGATATTTTCTTGTTCTGCTGTTTTCGTTTTGCTCTGGTGTGCTTCGTTTTTTTGTTTATCCTTTTTCTTGTCGTGTCTTATTGGAAATAAATGTTCATAGCCTCTTGCTACACTCCTCTGTTTTTGTTGGTGGTCTCTGTTCGGTGTGAGAAAGGCCAAAGGGGCTTTCCCGTCCACTGACTGATCTGATAAAGAGCGATAGACCGAAGAGAGGGAGTGACTAGGAGATTGAAAGGGGGAAAACCAAGATGTGACCTTGCCTGACTGCCTGTGAACTCATTAGAGAATATGATTTTGAGACAACAAAACTGATACTGATTCTTTTCTCTCTCTCAATTTAACATTCAGTTGACCCTTTGCTAAACTCTGTCCCCCTTGATAAACTCTGCCCCCCCCCCCCTACCGCTCGCTTTACAAAACTCCCCATGATTCAGAATTGGTGAAAGCACAGTTTTCAGTAAAGCTTTCCAAACACAGAGGACTTACATACACACATTAGAAAACTTTTTTTCTTTTTTTTTTTGTGGCAGATATTTGTGAAATGTTAGTTCAATCATGATAACTCTCTGAATAGTTTTAGCATGTTATTGAATATGGCAGTGTTAATGTATTTGGTCTTGGCAAAGTAGATCTGCTGCTTTCTACTGTTGATTATAACACTACTGCAGATCAAATATGGACTTGCTACTGCTAATAGATACACAGACACGCTGCTGTGAGCACGTAAGATATGCTACTGTTGCATAAAGAGACATCCATGAATCCCATAGCAGGTGGAGCTGGGGAGGTGGAGGGGCTCAGAGGATCTTTGATAGTGCACTGCAGGACCAGTTTACGGTGAAAACTGAACTGGACTGTTTAAACTTTGAGCAAGCAATCTCATTGGCTGCAGGATCACCAGAGGCCAATCAGCTTGTGCCGTGTGATAATGATATGATTGCTGCAACCTTGCAGATTGCATGTAAAGGACCTTTAAGCCTGTGCCATCTAGAGTTTCATGACTTAACTAGATATTTTATTGATACAACTGTACATTTGTATTAAACATATTTTTAAATTTAGTAAATAAATAAATAAAAATGAGCAATGTTGCAAAGGCAACATTTCTAAATTTAGTTTTTCAGCTTTATTTTTTTTACATTAACAAAAACGATTTTAGTTTCAGTTTAGTGCTGCTAGAACAATACCAAATGAAAAGAAGTGGCTACTAACTAATTAAATAAATAAATAAATAAATATACATGAAATATTGATTTGATTTTATTACGTGAGTAGAAAGAGACTGTAGAGCCTTAAAATGACATGAAACAGGCAGAGGCATACAGTGCCGCTGGAATAGAAGGAGATTTTCTCATTGTTTGGCAAATGTGTGGTCCATGTGTTTTATTTTGGGGTAGAATGTCTGTGTATTTTGTGCATTCCTTCAGAAAATGCTGTTTTGTCTCAGTTTTGCTTTGATTGTGTGTGGGCACATTTTAACATCTTTCTCTGGCTCTCTATAGCGGATAATGCCTGTCTGTCTGAGCCGTGTTTGAACGGAGGAAGTTGTGTGGAGTCCAGTCAGGGGTTTGAGTGCCAGTGTGCGCCAGGCTGGATAGGACCGTCCTGCAATATCAGTAAGCCTTCTCTACAACAGCTCAAACTGCTCAGATTTGCCTTCAGTCATAGGTCAGCAATTTTCATACTTTAAAAGAAATCGAGTTGACATTGAAAGAGAGTGCCGAGCCGTGTATAGAAACCAGAATATCATAGAGACTTGGAGGTGGGCTCTTCTGACTCGGGCCAGTAACATCTGAACCACTCACAACACTCTAGTAACATGGCGGGGACAAGTACCATTCTTATTTATGTCAGAAATGGAAAAATCTGATTTTATGACAGTTTTCTCATTTGTTTCCTTTTTATTTTTCCTCATTTTTCTCTTAAAACATTTTTCCTCCTCCTCAGATGAAGATGACTGCAGTCCAAACCCGTGCAATCACAGCGGCGTGTGCGTGGACCTGGTGGACGGTTTTAAATGCATCTGTCCGGCGCAGTGGACCGGAAAGACGTGTCTCATTGGTGTGTGTCTCTTCTTTACCCCTCTCTGTGCCTCCTCTCCAGCAGTGCGCCTTCCCCTCTCTTTCTTTGAGTCAGGGTGTGTTTGTCCAAAAATCCAATTTCCGTGGTAACCGAGTCCGTTTTGGAAGAATTTAAGTAACAGACCACCATGAGACCCCACCGCTGTTTCATACTAGAGTGCATTTACAGTCCATTAACACACACACACACACATAGTCGTGCAAATTCTTCAGGGATGTTTGGCTGTATGTGAATCTGTCTGATTGTAATTTAGACTACGCTCATGCTGATTTCTTTTGTCATTTTTGGCCCAGATGCTAATGAGTGTGAGGAAAGCCCATGCATCAATGCCCATTCCTGCCGGAATCTGATTGGCGGCTACTTTTGCGAGTGCCTCCCTGGTTGGACAGGACAGAATTGTGACATCAGTAAGTATTTCATGGTTTCAAATTAAAGCAGTCAGAGACTGACTTCTTAGGGCTGGTTCATACAGAAAAGTTTTTAAAAGTACTTTTAATTTGAGCTCAGCATTTTTAGAATGCCGTGTCACACGCAAGGTGCTGCAAAAGACATAAGCGCAATGGTTAAAGACGTCTGTCTTGCGTGTTTACATTGAAAAACAACGGAAAAGTAGCGCAGTGGAATGGAAAAGCGCGTTCTCTGTGAACGGCCCCTTAAGAGCTCTAAAGGAGGTCCACATGTTCATGGTCAACAAGTGCGTTTCCAAACAAAACTGCACAATTATATCAAGATGTTTTTATATCGCAAAGAAGTTTTGGGTAGTAATTAACTAAAAGTTGTGATATTACTCTGTGTTGGTATTAACTAAAATTAAAACTATTACTAATATAAATTAATATCATTGTTAGATGAAAAACTTACTTTTTATTTTTTACATTTTTATTTTTTAACTTTTTTAATTTTTAACTTGAAATTTTTCCTTGGCAACTAACTGAAATTTAATTAATTGAATTAATAAAATTAATTGAAGTATAATTAATAATTAATTAATTGAAGTACTAAAATTACTAAATTAAAGCTAAATAGAAAAATAAAAAATGACAAAAGCACAAAATCACTAAACTAAAATTTAAATGAAAACTGAAAATATAAAAAAATAAAAGCTGATTCAAAATATTAAATATTATAATAGTATGTAAATGATACTTAATAACACTAATATTGCTAAAATATTTTTGTGAACTTAGAAACATGACAGAAGTTTAGCTGTTTTCAAAACAGTCTGACCAAATCATTCACCAAATCATTTGAGTCATCATTCTAGTTTTCCTACAAATCCCAGTATGGCATTTGACCAAACTCCTCTACCATTTGCAGTACAGACATGAATGATAATACCTCAAATCATGGAGGTGGTTGAGAAGTTTTTTGTTGTTGTTGTTGTTGTTTTTTCAAAGTGACCAGACTTATAATTTTTATCTGGCTGATGATAAACTGAGCGAAATGACTCCTGTAGACTTACATTGAGGAAGGAACTTGAGCAATATCTAGATACCAAAATATCAGACTTGGCAACCGCCTAGAAACTGCTTTGCCATTTATCTGTCAGTTTATTCAATATTATAGCTAATTCTATTAGCTTTCAGCTGCTAGAAGAGTCTCAGTGTTCTCTGTTTTACCTTGATTAAACCCAATATTTTACGCTCTAAAATCAGTGTGTGGGAAATGCAAAAATGTGTGCTAATATAGAGCCTAATGTTGCTTTCTTAGCATGATTTATGAAATGTGAACTGATATTTTGATGGATTACCCCCCGCAGACGTCAACGACTGCCATGGACAGTGTCTTAACGGAGGGCTGTGTAAGGTAAAGCCTCACATGTTTCCATTGGGTTTGGCAGATAAAGCCCCCCAGACTCTTTTTCTCCTTGTCTACCGCTCCGTTTCTATCACCTCCATCCATTCTTGTTTAAAAATAGTAGAAGCTGAGTCATACTTTGGAGAATGTACATGAAGACAAAGTGGTCAAAAAGACAGAGTGAGTTTGTAAAACGATCAGATTACCATAAACATTCTTGTCTCCTGCCCTTGTCTCCTGTTCATTGTTTTTTTGCTCTTTTTGTATACTTTCTTCACTCGCTCTCAGCGCTGTAGTCCAGGCTGATACTTGTACAGCTGGAATGCATTAGGACATTGTCTGAGCCAGTTAGCTGTAAAAACACAGCGAGTAAAGACCTAATCAGTACTGACAATCCCATGTTTTATTTGATCTAATGCAACATGTTGTAATGGACTTTAGGATATTAGTCCCTTAGACTGCAAGAAAGGAAAATATCCTTACTAGGGGTACTTTTTGCAAATTTTGTTTTTCACAAAATTTTGTTAGATTTATGCTTAAAAGAAAAAAAAAAACATTTTGTCAGTGGGCTAAGAAAAATGAACTTCAAGATATATTCTATGAAAATATGACTTTTTTAAAACAAGACTAAATAAGAACATACTTATAATAATTAATAAATAATTGTAATTATTATTATTAATAATAATATGAATACAATTAATTATTTTACTATATAGCAAGTATGAATTATTATTGTTATTATTAATATATTATTAAATTTATTAAGTAAAAATAAAGATAATCTATAAATTATTAAATAATATTACTAATTATTGTCATCACCACCATTATTAATAATAATAATAATTATTATTATTAATGTTGAAGATAATTATTTATCATCTTAATCTATTAAATTGTTATTATTATTTAATTTGACAAATTATTATTATTACTATTATGAATTTAATTTGACAAATTATTATTATTACTGTTATTTTATTGTATAACAAGAATTAAAAAACATAATTATTAAACATTAATTATTCTCAACATCATTATTATGAGTAATAAATATTATTGTTACTAATGTTGACAATAATTATATTTATCATCTTAATCTATATGAAATAATAATGATTATTTAATTTAAAAATTATAATAATTATTATTTTATTATTTTTATTTTATTATTTTATTAATTACAAATATATAAATAATTATTAAATATTAATTATTGTCAACATTATTATTATAAATAATAATAATAATCATTACTATTGTTATTAATGTTGACAGTAATTATTACTTATCTTAATCTGTATGAAATAATAATAATTATTATTATCATTATTAAAAATAATAATAATTATATATTTTATATTATTATTATTTTATATTATATATTTTACAAATTATTATTTTACTGTACAACAGCTAAGAATTAATACACTATATAAAAATATATATTATTAAATAATATTAATAATTATTGTCATTATTATTATTATTATTATTATTAATATAATCATTATTATTATTATTATTATTAATGTTGACAATAATTATTTAATAATTATCTTAATCAGTATGAAATAATAATAGTTATAATTATTCAGTTTTACAATATGTTATTATTATTAATGGTATTATGATTTAATACTGATTAGTATAATTTTTTTCAATGAATATAGCGTTATGTCACCCAGTCCTAACGTGTCTCTCCCTCTCTGTCTCTCTCTCAGGATCTGGTCAGTGGATATCGATGTCTGTGCGCTCCAGGCTTTGCAGGTGAACATTGTGAGCGAGACGTTGACGAGTGCGCTAGTCGACCCTGTCTCAACGGCGGACGCTGTCAGGATGGTGTCAACGGATTCCAGTGTTTGTGTCCACCTGGTTTCTCAGGTGTCACGTGTCAGGTGAGCAATACACACTCACACCTTTGTTTCATGTGGTCTTTAATGTTTTTAAACAAATGTGGCAATACTGAATCAACACACACAAAATGACTTAAGCAGGTGTAAGAGTCTGTGTTGTCTGTGTGATTTTGTCTTCAGCTGGACATAGACTACTGTGAGAGCGGCCCGTGTCAGAACGGAGCACAGTGCTTTAGTTTGGCCTCAGATTACTACTGTAAATGTCCGGAAGATTACGAAGGCAAAAACTGCTCCCAGCTCAAAGACCACTGCCTCATCACACCATGTCAAGGTAGGTTACCCAGAAGATTTATGTGTAAATCGACTCATATTACTAATGAGACGGCCATATAATTTAATATTCAGTCATTCGTAGATAAGGAAACCGGTTTGAAACAGTGAATGACGCTAGTGGTGCAGAAATGACTCACTTCAGCTTTAAGGAACTAGTGAATTAGTGTATAGTTTGGAAGAGAGCCTCAAGCAGCAGTAGGTGAGCGTTGGAAACAGGAGGTAAACCTGAGCTAGTTGGATTATTGTCAATCAAAGATATCCATGTTAGTCCTAGACCATATACTCTAGGAGTCCTGATGTCTCCAGCTTTATTGAGTGCTAATCGGCGCTCTCAGGCTCCAGATCTCGACCCTCGTGTGGGGCTGTAAGATTATCTGGTTGGGCACATACTGAGGTTTTAATGGGCTCTCGAAATAGAAGTCGAGTCTTTTTTAGTCAGCGCGGCCGTAAGACTATCCCCATCTCAAGGCCGCACTGCGTTTGATGCCGTGCCATTGTGTACGCCGTAGCGTTGGCGATTGCTAACTCTAATCTATTGGTCCCCCGGCCTGTTTCACCATGGTAACAGCTAAGATATCGTTACATGATGCTTATGCTAACCCAAAGTGAGCTTACAGAGATGGGAAAACCCCCCGCTAGTCAGACTACATGACGACTTTGCTAATTCTTAGCATGCCGCTAACTGCTTTCATCATATTTGTCAATGTGAAAGGGATATTTTGATGGAGACTGGGTTCCCACGGTCATGGAAAACTTGTGGGGAAAAATTAATTTGATTTTATAGGCCTGGAAAAGTATTACTATTACTATTTACTATACTATTACTATTTTTCTAAATTTCTTGTTTTGTAATTTTTTAACTTTTTGCTTCTGAAATGAATTTATCTACAAAATTAAACATTTTTAATTATTATTATTTATTACTAATTATTTATTCATTTATTTATTTATTTATTTAAGTAGAAGGAAAAATGAGGAATAACTATTGGTAAAAAAAATATTATGTCTTTAAAGGAAATGTTCACTTGTATAATTGTATGATTATTTTAATTATTGTATAATAATTAAATGTGCTTGAAATGAAAGACATAATAAAGTATAAAAAATGAAATGAATTTATCTTATTTAGATATCTAAAACAAGACTAAATAACAAAATACTTATTAATAATTATGAAATTATATTAATAATGATTATTAATAATATTAATTATTTTGATCATTATTTTACTGTATAGCAATTAAGATTTAAAAATAATATTAATAATAATAATTATTATTTTAATGTAAAACAAGTAAAAATCAAAATATTGTTAAAAATAAAATATTTAATTTTTAAATATTATTATTATAAACAACATTATTCTTACTAATAATAAGTATAATGATAAAAATATTTATTATTAAAAAATTATTATAAAAAATTATAATTACAAATAATTATTTTTGTTTATTAATAATATTATAACATAATTATTACAATGATATATTATTAAATAATAATAATAATTATTATTATTATCATTAATGTCTACAATTATTATTGATTATCATCTTAATCAGTATGAAATAAAAATGATACTACTACATCTGTTACTACTACTACTAATACCCTGCCGGTAAATGTAGCTAAAACCAGTTTCTGATGGTTTTATTTGGTTTCTAGCTGATCTAAATTGTTGATCATCTGATCTACCAGTCGGTGGACCTGATTTTGTTCTAGTAGACTATCTTGGTCAAGTTAGATTACCAAACCACCTAGAACCTACAACAACCAACTCCAAAAACCAGCATAAGCTGCTATGACGTTGTTTTTCCAGTTGCTTAACCTTTCGAGATGGCACAATCATTAATTTTTACACAGACTTGTCATGTAGTTGTCCATTCATGTGCATAGTCTAGGTTGTACCGAAAGGACTCTTGATAACTCTGTCCTTGTTGTTTTCCCCAGTGATTGACAGTTGCACGGTTGCCGTGGCGTCTAACAGCACTCCAGGCGGCACGCGACTCATCTCCTCTAGCGTTTGTGGTCCTCACGGCCGCTGTCGAAGTCATGCCGGTGGGCATTTCAGCTGCGAGTGTCAGGAGGGATTCACCGGGACGTACTGCCATGAGAGTAAGCAAGATGTTCAGCGGTGTTTGTGTTCTTTGTTGTTATTAAAAACAACATATTATTAGAGTTTTTAACATCATCTCTCTCACTCTTTCCTCTCAGACATCAATGACTGTGAAAGTAGTCCCTGCCGCAATGGCGGCACTTGCATTGATAAAATCAACACTTACCAGTGTATCTGTGCTGATGGATGGGAGGGACCCAACTGTGAGACCAGTGAGTTCATCTCTCCCTTGAATGTCTCTTGAAATGGAATTGAGTTGGAAATTGTAATGCTATCCAAAAACGTCTCTAATTTCTCTAATTATATTTAGCACTAAAACATTGTTTGTTTCCAAAACAGACATTGACGACTGCAGCATGAACCCCTGTCGGGACCGAGGAGTGTGTCGAGATCTGGTCAATGACTTTTACTGCGAGTGCGAAAACGGCTGGAAGGGAAAGACCTGTCACTCACGTAAGCCCCACCTCCTCATTTGCATACCATTGACTTTGGGCAAGAACATTTAAGCTAACTAAATTATATTCAAAAATAAAAGATTTTGTAAACCAAACAGCCATTGTTGTCAGTAGATTCAAAATATTTAATGTAAGAACTAAAATACAGTAATTACAGTGTTAAAAATACAGTGTTATTTTAGTATCATTGAGATGCTATTACAGTTTTTTTGAATTGGTTAAGTTTTTATTCTTATATTTTCTGTTATCATTTTAATTTAAATTTTTTGTTGTGATTTGATTTTTTTTTTTTTTTTAAACGTCTATATAGTTTTTATTCAGTTTTATTTCAGTTTTAGTTTTTTAGTTTAGTTTTAATTTAATTATTTTAGTACATCAAGTTAAACTAAATGAAAATGAAAAATATTGCCTTGGCTGATAGCTGAAATAAAATAAGTTTATTTTTTATATTTTATTTTTTTTCAGTTAACGATGATTATCTTTTAACTAACAAAATGATTTTTTTATGGTTTTAGTTTTAGTTAACTACAATAACCCTGGTTTTGTTACAAAAATAATATTTTAACTTTTAATTTAATTTTTAAGACTATATTTTATATTTTAATTTAATTCTTAATAGAATTCAATCTTTAATAATGATATTTAATCTTTTTAATTTATATTAATTTATATAACAATATTTATATAATTTTATATAACAATTTAATTTACAAAAAACAAAAATACAAAATAAGATAACAGCAAAATTTACCTACATATAGTTTTGCCATTTTCATGTATGAAATAGCATACAAAGAGTTCCCTGACCATTTTTGAGTAATGATGCAAATGAATCACTGAATCAGAGTTTGAATCAGTTCATTTAAATGAACAGTTTGAATCTCATTCATAGAAATGAATCACACTTTCTGACTCAGTTTAAATCAGAGACACTTTATCTTTGTCCTTACGTTCTCATAGTTGCGAAACATGGAAAGATCGCAGTCTAATAAATTGTGATATTCATGATGTTGCTTAATTTTATATGGGCAGCAAAATCATCGCAAATATATTGTACGTTTATCTGAAGTTGTCAGTTTGTCTGAAAGCTGATTTCTTGTCATTTATAGGCGAGAGCCAATGTGACGAGGCCACTTGTAACAACGGGGGCACGTGTTCAGACGAAGGCGACTCGTTTAAGTGTACGTGTGCTTCTGGATGGGAAGGCGCTACCTGTAATATAGGTGAGCAGCTGATGACCTGAATGACCATTTTTGTGAGCTGGGCTCTGAATCAGTTATAATGAAAGATTTTTATCTTTCACTCTTTAGCAAAGAACAGCAGCTGCCTGCCGAACCCCTGTGAGAACGGAGCCACGTGTATCGTCACAGGTGACAGCTTCACCTGTGTCTGCAAAGAAGGCTGGGAGGGGCTCACCTGCAGCCAGAGTACGGCAAAACTTCCTGTTCCACTTCCTTACTACTTCCTGTCTTGACTCCTGTCTACCTCCTGTTTCCAACTCTCACCTACTGCTGCTTAAGGTTCTCTTCCAAACTATATACTAATTGGATAGTTCCTTAAAGCTGAAGTGTGTCATTTCTGTGCCACCAAAATAATGACTGACTTATAGTTGTCTCTGCATATTACACTGGGATAGAAGGAAGTATTTTAATGTAGAAGAATGACACACATCACCTTTAACTTTAGTTGCAGACCCACACAGAATCTGCACCGCAGAACTCCAGGTTTTCCAAAATAAAGACGGAAAGTGTCTTAAATAGTCCACGGATTCTGTCTGTGCCTATTTAGTAGTTTCAGCTCAAATTTCACTGGCAGACGTAACTTTGATGAATGATTGTACAGGTGGGATTATGATCTGCTATGTAACTATAACAATATTGCGACTGTTGATTTCACTCCAGCAAGAAGTTTTTAGATGATTGTTTTTTATCTGTATTCAATCTGTAATAACAAAATGTTTGATGCTTTATTTTACAGATTCCAACGATTGCAACCCACAACCATGGTAAGCCTAATTCTTAGTCAACGTTGCAATTGTGTTGCTGCCTTCAAGTCAAGTTGGATTTTATTTTATAACTTAATTTAAAATAATTTAATTTAATAATTTAACATAATAATTTAATTTAATCTTCAAAAATTAAAATAAAAAAAAATTAAAACAATAAAATATAACAATATATCAACAGCAATATTTGCTCTAATATATTTTTACTTTTGCTTTCTGAACTTAAGTTGTAATTAAAGAAAAATGATCAAGTTTTTATTTTAAACATTAACTGTACAATTTAGTATTTTTAGTATTACAGTGTATTTTTGTGTATTGTTAATGAAGAATTGTGATCAATTTTACCAGACAATATTATAATTTAGCCTGTTTATGAGGAGACTGGCTTGCATGATGAAACTACTTTTCCCATCATTCTCTGTGTGTGCATAGAAAAAATACACAAAGCATCCAGTTAATAAATAAATAAATATTTAAATTAATATTTTCATACAAAATGATATATCTTTTTAAAATATTTATTATAAATTAATAATATAATTATTTATTTTTTTGGTCAGTTTCTTTGAAATGTGAAATAAATAAATTCTGACACAAATTATGCGCATCACAACGTATTTGACGTCCAAACTTGTAGAAATTTCTCCGGAGGACTTGAATGCAGCATGTGTCCTGTTGAACTTTGACCCCTTATCTCATCACGTGTATCATCTTTGTGCAGCTATAACAGCGGTACGTGTGTGGACGGTGATAACTGGTACCGCTGTGAGTGTGCCAGTGGATTTGCAGGGCCAGACTGTCGCATCAGTGAGTGATTAATGACACTTTATCTAATGAATACAATATATATAGTATAGTCATACTGACACAAAAGATGGTGATTTTACAGTAATGTTGTTGTCTAAACTCGTGCGTCTCACCTTACAGACATCAATGAGTGCCAGTCATCTCCCTGTGCGTTCGGTTCCACTTGTGTCGATGAAATTAATGGCTACCGCTGCCTGTGTCCCCCCGGCAGGACCGGGTCCAGGTGTCAGGAAGGTACTCGGCCCACACTACAACTCCCATTATTCATGCTTGCTGTTTAATTAACATGAATATTATTAGTCATGCTTGCTATTGCTTAAACAGTGTTTGAGGTTCTTCAAATCCTTAATCCTAAACTGTTGGGCTACAGACATTAGAATTGACACCTCAAATCATGCATTTATTAGGGGAACTTTTCTGTCCCTTAGGAAATAATTTTAATGTAATTCATTTATTTTCTGTTCTAGATTTAAAGGATATTATATTACCTTTAAGTTTTGTACTGTGACTATTGTGTTAATGTTATTGTGTTATTTTTTTTAAATCATGATCTCAGAATAGGTTTTATTAGGTGTCATTACCGAAACCCTTAGTATTTTAATTATAATTTTAATTTTTTTGTAAAAGATTTAAAGGATATATTATATTACCTTTTAAACTTTGTACTGTGCCTATTGTGTTAATATTATTGTTATTTTTTTATTTTATTTTTTAAATTTTAATCACAATCTCAGAATAGGTTTGTTAGGTGTCATTACCGAAACCCTTAGTATTTTAATTTTAATTATTTTTAAATTAAATAATTTTAGTATTTTAATAGTAATTTTAATTAAAAATCAATCCATTTCTTTGTATTTTTTGTAATTACAAGTTCTGAGTACTAGCTAACTTATTGTATTAGCAAAGATCAAGGCTTATAAACATCATTACCATCACAAATTGAAGGTAGATGTGCGAAAAATGTTAAACATAAATGAACCATAATTTGAAGAAGTTTAATTTTTCAAGATTTCAAATAGCCCAAGTGGCCCTAATTAAAGAATGAAAAGTGTAAATTTCACTTGATTTTTAAAATGGCTTGTTTTTTCTCTCAGTCACCGGACGTCCGTGTGTGGCTGGAGGTCGGATTGCTGTAGATGGGGCAAAGTGGGCCGAAGACTGCAACACCTGTTACTGTCAGAAGGGGATTGTCACCTGTACTAAGGTGTGTGTTGTAGCTGTTGTTTAATTGTTGACAGTGATGCACTGCCATTGCTATCTTACAATACTTACACTTCCTTCGTCTCGTCATCAGCTGTGGTGTGGCCCTAAACCTTGCCGTATGCTTGGCTCTGGACGAGGTGACTGTCCGCTGGGTCAGCTGTGTGTGGCGTTACGTGAAGAGCATTGTTTCGTGAAGCCCTGCTTGTCACAGGGCGAGTGCTGGTCTGCTCACCGGCCGGCCATTCGCGCACGCTGTCACCCCGAGAGCGACTGCGCCAACGTCACCTTTACCTTCAACAAGGACACCATGCCACAGGTGAGGCCACTGAGACTGACAGTCAAAGTTTGTGATGGGGTTGCATATATTCGATTAATGGACTCGTATTAAATTGTTTTGTTCTTGTATGATATCTGTAATGGGTGTATATGTACTTTGGCTCTCAGGGCGTGACGGTGGAGCAGGTGTGTCGTGAGCTGAGACATCTGTATGTGACTAAGAATGTTTCGACTGAGTTTTCCATCTCTATGACCTGTGAACTCTCCTCGGCCGCCAATAACGAGATCCATGTGGCCATCGTAAGTGATCTAATGCAGTATTTAATTGGCTAGAAATTACTTTTTTGAGAGTGCAGTTTCTATAAAATATTTTAATATCCTTATAGTAAAAAAGAACGACTGGAAAAATCATTGAATTTCATTGTTTTTTTTTTATATTCATTTCTTATATATATATATACACACACACACACACACACACACACAGGGCTTGACATTAACACCCGCCAAATGCAGGTTGATTTCAGCAGTGGTGTGTAACGCAGTCACTCCTACTAGCCACTTTGGCAGGATGAATTTTATATATAATATCTACATTTTTCAATTGTAGTCTTTTAAAAAGGCATCTGAAATAATAAGCAATATAGTATTGTCGAAAATATTGATTTTTTTTTTTATACATATCGATACTGAAATATCTGAAACTTACAATACTCATTTTCCACAGAATAAATACACGATACCAGCTGTGCATTCTCTCTCTCTCTTCTCTCTGACAGCGAGTCGACACACAAACCCGCCTCCCCTCACTCACTCGTTTCATTTGTTCTGGATGAATATTGATGGTGTTACAGGGCTTGAATTTCAGCATGGGATTGCACATATTGTGCATAATTTTATTCATTCCCGCAGATTTTGTTCTCACACCCAAAGTGCGCGCACATAAAGCCAACTCTCAGTACTAAATTGAGTTCTTTTTTGCAGCTTATTGTGTTCACATAAATACAGTCAGTTATGTTTTAAGTGAATGTAAAGAGTTGAGAAAGAAAATGCATGTGTAACAGTATAATGGATCTGTGTGTCAGGTCTTAAAGTGACAGCAGCCTAATTTACCAAATTATGAAATTACTTTTTTTAACACCCATGCAGTTAATTCTGCTGTACTTTTCAGCAGCTTGAGTTGTAAAAAGAAAAAATATAACTATCTAGGTCAGAATTGTTTTTTTAAAGTTGCATTTTAAAGGGAATATTGTGTTTTCCAGCATGTGACTGAGGATGGCATTCACGGCAGAGTTCCTGTTAAAGAGATCACGGACAGCATCATCGATCTGGTGAGCAAACACAGCGCGAACAGCACCATCATCGGCTCCATCGCTGAGGTCCGCGTGCAGCGCAGACAACCGCAAAACCCCAACGGTGAGACCCAACAGGAAGTTTATAAACCTTACAGGAAGTAGCCGTAGGTCAAAATGATGGATCCTCTGATTGGATCCATATCTTGAGATAAATATTGAGATATAAACTACCCATCAAAAGTTTAGGGTGAGTGAGTTTAAAGAAATTAATACTTCTATTCAGCAAGGAAATTTATAATGCTAAAAAACATTTCAATTTCATACAAACGCTGTTCTTTTGAACTTTCTATTCATCAAAGAATCCTGAAGAAAAAAAAAGTATCACGGTTTCCACATAAATATTAAGCAGCACATCTGTTTCAACATTGATAAAAATAAGAAATGTTTCTTGAGCATCAAATCATCACATTAGAATGATTTCTGAAGGATCATGTGACACTGAAGACTGGAGTAATGATGCTGAACATTCAGATTTGATCACAGGAATAAATTACATTTTAAAATAAATTCACATTGGAAACAGTTATTTTAAAAATTGTAATAATATTTCACAATATTACTGTTTTTTGATAAAATAAATGCAGCCTTGGTGAGCAAAAACATTACAAAATCTTATAGACTCCAAACCTTTAAATGGTAGAGTGTGTGTGTGTGTGTGTGTATGTATATGTATATATATATATATATATATATATATATAAAATATTGAATTACATGAGATGTCTGATTTGCTATTCAATTTAATAACGAATAAATAAAATGGAACACTAAATGCTTTGCACACAGTGAAGGGATGTAATATTTTACTAGCTTGTTTTTATTAATCCATTTTCATTGGTTCTCTTAATCTCATTCAGTAGACTACTTGGTGCCACTGCTGGTTTCCATAGTGACAGCGTTCTGGGTTTTGGCCCTGGCGTCGGTGTTCCTGTGGTGTGTGCGGCATCGGCGCAAACAAAGCTCCAGCCCCACCGCGATCAACCCCGCCACCCCCTTCTCCACAGGAAGCGCAGAAGAAATCACGGTGAACAACGCTCGCGAGCAGCTCAACCAGATCAAGAACCACATCGAGAAGAACGCGTCTAACACCAGCCTGCCAGGAAAAGAGCTCCACTGTGACGACAAGAACACCGTCAACGCCAAAATCAGGACGCATTTCTCGGAATCCGCCAGACTAGTGCAGGACGACTCCAACAAGCGGCTGCAGAAGGCGCGCTTTCCACGCCAGCCGGCTTACATGTTGGTGGACAGAGACGACAGGCTCAGCTCCAGCAGCACCGATGGAAAAAATCCACACTGGACTAATAAACGCGACAACAGAGACCTGGAGTCACAGCACAGAGCTCCGGACTCACAGCAAAGAGATCTGGACACGCAACACAGCTTGCACAAAATGGAGTTTATCGTATAACAATCATTGACGACGTCTCCGAAGATCAAAGGATAGCAAATGAATCAAAAAGCTTATTGTTGACTGTGACGACAAGTCCGGACAGTATTTGTTCAGACGTTACGTGAAGTGGACCACAGGCAGGTCCGTTTTCTTTTTATGTGCGTCAGTTAGAGTCTGTAGCGCCTGAAGACGTTAACCTGTGCAGAACTTCTAGCCTGAAACACAAAACCTGAACGAGAATGTAATTGGCCAAAATCTGCTAATTGCGCGAATCTCGAAAAAAAACATGCCCAGGTCACATTTCACCCCAGAATTCATAGACGTTATGACATTATTTTAATGACAATTAAGCACATTTGTCTCCCAAATTCTCATTGTAATCTTTTTTTTATTATTATTATTATTATAATACTGCAGTAAATTACTGCAGTTAAATATTACTGTAATACTAGGATTTTTTTATGTGAATCAGCATAAATGTAGGGTACATTTACACAACAACGATGTACTAGAAAAGGAAATGTTTTTCCTTTGCGTTTTTGAAAAGTTTAATGTACAGACAGTTCCGAGAAAATGATTAAAAACGCTGTATTATTCATGCCAGGCCAGTAGATGGAGATGTCACTTTGTAAAGAAACACTACGCGCCTATAGACTGAACACGTAATATGCATGCGCACACAAATTTGTGTTTTTGTAGTTTACATGGAGACGATAACGGTATCGTTTTCAAAAACTTGCACTTTGAAACACGTTTTCAAAAGTTTGCGCTTTCAAGACTCCAAAACACCGTTTTCGTGTAAATGAACGGCCAAAACACATAAAATGTTTTACGTTTTTAGTTGAAAATGGTGTCGTGTAAATGCCCCCTAAAGGCAGTACAATAAATTCTGCAATAAAAAATGACAGTAATTTAAATTATGCTTGAATTTTGCTGTTTTTTTTTTTTTGCATTGTGGAAATGAGAATTACAGGGTAATGTGCTTAAACTTTATAGTGCTAAATATAGGTTGTAAAAAATATAGTTTCTTTTTACTTTCTTATGACTTTGGGATGAAATTAGCCATGGAAATGTTCCTGAGGATTTTGTGAGTATCACCCAATCGTTGAGCTGAATGGCATGTGCAGATTGTATTAAATTTTAGAACTTAATGCACCAGAAATAGCTTGTGAATCATTTCCAGAAATCAGTGATTACTGGTGCATCATGTGCTTGAAGATTGTATTTAAATCCAATTTATTGGGTTCTTGACTGGATTTTATTTTCCCGCTCTTTCCAGCAGTTCATTTTTATTTATTCTGCTCTTTTTTTTTTTCTTTTTTTACGTGTACAGTCATGCTTAGAAGTTACTGTCTATATGAAGAAATTCACTGTCAATTTAGATGTTGTATAGATGACTTTGTACATATTTTCTAATTAATCATTGTGTATATTTGATTTATTAACTTAATAATCGAGAGCCTATCGTTTGTTTTTATTTATATACATTGTTTAGGTTTGATAATGTGACCGCTTGTGTCTGACCTTTGTATTTTTGGACGGAAAATATTGTCTCTTGTTTCTGAAATGCCAAAATAATAGTTTATTTTTGAAGAATAGCTTGTTTATTTGTGTCTAAATCCAGAATGCAATGTGCAATGTCTGTTAAGAAAACGTGCATGGCTTGTGTTTGTAATGTCCTGAGACGTAGGCTAGATGGGTTTCCCATCTAGAGTTGATGCAGATACACTTTTCTAGATGTTATGACTTTAAAACCATTCCTGAACATTTTTTAGCATATTTTCTGCTCATAGCTGTGTTTAATGAATTTGGCAGCCCAGGATATCAAACAACACTTTTTTAGAGTTTTCTGGTAAACCACAGTATTCAAATGAACCAAAACGTCTAAAGGGAATGAACAGTATTAGAAGTGCAATGTAATATGAAATATGAAGAAAACAGAAATGAATGTGATAAGCAAGACAAACATGAAATCAAAATCATTTTAGTTGACCATTTTTTGACCGTACTATACAATAAGACTGTGGGGTTTTTCTGCTTCAGTCCCACTTGCAATCTGTTACTACTGCCATGTTGTCTAGTTCATTTGTTGAGTTTGTTCAGCTCCTTTAATTGTATATTTCTTGTGTTTGTCTATGAAAAAGCAGAGCCATGAAAAAAAAAATCATCCTGGGGTTTGTCAAAACATTTATTTCGATTTTCATTCAGTTGTTGACATTTGAATCCATTAAATCAAATAAAATTTCACTTGAATGTTTTGAATTTAGGAATTGGATTTTTCTTTTTTGGAGTTTTGGTTTGTGTCAAAAAAAGTAATATTTATTAAATAATTTGTATAATAATTTTAAAGCAAACTCTATGGTGTAAATACTAATCCTAAACTGTCCATTATGCCTTTAAAAACACAAAATCAAGCCATAGTGAGGTCTGATTTGTGAGTGAATCATACTTTGATTTGGTTCATTTAAATGAATCAGTTGAATGGGTTCACAAATTGGTCTGAATGATTCATTGAGTGATTTTTTTTTTTTTTTTTAATTATCCAGTATTTACAAACTATTGATGAAAAAATAATGAAAATTCATTGTTCAAAAAGTGTATGAACTCTTCAAATGCTGATATAAAACAAATCTATATTAGTACTGTCAAATCGATTAATTGCGATTAATCGCATCTAACATAAAAGTAATAGTTAATAATAGTAATATATAGTTACAAACTTTTATGTTAGATGGGATTAACTGCGATTAATCGATTCGACAGCACTAATCTATATGGAATTTAAAGTTGTAAGTGTATCAAATGTAGCTTATGTAACAAATGGTGTATGACCTCTTGTCTAGTTCTAAGAATATTGTAAACATTTCTTTATTTATGCACGATTTAAATGTAACCCAGGGTCTGAATTGTAGGTCTGACATGGTGGACACAGCCGTAACCGTCCCAACAGGGTCCACATTGTGTGTGGCTAGACGTTCAGCTGAGCGCGGCGGGTGGGCGACCATGTGAGACAGGTTATGAAAGCCCTTCACACTGTCTCTCTCTCTGCTGTCGTGGGAAAGCTGAAGATGCACACCAAAATAGACGGCATGAGACGCGTTTGTCTAACGTGTTTGCAAAGGCATCGCACAAAGAACGTCTTCTTCTAGATCTCCACCTCCAATCAGCTTTTCTTTGAAAACCGCGCGGTGACCCCTTTCTCAACAGGCCTGATTCACTGAAGCATAGAACACGTGCAAAACTGTTTTTCTGGAGCTAAAGTGACTGACATGCACTGATCATTAATCATGTCACTGAAATGACATATAGAGAAAGTAGTTGGACATCTAAGACATTAAAAAATATATGCATGGCATTGAGTTAGATAATATCAAACCATGAGGTATTTGTTTTAAAGAAAGGTAGCACAAGCACACTTTTGAAGCATAAACAAGTTTTTATAGGTTTAAACACCCCATGTCATCTAAATTTACGTTTTGTGGCTTTTAGCCATGTCTTCTAGCTTTATTGGCATCTTGCACTTCTAAAAAAACTCACTTTTAGCACAGATGCACATTTACAATCTCATGTGAAAAAAACGCTATATACACTATATTGCCAAAAGTTCAGTTCAATTCTATTCACATTTATTTGTATAACGCTTTTCATGATACATATTGTTTCAAAGCAGCTTTACAGAGAATGCATGTCAACATTACAATTTAGAGAATGCAGTTATCTGATAATGTAATAAAAAAAAGTTTTGGGACGCCTGCCTTTACATGCACATGAACTTTAATGACATCCCATTCTTAATCCGTAGGGTTTAATATGGAGTTGGCCCACCCATTGCAGGTATAACAGCTTCAACAAGGTTTAGGAGTGTGTTTATGGGAATTTTTGACCATTCTTCTAGAAGCGCATTTGTGAGGTCAGGCAGTGATGTTGGACGAGAAGGTCTGGCTCGCAGTCTCCGCTCTAATTCATCCCAAAGGTGTTCTGTCGGGTTGAGGTCAGGACTCTCTGCAGGCCAGTCAAGTTCCTCCACACTGAACTCACTCATCCAGGTCTTTACGGACCTTGCTTTGTGCACTGGTGCGCAGTCATGTTGGAACAGGAAGGGGCCATCCCCAAACTGTTCCCACAAAGTTGGGAACATGAAATTGTCCAAAATGTCTTGACATGCTGAAGCATTAAGAGTTCCTTTCACTGGAACTAAGGGGCCAAGCCCAACCCCTGAAAAACAACCCCACACCATAATCCCCCCTCCACCAAACTTTACACTTGGCACAATGCAGTCAGGCAAGTACCGTTCTCCTGGCAACCACCAAACCCAGACAGAGAAGCGTGATTCATCACTCCAGAGAACACGTCTCCACTGCTCTAGAGTCCAGTGGCGGTGTGCTTTTCACCACTGCATCCGACGCTTTGCATTGCATTTGGTGATGTAAGGCTTGGATGCAGCTGCCCGGCCATGGAAACCCATTTCATGAAGCTCTCTGCGCATTGTTCTTGAGCTAATCTGAAGGCCACACAAAGTTTGGACGTCTGTAGCTATTGACTTTGCAGAAAGTTTGTGACTTCTGCCTAAGCATTAGCTGATCCCGCTCTGTGATTTTACGTGGCCTATCACTTTGTGGCCTATCACTTCAGTTGCTGTTGTTCCCAATTGCTTCCACTTTGTTATGATACCACTAACAGTTGACCGTGGAATATTTAGTAGTGAGGAAATTTCACAAATGGACTTATTGCACAGGTGGCAACCTATCACGGCACCATGCTTGAATTCACTTAGCTCCTGAGAGCGACCCATTCTTTTACAAATGTTTGTAGAAGCGGTTTGCATGCCTAGGTGCTTGATTTTATACACCTGTGGCCATGGAAGTGATTGGAACACCTGAATTCAATGATTTGGAGGGGTGTCCCAATACTTTTGGCAATATAGTGCGTATATATATATATATATATATATATATATATACGCATATATATACACATACATCACTACACAACACCCTTAGCAACCACTCTTAGCAAAGTAAACCGTTTGTTCTCAGCTGATATTGTTCATTGTAGCTTACTGTATTATATAGAACTAGAAGAGTATTGTGAGAAAAAGATCAAGTGAGCGAGTTTATTACCTGCATTCAGATTTAGCATTTTTCTTCAGGTCAGTCTTATGTTCATAATAAAAAATCTGGTTAAATGTCCGATGTATTATCTTGTCCTTTTAACAGTTCAGGGGTTTTCCGTGACTGACAGTGCTAATCAAAGCATTTGTCAGTTGCGTCTTGTTCCGTGTTCACAAAAATTCAGTCTTTTCAATGTAAAAGTCTTCGCTACTGACTGATACACTCATAAAGACAGTCTTTGCCGCCATCTAATGGCGTAATAATGTAACTTCTGTTGCTGTTCACGGTCAGGGACTATTTTTTCCGGCGGAAGGAAGGCTTTTAGTGAAAGTTTACTTCATGAAAGTTGCATGTTTTTGTCTTTAATATTTGTATTGTGTGGTAACCGTTTTATAAAAGCAATAAGGTACTCGAGGCTAGTGCTGTATCGTGAATAAGTCACAGCTGACTCCGCTTCACGACGTGCCTAACAACGCTATTCAGACTTATTCACGATACAGCACAACCTCTCGTACCTTATTGCTTACATATATGCATATTATATATACATACATTTTTAATATATAAATAAATAAATACATGCTCATTTACAGTGGAACACTTAAAAGTACAAATATAGACAAAGAAGTAGGTGCACTAAGTACAAACTAAATTATAATGCAGACCAAATATACTGATGACACATTTTTGTCCAATCAAATACTCTCTCTAGAATAAACATGCCCCTCTGACTAATACCACCTGCTTCCGAATAGTAAGTAGCAAACTAAAGGATGTTGACTGTTAAAATGGGATGAGGCCTTAGATATGTCCTGTTGTTTCAAAACAAAATGTCAACACAAGAAAGAACTGCACACATCAAGCTATTTCACATGGTAATTTATCAATAAAACACACAGATATGCTGTTCAAAATGAAGACAAAAAGTGTTTCAACTCTTTCTTTTCTCTAACATTAATGGAACATGTTCATCTGTGAGAACTTGAGAACTGACTTCATACATCCACTGATAAACATCTTGACAACAGTTGCTTAAACATTTTTGTGAAAATGGCTTAGTTCTGAGAAAGGCTCTAGCAGCATTTGAGCACAGATGACACTTGGCTGCAATGAATGCAAATGACATTCGTTCATTTTTAAGTGTGGAATAATCCAAATGCTTTCAGGGGTCACTGTATCATTTTTCATTTTAACAGATGTATAGCAAGCAGAAGCAGACCAAATGCCTTCTGTGAAAGTCCCATAGTTGCCTGAAGACATAGACAAATCCATAAACACATTCAGACTATTAATCTAACTGACCCTTCGTTTCCTGGTCATCAGAACAGAAAATATGACCATTTCGCTGATTTCAAAGCCTAAGAAATGGGTCAGGCTGAAGGAAAGTCTCTCTGAAACTTGACTCTCCAACGCTAATGGCTCCATCACGTTAACAAATTTGTCACGGTAACTGGACTCAGTGTCCGCTTTAGAACAACACCGCGGCGCGTTTAACTGCCAGGGCTGAGTTGATGTAACATGAGCTTCCTAAAAGAGTTTTATCGTCATTTGTTCTCTAAAAGTGTATTAGAAACTGATCGGTGTGTGTGTGTGTGTGTGTGTACTGTAAGGAGAGTGATTCCAGAGCAGAAGGTTGGAAAGTACAAAGCATTTAATGCTAAGAGACAGAATTAGCTAACAGAATTTTGTTATAAGAACATTCTCTAAATATTCAGTGTTGGTTCTGGGAATGTAAAAAATGCTCTTTTCCTGACGTTAGAGGAACTTTTTTACCAGGTATAATGTTCCTCAAACGTTCTTTCAACTTAATTTCGATTTAAAATTCAACATTCTAGGACCTCTTCACCTTTGACTTTTGTTGAGTTGCTTCTTTTTCAGCAATTGCAGGCGTTTATGGAAAACATTTCTGTATTGATAAAGCAGATCAACATGTCTGTTTTTAATGGTCAAATGATTACATTTAAGTGGTTTATACAAACACTTTCTGTGTAGTTTTGTTTACTTTTGGACTTGAAACATTATTTGAGAACAAAGTAAACTCAAATGATGTGATAACATTTTGTAACACTGAAGTGATTTGTATAAGATTGTCCAAAACTATTTAAATGTTAAAAACGACACACTTAGACATCAGCACTCATCATACAAACCTCAACAATGGTGACAATAAAAAAAGTAAATAATTCAGCTGTTGAGTTTTGACTTTTTGGAAAAAAAACAGTTTTTTTCGTCTACTTTACTGCAGTCATTTGTCTGTTATTGAAAACTGACATGTTGATCTGCTATATCTATGCAGAAGTGTTTCTCATAAATTCCTACAACTGCTGATCAACAACCAACATAACAAAGGTCAAGTGTCAAGAACCCAACTAAAGCAACCACCAACCTCCATGATGGTGACCTCAGACGAAACACCTAAACTTCTGTTAATTCTCAATGAGAACTTCTGTAGACGTGTGACAGAAATAAAGTCAGTCTGGTTAGTAATAAGTGAAGCTGGTAATGCTGTTTGTGGAGTTGTTTAATCAGATCTTCAGAGATTTAATGTCTTTTATCTTCAGTTCATCTAAGGCTGTGGCTGAAGAAAGTTGTAGTTTGTGTTCTTATTTCTCTTTCTTTCAGTGCTTGTTCACAGCAGGTGTTTGAATGATTGAAAGAATGTTTCAGGAACATCATACTAACCTTTAAATAACATTCTACTAACATTAAGGAAACTGAACATTTTCATGTTCTTGGAATGTTACAAATCAACGTTCCCAGAATGTTACATTTTAAATCAAAATTAAGTTGAAAGAACGTTTGAGGAACATTAATACCTTATAAAAAAAGTTCCTCTAATGTCAAGAAAACTGGATGTTTTTTACGTTCCCAGAACCAACACTGAATATTTAGAGAACGTTCTTATAACAAAATTCAGTTAGCTGGGATGTTAGCTGGGTAGGCAGCATAATAAAGCCTCGTTTTGGCCAAATTGTAAGGCCTTCATGGAGAAAGCAAACCCATAATTCATTGCAATGTGGTAAGTGAAAACATCCATTTAAGATGGTGGAGAAAGTGGGAGAACTGTCAATTATAAATACCTATTACCTAAAGTATCAATAAAAATGGACCAATTTTGTGTATTTTTGTGGCGTTGTTAGCTTACCCAGATAGCAAGCAATGATCGTAATAATGTTAAATCAATGTTAATGTGTCAACGTTAACCGCATTGAATCAATATCACCTTTGCACCCACAATTAATGTTGAAAAAAATGTTGAAATTTCAACAAAAAATCAATGGAAATGGCACTGATGTTGATTCAACATCATTTTGGTTCAAACACAACTACAACTGACTTAAAGCCACACAGCCTCAAATCAACTGCAAATAAAAAAAGACAATAAATCTCTCAAGATCTCAGCAGAAGTTCTTTTTGAGAATTCACAGAGGTTTAGATGTTGGTTTTATTGAAAATATTTGGTCACCATTTTGGTGGTCAGTGTTTCCTTTAGTTGTGCAGTTCGACTCTTGGCTTTTCATGCAGTTTGTGGTCTTTGTAACAGTGTTTCCCAAAACACATAATTTGTTGCAAAGAAACCAGTGCAATCTGATATAGCTTTCGTCATCCTAAAGCAAAACCATTTAAAAACTGTACTCCTTATCAAAAGTGTGTATTTGTTTTTAATAGGTTATATACACCATCAATATTTTCTTGCCACAGACCAGACATTCTGAAGTGCAAAAATTCTTTAAACACACAGACATCAAGAATCAGCATATGAATCTCAACAATGGTGACATGCTTCATGCCGCAATGCATGCTGGGAGTCATGAGTTGTATACTATGGTGGCTCCCAGCATGCATTGCGGCATGAAGGATGTCACCATTGTTGAGATTCATATGCTGATTCTTGACGTCTGTGTGTGTCAAAATATTGTTTTCCCATAATGTATTTTAAAAAAATTCAGAACATGATCTGTGGCGAGAAAGCGTTCTTGGTGAATATAATATTCTAATAACAAATAACCACTTCTGGTCAGGCACAAGATTATTAAAGTACTGTAAGTTATATAGTCTTGTAATCACTTTGTTTCTGGCTTTCTTTGTAACAAATGATGTGTTTTGGAAAACACAGTTACAAAGACCGCAAATTCTCACAAAGAGTCAAAGTGCCCAACTAAAGGAAACACTGAACACCAAAATGGTGACCAAACATTTTCAATAAAACATCAACATCTAAACCTGTTAATACTCAAAAAGAACTTCTGCTGAGATCTTGAGAGATTTAATGTCTTCTATCTTCAGTTGATTTCAGGCTGTGTGGCTTTAAGTCAGTTGTAGTTGTGTTTCATTTTCTGAGAGTGCAAGCATGATGTTGAACCAACATCACATGTAACATTGATTCAATGCCATTACCATTGTTTTTTTGTTGAAATTTCAACATTTTTTCAACATTAATTGCGGGTGCAAAAGTGATATTGATTCAATGAGGTTAACGGTGACACATTAACATTGATTTAACATTATTTCGATCATTGTTTGCTATCTGGGTTAGCAACATACTAGCGACAAACTACTTCGAAATCACCTGTGAGTTGAATGGTTCATGTGAAGTGCTCTACTGAGTTGTTGCTAAGCATTCAATAATCAGTCACTTATAAGGTTCTATTTCGGTAAGGATGCAGCCTTAGAAGTAGGCAGCATACAGACAACAGAACCACTGCATGAATTTCAGAAGCCATATACACTCACACATTGTCCTAAACACTGACCAACATGGGTCTCTCGCAGACAGACCGAAACAGTAGACAACACACACGTGCACCCTGAGGAGACGGGCGCCCATTCCTGTAGAAACACTTTCCCAGTGCAGCCACACCCATTTTAGAGTCAATAATTAGTTCCGTACCATGACTCAGCCTGCGAATGTGTGTGTGTGAGACAGCGAAACAGAGACACTAGACTGTGTGGGAACTTATGCGCCCACAGATGATTATGTCAGCTTTCCTTTAGGCTGAAGAATGTGCAAAATAAATTGAGGAAAGGAGGAAGACAGGGAGATAATGTCAGAAAGAACAACAGCTGCCCATCAGGCTTTAGTCAGCAATTTAGACTGCAGTTGCATTGACAAATAGTTCATTTACAAGCTAACAGAGGCAGTTTGCCACTGATTGTATAGTGATTTGCAAGCACATATGATGTTGTTTTACAGGCTATTAACATGAAATCATAACTATTTACTTTCCTAATGTATGTTCCTGGTTTTATTGTGCATCAGTGCATGTGATATATAAAACCACATACATAAATATAGAAAACAACAATATTTTTTCTATCTATATAATCTATAAACTCAACCAATAAATAAATAAATAAATAATCACTCTTTTCAACCCCACCCCTCCATTCACCTGGTTCAACTTTCATTTGATCAGTATTTTGTCAGTAATGAATATTAAGTTTCATGCAAAACTGTCTTATTATTGGATTATTATTATTGGTCACTTTACATTTTAGTCAGACAATTTCTTCCTGTCTAAGTAGACGGTTCTTGGCCAGAATAACCTGTAACACGTACATGAGACTTGTACACACATAACTAACATCTTGTGAAATCAAAATCAGTGGAAAGAGATCAGTGGAAACATCCATTTTGGAGAAAGTGGGAGAAATGGCAATTATAAATAATGTTACTTTAATACCTAATGTGTCAATTAAAATAGACCAAATTTTACATGTGCGTTGTTAGCTTAGCAACATGCTAAACATAAACACCACAGGCTTTCATGCTAATAATCATAGAGTCACAAAACCACACATACTCCCATGAACTGATCACCCACACACAACACAAACCCACTGACACACTCCTGTTTTCTCTTTAGTTCCTTTAATCACTCTGAAACATGAGAGTGTTTAAGAAAGGTCATAAAAACAACATCCTTACAACCGAGAGAGAATTTGGCCTTTATCTAGAATGTTCCTGTGTCATGGTTTTTAAGGTCTCTTTTATCTGAGCCGAAAACAAAAGCTGGATCTTTGGTTTCGGAGGCAGGAAGTGTGTGATCAAACAGAGATGGTTGGTGTAAGACTAGATTTCTGGGCTTCACCGTTGGCAATTAGCTTATCTGCAAGGCGTAACTGCTGTGTTATTCTTCAGCTTGATAACAGTCTGATTTGCTTCTCTGATGTTGCAGATATTTCCCACAGTATCATATCCTTGACACAGAGCTACACAGGGCTACTTAAACACTTCACAAGTGGCTCATTGGCAAAGAGGTTACCGTGTGAGTTCTGTTTTGGAGTAGGTTTTGTCTTATTTTTCCCAGTATAAATTTTTAAACATCCATAAGAGAAGATAAATTTGCTTGAGAAGCATGCAATGCATGAGATGTTTAAGCTTGTTTTCAGAAAATATAGCCTCTCATTTTAAATCAATGTAATTGTTTTAAAGACAGAAACTCAGCTAACAAAAATATGTTCTAAGAAAATTTTGCTAACCTTCCCATTATGTTATGAAAACATTATTTCTAAATGTTCTCTGAATGTTCAAAACGTTCAAAAATGTTTTTAAAAATGTCCTTAGTTATTGCTAATCTTTAGCGAAAACATTAAGAGAATATTCTATTATAAAACATTATGGGAACATTTTTTAATTTTATCTGAACATTCTGAAACAAGACGATAGTAAAGTTTAACTCTTTAACTGTCACGATCCCGCTGGCGGGACGCCTCCCGGCCAGCACACCCATGTAGGCCCCACATGGTTTAGCCCAAATGAAACCGTTCAGAGTGCACACTACAGGCTGTTAAATGTAACACTGAATAAGTCTTGGAGTTAATGAGATAATTAAGTAATTAATTAAGTGATGATGGAGCATTAGTGAAGATGCTGCTGTTAACAAGCAGAATCAACGAAGGAAAGAGAAACAAGAAGAACAGAAAAAATCAAAACACTAGAACTACAACTGACTTCAGCCACAGCCATAGATAAAAGAAGACATTAAATCTCTCAAGATCTCAGCAGAGGAGGATTAAACAACTCCATATACAGAAGCTCTTATTGATAATTTGGTTTGATTATTATTATTGATTATTTGGTTTTTTTGTTGTTAATTTTTTATTGAAATTTGTTTGGTTTTTATGTCACCAACATGGTGATCGGTGTTTACTTTAGTTTAACTTGTCTTTGTAATGTTAGAGTTTCTCAGACTGCTGTAACTGAGTTTGTTACAGCAAAAAAGCAAAAGAAAACACAATCTGATGCTGTAGCTGTTTCATGATAAGAAGATAATCATTGTGTAGTGGCTTAATTTACTGACCTTAGATTAATATGAGCATTATCTTACTAACTTTGTTCTATTGTGATCTGCACAAAGAACCAGCACAGTTTAAATCAGAAAATCTGAAAACATATGGTACACAAAGCACTTTAAACTACGGTGAGATTTATTCACAAACATACATCAAGAATCAGCCTATGAATACCAAACAATGGCGACATTCTTAATGCTGCAATGCATTCTTTTTTGCCTGATGCACCCAGAATGCATTGTGGCATGAAGCATGTCACCATTGTTGAGATTCATACGCTGATTTTAGATGTCTGTGTGTGAGGAAGTTTTGCAGTGTTTAGTGTACAATGAGTTTTAAAACTCATTCAGCTTTTCTGATTAAAACCATTTTATTGTATAAAGATCCAACACAAATTTAATAACATGTTGCTCATATAAAGCTCAGTCGTTAGATCAATAAACTTAACCGTTATATGACGATTACATTGTTATCATAAAGCAGCTGATAGTAGCTGATCACATTTGCTCTTGTTTTTCTTGTTATAACAAACAGCAACCAGAGAAAAACTACCACTAAAAATAGTCAAGAGTAAAACTGCCGAACTAAAGCAAACAGTGACCTCGATAATGGTGACATCAAACAATATTACTATCAACAAATCATCAACATCTAAACCTCTCATTCTCATTAACAACTTTTGTAGAATTATGTCAGAAATAAAGTCAGTCTTGTTAGTAATATGTGAAGCTGGTAATGCTGTTTGTGGAGTTGTTTAATCAGATTTTCAGAGATTTAATGTCTTTTATCTTCAGTTGATTTCATCTAAGGCTGTGGCTGAAGTCATAGTTCTTGTTGTTCCTCTGTCCTTTTATGATTCTGCTCATTATCACCTAATTATCTCATTAACTCCAACACTGTACACACATTCAGTGTTACGTTTAACAGTCTGTAGTGTTCACACTGAGTAGTGTTCATTTCATCTGGGCTAAACCATGTGGGGCCTACATGGGTGTGCTGGTTGGGAGGCGTCCGGCCAGTGGGACCGTGACAGTTAAGGGGTTAAATTAGCACCCCAAAGTGTACATATGAGTCCATCTTACAGAGTGTTAAAAGTAACACTGAAGCGGTGTTAAAGTTAATGAGATAATTGATTGACGATTGAGCGATGATTGACAATTAGTAGTGAGACCTGATGTTAATAAGCAGAATCATTAAAGAAACAACAAGAGAGAAAGAGAGAGACACGACAACTACAGCTGACTTCCAGCCATTAAACATTACACTTATTATTAACCAATTTTTTGTTTGTAAATGTTTGCACATTTGTTATGGCCAGAGAAACTATGATCTGGGCTGCATTTCCCAAAAGTGTTGTAAGCCAAAGTTGATCAATTTAGGCCTACAATGCTTTGGGAAGCACAGTCCCAGTCACAATGGTTGTGTTTTGATGATGATATTCTCATCGTGTAATGGCCTGATTCATTGGCGACATCCAGTATTGTTAACCAGTCATATAGATATGATATTATTATATTATAGATATTATAATAATATTATAATAAAGTGCTTCATGTTGCAGTGCATGATGGGAGCCACCAATCAAAACTCATCCATGGCTCCCATCATGCATTGCTGCATGGATAAATTATGCAGCTGAATTGTCCTGTAATTTTCGTAGATTGTTCATGTTTGCTTTTATTTTGCTGTTGTTTTGTTGTGACTAGTTTGTTTTGTGATGTTCAGAGCTGATCTGTTTGTCAGTATTTTGTATTTATTTATTGTCACCGTTCTTGAGAATCATATGCTGATTCTTGATGTCTGTGTGTGTCTAAACACAGAAGTTTCAGTGCAAAGTGTTTTTTTTTTTTTAATTGTTCATATTGTTGTTGGATCTCAAGCTGTAAGATCACAGATCTGCAATCACTAATGCTAAAGTTACACATCAAACACATTAGAGATTCAATCAATAGAAATTTAGACTCTAAATGACATCATGACTCTAATTGCCATTGCATGACAACGTCATCATCAAAACATATTGTGACCATAATAAATGTGCTGCACAAAAACAAAGTTTGAACAGCCTGAAAAAAACTAATAATAAAAGTAAAGAGTCAAGAGCACATCTAAAGCAAACGCTGACCTCTATCATGGTGACTTGAAATGAAACATTCCATAAAACATTAATTAACACCTTTTTTCTCTCTTTCCTTCAATTATTCTGCTTATTAACATCATGTGTCACCACTAATTGTCAATCATCACTCAATCAATCAATTATCTCATTAACTTTAACATGGCTTCAGTGTTACTTTTAACACCTGGTAAGATGGACTCATATGTTCACTTTGGGGTGTTAATTTACCACTGGGGATTTTGCTGTGCATCATTAAAATCTTGTAACAAAACAAAACCATTTGTCTTTGAAATCTTGTAAAAGAACAAATGAATAAAACCGACTGACACTGAAAATCAATTATCATTGAGATCTCGTAACTGAACAAAACCAACCATCATAGAAATATCGTAACCGATTGAAACAGACGTTATTTAAAATCTCATAACCGAATAAACCTGATTGTCATTGAAGTCTCATAACGGAATGAAACCAACCATCATTGAAATCTTGTAACGAAACAAAGCCGATTGTCAAAGGAAAGAACAAAGGAACACAACCAACTGTTTTTGAAAACTCATAACAGAACAAAACCGACTGACACTGAAAATTGATTGTCATTGAGATCTCATAACTGAACAAAACCAACCATCATAGAAATACTGTAATGGAACAAAACTTACCGTCATTGAGATCTCGTAACCGGACAAAACTGGCCGTCACTGAAATCTCATAACCGATTAAAACAGATGTCATTAAAATCTTGTAACCGAATAAAACTGACCGTCATTGAAGGCTAGTAACAGAACAAAACCAACCACCATTGAAATCTCGTAACGAAACAAAACCAATTGTCTTTGAAATCTTGTAAAGGAACAAAACTAACCATCATTGAGATCACGTAACCAGACAAAACCGTCCGTCAGTGAAATCTCATAACTGAATAAAACAGACGTCATTAAAATCTCGTAACCGAATAAACCTGACCGTCATTAAAGTCTCGTACCAGAACGAAACCAACCATTGTTGAAACCTCGGAACAAAACAAAACCTATTATCTTTGAAATCTCGTAAAAAAACAAACTTACCGTCATTGAAGTCTCGTAACAGAACAAAACCAACCACCACTGAAATCTCATAACGAAACAAAACCAGTTGTCTTTGAAAATCGATTGTCATTGAGGTCTCGTAACTGAACAAAACCAACCATCATATAAATATCATAACGGATCAAAACCGAGTTGCATTGAAATCTCATAATTGGAACAAAACTAACCGTCATTGAGATCTTGTAACTGGACAAAACAGGCCGTCACTGAAATCTCATAACCAAATAAAACAGACATCATTAAAGTCTCGTAACCGAATAAACCTGACTGTCATTGAAGTCTCAAAACGGAACGAAACCAACCATCATTGAAATCTCGTAACAAAACAAAACCGATTGTCTTTGAAATCTTGTAAATGAACAAAAGTAACGGTCATTGAGATCACGTAACCGGACAAAACCAGCTGTCACTGAAATCTCATAACGGAGTAAAACAGACGTCATTAAATTCTCGTTACTGAATAAACCTGACCATCATTGAAGTCTCGTAACGAAACAAAACCGATTGTCTTTGTAATCTTGTAAAGGAACAAACTTACCATCATTGAGATCACATAGCTGGACAAAACCGTCTGTTACTGAAATCTCATAACCAAATAAATCTGACGGTCATTGAAGTCTCGTAACGGAACGAAACCAACCATCATTGAAATCTCATAACAAGAACAAAGGAACAAAACAGACTGTCTTTGAAAATCGATTGTCATTTAAAATATTGAAAAAATGTTGAAATTTCAACAAAAAAATCAATAGAAATGGCTTTGAATCAATGTTACAATGTGATGTTGGTTCAAAATCATGCTTGCACTCTCAGAAATGAAACACAACTACACCATCATTAACTTAAATAACAAAACCATTGTACAAATCAACTGAAGATAAAAGAAGACATTAAATCTCTTAAGATCTCAGCAGAAGTTCTTTTTGAGAATTAACAGAAGTTTAGATGTTGGTGTTTTATTGAAAATGTTTGGTCACCATTTTGGTGGTCAGTGTTTCCTTTAGTTGTGCAGTTCGACTCTTGGCTTTTCATGCGAGTTTGTGGTCTTTGTAACGGTGTTTACCAAAAACGCATCATTTGTTGCAAAGAAACCAAAGACAAAGATGATCGTGTGATATGGTTTTCATCATCATCATAAAGCAAAGTCATTTGCTAGTTGTGCTCTTAACCAAAAGTGTGTATTTGTTTTAATAGATTTTATTCACTGACTACACTTTCTTGCTATGCTTTCAAAAAATCTTTAGACACACAGACATCAAGATTCAGCATATGAATCTCAACAATGGTGACATGCTTCATGCCGCAATGCATGCTGGGAGTCATGAGTTGTATACTATGGTGGCATGCATTGCGGCATGAAGGATGTCACCATTGTTGAGATTCATATGCAGATTCTTGATGTCTGTGTGTGTCAAAATGCTTTTTGGTTTGTTTTTTTGTTCGTTTTCAGTTGTGTTTCTTTTTCTGAGAGTGCAAGCATGATGTTGAACCAACGTCCATGCTATTTCCATTTATTTTTTGAAATTTCAACATTTTTTCAATATTGAGTGATAAAAAGTGATATCGTTTAACGTTATTTTGATCATTGTTTGTTATCTGGGCAACCATAATTGAAATCTCATAACCGAATAAGACAGACGTCATTAAAATCTCGTAACAGAATCAACCTGACCGTCTTTGAAGTCACCGTAACAGAACAAAACCAACCACCATTGAAGTCTCGTAACGGAACAAAATCAATCATCATTGAAATCTTGTAAAGGAACAAAACTAACTGTCATTGAGATCACGTAACTGGACAAAACCGTCCGTCACTGAAGTCTCATAACCGAATAAACCTGACGGTCACTGAAGTTTCAGAACGGAATGAAACCAACCATCATTGAAATCTCATAACGAAACAAAACCAATTGTCTTTGAAATCTCGTAAAAGAACAAAGGAACAAAACCGACTGTCTTTGAAAATCGATTGTCATTGAGATCTCATAACTGAATAAAAAAGATGTCATTAAAATCTCGTAACCGAATAAACCTGACCGTCATTGAAGTCTCGTAGCAGAACGAAATCAACCCCCATTGAAATCTCGTAACGAAACAAAACCAGTTGTCTTTGAAATCTCGTTAAGGAACAAACTTACCATCATTGAGATCACATAGCCGGACAAAACCGTCCGTCACTGAAAACTCATAACTGAATAAACCTGACCATCATTAAATTTTTGTAACGGAACGAAACCATCCACCGTTGAAATCTCCTAACGAAACAAAAACCGATTATCTTTTAAATCTCGTAAAGGAACAAACTTTCCCTCATTGAGATGACATAGCCGGACAAAACCGGTCATCTCTGAATTCTCAACCGAATAAACCTGACTATCATTGAAATCTCATAACAGAACGAAACCAACCATCATTGAAATCTTGTAATTAAACAAAACCGGTTGTCTTTGAAATCTCGTAAAGGAACAACTTACCGTCATTGAGATCACATACCAAGACAAAATCGGCCGTCACTGAAATCTCGTAACCGAATAAACCTGACTGTCATTGAAGTCTCGTAACAGAACGAAACCAACCATTGAAATCTCGTAACGAAACAAAACCGACTTTCTTTGAGATCTCATAAAAAAACAATGGAACAAAACCGGCTTTTTTTGAAAATCGATTGTCATTGAGATCTCGTAACTGAACAAAACCAGTTGTCTTTGAAATCTCGTAAAGGAACAAACTTACCGTCATTGAGATCACATAGCCGGACAAACCTGGCGGTCACTGAAATCTCATAACTGAATAAACCTGACTGTCATTGATGTCTCATAACGGAACTAAACCAACCATCATAGAAATATTGTAACGGAACAAAACCAAGTGGCACTAAAAACTCGTAATGGAACGAAACTAACCGTCATTGAGATATCGTAACCGGACAAAACCAGCCGTCATTGAAATCTCTAACTGAAGAAACCTGACCATCATTGGCGAAATCGAGCACTCAAAATTAATTGAGGAACTGTGAAACCTGGCTACAAATATCTTTACCATGGTTCAAAACCCAATGCATAGCACACTGAATATTGAGAAAATATTGAAATTATAGCTATGACAATAGCATTAGTATCAGGCAGATGCTATGGTGGTGGTCAGATCCATAACGATGTCTAATTAATCTCACCCATTAACTACAATAGTCAAAAATATAATGTTCCACATGTTTGTGAACATACCTGAAAACGATGCATGTGATTATTCTTGTTTTCTTTTTCGCGGCAGACTGCTGTTGTCAGTATGTGGTGGGGGCGGGGCGAAGCGGGAATGGAGTGTTGCGTGCGCTTAAGTTACTGCGTTCTCCGTAATTTTTTTTAATATCTATGTTTCTGGTTACATTTATTTGTAAGTTAATATTATTATTCAATAGTAATATTAATATATTACCTACAGAATATTAGTTTATTTACATATTTAGACTTTTTTGAGCAACGGCAGTTCTTAAAACACTAAACAAAGTAATATACCTTATGTTCTCTTCTTTTTAAGCCAGATTAAATTTATTTCTGTCACACATCTACAGAAGCTCTTATTGAGAATTAACAGAGGTTTAGATGTTGATGTCTTATTGAAAATGTTTAGTTTGAGGTCACCATCATGGTCATCAGCGTTTGCTTTAGTTGGGCTCTTGAACCTTAACTTTTGTCGAGCTGCTTCGTTTTCAGCAATTGCAAGAAACATTTATGTATTGATAAAACTGATGTCTGTTTTAATAATAGGCAAATGACTATATTAAAGTGGTTTAAACAACTACTTTTACTGTAGTTTTGCTTACCTTTGGAATTAAATTGTTATTTAAGAAGAAAATAATAAAATCAATCAATGTGATAAAAATCATTTGTAACACTGAAGAGATTTGTGTAAGATTGTCCAAGACTATTTAAAATTTAGTTAAATGAAACACACTTAGATGTTCTTATAACAAAATTCTGTTAGCTGGGCATAACACTGTTAATCTAAAGGAAATAGTAAGGGGGGATTGGTGGCTTTACAGAGGGGATGCTTTTTGTCATTTTTTTCAACAAGGGGGATGCCATCCCCGCATCCCCCTCGAGCCCTGCTCATAAATACCAGTTAAAGTTAAAAAGTTAAAAAGTTAAAGACCAAATAACTTTTAATGAACATTCTATGAATATTACTGGATGAATGTTTGAGAACCTTGCCAGAATGTTAGTAAAAGTTCTGAGAACATTCCCTGTTTTCCTGGAAATCAAGACAAAAAAAAAAAAAATTCTGTGAACCAACCTCCAAGAAGGGACTATTGTAGACTGTACCTTTACTTTTAAGAGTGTGGAAGAGCTGATCCTGTTGCAGTGTTTTAGATGAAGTGTGAAGTATGGTGCTGAGAGTCTCTCTGTGGACTCACCACTGGGCTGTTTGTGTGTATTTCATTACCCTACAGTGCAAACTGTTGACAAACCACATGCTATTGCAGTGCACGAGGAATGTAGGTCAGGCACAAGTAAAACTAAAAGTCTGACCTGTTCAGGCCCTCTGAAGTTCAAAAACAAAGTGGCCAAAAGTCAAGATTCACAGATGTACTGCCAAGCACTTGAGAACACACTCAATCATTCATACACACTGCATCACCTCAGCAGCTGTCATACATGCATATCCACACGTATATTCATTTCTCAGGTATTTGTGAGGGAGAAATGTTTTTTTTTTTTTAATGCAAATGCAAAAAAATGATGTGATGATAAATCATGTTTTGGTCAAGCAGTGATGTTAAGTTCCCAGAACAGCAGGCATTTTGACTACGATTCATTCATTCCTGTCAAACAATTACCACCTCTACCTTTGTTACATCACATGTGAGAAGCTACTGGAATAAGGTGTGTCCATCAAACACCCACACACAGACTGTTATCTCCGTTTAGATACATCTGCAGTTATATGTAAAACTACTAGGTGTGTCAGTGCTGAGATAATGTAAAAATCCAGAATGTTTTCTGTGAGGGTTGTGTTTAGGGTTAGGGGATAGAATATACAGTTTGTATAGTATAAAAATCAGTATGTTTATGAAAAATTCCTATAAAACGTGTGTGTGTGTGTGTGTACTGTAGGTCAAGGAAAATTATGCATGTTTCCTCTTAAAATTTCCTGGGAATGAGTCAGAAAGGAAGAAAAAGCGTAAGGCATGGGTGAGAGAGGGGAAAGGTCTTGCATAATGGGCGTAAATTGTTCCTGTCAATTGCTCTCAAAGCCTATTGAAGTAATAATAGAGAAGCTACAGTACCAGGTGTTACACTCACACAACACACCCTGGCAGACACAAACGCAATTAATGTCTTCATTGGGATGTAGCCTGGAGGCTATCACCTTCAAAAGTGTAGTCAATATGAAAATGAGGTGAAGTAATAATAATGCAACATTTCTGACTAACCACAACAAAAGTACATGTATTTGATCACACACAAGACTAGACTGTGATGACGTGTTTTTAAGAGACTGTTTAAGTGACAAGTAAAGCATCCAACCACAGTTTGCTTTGATATTACATGCCAAATACAAAATCCATGATACCACTATAATAGCAAAAAAATTGTAAAAACACTATGCAAATTAATAGTGTAATTAATTATTTTAAGGTGCTCAGGGCAGTTGCTGATTGTATAGCCATAAATACCAGCAAAAACCACTGTGCCCCCATAAAGGTCCATCCATTTCAGGAAAGCTGGAGAGAAACACCGGGTACATGCTAAAACAAGGTCGGGCCTCCTCTCTGAATGGCTGTTGAAAGTTGACCTGGGCAAATGGTTGACGTTCCCACCGCACATTGCAATAACATCACTCCGGCCAGACATGATCATTAGTTCTTCTGAGGCCACAAAACAGCTGATGAACTTAGTACAGGGGCAAGCGAAAGGAAGAGGCAAATGAGTGGAAACATGCAAAGTTGACTGGTCAATTTAATTTGCCCAAAACCTAATTTAATTGAGTTGGACCAACTTAATTTAATTTGCCCAAAACTTAATTAAATTGAGTTGGACCAACTTAATTTAATTTCCCCAAAACTTAATTTAATTGAGTTGGCCCAACTCAATTTAATTTGCTCAAAACTTCATTTAGTTCAGTTTGACCAACTTAATTTAATTAGCCTAAAACTTCATTAAATTGAGTTGTTGGCCCAACTCAATTTAATTGACCTAAAACTTAATTTATTTCAGTTGGCCCAACTCAATTTAATTTGCCCAAAACTTAATTTAATTCAGTTGGACCAACTTAATTTAATTTGTCTAAAACTTAATTAAATTGAGTTAGACAAACTTAATTAAACTGAGTTGGCCCAACTCAATTTAATTTGCCCAAAACTGAATTTAATTCAGTTGGTCCAACTTAATTTAATTTGCCTAAAACTTAATTAAACTGAGTTGGCCCAACTCAATTTAATTTGCCCAAAACTGAATTTAATTCAGTTGGCCCAACTCAATTTAATTTGCCCAAAACTTCATTTATTTCAGTTGGCCCAACTCAATTTAATTTGCCTAAAACTTCATTTATTTCAGTTGGCCCAACTCAATTTAATTTGCCCAAATCTTAATTTAATTCAGTTGGTCCAACTTAATTTAATTTGCCTAAAACTTAATTAAATTGAGTTGGACCAACTAAATTGGACCAACTTAACAAAAATTGATTTTTCTTTTTATGTTCTAATTATATGATAATTATTTATAGACTTTGTATGTCATAATTATGAGATAGTATGTCATAGTTTAGACTTTTTATTTCATAATTATTACCTAGTATCTCATAATTTTGACTTTTTATGTCATAATTATGATTTACCAAAGCATGATTTTTTTCTTATGTTGGTTTCTTATATTGGTTGTCAATAGCAGGTGTAAACAGGACCTCTGTGTCTGCACAAGCCCAGACTGATTGGATGCTGATTTGAGGATTTGCATGCATGTCTTTGTGTTTGGGGTGGGTGGGTGGGTGGAAGGGGGGGTAGTTTAGGCATGTCACTGTAACACAAACTAGTTTCCCACACTAATTGCGTCATGTGTGTGTGATAGATAACTGCCATATAGCCCTAAGCACTTTAGCCAGTTTAAATTGTTATTACCCTCTGTCATTCCTTCAAAACCTGCCATGTCTCTTTCTCAGTCTCCTTACTGCATGGGAAGACTGGCAACTGTTTGAAGAGAGGTGGACATAAACAATCATCTTAATACAGGGAATGAGTCTTACACGTTTTCTGCTAAGTGACTTTGTAGTGATCCATTACTACTGTCTGTTTCTGTGAATCTGAGACGTGAATGAAGGCTACAAACCAAAACTGAGACAGACACTCCTTCTCATTAATCTTTATTTAGCGTCTTATAGTAATCTAGTTGGTATAGATGTCGTCTCGACACACACATACACACACTGTGGGGGAACCTGGCACGCTCTTGGTGGGATTACTTGTGGAGTTACAGTATGTGTGTGAGGGCAAATTCTCATGGGAACTGCAGAGACTCTGGCCTGTTTTAACAAATACAGCGTGTTTACCACACATGCTAATTAGAGAGAAAGGCTGGTGTCGAAATGAGTGGGAATGCTGTATTGTGAAGGATATTTCAGTCCCACTTCACACACAAAGCTCAGAGAATTGGATTTATGGAAGCGTTAATAGAAGAGTTCACCCAGAAATGAAAATTCTGTCATTATTTTCTCACACTCATGTCATTCCCAACACATACGTTGTGATTTTTTTTTCTGTGGAACACAAAAGTTAAATTTTGATAAATCTTCACGCAGCTCTTTTCCAAACATCCTGGGAACATTCTGAAAACCAAGAACTAATGTTTACCAAACGTTCTGGGAACCAAACGTTGTGCTTCTGCGGAACCAAAAGAGCTGCTTGAAGATGTTCCTATTGTATAAGAGTTGAAATCAGTTGTTTTCCTGTAATTCCTACAGTCATGTCAGTGGATCGGAACAGTGTGGAATGATCTTGCATTTAATGTTGGAGTATCAAATCCTCCGAAAGCTCCACACCCTATCATTAGTGTCTTTAAACAGATAAGACCCAGATGCTGCACATTCCGGCATTATAAAAGATAGTTACAGACAAGAATACAAACAGCATAACACAGTAAAACTCAAATGCTCTGACTTCCATGTCAGGTATGCAGAATGTCATTACATTTTATATATATATTTTTGAAACATCTGTGCAATGGAGCAAAATGCAGCAACATCTTGTTACACAGGAATGAGACACTGAGAAACAGATACAGATTGTAAACAGTCAGTCAGCTTTGTTCTCAGATAGTGTCATGTCAAAGCCAAAGTTTTGGCTTTGACTAACTTAAAATGAATTCATAGTTCACACAATAACCTTAAACACATTATTCACTGTGTAGGCTTCTGCATAATATGTTGTAAGCAGTTCACTGATATTCCCGTCCAAACAATTGCTCTTCACTTTTAATGTGCATTTGCTCACACGTGTAATCCTGTGATCACTGACATGCTTAAATGAGGCTATACTATATGTGAGTAGCTCCCTCTGCTGGTGCTTCATATGCGTGACAATTTTTCCCCAAATGAAAACCCACCAGTTTGATTGATTTTCTGTTGAACCAATAAAGTTACACCGCATGAAAAATTAAAAAATGTCCTGTAATTTGAGAGTTTAAAGCATTATTTTAAGGATAAAATAAAAATTTGGAGCAGCTTTAACAAATATACATTTGTGTAAATAAATCAAGCCCAATATTATGACTAATAATAGAGTCGCCTGTTAAGAAAATTCAATCATTTATCATTTGTCTTGAAGTAGTTTAAAAAAAAAAAAAAGTGTAATACAAACCCAAATTGAGCGACCTAAAAGCAACTTTAGTAAGGAAATGCTTCCTAGGACTAATATTTTAATTTAAATGGATAGATTTGTACTTTATATTTTTAGGCAGGACAGTTATCGGCTACCTAAGCCAACATCGTCAGGACCCAAAATGGTGGCGGCCTGAAAGCAAAAGGCTGAAGGTGAGTGAATAATAGTAAATTATATGTACATTCAACACTTTATCATCTACAGATATTTCATTTATCAACCAGCGTATTTACTTCTAAACATGTCAAAGTAATAAACGAGACCGTTATACAATATTACTGCGTCTAAAGTGTATGAGAGGATTACTTAACACATATTGAGGAGGAGAGACCCGGGCAAGTTGTCACTTTTTTTAACTGCACTGAATGTGATGTCAACTGCTTAATTTAACCGTATCTTCCCACTGGTCTGGTTTAAGTTTATTCATGTGTTACATGTCTTTTGGTGCCTATAGATATGAGTAAACTCCGGAGCTTTTGGCATAACTATAAAGTGCTGATTGTTATGGGCTCTGGCCTTGGGTTGGTTCACTGGGGTTGGTACTCGATCAAATCCAATCCACTGCTGAAGAAGAGCAGGGAGGAATATATTCCCGAGCCGGGCATCGTGTCGTACATCGCTCCGTCCCCGCCGCCTCTGCCTCCTCTGCCCGAGAAGAGTAAAAAGAGGGAGACCAAAATCAAGGAGTAACTGCAGCTGCTGCTCAAGGTGGGATTTGTTTTACGTTAACTGACAGTTCACACTACAATTAAAATTCTGTCATTAATTACTCACCCTGAGAGGCGTTTCTGTCACCGCAACCTTGAGCTCTAACTGTCGTGCTGCAAAAATATTCTTCAAAGCTTTTGTTTCCCATGCAAGAAATGAGCGAGTAAATAATGACAGAATTCATTTTAACTGTCTCATAGATAAGTGTGTGCAATCTGTTATCAGTCACTTGAGTTCATGTCAGTATTTCTAGTTTACAAAAGAGTATGAAATCACACACTGCTCTTTCCTCTGATGAAACGTGTGTATTTAATCTTATCTGTGAAGTTTACAGGACTTTCTTGATAACATTAGTTTTGGTCAAAGTGTGCAGTGTGCAATTTTTATGATGGCACATTGCTATTTCTACAGGGCAAAAATCCCATAGCATGTCCAAACAGTATATATATATACAGTACACAGCATAAATGAGTACACCCCCTCTGAACAACACATATACATAAGATGTATTTTCTTTATGATCACTAATACAATTCATGGAAAGATGGCAAAACTAAAATGTATCAAACATATATATAATAAAAACTGAGAAATATGTCATTAATAGCTATAAAATAAGTAAATTAGCCAATTTTGTTTAAATTAAGGATTGCAGAAATGAGTACACCCTAGATTTAATTCAACAAATGTATAATATTCTAGTACCTAGTATGTCCTCCATAAATTTGAATATACTGCTCTGACCCTTCTTGGCACAGAGTGTACAAGTTCTGACAAATTGTCACAACTGTCCTGTTTAACTCCTGGATGATGAGCTCCTTAAATGCCCTGATCTTTAATGGGGAGAGTTGCTCAACTCGTCTCTACAGAATCCCCCACAGGTGCTCAAGAGTGTTAAGACTGAGTGCAATACATATCCACAGAAGGTTTTTCACCTTGGGAGAATGCATATCCTCATTGTCATGTTGAAAAAATGCCCAACAATGCAGGGAATGAGGAAAAGGTAACATCTTCTGTTTTAAGTTTGTGTATTAAATTACTCAGTGGTGTGTGAATTCATGACAGCATTGATAAAGCACAACTCCCTCACACCTTCAGCACTCATACATCCCTATATAAGAGCTTTACTACCACTGAACTTTACTGTGGGAACCAGGCACTTCTCACTGTACTCCTCCTCTAGCAACACCATAACATTTTGGATGCTGTTAGATCCAAAATGATTGATTTGGTCTCGTGAGACCAGAGTATTGATTCCCAGAATCTATATTTTGTAAATATGGGCTTTGGAAATGGCTGACTGACTTTATTGTGCTTTGGCTACAGTAGGTAGTTCCGGTGAGAACAACAACCATGCATGTCATTTCTGCAGGCTGCATCTTCCTCTGTAAGATAAACAGTCACTCTTTTCATAGCTTTTGCTGGCTCTGAGACACTCGCTTGGTATTTCTCCTGCTCTTTGTCTAGCAAAAAATCCCTCATCACTAAATGAAAGCTTAAAATTTTCAGGGGCCTTGTCACAAGTTGTCACTTTTGCTATATTTTCACACTTAAAACAGTGATTTGGTAATCCTCTTGTACCACTGTCCTCATTTGTGCTAAGAAATAAGTCTCCTGACAGTTCTCTCCCAAGTGGTTCCATTGTTGTCAGCATTAAGTCTGAGAATGATTCAGTGGGCTATATATATATATATATATATATATATATATATATAAGCACTCTCACTGGCTACTTTATTAGGTCCACCTTACTAGTATCGGGTTGGACCCCCTTTTGCCTTCAGACCTGCCTTAATTCTTCATGGCACAGATTCAACAGGGTGCTGGAAACATTCCTCAGAGATTGTGGTCCATATTGACATGAGAGTATCACACAGTTGCTGCAGATGTCGGAAGTGAATCTCCCATTCCAGCACATTCCAAAGCTGCTCTATTGGATTGGTGACTGTGGAGGACATTTCAGTATAGTGAACTCATTGTAATGTTCAAGAAACCAGTTTGAGATGATTTGAGCTTTGTGACATGATGCGTTGTCCTGCTGGAAATAGCCATCAGAAGATGATAAGCTGTGGTCATAAAGGGATGGACATGGTCATCAGCAATACTCAGGTCGGCTGTGGTGTTTAAACAATGCTCAGTTGGTACTAAGGGGCTCAAAGTGTGCCAAGAAAATATCCAACACCTGAACCGTTGACGCAAGGCAGGATGGATCCATGCTTTCATGTTGTTTACGCCAAATTCTGACCCTACCATCTGAATGTCGCAGCAGAAATTGAGACATCAGGTCAGGCAAGGTTTTTCCAACCCGTGCCCGTGTGAATTGTAGCTTCAGTTTGCTGTTCTGAGCTATCGGTGTGTCTTCTGCTGCTGTAGCTCATCTGCTTCAAGGTTCGACGTGTTCAGTGATGCTCTTCTGCAGGCCTCGATTGTAACGAGTGGTTATTTGAGTTACTGTTGCCTTTCTTTCAGCTCGAACCCGTCTGGTCATTCTCCTCTGATCTCTGGCAACAAGGCATTTTCACCCGCAGAACTAAAGCTCACTTCCACTCATATCTTTTTCTTTTTCGGACCATTCTCTGTAAACCCTACAGATGGTTTTGTGTGAAAATCCCAGTAGATCAGCCTGTCTGGACCAGCAACCCTACCACAAAGTCATCATCTGTTTTAAAGTATTTCTGTTTTAACTTGCCCTGTCTGCTAACATTGGAATTTTTTTTTTATTTTTTTTTTTATAGGTCAAATCATATATAAAATATACAAATGTAAAAACATAGAATATATATTTGAATGTTTAATTATATAAATATGTAAATATTTGTTATATAAAAAGTTTAATTTTATTATCATTTAATATAATTTAATTTAAGTTTTATTTACAAAGAGAGAGTATTGACTGTCATCTTTCACTCAGTAATAAATTTAAAAATAGGAATCATTCAAGTAAAAAGGTTTGTTACATTTTTTTCCCCATTTAAAATGTGCAAATCTACCATAAGACACTTATTTTCATAAAACTATAATAATAAATTAAATGAGCTGAAATAAATTGAGTTAACCTTTTTAATTAGATATTCATAAATGAGAGATTATTTTATGTGCACAAATTTTGCTGCTTCTGACCACTTCTTGTTGAGCAGGAAAGACTAAGCAAACATCATTTATTGAGTCAGTTCATGAGCGACACATCCCAGTTCATTCTGTTGTTCAGCTTGTTTAGCATGTTCAGTAACAGGATGTCCAGTCAATGAAATGCTTCTTGACAGCCTGATATAACTAGCTTTCATACAATTTCTTAGTGATAAAGTGCCTGAAGGCATTAATTTTCAGCGACTGTTTGTGACAGAGTTCAACTTTATGCAAATAACTAAAGATAACAACACTTTTATTGATTAGCCTTTTCTTTCTTAACCACTTGCATTTGTAGGTCCTCTTCTGAAGATCTTAGTGTACAACGAGGACAGAGAAGATGAGAAACCAGAGCTGGCTTAGGAAGAACTGGTTTTGGGTTGCCGGTGGTGCATTTGCTGGTATCCATTTTAGCACATGGCTCCTGCAGAAGGCGATGAAGAGTTTGGTGCACACAGAACGGCAGATCAAGAGCAGAAGTGCTTCAGAGGAGTAACAGCAAATGATGTATGCATTTGAGTGATTGTGGGGGTTGTGTGTGGTTTATCACAGTTAATACATGCACTTTGTTTTCTGTCTGGTGACAAATTAAAATTACACACTCTGTGATGCACAAATATATGGAAATCATTTGAAAGTAATTCAATTTTCATTTTAATTCTGAAGTTTAATCTATCGCCATGAAGCATTTACGGAGTGGTAATATCGACCACATTCAACGAAACGCTTCAGTGGACTTTGAACAGCAGCTTTGCTCGGTTTGCGTTTCATGTTTGAGCACCAGTGACACTTGACCGGTTATAATCATTTATGACTGATGAATTGTTTTATGACAAGTCTGTGCTCAAATGGGAATATGTATATAAATGATCATTCTCCACTATGTACAGATGTAAACATAGGTTTTTAATGGTGTATTTAAAAAAAATAAATACAAAACATCAGTAATGTCCCCTTGTGTGATATTTGTGTGTGAGCAGAACATGTGGTAACAACATCAGCACTTGCAGTTCTTATTTAACTCGGGGCTTCAACTTGTTTTCATGAGCTGGAATCTTTAATTTTCCCTTTTAAGATTTTGTTGCCACTGACTTTGTTATAGCAGAAAAGGGATCACAGCCTTTCTTGATTTGGGGTAATCTTTAAATTTCTCCAAGTAATACCTGTGAAGAAGACAAGCAGACATTTACTTCCAGGTTGTTAGCTTAAGTTAAAGACATAAACCTTTATTACTTCATTATAACTTTATTATAATCCATTATGTAACTTTGTGTGTCAGATTCTGGATTCTGGACTGATTTAAAAAGTCAGTCACCATTTAAATGTAATTCTAATGTCATGTACCCTAATAAATTAAAAGTATAAATATTTAAATTAAACTTTTTATCAATACGTTTTGGTTTTGAATTAATGGTTTATTATTAAATAATCTAATATAAGCAATGTTTAAAATAAATGATAATAAAACACTATAATCAATAGCCAAAAGCACATATCTTTAGAAGGCAGCATTTTGGAACAGCCTTCACATCTGAGTGTGCCACCGTAGAGCACTGACTGGGTTTTGGAAGAAAGTTTTGGAGTCGTTGGAGCACCTGTGATGGTGGTAGGCTCGTGGCCCAATGGAGCAGATGGTGAACAGAGCAAAGGAGAAAGCAGGAAAGGACCAGCTGGCCACAGCGTATCCACACCATTCAATGATCTCCCCAAAGAAGTTCGCACCAGAGACCAACTCAAACATTCCTCCTGAAGATAACCATGCAAATGTTTAATGTACAGTTGAATTAAGAAATAAGTTAAGTCCCACTCAGAGAAATCTTTTAAGAACATGTCATATAAGAGTCATATTTCACTCCAAAATCAAAATAAAGAAAAAAAAAAAAAAGATATATGCAATAAAACAATATTTTTATAGCTTATTTTATTTAAAATTATTATAAGATTATAAATTTTTAATATGCAATAAATGATTATAAATTAATACATTATATTTATCATTATATAAATACACTATAATGTATTATAAAGAAATTATATTTCTTTTAAAATAAATAGTCATGTCATATATATGTGTGTGTGTGTGTGTGTGTATATATATATATATATGGCTTTCTTTTACAAGAAAATATATATATATATAATTTTATATTATATAGTATAGATATAGTAGATATTCTTTTATAACTATATTTCTGTTATATTATTTTATATATATATAATTTAAAACATATATATATATATATATATATATACATAACAGATATATTTATTTTATAAGAAATATAATGTATTCATTTTTATTTAAATTTAATAAATTTTAAATATAAATGAATTTAAGTATTACATTTTAATATATATGACTTTCTTTTACAAGAAATACATTTATAATTTATATATATATATAATTTTATATAATAGATATATTCTTTTACAACTATATTTCTATTCTATTTAGTATTTTTATATAAAATTATATAAATAATTATATATATATATATATATATTTTATATAAGTAAAATATTTATTTTATATTATTATTTTTATTTAAATGTAATACAATTTTATTTATTATAAATTTAATTAAATGTAATTATATATATATGTATATATATACATATATATATATATATATATATATATATATATATATATATATATATATATAAAATAACTCGTGCAATTAAGTTTTAATTAGATTTAATATTTCTTTTTTTTTTTTTCATACTTTCCCTCACATAATTATTCATAAATCAGTTTGACCATAACATAGCTGAGTTCATCATAATCTAATACTGACCTCTAGGGATTTTATAGCTGACCTCTCCTGGTTTCCTCAGGTTTCGTAAAATATAGTCACTGTGGATGTTGATGGCCATTCCAGAGAAAAACATCAACACACCTGGAAGAAACATTCATTTCAATTGAGTGTTTTTATGATCTGTAACCAATGAAACGGCAGCATTCAAATGAATCACGTAGTTTATCAAAAAGATTGGTCACGCTTTATCTTAGGTGTCTTCACTTGCACAAAAATGTAGATGCATTTGTTTTGCAAACACTTGTGCTGCTATTGAGGTGGCATACGGGTCAGGTTAGGACAGGTTTGGTGGTATGGGTAGGTTTAAGGGAGTGTTAAGGGGTAATTATAGACGTAATTACATGCAGTTATTTTTTAAAAAATATAAGTACAATGTAAAAACATGTATGTACACAATAAATGCACTGTGTCAAATGATACATTTAAATAAAGGCATTTAATATAAAGTGGGACCAAAGGATCTAATGGTCTATTAGCATCATGTACCAGTTATGAAGCGTGTGTCTCTGTGCCATTCGATGTGGTACTGAGTGCAGTGGAGCATATAGTGACCCTGCAGAAAGCCATTCACACAGCAGAAGGTGACCGCACTCACCACAATGTGGAGAGGAGAGGGTCTGCCTTTAGTCAGTAAGGAGTACACAAAGGTCCTGCAGAACAGCAAAGAGTGTGATGAAACAGTCGCCACAAAAGTGATTTTCCTTCATTCCTGAAGGATGTTTATTTCAGCTGGGATGTGACTCTACTCTATCGTGCTGTATCAGCACAGACTTACAGGATATGTTTACAGAAAAATCTTATGTTAAGAGATTTAAATTGATAAGACTGATATAGCATGGTGGCATTTCCTGTAAAAGATGTTCTCAGCAGACATGTGGCTAAAAATAGATTTGTGGGCAATAAGCTTGCAAGAACAGTCAGGGGTGCGTTTCCCGAACAACGGTGTAACTCGCTGCTGAACTACCATAGTACGATGCATCGTTGAACAAATCAACTAGCTAGTCACGACTGTTTCCCGAAACCGTATTGTCGCAAACTTGTCGTTCAACCACGTTGGTGAATGACGTCACGCAGGTGGTGAGAAATGAATCCGTTTGAGATCGAATTAATGGTAGATTTTTTGCTATACATTACGGACATGGCATTAGAGGACTAATTCTCATTTTCCTCAGTTATTTTGCTTTATTTCCAGATTAAATCAAATACTTGTTCTTACGTACTAGAGCACGTACGCACATGCGCACTCTCCAAAAACGGTGCTTTAAATCTCTTGACAAACTAAAACATGTAAATGACATTTGTATATATTCGAAATAAAAGATATACATTGTACTTAATGTCAGCTTGCTTATTCTGCTCAAGATAACGATTTATTAAGTCCACATGTCATATAAACAAGAAACTATGCTTCTACAGCTCGAGAGCTGTCGTTCCAACAAGTTTGAGATTGTTCGTTTGAACTATGGTCTCGGGAAACACCAAATTGTTGAACTATGTAAGTAACGACGGAACTTGTGATGTTAGTTGGCTAACGATGCTTTTGGGAAACGCACCCCTGGTTGGTTTAATTGAATGCAAGTGCAGTCCTGTTATGCAATTATGTTTCATTAACAAACTAGCAGTTGAGCAATGAAATATGACAGCAATGGTATCTTAAATGTTGCTTCTTCAGCTCAGACAAAGTCCCTTGCAAGGAAAGTCTGTTCACTCGGCAGCCCATATTTCGGGCATCCAAGACCAAGTCCTGTCTATTTGAAAAGGGGAATCCTAAATTCTCAAAAACTGCTTGGCGAACTCCCAATTAAATTACATATTTCAAATCAGCAACAAAATCTGATATGAACCGTCCCATAAATGTTGTTTCTTATGCTAAAATAGCATTTAAAAAGCTTATTTTTCAGGCTAGACGAGCCAATGCGCATGTGCAGTCCTATGCACGAGTCTCAGGTTTCTATGGGAACCGGAGCCTCTAACAGCAGCTACAGTGACGCAATGACTTTATCAATCAGCGATTGGCTATTTTCCTCCGTTGTAGTTTCTCCCATTCATACGGAGCCCGGCACGTCACCTATAGGAGAAAAACAAAACAATCCGTGCCGACGGTTTTGCAATCCGTTCCCTCAGTTTATAAACCGTGCTCACGAATTCTTAAACTGTTCCCTCGGTTTAACAAATCGTGCCCACGGATTAATAAACCGTACCCACGAATTTCAAATCCGTGCGCTCAGATTTTGCAAACCGTACCCTCGGTTTTTAAATCCGTTCCCACAAAATCATAATCCGTGCGCATGCTTTCACAATCCGTTCCCAAGGGTTTGTAAAAACTGTACTCACGGATTCATTTTAGAAGAAGAACAGCAAACTCCCCCAGGTGAAAAAATACTATAGTGTTTTTGAACCATACTATAGTAAATTGTAGTATACTGTATTATAGTATTTGCAACACTTCGTTAATGAATGCTACAGCATACTGTAGTATTAATTATAGTGAACTGATAAACTGTTATAAATAGGCCTACTGTAGTATACTTTAGTTTTTACTACAGTAAACTGTAGTGTAGCCTATATACCCTAAAATTGTAGAAAACTTAGTACAATATTTGTTTATATTACTATAGTTGTTATATTATCACAGCAACTAGAATTACCACATTAATTCAAGTAGCCTACTATATGGTTCAAAAACACTATAGTATTTACTATAAATTACTATAGTATTTTTTTACCTGGGAGGTACGTGTTAACGAATCTTATTGTTTGATTGTGTATTATTCATCAAATTATATTAACTGCAGTGATTCTCTATCAACAGGTAGCGGAATACATCGATTTAATAAGAATTATGTGCGTCAAAATCTTGTGTTTATTTGTGATAATCTTAGCACTTTATTATTATTGCCTAATAAACCTAGCATTGTGTATTATGACTGACTTTTGACTCTTTTCTTCTTCTAAATGCATGTAGCCTATGCAACAATAGGCTAATAATAATAATAATAACAACAAAAATTATTATTATTTATTGTATTTATTTTTAAATGTATTTATTTATCAATTATTTTTAATTTTTTGACTATAAATGAGTGCACTTAAGACAAAAGAATGTTTATCATAAAATAATTAATGAATGCTTTATTTAAAAAAAAAAAAAAAATTTTTTTTTTACAGTTTTAGAAATGTTTGTGTACTCTTGTGTTCATTCTTAACATGGACTTGTTTTGGTGATTTTATACTAAGCTTTTTGCCCAAAATGGACTTTAAAAGATAAAAATAATGGAAATTCTCAAATGAATTCTGATTGGAAGTTCAGGAAATTCTACATTTTGTAAAATAAAGTTTATTTATTTACAATAGCCTATGCATCCCGCACCTAAATAGCAGGCCTGGTTGAATCTGCCGGCAAAGATTGGAGGCGAGGCCACAAATCCGTGAGTACAGTTTTTACAAACACGTGGGAACGGATTGTGAAAGCGTGCGCACGGATTATGAATTTGTGGGAACGGATTTAAAAACCGAGGGTACGGTTTGCAAAATCTGAGCGCACGGATTTGAAATTCGTGGGTACGGTTTATTAATCCGTGGGCACGATTTGTTAAACCGAGGGAACAGTTTAAGAAATCGTGAGCACGGTTTATAAACTGAGGGAACGGATTGCAAAACCGTCGGCACAGATTGTTTTTTTTTTCTCCTATAGGTGACGTGCTCCGTACATTCATAACTAATAGAGTGAACAGATCAGGAAAAAAAATATTTTTCCAGCTGGCCAAGTTAATGAGGATGTGCATTTAAAAAAAAGTTAAATTGGATTATTTATTAATCACATCCATCTTCATGTAAAAGCAGCAGTAGTTCAATTGCTTTACATGTGACAAAAAGATGTGAAAGTGTGAATATTTGCCTTTGCTGCTGTGCTATGAGAAGAATACAGATGTCCTCATATCCTCAAAGGTGCTGTTACAAAACATTTTCCCTTCCTTTCCATTCTAACAAACCTTAACTGAAAAAGAAGCTACTTCTGCTTGTACACCGTTATCTAGAAAACATAGAAACTTACACATTAAACAGCTAAAGAACTTGAGTAACTGTACTTACTACACTAAATTATTATGTTTGAGAGTTTGTACTTTAGACTTCCAAAGTACAAAGTACATCTGCGCAAGTCATCATGACTTCCATTTTTTATTTGCCCAATGTTAGTATGCCAGTTTTTCAAATTATGCTCAAATTAAAAAGCAGGATATTTGAATTATAGCCACCGCTAAAGATGCACAATCTTAACTCAAGTGTGAATGTGGTCAATAAATAGTTTATAACAGCTATTTTCAATTGCTTGACTGTTATAAAATCAACATCTTAAAAATTCAGTTGGCAGGTGCCACCTGATTATAATATATATTATTATACTTTGATTTTTAATTTACTTTTAAGATTTTCACCCCTTATATTTTCAGAGTAATTTTCAATACAAAACCAATACAAAAACAATACAAAACCCAAAATCAGTTGGGTCATCTGATACAGGCATGCAAGTACAGTCTTGTTTAACTGAGCTGCTCAAGCTGTGTCTAGATTATGTTTCAGTAACATAGTACCGGCAAAACTCCACTGTGCTTCTCACATTCAAGTTCCTTGTCTGTATTAAAATGTTGTGCTTGTTAATATTGTTGACATTAATGCACTAATCTATATGTGAAATGTGAGTTATTACCTCTGAAAGTAGTGCAAGCAAAAGGTCCAGAGTAGTAAATGTCTTCCTATCCCTGGCAAACTTTCTGTCGTTAAAAACAACAGCACAGGAACAAGGAATGAAGGGAGTTCTTGAATAAACCAGCCCGCCCTGGCTGGGACCATAATCCCAGGAGATTTTGTGTCCACATAACGTCCGTACGGTGTGTGTGTGGTCATTTGCCGCAGGAGGTAAAGCAATCCACCAACTACAAAAGCCCAGCTGCCATAGTGAACAGTGTTTTCCTGGCAAATCATTGCTGCTTTTGTTGTGTTTCTCAATGCTCTGCAGTCTGCCCTTCTCACAATTTTGAAGAACCCAGCCTCATGTAAAACCCTTGGGTTCCTCCCACCACATTTTATTGGTTCTGCGCATGACGTACAAGAGCAAATAAACATCAGTCAGTGAGTGATGGCAGTCACACACTGAGAAACTGGGATCCTGTGAGTTGTCCTAAAATGCTCCTGAATTTTCTGAAAGCACTAATGAAATCCATTGGTACACTCTCAGAAAAAAAGTACAAAAGCTGTCACTGGGGCAATACCCTTACTCTTTCAAAATATGCATAATTTAGTACTTTTAGGATACTAACATGCACCTTTTTAGGAATGTTACGCATGAAGGTTACCTCTGGCCCAGTTGCGCAATCTAGCCCTGTTGTACCCTCTGTAGATGTTGCACGTTATGTTTCAACAGCTGCCTTTGATATCAGCAAACACATTACTTTAGTGCCTCACTTCAGGGAAACCGAGGTGGATACTTACTTTATCGCTTTTCAGCGTATAGCATCCGCCCTTCGTTGGCCGAAAGAGGTATGGCCTCTTTTATTGCAGTGTAAGCTTGTTGGGAAGGCTCAAGAGGTTTGTTCAGCGCTACCTGTAGAGGATAGTTTACAGTACGAGTCAGTAAAGAATGCTATTCTCCGCGCGTATGAGCTGGTTCCTGAAGCTTATCGACAGCGATTTAGAAATCATAAAAAAATAGCGCAACAAACGTTTGTAGAATTTGCCCGTGAGAAGGGAATTCTTTTCGATAAATAGTTAATGGCAAGTAAGGTGCAAGATTTTGATTCTCTAAAGGATTTGATGCTTTTGGAAGACTTTAAAGGTTGCTTACCTGAGCGAGTGGTCACGTATAACGTAAAGTACTTAAGTAAAGTTGGCCGCATATTCACAGATTCGAATTTCCCGAGTCAATAACTCCTGAGCTAAACGCTGTTACTACACAAATAACACCTCTTTTCTATCGTAGTAATGTAGAGAGGCAGCTACAACCCAATTTTTCTCAAAATCAGCTTTCCTCCGCGGTGGACAAAATACATAGCCTAAGTCTCTATGTGCAGACGACTGAGAGACAGATTCCAAGGGACCGTCTGCAAAGTGCAAAACCCGAAAAGCGAATACTACAAAAACAGTCAATAACTTCACTGTAATACACTGTACTGTCACCAAATTCAGCTCACGCATCAAAGATGTCCTGATAGTTATACTACAACACTTATTTGGGGAAAATGTGTTTTTGTATCATTTTTATGATTTTTCATAATGAAAAAAAAATCAATAACTTGACTATTATGGAAATGAAATTCAATAACTTCACTGTAATACACTGTACTGTCACCAAATTCAGCTCACACATCACTGATGTCCTGATAGTTATACTACAACACTTATTTGGGGGAAATGTCTTTTTGGGATGACAGTATTACAGTGAAGTTATTGAATTTAATTTCCACAATAATCAAGTTATGGAATTATTTTCATATTTAAAAAATCATAAAGAATATACAAAAAGACATTTCCCTAAAATAAGTGTTATAGTATAACTATCAGGACATCAGTGATGTGTGAGCTGAATTTGGTGACAGTACAGTGTATTACAGTGAAGTTATTGACTGTTTTTGTAGTATTCGCTTTTCGGGTTTTGCACTTTGCAGACGGTCCCTTGGAATCTGTCTCTCAGTCGTCTGCACATAGAGAAGTTGGTGCTGACGATATTGCTGATAAATTTCCAGATGTGTTTGCAGCTAATGTTGTAACTTTTGCAGGACTTGGGTTCTGCAAAATTTGTAACCAAGTTGGATTTGTTAAAGGGTTACTGGCAAGTTCCCCTCACGCCGCAGGCTGCAGAAATTTCCGCCTTCGTTACTCCTGATAATTTCCTTCAATATAAGGTTATGGCATTCGGATTGCGGTACGCTCCGGCAACATTTCAGCGTCTTGTCAATATTGTATTATCAGGAGTGCCCAATTGTAATGCTTACCTTGACGACCTACCCAGCTAACAGAATTTTGTTATAAGAACGTTCTCTAAATATTCAGTGTTGGTTCTGGGAACGTAAAAAACGTCCAGTTTTCTTGACGTTAGAGGAACGTTTTTATAAGGTATAATGTTCTTCAAACGTTCTTTTAACTTAATTTTGATCTAAAATTCAACATTCTAGGAACGTTGATTTGTAACATTCCAAGAACATAAAAATGTTCAGTTTCCTTAATGTTAGTAGAATGTTATTTAAAGGTTAGTATGATGTTCCTGAAACATTCTTTCAATCATTCAAACACCTGCTGTGAACAAGCACTGAAAGAAAGAGAAATAAGAACACAAACTACAACTTTCTTCAGCCACAGCCTTAGATGAACTGAAGATAAAAGACATTAAATCTCTGAAGATCTGATTAAACAACTCCACAAACAGCATTACCAGCTTCACTTATTACTAACCAGACTGGCTTTATTTCTGTCACACGTCTACAGAAGTTCTCATTGAGAATTAACAGAAGTTTAGATGTTTCGTTTGAGATCACCATCATGGAGGTTGGTGGTTGCTTTAGTTGAGCTCTTGACCCTTGACTATTACAGAGTCGCTTTTTTTACTTTTGGTATTGAAGTGTTATGTGAAAAGGAAATAATAAACTCAAAAGTGTGATAAAAATCATTTTTAACGTTGAAGTGGTTAGGAATTAGGAGTTAAAAACGACACACTTAGACATCAGCACTCATCATACAAACCTCAACAATGGTGACAATCAAAAAAAAAAATTCATTCATGTCGCAATGCATGCTGGGAACCATGAATGTGTTTTGTGTGCTGGCATGAAGCATGTCACCATTGTTGTGTTTCATATGCACATTAAACAAAAAGTTAACAATTACAGAGCTGCAAATTATATTTTTCACATTGGTTGGGTTTGATAAAGCACTTCAATTTCTTAAGTTAACAACTACAGAAAAAACAAAGTTGCTTAAACCACTTTAACGCAGTCATTTGTCTGTTATTAAAACAGACATGTTGATCTTCTTTATCAATGCAGAAATGCGACTGGTGAAAAAGAAGCAATTCTGCAACAGTCAAGGGTCAAGAGCTCAACTAAAGCAACCACCAACCTCCATGATGGTGACTTCAAGCGAAACATCTAAACTTCTGTTAATTCTCAATAAGAGCTTCTGTAGACGTGTGACAGAAATAAAGTCAGTCTGGTTAGTAATAAGTGAAGCTGGTAATGCTGTTTGTGGAGTTGTTTAATCAGATCTTCAGAGATTTAATGTCTTTTATCTTCAGTTCATCTAAGACTGTGGATGAAGAAAGTTGTAGTTTGTGTTCTTATTTCTCTTTCTTTCAGTGCTTGTTCACAGCAGGTGTTTGAATGATTGAAAGAATGTTTCAGGAACATCATACTAACCTTTAAATAACATTCTACTAACATTAAGGAAACTGAACATTTTCATGTTCTTGGAATGTTACAAATCAACGTTCCTAGAATGTTGAATTTTAGATCAAAATTAAGTTGAAAGAACGTTTGAGGAACATTATAAAAACGTTCCTCTAACGCCAAGAAAACTGGACGGTTTTTACGTTCCCAGAACCAACACTGAATATTTAGAGAACGTTCTTATAACAAAATTCTGTTAGCTGGGAAGTAGGCTGATACACTCAAAAAATATTTCAGTCTAAACTTAAGTTTTATGTAATTGAATTACATTCAAATTTTCCATGCATTTTGATTACATAGTTTTTACATAAACAAACTAATAAACTTAATGTGATCCATATTTGTAAGTCATATGTAAATGAAATGGGTAAGATTTATGTAATAGTATGCAGAAAAATGCCCGGGTTATATAACACTGCTTAGTGTTCATGTGTGTGCGCACTACTGAGTTAAAGTACTATTGAGATTCATTGATTTTATTGCATCAGTTGTTCTTTGGCTGCTGTAACCGGGTGTTTATTAAACACATTTCTTATGGCATAAATGTCAAGAGAACGTATGATCAGGTGCTGATGGTAAAAGTTGTCATTTAGTGACCTGATTTATTGATCTTATTCAGAGTTTGGTCTCTGATGAAATGGGTGTTGCGACAAATAGATAATATGAAGGATTTTAAAACAGTTTATGCACAAAAAAGGTTTTGGTCTACTACATCATTCCGACTCATACAGATATGAAGAATCAACATATGAATCACAACAATGGTAACAGAAAAAGAAAAAAAAAAACGCTTCATGCTGCAATGCATGCTTAGTACAACCTTCATCCATGGCTCCCAGCATGCATTGCAGCATGAAACGTTTTATTTTTTTTATCACAGTCCTAATATAATAAACAGCACAAAGCTAATAATACATCACACATAGATTAAACTCCAAATAAGATCAGTACATCTGGTCACTAATTGACAACCATCAGCACTAGATCTCACATTCTCTTAACATGTATGCCATAACAAAGATGTTTCATAAACACTCAGTTACAGCGGCTAGAGAACTCTTGAGCCAATAAAATCAAGAGCACAATTAAAGCCAACACTGACCTCAAAGATGGTAACGTCAAATGAATCTCAATAAATCATCAACATCTAATATATATATATATATATATATATATATATAGTAAGATTATTAGTAAACATTATCAATATATAGAATAAGTGTCATTTCATTTATCAGTTTTAATACATTTCAGATACTATAAGGAATGTGTTTTAAAACAGGTGAAATTTTTGCAGACAATAATAGCGCGTTTGTTTCTGGATATAATTTTCCATACAGAATGTTACATTAAGTTTACCACCTAACCTACCATCTTGTTCTCATTATTACTGACAATATATTTCAGGGACTAACTATAATAAGTTGGGTCTTTCCCCTCATTTTTTTTAAATGCGACTTGTTGACACAGTTAGGCTACGTCACGCGCTCGAGCGTCACGTGGGGCGGTGAGGATCAGCTGATCGGCATCACTTCCTCATTGGAATTCGCGATGTTTTGACGGAGTCCTGCTGCAAATAACACTGGTGGATCATCCTTCATGTAAATAAATACCGTCACATCAAAGGTATTTCAGTCTTCTCACCTGTACGATTCGGCAGATGTTATTTTTCTTTAGATACGTTGAGGAACTGGCTGGGTTTCCAGACACATTAGGAGACGTTGGGTAATCATGGATCATGATGAATGCTTTCATTTGCGGAGCATTATTAGAACATGACAGTATAATGAATAAGAGCCGTGGTGCAGCAGTCATTATAACTGGGGGAAACGCGTATATTTGTTCCAGAGATTATCATGTACTTTTTAAAGATCCATGTTTTCTGTGTTTAAATGCATAATCAACTTACAGAGGTGCTGTTGATACTATCATTACGGCAGTATCATATCACAATATAGTAGCCTAATATTTAGAAATGCCCCGATATAGAAATGAAGCCGATACAGATGGATATTATAAATCGATATTCCTCTGTCTGTTGTATAAAATTGTTCACTTTGAAGCTCCAATCTATAACATTTCAACCCTTAAAGTAATAGGGAAACATGATATATCAGCACCATATCACTTACTGACTAACAGATGACTTGTTTCTATAGCAGATTTCAAAAGGAATATTTTGTCTTTTTAAACATAAATGTATTATATCAGCATTTTATCGGTTATCGGCCATAACATTAAAATATTTATTTGTGCATCACTGAAATTCACCTCTCAAAACAGTTCAGTGCCTCTTTTAACCACAGAAAAAGTTAAATACACCCTGATATTATCTGCTTCCTGTACAAACCGATTTAGGCAGATACATATAATAACAACATTTTAAAGAAAGTGCAGTTCAAAACAAAGGAATATTTTACAATGAACAAAAGAAAGAATGATTTTTAATCATTATCATCTTTTTTTATCATTTTTACCTACTTTTTTATATTTTATGCACAATCTACACTGCAAGTTGTATCTTGTATATAATGGTATGTGACATAAAAATCTTGAATCTTGTTCATATATCATGATACTTAAGTACTGTATGGTATTACCATAATGCTGAGTTCCACAAGAAAAACAAAAACAAACTATGGTATTAATATGGTTTTTATGGTTATTGAGGGCTGTCAGTTGTTTTAATCTGGCGTGATGCATTTTTCAGCTCTGGGCATTTGGCTTCGGTCACATTCTCTTCATGAATACCTCGGACAGTGAAGAGGACTCTTACAACGAGAGGTCCGCTCTGGTCCAGTCCGAAAGCCCAACCATCCCCTCGTACAGCCAAGATCATGATATGTCCCTGCCCCAGGAAACAGACGCTAAACGAGTAAGTGGACATGAGGTCTCCCTACTTTTTATTAAAGTGTTAGCTCAAAGAACTAAACTTGAAGTGTGCCAATTTCACAACCTTTCAACCATGACAACTCTTGGAATAGTTTTAGCTTGTTATTGAATATGCCAATGGTAATATGTTTGGTCTTGTCGGATTAGATCTGCTGCTGTTGATTTTTGCTGTTGCTGCTGCAGAGCAAGTATAGACTTGCTACTGCTAATAGATACACAGCCCGCTGCTGTGAGCATGTAAGATATGCTGCTGCTGCTGCATAAACAGACATACATAAATCCTGTAGCTGATCTAGGCAGGTGGAGCTGGGGAGGTGGAGGGGTTCAGAAGATCTCTGATAGTGCATTGCCGGACTAGCCTGCAACAAACACTGAATCAGACTATTTAAATGTTGAGCAAGCAATCTCATTGGCTGCAGGATCAGCAGAGGGCAATCAGCTTGTGCCATGCAGTAATGATGTGATTGTGTGACCTATCAGCCTGCACCTTCTAGAGTTTCATGACTGAACTAGATATTTGCATGATTGAAGGCAAGAATATGCTCAGTGGTTTTGTGGTATTTTAGTGGACATTGTTATTGTCTACAAAGCGTGTATATTTGCATCGACAAGTCCCATTTTTCTCATCCGCACCTTTAAATCTCGCAGCGACGGCCGGTCAGCTCAGGCTTGGACGAGCCCGTGCCAGTGGAGAGAGAGAGAGCGGCCACTCCTGACGGAGAGGAAGAGGAGCTGACCCTCAAATATGGAGCTAAGCATGTCATCATGCTCTTCATCCCCGTCACGCTCTGCATGGTGGTCGTCGTGGCAACAATCAAGTCTGTCAGTTTCTACACGGAGAAGAGCGGACAGCGGCTGTAAGGGTTTTGTTACCTTAAATTCAGCAAAAAATGAAAATTCTGTCTATTCACCCTCATGTTCTGTACCTGTATGCTGTTATTTTTCCATGGAACTGAAATTCTACTTTTGTGTTTCAAAAGGAATATTTCTTTTTCTTTTTTTATATATTTCTTAAATATATATATATATATATATATATATATATATAAAAGATTTATAATTTAATGAAGTAAAGTCATGCTTTGCAGCATCTACACTCCGTTCGAAGAGGATCCGAACTCTGTTGGTCAGAGGCTCCTGAACTCGCTCCTCAACACCATTGTCATGATCAGCGTCATTGTCTTCATGACCATAATACTGGTGGTGCTCTATAAGTATCGCTGCTATAAAGTGAGATCCTCTTTATTACTGTAACACTATATATGAAGTTCTGTGCTTTGGATTGTGACTTCATGATTGTAACACTAAAAATCATTACTGTATCTTCTAAGATGTGCTTATTTTCTCTGTGTGTGCAGTTTATTCATGGCTGGCTGATTCTGTCTTCACTGATGTTGCTCTTCTGGTTCAGCTTCATGTATCTAGAGTGAGATTCTGCTTTCTTATCGTATTTCTACTGTATGTAACCCATCTCATACAGCAGGATGTGTTAACACTGGGCAATATTGCTGAACAAAATTATTTCTCTATATTTGTAGCCTTTTGATAGGGCACCGAGATTAAAGGGTTAGTTCACCCAAAAATGAAAATAATATCATTTATTACTCACTCTCATGTCGTTCCACACCCATAAGACCTTCGTTAATCTTCGGAACACAAATTAAGATATCTTTGTTGAAATCCGATGACTCAGTGAGGCCTCCATAGCCAGCAATGACATTTCCTCTCTCAAGATCCATTAATGTACTAAAAACATATTTAAATCAGTTCATGTGAGTACAGTGGTTCAATATTAATATTATAAAGCGACGAGAATATTTTTGGTGCGCCAAAAAAACAAAATAACGACTTATTTAGTGATGGCCGATTTCAAAACACTGCTTCAGGAAGCTTCGGAGCATTCTGAAGATTAACAAAGGTCTTACGGGTGTGGAACGGCATAAGGGTGAGTAATAAATGACAGAATTTTCATTTTTGTGTGAACTAACCCTTTAATCGTGGTCATGTTTTTTGCTTCTCTTGATTATTAAAGCATTAGCTGATGAAAACTGATTGGCCACTGGAGGCCATTATTTTTTATGTATCCTAGTCATATTAAAAGGACGCCCACCAAAGAAGATGCATACCAATTTTCAATTTCATGGATCATATGGTTGCTGAGTTATAATGTTTTTTTGTTGTTGTTGTTTTTGTTTTTTTGTAGCGCCCCCTATTGGTGGATTTTTACAAAACATGGTGTGCATCCTCAGAATATCCTGTTGTCTTTGTGTGTCAAATTTTGTTAAGCTTGGACATTGCGTTCAGCAGCTATAGGTCAACTTGTAAAAATGGGCATTGCCTGACCAATTAATTAACTTACAACTTTGCAATGCTTTGACGAATCAAAATTCTTCTGATAACTTTTTGCTAGCACTGTCGCTAGCTGTTGTGTACCTATTTTGAAGCAGATCAGACCAACCTAGGAGAAGTAAAAAAAAAAGTATGTTTTTAGGAAAATCCAAAATGGCGGAAAAATTGTATCGGCGCATAAATACATTTTGTAGGGCTTGACTCAATGATCCTGGGGGGAAGAATTTTGTTTCTAGCCCTTCAGGTTCCAAAGTTGTGATCCAAAATGCAAATTGCCTTATTATAGCGCCACCTAGTGTTGGACGGGCTTGTGTCTTTGCCGACAAAAATAATAATATTTAAGCATTTTTATTCATAGAGAAGTACATAGTAATTAACAGCAATATTTACCTACATACATTCTGCAGTATTTTAAAGTATGTAATATGACAGAGATTTCCAAGAACAGTTTTGAGTGGGAATGCAAACGAATCATTAAAAAGAACTGATTAGCGGAAATGAATCAGTTAGATTCTACATAATATGACCCCTTTAAATCAGATATACTCCTGTATAAATATTTGGTTTGAGTTGATTTAAATGTGTTATAGTAATATTTTTGTCAAACCCTTTCCTTTTCAGGGAGGTGTTCAAGACATATAACATCGCCATGGACTACCCAACGTTAGTGATGATCATCTGGAATTTTGGCGTTGTGGGAATGATCTGCATCCACTGGAAAGGACCGTTACGGCTGCAGCAGGCGTACCTCATTGTCATCAGCGCCCTCATGGCTCTCATCTTCATCAAATACCTGCCCGAATGGTCGGCATGGGTCATACTGGGAGCCATCTCCATATATGGTATGTTTGCCTGAAGATTGATTGACAGTCCTCGAACCATCTGCTTCTGCATTTTTTCTTCAACTTCACTGTCTCTTTCAAAACTGTGACTCTTATTCACATTTAAAAGAGGGAGTATTAGTTCTTTAAAAGTATAGTTCACCTAGAAATAAATCCTGTCAATAAGTTACCCTCATGTTGTTCCAAACCTGTGACTTTCTTTCTTCTGTGGAACATGAAACCATATTTTGAAGATTGCTGATAATTTCGGTTCCCATTGACTTCCATTGTATTTTTTGTCCATCCAATGGAAGTCAATGGGAACTAAAACCATTTGGCTACCAACATTCTTCACACAAAATGTCTTCTGCATAAGAAAGAAATGCATACAGGTTTGAAATGACATGAGGGTGAGTAAATTATGTCATCACAGTTCTTAAAGGTACAGAACATAATTTTTGTTATAAATAAAAAACAATTTTCCCAAGCGGGGTTTTTTTTTTTTTTTGCATTTTTCGTTTCGCAATAGTGGCACAAAAATTGCAAACATGACTTTTAATCACTGAAAATGCTCATAACTGTGTGATTGGTGCACATGATGGTATCAGTAATAGTGTGTGTTTGTTTTCCAGATCTGATAGCGGTGCTGAGTCCAAAAGGCCCATTGAGGATGCTGGTTGAGACCGCTCAGGAAAGAAACGAGCCAATTTTCCCTGCGCTCATATATTCATGTATGTCCTGAAAAAATCATCCCATCACGTACAGCTTTGAGACTCAGAGCAGATGGGATTGTCTAAAATTTATGCCAGTTTCTATTAGCACATGTGTGCTCAATTTAAGTCCGCTCAAGATGGATCATGTACTAATAAAAGTTTCTCTTTCTCAGCTGCCATGGTTTGGATGGTTGGAATGGCTGATGCTAGTAATCCAGATACAGGTGAGCTGCTTTTTAGGTCTTTACTGGTATTTTAGTACTTTTTAAAAGACTTTGTAGAGTTAAAGTAGACTATAATACCCTGTGACCTAGATAATGGTGAATAAGCTGTTGTTGTCTTCTCAGCTGACGAAAGGCAGCGCGGTGAGGGCGGAGCCCAGGCACAGGAAGGGGTGGAGTCAGAGGATGATGTCGCTCAGGGAGGGAGGCGGCGGTATTCGGCAGAAGAGGACCTTGAGGAAGACCGTAAGTGCTCTCAGTGTCAAACAGATCATATTCTTTGGTTGCTTACCAAACATGTAAATAGGGCTCATATGTACTGAATTACTAATGACAATGAGGTGAACTAGTTAAAAATGCCCCATGGAATCAAGGCAAGTTTTACAAACAGGTTTAACTCATTTTTCTTTCTGATGTCATGCTGAAATGCCGGTTGGTTGACTTTGACACAGGAGGGGTGAAGCTGGGTCTTGGAGACTTCATCTTCTACAGTGTCCTGGTGGGAAAGGCGGCGGCCACTGGAGGAGACTGGAACACCACACTGGCCTGTTTCGTGGCCATTCTCATTGTGAGTATTTCAGCCAGACTGTGAGCTTCATTAAGGACAGACTAACGTTCACTACTGTTCAGAAGTTTGGGGTCGATATGATTGTTATCGGTGTTTTTTAAATCTCAAGTCTACATTTGTTTGATCAAAAATACAGTGAACATATGATATTGTGAAATATTATTACAATTTAAAATAACAAAATTTTCTATTTAAATATATTTTAAAATTCCTGTCAATTTATTCCTGTGATCAAAGCTGAATTTTCAGCATCATTACTCCAGTCTTCAGTGTCACATGATCATTCAGAAATCATTCTAATGTGATTTGCTGCTTAATATTTTTGTGGAAACCATAGTACATTTTTCCAGGATTGTTTTATAAATAGAAAGTTCAAAAGAACAGCAATTAGATGAAATAGAAATTTTTTTGTAACATTATAAATGTCTTTACTGTCACTTCAATTTTAAGCATCCTCTCTGAATGCAAGTTTTAATTTCTTTCAAATAAAAAGTCTTTTGAACTGTAGTGTAGTACAACTGTATGGACCAGTTAAATTTGTGTCAGAATATATTGTGTCATTTTTTTTCAAGTATCAAGCAAAGCTATAAATTAAAAGTTAAATAATAGTGTTTTAAAACACAAAAATGGCTTTCAAAAAAGCATATTCTGCTTTTTGCTGATGAGGATGTGCTGCAGTTTTGCATTTAAGAAGTTTTAATTTGCAACAAAACATTTGTGTCGATGAGCCTTACAGGAAAGATCTTCATTCACTAGTAAGTTTAGAGTAACTTGACTTGGAAGTAGGTAGTTCACAGTTATTACATAACTAGTTAACATAAACTTAAAATGTTTATAATTATAGGAAATCCCAAAATGCATTGTTGCAAGTATATACTTATACTATATACATATACCTGTCCTTATATTATATTATATTATATTATATTATATTAATTGCTATCAAATTGATTAATCGCAATGTTGAATGGCTATAATTAATGGCTAAAATTAAGAGACATCAGTATCAGTGATACTGACCTTCATTCATAGTGCTTATTAAAAAGATGCCATTAAACAAATATTTAAAATATTCTTTCTTTATGTTGTTTCTGCATTATTTTGGGGATTCAATGTGAAAGTATTACAATATAAAAATATATTAAAAACTTTAATGTTAGGTGCGATTAATCGCGATTAATTACAGAAAAATTTATTGACAGCACTAATAAATAAATATATATATATATATATATATACACATACATACACAAACACATTTTATATTTACAAACATTTGTTATGTGATTAATCGATTTCACAGCACTAATTATTATATTATATTGTTTTATCATTTGTTTTCTAATATTTATAATTTAATCAGTACTAACATATTGATAAACGTATTGATAAAAATTGTTTAATCTAATTAAACATTGACTGTCATACACATTATTTGTGTGTGCTATGTATTTTATGCATATTGTTGTGTATTGTGGTGTTCCCATCAAACATTTGGAGTTGCTTCTTGTGTTGAATGTTCCAAATCAGTGAATGATGCCTTAGTAGGGCACTAGAGTAAGACAGACAGCTCACTAGTTTTTGGAACAGAGCCTAAGAGTTTAATTTGGGTGAATCTCGAGCCGTCAGATAACTTGAGAAAGTTGCTGTGGTTGTTTTGCAGGGACTGTGCCTGACGCTCCTCCTGCTGGCCATTTTCAAGAAGGCTCTGCCGGCTCTTCCCATCTCCATCACCTTCGGCCTGGTGTTCTACTTCTCCACAGACAATCTGGTTCGCCCCTTCATGGACAGCCTGGCAGCCCACCAGTACTACATCTGACAGAAACCCTCTGACACGTGAAGGACTTTATGATGAGCGCCCTTCATTCGTTCTGTTTCAACGAGATTCAAATGTTTTAGTTCTTATAATTCTAAGCTGGTTTCTGATATTTCTGAGACGCTCTCGGTGAGTCAGTGAACGTGTGAAATGCATCAAAACAGGCAAACCGATATCAGTTTGAGTCGCCATGCATCTTTGCATTGGCATTTTGGTTTTTATCAAGCAGCTACACAGTAGCTCTTTGGAATATACAATAGTTTTACTAATTTTTTGTACTTACTGACAAGATAAATGACTTAGGAGTGTGACCAGCATCCAGACAGGTGTCTTTTTCATCGCAAATAATGACTTGTAAAGAGAAGAACAGAATGCAGCTAGATTCAGCCCTAAGACAGATTCCTGTATATGTGGCCCACATGCAGCTGATGTTCTGTTTGCAGTGGTTCCAGCATAATAAACTAATGACACAAATAGTTTTTCCTGTATACTTTCATTTTTAGAATCGCTAACATTGTGGCAGGTAAAAATCACCAATGAAAGCGTATAATGTAGATTCATCATGATTTCGGAAAGTAGGAAAGTGTTTGTTGGTCCTAGATAGGGCTAAGTGATATATATAATATTCACAATAATTTTGCTGGTGATATAAACTTAAACAACATTGTGATGTTTTTAATGCGCTCTTTATTCGTCATTTGCAATTACATTTCACTGTTGCATTTTGGTTGCAGTACAATGTTCTAGGAAAACACCACAAATTAAACATATTAACATTTTTGGATTGCTAAAAATGACTGCAGTTTTGAGAATAAAACTAAAAAAAATTATACAACCAAAATAAAACATTTTGGAAACATTGTGAAAATCCTACTTTTCTGGTAGGTTCTCTTTAAGTAGCCTAAAAAACAAATTTTTACTATAAAAACAAAACCAGACCAAACTGCAACACTTGTAGAATGTTTTAGTGAAATTACAAGTCCTACAACTGAAGAGTATGAAAGTGTTTATGCAGAGATGTTTTAATAGTGTCTCATTTACAGTATATTTGTGTCCTTAAATCATATATATATATCTATATATATATATTAACACTTTACAATAAGATCCCATTAGTTAAATAACATTAACAATGAGTACAGTATTTATTAATCTTTGTTAATGTTGAATAAAAACGTTGTCATTTTATGTTAGCTGTCAGTTTATGTTAGCTCAGGTCCATTAAATATTAACAGATACAACTTTTAATTTTAATAACGTATTTGTAAATGTTGAAATTAACATTAACACTAACATTAATAAATGCTTTAGAAGTATTTTTCATTGTTAGTTCATGTTAAATAATGTTAACCAATGGAACCTTATTGTAAAGTGCTACCATAATAAATAAATGGCAATATATATATAAACTGAATAATGTCAAGAATCTCAAGTGACTGTAAAATATTATAAAATTGATATGATATTGTTTCCTAAGCTGTATCACCCAGCCCTAGTCCTGGAACAACATAGCAAAATCATGGTCACTACTGTAACTTTTTCTTCTTTTGATTATATAAATGAAATGCACATTTGTAGTCATCAGTTTACGAATCTGACAAAATCTTTGGTTTACATTTTCATCTAGAAACTCTTGCAGACAAATATTTAAAGTAGTACACTGGGAACGTGAGCCTCGTCGCTCCATTTATATCTAGGTTTTCTTCTAGACTCCTATCAGGTATACCAGCTCATAGAAGTTGTTGGTGCCTTGCTTTGTTGTTTTTCTGTACCATCGAATTTGTGCATGAAAACTAGTGCACTTAAGCTGCAATATGTTACTGAGACACGTGGACACAGAAAGTAGAAAATTATTTCTTTTACTATTGAGTTTCAGGTCAATATCAATGTATTTTTTTTTTTTTCAAGCATCTTCAGTTTAACATCATACTCAATGTGAAGAGGCATCTATAATCACTTAATCTAAATTTTCTGAAACTAGTTGAAAACATGTTGGTTGTATATTGTGCCGAGAGTCGTTTGCTGTAAAATGATCCCCTCTCAGTTTTATATATCTGTTCATTTTTTTATCAGCTGTTAACTTAATGAAACAAACCCTTGCTTTCACACGTTTTTATACTGCTTTATGAAAACAGAGCTTTAATGGACATGGTGATTTCAGCTGCTGAGAAACAGCTCTGCTGTGAGCGGTTTATGGATTTTCTTTTGCATATGCTGAGAGTGTCTAATCTTTATACAGAAGAAAGAAATTATATTTACTACTGATTCAAATTTGAATTGTTTTTATATGTTCACAGTTAAAATGGAATTGTTTCCCTCGCCAGATTTTGTTTGTTATTGTCATGCGCTGTGCTTGGTGTCGTGTAATAAAATATCAAGCAAATAAAAGGGGAATGAAGCCGAGCTGGATTTTTGTATATGACAAGCCACATGTCTAACACAGTTTGTATCTAAACTTTTCAATTTTTAAACAAAGAAAATCCACACCATTGAAACATACATCACTGCTTAAACATTTTATTAGAGTTTAAAAAACTACAGTAACCTTGGCAAACAAACAATCTGAAGAGTGTTACATTTAAATTCACAACACAAAAAAAAAAAATGAAATCCTAAGTCTTCCGCAGCACGCTGTGCCTTTAATTCCGTTCCTCAAACTGGGACTTGTTCTTCAGTAAGAATGCCGCTAAAAACTCTATGGGATTTGGAGGCCTGAAGGAAGATGGACAGTGAGATTAGATACATGTTCTTAATTGATACAAGGAAGGAAATTTAACTGCGATTGGACTAAATAGTTTCATTGTATATTCATGTATTATTTATATTATTTCATTATATATTCAGTCACAGTGTTTGAGGGCTAAATTTAAAAATGTCAACAAAAATTAACCATGGTTTTGCTACAAATAAAACCAAAATGGTTATTGTAGTTAAACCATGATAACCACAGATTAACTATGGTTTTGCTACACTAACCATAGTTTAACTATGGTATTTGTAGCAAAACTGTGGCTATACAAATGGCAATCCACCAAAAAAACATGGTTACTACACGTTTACTATAATAAAATTTTCGTATGGCAGATGCTACTTTGTTATTTTCCTTCTATTTTTTTGTGGTTCTCAACAACAGGACCTCAAGATGACTTCAAATTAGGCATGCACCGACATATTGGCCAATAATCGGTATTGTTCGATAAAAGTTATTTTCACTATCGGCCGATTGTAGCCTGTCAATCAAAAGGGGTTGGAAAAACATGTCAGACTTCAAGTCATAATGTTTGTTAAGAAAATATCTCGTGTTGAATTTAGGGCTGTCGAAGTTAACGCAAAAATACCGCATTAACAGTTAAAAACAGCAACGTTAAACCAGACTCTTTTTGACCCTATGAATCACCCGTGGTTCAAGCCAGGGTCGCCAGGTCTGCGTTTTTTCCCCAATACCAAACATTATTTGTAGCGCCTCCCATCCAATAATCTCAAAAAGCTTTGTGCTTCGTTACTTCAGATAAAAAAACAAAACAAAGTCTCAGCTTTCAAATTCTGTCCATTTTATGACAAAATTCAAATAATAAATGGCGTTTGATGCTCTTAAATGTGACATCATAGATCACTGTAGCGCCTCAGTTCAAACGACAGCGTCTTTTCTTCCACTCTAATACAAGTTACAGCAATAAAAGTGTTATGTAATCGCTAAATTAAGTATTTCAACAGCGGAAAGTCGTCAGTAAAACAGCTTGTGAACAATATGTCACGTAACATTGCATTTACCTCAGGAAAGTTATCCAATGTTCACAGTTCATTAGTTAGCTATAAAAAACACTAGAGAGGAGTTTATTTACTGTTAATTATATATGTATGTTTGAATAATTTTTTTTTTTTATAAAAACTACCTTATGTGCAACTGAGTTGCATACAAACATTTAAGTTTTTTATGTGAGTGTAATTATTATATCTGAAAATAGCAGTTGAATACAATATTTTGGGCTCTGTTGTTAATTTTAACCTCTAACATTATAGTAATGTACCAAATGAGAGGGTTCCCTGTATCGCATTAGTTAGGAGAATTTTTTTTGCCTAAAGAAAATCAAACTATCAGTATCAGCAGATATCATTCTGAAAAAAATCAGCCATCGGTATCGGCAGACAAATTTAGTAACATGCATCTCTACATAAAAATTATTTAAAATAAGACAAAACAAGCATTAAAATAAGCTAAAACAACTAAAAATCAAGATATTTCTTAGTATTCGGTTATTTTTTATTATAAATATACATCTTTCTAGTTATGCCAAGATCTAAAATATTTTATTGCATAAATTGTGAGTGGGGGGGGGTGGTGCTTGAATTCAAAAAAGGTTGAGATCCACTGGTTTAAGGCAATCATAATCCATACAAGGAAATGAATTTGGAAAGAGTTAACAAGAAGTCTGTGCACTGATGCAGACCTTTCCTTGGCCAGAACCGACAAGCCCTGCAGGAGAATAGGAACCACAGTCTGATCCAGATACGCTCGTGTAGGAAGCGTCTGCAGGGTCTGAGGATCCACCTTCTGTTTGGTGACTTTTTCAGCGGTTTTCTCATTCTCCACTATTCTCTAAAGGAACACACAGAAGCCTAGGAGTTATAATACAATCGTAGAACTAATGCTTTATTCACATTGCAGCCAATTCGGAACTGTTTATCAAGTAAGATTGTCAATGTAAATACAACTTCCTCGAATTTAAGCCTGTTAAAAACAAAGTACTGATGTTGTACCTGGATGTTTTCAGTGAGGCCATATTCTGCATGAGGATTTTCTGGGACCTAACATAAACAAGACACATCTTGTATATTGTTTATTGTCTATTGCTTGTTTATTTTGTTTTTATTTCTCTATCTTATTCCTTTTTAATCCATTGTGATTCTTTTATTCATTGTACAGCACTTTGGTCAGCCTCGGCTGTGTTTAAACGTGCTCTATAAATAAATTGATTGACTGACATCAGTTGATCAAGACAAACTGACAAAGTGCTTCACTTGTACTGAACCCAGAATGAAATTAAATTGTGCAGTGTTACTCACAGGAGTGTGTCCCTCCATGCTCTGCTCAGCATCAGTGTGTTCTGTTGAGATTCAAAATTAAATTACCACCCTAAATTACAGTAGGTTGTTTTATATATATTATATATACTAAAAGACACCAAATGTACAGTGGCAAATTGCAATACCATGTTTCTAGACATATAATACCATGATGTTTTTGACGTACCTTGTAACTACCAGAATGGTACAGGAATACGATCATTTACCATGGTATAACCATCTGGTACCACCACAGTCATTTTTGAACAGGTAGGTTAAGAAATCCATAATAAGTTTAAGAATTCATGCACCGCACTACATTAGTCGTGCATATGTTAATGAAAAGTCATTTACTGTAGTGAATGGCGGGATTCAATGACTGAGCTACTTTGGAAAAGCTGCCAATAATAAAACAATCAAACGTTTACCAAGAACTACAATTCTGCCTACAGTATGTTAACATTGACGATATCTAAAACTACAGCAAATAAAATTACTGCACAATTCATGAGTGTAAAATAAACCACAAAGCTCAGAAACGGCACTTACCGTCCGCCATAGTTTGTTGTTGGTTTCTACGCTGTTGGCGTTGCGCATGCGTGAAACACACGCTTGAATGACGTTAGAGTAGGTTCTAAAACGGGCGGGGCTTGTCGGCCAGACGTTGCCTCAGATTGGCCAGATACGATTGGTTTAATTTCTCAGTAGTATTATTGAGGTGTAAAATATTTCCTAACCGCTGCTGAAGTAAAACGTTAACGGTGTGGTCACGTGACTGCGTACGAGATCCTTTCCGTTGTACAAATCTTCAATAATTAAAAAAAGTTTTAAAATTATGAATCATACCCATATTAAAATAATGGCAAATATTCACAAATGAATGCTTTACTTACCAGTATTATATTTTTAAACTTTTTTTTTTATTATTTCTAATGGCTTTTTCAAAAATCATACTTTTTAGTATTTGCTTAAGGTCATGTATAAAGTAAAAAAAAAAAAAAAAGGTTTGGAGTTAGACCATTTGATTTTATGTATGAAAATACAACATTTGTCGCCCAATGACAGCGACGCGATATGGTGCACGTCATTAACGTGAGACCGTATTCACCAAACACATAACAGTGACTTCCGCGATCGATGCTGGCAAAAACAAACCGGAGAACCGACATCGCAGAGAAGAAATAAAACTCTTCTTTGTCAAACACCTGCCCGTTAATGGTATGGAGAGCCCGAATAGGGTGAATGCATTCTGGGGACAGAGCGAGACAAAGAGGATCAGCGCGTGCGGGAGGACGCACCTGCGTACAGGTGTCTGACAGAACCGTCCGGAGACCTCTGGACCGGCTGTGCTCTTTCATCCGAACCCTCTGCCAGCTCCCGCTGTCCCTGCTGCGAGCTCTGCTCCTGCTTTTTTTGTGGCTGTACCGGCCGATCCGCCGAACCATGGCGGCCAGTGCCAAAGATCGCGGATCGGATGGCTGCGATGACACCGGAGAGCTGATAAGGAACTATCACAAACAAGCGTTTGAGTTCATTTCTCTGGCTCTGCAGATCGATGAGGATGATAAAGGTATGTTTTTTTTTATTACTTTTATGGTGTATAAATAAAATATATCTGTAAAAAGTTAACCGTAAACTTACAAATTATTAGTGGTTTGGACATGTACCATGGGATAGTTATTATTAATCATGAATAATCTATGATTATTATCATCATGCAAGGTTTTTATCTTTTAGTTATATTAATTTTATTATTTATGCGCAGTATTTTCAACTGTTTTTGGTGTTCCTGGTTCTTATTTGCTATTGTAGTAAGTTATGTAACCTGCAAACATTGTTTGTTTATAGCACTGTGCAATGCTGTATTGTAAGGGAATTTTTTTGGGTGCTATACTTTAGAGACCCAGCAAAAGGCACTATTTATCTGTAGACCCGATATTATAAAACTGAAAATCAATTAAGTAGAAAATGTGTATATATACCATGCATATGTGTATATATTTATATATACTCATACATATGCCATGGTAAATGAGCACAGTAATCATTAAGTACCATTTGATACCATCACTTTACCATGGTCTCGCCACAGGACTTTTTGTAAGTCTGGCGTATGTTTTGTACTACATTCCAGCACTGTAAAGTAGGTTTGGTGTTGGTTTTACTTTCACTTCGTCTGTACAGGAGGATCCTGTACTTCATGTGACCCATTGGTTGACATTTCAGTAACTGGATGTGAACTAGTACTCAGAAGAAATGGGTGCCCAGTGCAGAAACCAATAACTAGAGAATGGCCAATGAAATGCTAATTCATTCATGTAAATAATTTACATAAACCCCGCCCCCAGGAACACAACAAAGGGGGTAAGGCCATGTTGGGCTCCTTTAGAGAAGAGGAAGAGTTGTTGTAGTAGAGTGTTGTTGCCATGCCGTCATTTTACGCCGGACTGCTTCACAAACAGGGTCAATTCAATGCTGGATTTGCTCAAAAGATTAACATGACGGCACATGCTAGTTGATGAGTTGAATCAACTCCACAGCAACTACATAAATTTATCCACTAACCGTTCAGAAACGTTCAGTTTCATTCTAAAAGTTGAAACTTCTTCCTGAGTCTCTCCATCAGTGTCTGACTCCGGTTTGAACAATGTAAGGCTGAACACCGTTACTGACAATCCTCATTTTGGCTGCGTGAGATTCTCCAGCTTTGTTGTTGTTGAGCAACCGAAGCGTTAAAGCTGTTAAAGCTCCACCCTCTTCTGGAAAGGGGGCAGAGAGCAGCAGCTCATTTGCATTTAAAGGGACACGCATAAAAACAGTGTGTTTTTGCTCACACCCAAATGGGGCAAATTTGACAAGCTATAATAAATGATCTGTGGGGTATTTTGAGCTGAAACTTCACAGACACATTCTGGGGACACCAGAGACTTATATTATATCTTGTGAAAAGGGCATAATAGGTCCCCTTTAATACCTCCAGAAACTCAGTCATTCAGAATCTGCTTACTCTTGACTGAGATGATTAGATCTTGGACGTCAGTCATGATAACCCTGGTCTGAACGCTGTGTTTGTGGTCAGTAGAGCGGATCAGAACACAGTGTTGTTAAGCCCAGGTCTGCTTGAGGTCAGTAGAGTTCAGAGGCCTGACTCAGGTTGACATGGATTGTCCTCATCAGCAGTGGAGTGGAAAATGAGGCCCCATGTACTTGACACTCTGTTCAGAACCCAATCAGTGGCTCAGCTTTACATGTCTGTCCTTGTTTTTATAGCATTGCATCTGCTCATTGTGTCTTTCCTTTAAGAGTTTTCACACTGCATTTAACCTTGAGTTAGCATGTCCTTAAACCTTCGTTTAAAATTACTTTTTTTTTTTTTTTTACACACCATTTTACACATCATTTGTGGGTTAGCACCATGTAATGTTGTTTAACAACAACCAATCATAAACTGCCTTAGTGAAAAATCAGGGTCAAAATTTTGGGGTCAGTAAGATTATTATTATTATTATTATTATTTTGTAAGAAATGAATACTTTTATTCAACAAGGATGCATTATATTGTTCAAAAGAGACAGTAAAAACATTTATAATATTACAAAAGCATTTTTTTTTTTTTCAAATAAATGCTTTTCTTTCTATTATAACTTTCTGTTCATCAAAGAACCCTTCAGGTTCCACAAAAATATAAATCAGCACAACTGTTTTCAACATTGATAATAATCATAAATGTTTCTTGAGCATCAAATCATCATATTAGAATGATTTCTGAAGGATCATGTGACACTGAAGACTGGAGTAATGATGATAAATTCAGCTTTGATCGCATGAATAAATTACATTTTAAAATATATTACAAGTTATTTTTAATTGTAATAATATTTCATAATATTACAGTTTTTACTGTATTTTTGATCAAATAAGAGACTTCTTTCAAAAACATTAAAAAATCCTTCCAACCCCAAACTTTTGAATGGTAGTTTATATATATTATTACTTTATGATTTTTTAAAAATAATATTTTATGTAATAAATATTATTTTTCAAGTGATTTATTGTGACCTGGATTTGTTTCACTCGTCATATCACGATATTATGTTGTTTGTCGCTCTGTAGTCTCATTGTGTGCCAGCGGCATCAGTGAAAACAAAGAACTGTGTTCAATATGTTCATCAGCTGTTTCTCAATCCCATCATGCCCAGGGTCATATGGTTGGGCCATGCATGACTGATAGCACGTACTGTTTTTATTATTTTAAGATTATTACTATTAACTTAAAGCTCCTTGTGGAGCTTTATCATCAAGCTTTGCAGCAAAATATAGACCGTACAAAACCTGTGATGTAAATTGTATCTGAAAGTTTGACAATGGTGCTTTGAAACTCGGGTGTGTTGGTTTTGGGTTGCATTATTAGTAGTATTTTGTATGTATAATAATCTCTACAGGATGAAGAATGATGTGTAATCTGTCTAACCTTCATGTGGTGTTGTAGGTGATAAAGACAAGGCGGTGCAGTGGTACAGAAAAGGCATCGCTGAACTGGAGAAGGGCATCTGTATCCAGGTCACTGGAGCTGGTGAGATGATTCAGTCATATTGATTTCCGTTAGTGTGTAAACAAACTATGTGATGTGATGTGTTTTAATTATATTAGTTTTTGCTTTTTATTTCAAGTGCAGCCTGTATTATACTTCAATACAGTTAAAACCATTTCATTGTTTAAACTATTTTTACAGTTTCCAAAAAATGATGTAAAAATTATTACAAATTTTAAACAACTGTTTACTATTGTAATATATTGTAAAATGTAATTTATTCCTGTGACCAAAGCTGAATTTTCAGCATCATTACTCCAGTCTTCAGTGTCACATGATCCTTCAGAAATCATTACAATATGATGATTTGATGCTCAAGAAACATTTCTGATTATTATCAATGTTGTTAACAGTTGTGCTGCTTCATATTTTTGTGGAAACCATAATTGTTTTTCAGGATTCTTTGATGAAAAGAAAGAACGGCATTTAATTAAAAAATCTTTTGTATCATTATAAATGTTTTACTGTCAGTTTTGATCAGTATAATGCAACCTAGCTGAATAAAAATATTAATTTCTTTTAAAAAAATCACCCAAAAATGTATTGAATTGTATTGCATTGTCATTATTTATTCACCATCATACCATTCCTGACTCATGTCACTTTCTTTTCTTCCTTTTTACACAAATTTGATTTAAAAAAAATTCTACTTTAATTATATTGAAAAGAGATAAGGATATTCTTGTTGAATTCACCTTTTGTGTTAAATGGAAAAACAAAGAAACTCAAACCTGAGGGTGAGGAAATGATGAAACATTTTTTGAAACAGTTTGTGTAAACTATCCCTTTCAGAAGTTTTTGTAGGACTTGATAGAAGGTCTTCATCTGGCTATTTTAGGTGAGAAGGCGAACAGAGCCAGAAAGCTTCAGGACAAAATGATCAACAACCTCACCATGGCCAAAGACCGGCTGGAGCTTCTGGGTAAGCGGATACAGCGAAGCTGCTGATTCATGAACTCTTATAAGAGATGATGTCATGTGTTGTGCTTGTGCACCGTCCTACACACGGCTGTGTTCACCTCACACTCTTCTGTGAAAGCCTGTGTGATTGGTCAATGATTCAAGTCAGTTTTATGTTTGATCATATAAAAGCGAAGTGTTGTTTAATGTCGGTCCATTCACAGAAACTATGTGTTGAATGTGTGGCTTACTTAGTTGTCTCTGCACATTAAAGTGGAATAAGAGAAAAAGCATTTTAAAATGACACGCTTCACTTTTATTGAATCAATCACTGAACACTTCTTATTCCTCAATGAGCATTTAACACTTTCTGCTTTGGTTCTTGAGTAAATCTGTCAAGAAATGTATCTAGACCATGCCCAGATCACCTCGAAAACAAAAGAAAAATGCAAAAAAAAAACAAACAAAAAAAGAATACAAAGAATATGAAGATTTTTTCAGTTTTATTTTATTATTTGTGACATTTTTATGATGATATTTTAATTACACATTTTCCCCCAAAATTGTCATTTACTGTAAGGCCAAAAACGTCTAGTCAAACATCATTAAAATATATATATATATATATATATATATATATATATATATATATATATATATATATATATCACTTATTTATTTTTATTTATTATTATTTGTTGATTGCTTTTTATTTATATTGCAATTTTTACTAAAAAGTAAATTACTGTATTTTTTTTTACTGTGCTATTACAGTAATGAAAAGTAAAATGTGTATAATTGTCATGAAACAATAAAATAAAATAGACTTCACTTTCTGTATGCAAAATAACATCTAACACAAATTACATCTCTTTCTCTTTTTTTTCTTGTATTTTGAGGTGAAATGTGACCTGGACATGTTTTTCACCCTGTTTTGCTTTAGTACTTTATTATTATTTTAGTTTCCCCTTATCTTTCTCTCTGTCTGTTTCCTGTTCTGCAATCACAAAGGCAAAGTGCTTTCAAAGTCCCCAACAGAGGGCTGCTCTGATCACACCAGCCTTTCTTTCTCCAATGGGAACCCAGGTGGGTGTTTTAGGGTTTATGAGGGGATTCTGGGACATCTGTGTGCTGCGTAAGAAGGCGATCAGAGAGACTCTAGAGTAATATTTCTGTTTATGTACGAGCATGTGTTTGTAGTTACAGGCAGGGGAGCAGTTTCTAAAAAGAAGGACACTTTCACAAACACACATCAATCCCATCAGCGGCCCAAAAACCCTCCCAAATCTGCCCCGAATGCAACTGCCCTGCACCGCACGCCTTCGACCGGTCACAGCAGCAGGCCCGGCCCTCAGAACAGCCAGAAGGTTCGTCTCACAGGGGTCAGACTTCAGATTGTCTGCACATTGGAACTGCTTCTGGCCACCTTAAGATTCTGTCTATGTAGGCAGCTCACAGGTTTTGGAACAGAGCACATGTGGCTGAACTTTATTGTTGTGTTTGGCTTTGTAGGGGCCCTCGGCTAAAGGAGGTAACAGACATAACGTGAGAGCCAGCAACCCTGCCGCTGCGTCACCTCAGAGGAAAAGAGACATGAAGAACTTTAAAAATGTGGACAGCAAACTGGCCAACCTCATCCTCAACGAGATTGTAGACAGGTAGCATTAGAACCACCCAAATTAAGCATTTTGAAAATGGATCAATCATTGTCAGTATTTTTTTGTATATTGTGTAGAAAAAAATATGTAGGCTAATATTGCTGTTTATGACTGTATTATATTGATGTAAATACTGCATGTGTTTTTTTTTTATGGAAAAGATACATACATTTTTAAGTATATTGGATCTAAAAGTGATCTATTTAAACAATTTCAAAGCACACATACACACATGTACATATATACAGTTGCAAGAGTAAGTATGTGAACCACTTGCAGAATCTGTGAAAATGTGCAAAATCTTAACAAAATAAGAGAGATCATACAAAATGCATGTTATTTTTTATTTAGTACTGTCCTGAGTAAGATATTTTACATAAAAGATGTTTACATATAATCCATAAGACAAAAAAATAGCTGAATTTATTAAAATGACCCAGTTCAAAAGTCTACATACCCTTGATTCTTAATACTGTGTGGTTACCTGGATGATCTACGACTGTTTTTTTTTTTGTGATGGTTGCTCATGAGTCCCTTGTTTGTTCTGAGCAGTTAAACTGAGCTTTGTTCTTCAGAAAAAAATCTACCGGGTCCCAAAAATTCTTCATTTTCCATCATCTTCTGCATATTTGAACCCTTTACAACAGTGACTGAATGATTTTGAGATCCATCTTTTCACACTGAGGACAACTGAGGGACTCAGGCAGAACTATTAAAAAAGTTTCAAACATTCACTGATGCTTCAGAAGGAAACACGATGCATTAAGAGTCGGGGGGTGAAAACTTTTGAACAGAATGAAGAGGTCCAAATTTTTCTTATTTCGCTTGAATATCATTTTTTTTTTCATTTAGTACTGCCCTGAAGATACTTGCATGTTTCCCGGAAGACAAATTAAATACAATTTACCTTGATCTTCAAATTCCAAATGTTTTCACCCCCCATCTATTAATGCATCATGTTTTTTTCTGGAGCATCAGTGAATGTTTGAACCTTTTTTAATAGTTCTGTCTGAGTCCCTCAGTTGTCCTCAGTGTGAAAAGATGGATCTCAAAATCATTCAGTCACTGTTGTAAAGGGTTCAAATATGCAAAAGATGCTGGAAAACTGAAGAAGTTTTGGGACCTGGAGATTTTTTCTGAAGAACAGAGCTCAGTTTAACTGCTCAGAACAAACAAGGGACTCAACAACCATCACAAAAAAAAAAAACAGTCATGGATCATCCAGGTAATGACACACAGTATTAAGAATCAATGGTTCACATACTTATGAATGGGGTTATTTTAATAAATTCAGCTATTTTTTTTGTCTTGTGGATTATATGTAAACATCTTTTATGTAAAATATCTTACTCAGGATAGTACTAAATAAAAAATAACATGCATTTTGTATTATCTCCCTTATTTTGTTAAAATTATTAACATTTTCACAGATTCTGCAAGTGGTTCACATACTTTTTCTTGCAACTGTAAGATATTATTTTACATATAGTTTCCGCAAAAATATTAAGCAGCAAAAACTTTCAATATTGATATGAAATGTTTCTTGAACACCAAATCAGCATATTAGAATGATTTCTGAAGGATCATGTGACGAATATCTAAATAATATTGAGAGATTTTTTGAGAGAATGCGAATGTTTTTCATTGAGGCTGATCATTTGTGTGGTTGTGTTTGTTTCCAGCGGGGTAGCTGTGCAGTTTAATGACATAGCAGGGCAGGATTTGGCGAAGCAGGCGCTGCAGGAAATCGTTATCTTGCCTGCTCTGCGTCCAGAGGTCTGTCTCCACATCTGTATCGCACATCTGTATTCACTTTGGTTAAAAGTATCTGCTGCATTACTAATTTTGCATTTAGTAGTCTCATGGTGGTTATTTTATCCTTAGAAATCTACAGATTTTATTTCTATCTGTTTACATTCTACAAACTTGGTATTCTGTATAGAAAAACTGGTATTGTTACATTTATAATTTACTTGCGTTATGTGTTTATCTTCTCAGCTGTTTACTGGTCTCAGGGCTCCTGCCAGAGGGCTCCTGCTCTTCGGCCCCCCTGGCAATGGGAAGACCATGCTGGTAAAACTAAAAAAAAAAGACTCTTTTTAGATGAATGTATATTTATATACCATAAGAACAGAATTATATTTGATCTTTTCCATTTCCTCACAGGCGAAAGCGGTTGCGATGGAATCCAACGCTACGTTTTTCAACATCAGTGCTGCCACTCTCACCTCCAAATTCGTGAGTAATCATGAGATGTTGCATAGAGACTGTCTACAGTTAGACTTCTGAACTGGAATTGTTTATTTGAGACCAAACACCAAAGGAATCTTCTTCTTTCTCTTCATTTTCCTCTTCCTCCTCTGCCATGTAAGTTAATGTTGAAATTTGGCACACTTGTTGGACTGGTCCTGAATAATAACCACCACCAGTTCAAAAATGTACTTTGAACGCTTTGACATATCGGCACAAAATTTGTTGCAATCATTAAAAGTATGTTTGGAAGGTACCTGAGAGTTTGAGGACAGTGCCACCTAGCGTTTCAAAGGCTTTTTACTAAAAAAACAAAACAAAAACAATTCTTATTACATTCCTTGGTTTATGCTAATTCTGATGATATCTATTTATTTTATGTAACTTTGCTTCTCTGCCATTTTGAAGTAATGAAAAACGGTTATTTCACTACTCCTCCAAATCTTGTCCATTTTTCTGCAGTATTGGCTCAGATGATCTTTAGACCAAGCTGCACAAAAAAAAACAACCATTACCCATTACAGAGAAACACCTTTCTGGAGTCAACCAGGTCTGTGTTTGTTGTCCTGAGCTGAGCAAAAAGTTTCAGTTGGTTCTAAATTTTGACACTATAAACGCTTTGACATATTGGCACCACATTTAGTAGTGACCATCAATAGCCGTCACTCTATTAATTGTGAAGCTGTGGGTTGTAAGTAGTTACTTCAAAAGTAGAAAAATATATGCTATAATAACTTTTGAGTTTCTAAGCTACTTCAGTGATAAATCACAGGACAGCGTTGATAACGAGTTTCTGTGCACACGATCTTCACGTGATGTTCAGCTACTGTCTGTATGAGTGTTCGTGTGCCACAATGCATCAGCGCGGTAGCTCAATATAATAATACACATTCGATTGACGAAGTTTAGTGAAGATGCAAGTAAAAGTAATCTCACTTCGGGCCTCATCGACACGACAGCCAGTGGCAGTTCCTCAACAAACCGCCCATACCGACGTGATGAATACGATCCTCAACTGGATGGAACTGGAATAAATACATCGGACTTATGATAGCTGCCTGAATCATACTAAAGCACTGTTCGGTGTTGGCCAGAACTGGCCCCCCGACTGAGCCTGGTTTCTCCCAAGTTTTTTTTTCTCCATTTTAACACCTGCTTGCCACCTGATGTCACCTGTTTGTTTGGGTTCCTTGCCGCTGTCGCCTTTGGCTTGCTTAGTTGGGGACACTTGACATTTGATATTCAACAGTGTTGTGATCTGCCTGCATTGACAACATTGTATGGAAACTGAACTGAGCTGGATGATGACATCACTGTTTACTCCAGTGCTGATATAGATAAATTAACTAAATTAATAACTATTGATTCTTACAATGGAATGAATCAATACTGAATTTACTTAAGATGGATAATGACACCATTTTCTTTAAGAGCTGCTGTGCAGCCAAAATTATATAACAGTTATCAATGTAAAGCTTCTTTGACACAATCTGCATTGTTAAAAGCACTATATAAATAAAGGTGACTTGACTCACGCGCTGTTGCTTCCATGCTGCTGACTGGATGGGGCGGAGTCATGTGACTACACACATGGTAGTATGTGGAAAGTATTAACAGGATTGAAAAACTGAAATAACCGACATTTGAAAATTACGTCATTTAGAGGTTCTGAATTTCGGTTTCGATTAATCGTCCAGCCCTATCCTGAAGGTACATGAGAAGTTTTAAGACAGCACCACATAGTGTTCCCAAGATGTAAGGCTTCTTACCAAAATGTTGATAACTTCTGAAATTGTCCAAAATTAGTGTTTCTGTCATTTTGGTATATGCCGATTCTGACGATTTATACCATTATCATACCAGTTGTCATTTTCCTAACCTTTCTTGTCCCGCATTTTGAAGTGTATGAAAAACAGTTTTTGCTATTCCTCTACAAAATTTTGTTCAAAATTGGCTCAGATGATCTTTGGACCAAACCACGCAGAAATGACCAGAAAGATTTTGATATTTGCTATCATTACTGAGAAACACCTTTCCGAAGTTGACCGGGTCTGTGTTTGGTGTACTGTGCAAAATTTTGTGGTAAATTTTTGCGGTAAATTTTTGCTTAGCACGCTAATCATAATCTATTCTTCCGAATATGGCTCGTGATCATCAGGCAAACTTAGGTTTAGGCATGTGACAGTATCAAATTTTCATGTTGCGATTAATTGCTCAAGCTTTTATCACTGTATACAGTATTATCAGTATTGAAATAAGTTGCAAAAAAAAGTGTTGTCATAGTATAACAGGTTTAAGAACTCTTTTTGTAATGACAAAAAGAACTCTGAATGTTTAAATACAATAATACAATACAGTATTTAATGCATTAACTAAGATTGAGCAGTATCGGCACATGTCTACTTAGGTTACTTTAACAACTAAGTTAGCTTAGCACAAGAAATAATTAGCATGTAACTAATGCTTTTGTATGTTCATTCTCACATTGGAAGATCTCCTTGGCATCAGAGAAACACCGTGATAAGCAAGCATCTGAAAGGAAGGTTGTCTGTAAACCTCTCTATCTCATCTGTTATTTTAGCATGCAAAATCTCTCCCCTTCATCAGAGCAAGCTTGTGTCCTGTATGTGGCACACTGCGTCAAGCAGGAGGCTTCCCAACCAGATGGTTGTGTGTTTGAATCTTGAGTTCTGCGACTTTACCATTATGCTAAATGTGTTGCATTTCTATTTTTTTTGTATTCTTTGGGCTTTACATTGCTTTTCTTCTGGCATTTGGGATTTGGGTGCTTGCTGAATATTTTTATTATTAATGAATGCAACCATTTATCGGTTTCTGGATATTGTGTATCATATTGCAGTTGCTACCATTTGATAAAGTCAATAAGCCACTCTAAGCCATGTCTTACACTCACATTTATTCTGTCTTACACTCTCAGAAAAATGTGTAAAAATTGTACCTTTAGGGGTACAACACCTTGTCACTGGTGCAGTACCCTTAAAAGGACATCTTTGTACCTTTTTACCACTAAAAGGTGCATATTAGTATCTTAGAGTAGCAATACGTACCTTAAGGTACTACTATGAACCTTTAAGAGTACAAAGATGACCTTTTAAATAGTTTTTTCACATTTTTTTTTTCTGAGAGTGTAAAAAAACTCGTATTCATGTTGTTGTGTGCGTGTTCAGGTGGGAGAGGGTGAGAAACTGGTCCGAGCTTTGTTTGCGGTTGCTAGGGAACTGCAGCCGTCAATCATCTTCATCGGTAAGAGCTGTCAGTCAGACTCATTGGTGCTTCAGGACAGTGTATTTCTGTAATGTGTCATTAATGGTGATTTCGACGCAGATGAGATTGACAGTCTGCTGTGCGAGAGGAGAGAGGGCGAGCATGACGCCAGCAGAAGACTCAAAACTGAGTTTCTCATCGAGTTTGATGGAGTAAGTGTGTGTGTGTGTGTGCTTCATATGAAAGAGTTTAACAGGTATTCAAATTCCCAATCACAGGTGACTGACGCTCCTGGTGTGTGTGTTGTAGGTGCAGTCAGGAGGAGATGAACGTGTGTTAGTAATGGGAGCCACTAACAGACCTCAGGAGCTTGACGAAGCTGTTCTTAGGTACCTGTGACCTGTCATCTGACACTTTCTTTCAAAGACTTCATAATTCTGCATCCTCTAATGGATTTGTTTTTCCCACAGGCGATTCGCTAAACGCATTTATGTGGCTTTACCTACAGAGGAGGTACTGTGTTCACACCAGAGATAGAGAATGACTTTTCCCAAGTGTAGTACTGTCAAAACATTTGTTATGGACATCAATATTTGGCCATACAGAATCAAAGTGCTCACATTATTTGTGACATCAAAATTTGGAATAAATTATTCTGGGAAATTAAATATTTTCACACCATTTAAAAGTAAGATATTTGAATGTTTTTGAAAGAAATCTCTTCTGCTCGCCAAGGCTGCATTTATTTGATCGAAAATACAGTACTATTCTGAAATAGTATTACAGTTTCAAATAGCTGTTTTCTATGTGAATATATTTTAATATGTAATTTATTCCTGTGATCAAAGCTGAATTTTCAGCATCATTACTCCAGTCTTCAGTGTCACATGATCCTTCAGAAATCATTCTAATATGATCATTTGAATCTTACTGAACCAAAACGTTTGAACAGTAATAATTCAATTATAATTCTGTAAAATAAATTCTATAGGTGGAGTTTCAGATGTTGATTATAAAAATTTTTTTATATTAATATTAAAATTGTTTGTGTTATGACTACATTTAATTAGGCATGAATTATTAATAAATATGTTCAGTTTTTAATTAATTAGGGATAAATACAGACACTAATCAGCTGTGTGTGTTTCAGACTCGTTTGGAGCTGCTTAAGAACCTCCTCAGTAAACACAGAAACCCTTTATCTCAGAAAGAGCTGAGTCAGTTAGCCAGGTAAAATACAGCTTCATGTTTATGTAGAGTATGCAAATGAGACTAATGACTATTACTACTGGGTGTTTAAAAGGATGTTATATTGGAATGTGTTTTCAGGATGACTGATGGTTACTCCGGCAGTGATCTGACCTCACTGGCTAAAGACGCTGCTCTTGGTCCGATACGAGGTACGGTTGTGAGATGCAGATATTCTATTAAAATATACCAGGACATTTTCTCTACTACAATGTTAGACAGTTTGGTTTGGAGTTGGACTTTTTGTCAGATAATCATTTGATTCAATCCTTCTGAACACAGAACTGAGGCCTGATCAAGTGAGGAACATGGAAGCCAGTGAGGTAAAGAGTTTTCCACTTCTAAATATTAGTGTTATTTTATTATCATTCTATTGAGGTTCTATTATAGTTTTTTTTTTTTTTCTGCTTTTCATTTTTGCTATTTTTATAATTTTTAATTTCAATTTTATTTTTATAATAATTTTTTTTTAAGTCTATGTATTTTTATTTACTTTAGTTTATTTTAGTACTATTAGTTATTAGTTACTATTACTGTTGGTTATTTTAATTAAAGGATTAGTTCACTTGCAAATAAAAATTTCCTGATAATTTACTCACCCCCATGTCATCCAAGATGTCCATATCCTTCTTTCTTCAGTCGAAAAGAAATTAAGGTTTTTGATGAAAACATTCCAGGATTATTCTCCTTCTAGTGGACTTCAGTGGCCTCCAAACGGTTGAAGGTCAAAATTATAGTTTCAGTGCAGCTTCAAAAGGGCTTTAAACGATACCAGATGAGGAATAAGGGTCTTATCTAGCGAAACGATCGGTCATTTTCGAAAAAAAATGTAAATGTATATGCTTTATATAAACAAATGATCGCCTTACGAGTGGTTCCGCCAAAACCGTTCTTTCGTATTCTTTAAAAAAAGCTTACGCTGAATGTCCTACGCCTTCCCTATTCAACTTACGGAACTGACGCAGCGTCAGTTACATTTTTTCCGTAAGTAGAATAGGGAAGGCGAAGGACATTCAGCGCAAGCTTTTTTAAAGAATACGAAAGAACGGTTTTGGCGGAACCACTCGGAAGGCGATCATTTGTTTATATAAAGCATATACATTTACATTTTTTTTCGAAAATGACCGATCGTTTCGCTAGATAAGACCCTTATTCCTCGCCTGGTATCGTTTAAAGCCCTTTGAACTAATCCTTTAAGTTAAACTAAAAGAAAATGAGAAATGTTGATTTGGCAACTAGCCTGGTATAAAATATGTAATTAAATTAACATGTATTTAGTTATATATTAATGTTTTTAGATTTAGTTGACTATAATAACTCTAATATTAATTCTCTTATTAAAGGGATACTTAACCCAAAAATACTGCATATGTTTTTCCTCAAAAAACAAACAAACAAAAAAAAAACCTACTTTTGAAAAAGTAAATTCCCTTGCTATTTTTAAACAGCATGTAGCATGCAAAGTTTCTCCCTCATGGTGTTGTTTTTCTTGTTCAGATGAGGGACATCCGTTTTTCTGACTTTGTGGATTCACTGAAGAGGATAAAGCGGAGCGTCAGTCCTCAAACGCTGGATCAGTATGTGCGCTGGAACAGAGAATACGGTGACACCACGTCTGTATGACACCAACACGCACTTGGACCTCCTAGTCCTGCAGAACTGGGAGGAAGTGAAATGTTTTTTACTTGGAATAAAAATTTTGACTTTTCTATGACTTTGCTTTTGCCACTAACCTGGTGACAGTCGTTTGGAGCTCAGGTTGAGTTCTTGGTTTGACTGAATTATGCCCAAAGCTTGAGATCTCAGCTGATGTAAAGCATGACAACAGATTTTTTCAACAGAACTGAGAAACTTTTTCCATACAAGTTTAAATCTGTACCTTGATTGGGTGTGTAAATTTGATTGATGTGTTTTGCTACATGTAACCGGATAAACTGAATCCTCGAATGACTTTGTGAAAGGAAACAATGCGTGCTGAAGTCAATCAAACGTGTTGAAGGATATAGGTGATGAATGATTAAAGAATGTACTGCTTGATCTCGTTTTTACTGTATTTTTCAGATTTGAATTTACAAACACTCCTGAAGTTCCTTCCATTTGCAGACAATAGGGGGCATCAATTGAAACTGTATGTGAATGTCTCCCCAAAGAACTAAAACATTATTGCTTCATGTACTGATGTTTTTCAAGTCTGCTGCGCCTTTAATAATATCAAATTTTGAAATGTTTGCAGTGAGCCATTGAGCAACGATTTGATTCATTTGTAAAGTGCATTACAAGATTTATATAAAGATTGTACTTACTGAATTGGTGTTGGTTTAAATTAAAGACGCTTAACTTTTTAAAACTATGCATTACATTTATAATAATAATAATAATAATGAAATATATTTTATATTAAAAAATAGTAATTTTTTTAAATTATTTATAATTCTATTAATAATAGTGCTGTCAATCGATTTAAAAAAAATTAATCACACATTTTTCTGTAATCGCGATTAATCGCACCTTACATTAACGTTTTTAATATATTTTTATATTGTAATAATTTCACATTTATTCTTCAAATTAATGTAGAAACAACATAAAAACAGTATATTTTAAATATTTGATCAAACAGGTAGGAAATATCCAGAATAGACCCTTTTCACAAGTCGGGTAGTTCATAGTTGGGTAAAATTCTATGGCGGTGAATGAGAGAATACATTAAATATAGTTTTTGTGTCCCCATTTTCTCAAATAGCAAAACAAAAACTCAACAGTTTTTTTTCTAATTTGATGAAAAGGTAATACAATACTTATAAGTAATTTACAATATAAAATATAGTGTTATAAATGTACATACAAGCTACAAAAGTTATTCAATTAAGAGCAGTGAGTGTTTTTTTCTTTGACTAATATTAATGACGGACTGTAGCAGGTTTATAAGGCTGCTGTCACTTTAAGACCTGTCGCACATGACGCGGATCTGCATCCCATTTTCTCACAACTCTTTGTGTTCATTTATGACTTTAACTCATTCAAGACTGTGCTTACGTGGATACTCGACAAATTTTCATATTTTGCCATTTTGACGTATTTTGTGTGTTTTTGTCCATTAAAACACAAAAGAGAAGTCAATGCGGCCTGACGTTCTCTTTTGTGTCTTGTCGTCGCTGTTGAATCGTTTAAAAGCATTTTGCACGAATAAGAGCGTGATCCTATAATGTAACGCGAGCTAAAGGATGACGGAAAAAAACGGATGCTGCGTTAAATATTTTTAAATGCGTTAAAATGGGAAAAAAAATAACAGCATATTTTAACAGCATAATAATTATGCATTTATAGTCATTTGAGCAATTTTCTACACTCCAAAAACAGCAACATTTTGAAGATCTAAAACATTTTCATTTCTGCTGTAAAGTGTAAACATCCGTTTTTAAAGGGACGTCTACTGCTTTCATCCTCTGCCACTTCTGATATTAATCTTTTACAGAGTGAGTGAGCTACATAGCAGCAAACCAGTCTTGTTAAAACTGAATATACAGCCCTTTTTGAAATTCACTGTGAAAAGCATTGACAGTTAATTGTTTTCTTATGGGCATTTAATACTGATCATATGGACGGCTTTTGATGGTCACACTCAAATCTGACACACATTTCTACACATACACATATAAATGTCCAGGTGAAATGTTGGACAGCTGATGTGGTTGTAAAGGCCTCAGTGGTCCAGGATGCGCAGGTTTCCTGAAACGATCTTGTTCTCTAGCATCGCTCCAGCCGGGATGTCAATTCTGTCTCCATGATTGGCAATAATGATAACTGTTCCCTGTTACACAGAAACAACAAGTTAAACGACAAGACAACACACAATGCTTGTGAATGCTCACAAATGCCTACATCCATATCCGTCCGTACCTTGAGTGTGACTTGTTTTCCGAAGGTAACGTCCCCTGACACAGTGAGGTGATCCAGCTCCAGCATGTCTGGGATGCTCTCAAACCTTTTCAGGAAGTCTCGAACCTAGAAAGTTCAATTTCTTTTATACTGATATGCAAAGTATGTTCTTACAAAGTTTGCTTAATATGAAAATATGAAATTGTATAAAAAGTACTTAATTACTGAACAATGTTTCAAGCCTTAAAAGCTTGAATAACTGATTTGCCTTGTTTTAAATGTAATATAATATAAACATTTTAAATCTAAAATATGATTATATATTTAATATTTTTAATATTATAAATAAAATAAATAATTTAAACATATTTCATTACTGAACAGCTCATTTAATATTTAATTGAATACTTCTAGGAAATGATTAACTTTATTAACATTTTTATTTTTTACGTAAATTTCTTTAATGTTTTAAATATATAATTTATATAATAATAATAATATAAATTGCTTATTATAGTCTATTATTATGATAATGAGTGACTTTACATTAACTCTTTCCCCGCCATTGACAGAATTTTTCAGCTTTCTGTGTTTACGCATCTTCTGAAAGAGTACAGTTTATCCTGATCAAAACAAGCAAAAAATGAGCAGAAACAAGCGATGAAAGCATTGCTTATGCACGTTGTAGTCTTGTGATTTTCTCAGCTTTTTGTTCAAAATGTTGTTTTTTATGAAACTTACCCACATTCAAGTGTTGATTAAAAAAAGAATAAATGTAGCTAGAATAAAATGAAATAAAAAAAGCAGAGCAAAAAGCAGAGGCTCTGTTCTTTCTTTTGATATATTGCATGTTTAGATATTCATACAATAAAATATTTTAGGGACCATGAAATTTTTATGAAAATTATCAAAAACGCTGGCGGGGAAGAAGTTGAAGGGCTTTTCACGCTTGAAATAGTTAACCCTGGGTCATTCTAAACCCGGGGTAAACAGAATCCTGGGTTATCTTCCTTCATGTTTCACACTGTTTCACATGTTTCTCACTCATAATTTACCCGGGGTTAACAATTAATCCCAGGTATTCGTAAGATGATGTTTCACATTGTACATTCCTAAACCCTGAGTTAACATTCTTATTTGCGATGTCAGTGTCACTGATTGGATGAACACAGTATGCGACATGTTTACTTAAAAGCTCTAGCATTACACATCCTCGTATTGCCGACTGTACTATTGAGTTTATACTGAATGCACATTTCGGACTATAAATGTAAGAATAAAATGGTCTCTTCACTCAAATTGTTACGTTTTCTGTCAGCATACTTAATTTACAGTTTATATACAATGCGCAGTGTTTCCGTGACTGTCCAAAGCAGGCAAATATGAGTACGCGATTGGTGGTCTGTTGCCAAGCATCTAGCTATAACATTTTAACACCACATCGTTTCACACTGTACAGGTTTGGCACCGCAATGTGGAGTTAACACCGCAAAAGCAGTGCTAACTCTGCTCTGGAGCAGGCTTTCATAACCCCAGGTAAAAAGGGGCGCTAACCTCGCTTCTAAATTACAAGTGTGAAACGTTCCATTACCCAGGGTTAAAAACAGTGTTTAGAACAACGATAACCTGGGGTTAAGCGCAGTATGAAAAGCCTTCCACGTCTAAGTGGGCGGCTCTTGGCCAGAATAAGCCGCTCAGTGAAAAGTCTGCCTCAGTGCTTACCTTGGTGAAGGAGCTGCCCAGTTTGACATGAGGTGTTGAGGGGAACTCTCTCTTGGGGCTCATGGTCAGAGACCCCGCGTCCATGCTGTACAGGTTGGACATGACCAGCAGGAGGTCAGAGGTGGTTTTGACGGGCAGGAAGCGACTGCGGGGTACGTTGATGCCAAGCGCGTTTTCGAAGCTCTTCATGGCAGAGCCCACAGCCGTCTCCAACTGAATGACATTCAGACCGCCATCTAGAGTCTGGAGACAGAAGAGGAATGCTGTTTCATACACAAAAGTCTACATGTGTTAATGCAGATGGTATGGTGTTCACCTTAGGGTTAACAATGATTTCCATGTCCATTGCGTTCTTTTCGTGAAGCCTTTTAATGGCCGGCAGGCTGATCCACAAGTTGTTGGTGTTGAAGATCTTGAACTTGGTGACAGATTTAAACTCATCTACGTGAGCTTTGGGCACCTGAGCGATCTCCAGCAGCCTGAGTTTACCATCATACTGTGTCAGCGTACCACCCTGAAACAAACAACACCATTTTACTACTGTAAATCAGCACTCCAGTGTGGTTATGTTTTTACTTGCATCCGACTTCGACAGACTGAACAGAAGAAATGAACCGGAGAAGATTTCCACGTCAAAGAAGGCGGAGCCACAGAGCACACCTACCTATTATGTGATGTTTACATTTCTGAAAATTTCACTTTGGCAAGCTGTTTAAACTCCAAAAGCAAACTCCAAACAAACTTAATTTTGCATGATTTTGTGCCAAATGACGTCACACAAGTTTGTTCTTGATTTTCCATAAAGTATATCAGGGCCTTAGAGGACCATTTCAACCAAAAATGAAAATTCTGTCATTTATTCACCCTCATGTCATTCGAAAAACAAATCTGAACACAAAAAATTTGAAATTTTGAAGAATGCTCATGCTGCTCTGCTTTTGTGTTTCACAGAATGAAAAGAGGAACACGTTAGCATGGTAAACACGCTCACCTTCACATCAGCTCGTGTCTTATCGGTAACCTCCATGACGAATTCACAGCGTTTGCCACTGGGCTGGCTCATCAGGTGGTTCAAGATGTGCAGGTCCACTGTGGCGCCCAGATTATCAATGTTGGACACAAAAATGTACTCTTTCCCTTCAGCGATGAGCTTGTCCAGCAGGCCGGAGTTGTAAAAGCTGGCATAGATGTCTCCGTGCCCGGGCGGGTACCAGGCTTCTTCATTCTCACCCGTCAGGCCCATGTTAGTGGCCACTGGTAACAACGACTCCTTATTGATCCTGGGATACCTGTGGAGGAGCGGAAAATAGACAAGTTGACAACCAAAAAGCAGTTCAAGTGCAGTAAGCGATATCTGAGAAACACTGTTGATATTTGAAATAAACCCAAACAAACACACCCCTTCATTGCTCTGCCCCCCAAAACACACACTGCAAGAGTGGATGTCTCTTAATCATAGATGAAGCGAAGCAAAATAATGCTTCGGTAAAAAAAAAAAAAAAAAAAGATGACGAATGAACAACAAGGAAGAACAAAAAGTGAACATAAAGTACACAAGAGTATATACAAGCAAGAGTTGGTTGTCCAGCAACACACCAGCTCCAGACAAACAATGACACTCAAACTGTCCTGTTACTATATAGCTAACATTAGCAGAATCAACGCAACCTCTGCATCTGTTTTCAGGCCTTCCTGTTTATGTCTCTCCAGCACTGGAAACCTTTTCTAATATTAACGCGGGTCCTAAAGCTCTTGCCTGATCATAACCCTTCTTTTTCCAGTGATAATCCTCTGACCTTTTCTCTTTTGTAATGTCTCCCAGCCATCTCTCTTTCTACAGTCTTTCTTCTCTCTCCTCCCCCATCATAAGTGGACACGTCTCCTACTGCTGACTGGCTACAATTTTCAATTTTAAAGCTGTGGCCTAGCAGTTGGGTGAATCACTCTTGAAATAATAATACCAGAGTTACTGATGTTTTACTGTAAGAATGGATGTTCCCTAAAGCTGGCTGATAAATAAAGTGAAGCATTCACAAACACCATAAACGTGTTTTAGTTCCCTTTAAATGTAAATCCTTTAAATTTAAAGGTATTCAGAACAGGAATGAAAAATATAACTATAAAACAAATTATAGTGCCATTCATTTATAAATGGCAAGCCTAAAGAAATGTATTTAAAGCAAAATTTAAAACTACCCATATTTGTTAAATGCGCTATACAAACACACTTGTGTTCACATACCTCACTCATTCAGCACAAACCCAAATGTGCACGCTTTGCACGTTTTGTGTGCTTGGCGTTAACAGTATTATTTAAGTTGCTCAGGAATATAAGTCACTGCATGTTTCTGATGATAAAAAACTGCGACTTGTATTCCGTAAAATACTAAAGTTCATATTTCTCACTGGCCTGGATAAGGATGTGTGTACTTGTGTGTATGCGTGTGTACCTGCTCTGGTTGAAGGTGTGTATCTTGAGGCGGTGATGTGTGTACTTCTGCAAGATCTTCTTAGTGTCCTCATCTGTGTTGAAGGAGTTCATCAGCACCAGCGGCACGTCTGCATTATACGACTTATTTAGATGCTGAAAGAGAAAGATTCCCCCGAGATCTTTAATTCGACACACCAAAATTCTCCAGTCGCTTTATTTTCGTTGTTCCATGTGAAATAACTTTTTTATATATAAATATCACATGTGTAAATTGATGTGCTATTTATTGTTAGTTATATCTTAAATGACTTACTGTATGACCATTACATCAAAGCATATGATCGCATAAAGTCACTCTCTATTAAATTATTTTAGATGTTAAAATACATCCTTTTCAAAACTGGGAGCAAAAATCTTAAAGAACACAATGTGATACTGATATGATTGTTCGTGTGTGGTTATGTAGTAAAACAGTCAGTCATGTCATTGCAGAGCCTAGCACGGGTTCAGAGGTATTTTTTATTGCATAACAAAATAGTGCTTCTTTTGAATTTCTTTCTAAATTTCTTTTGATTTTGTCATGTGGAAAAAAACTGTTATTATGCAACTCTAGAGTAAATGGTCATTGACACAGAGGGAAACCTTTACCAAGGTCTGAAACTGCAAACAGGATCTTATGTCATCTTAAATAGATTGTAACTGAGCCAAAGAAATGTCTAAACCCATGTACTTGGAACTAGATGACACATCATTCACTGTTTTGAAGTTACAGACAATTCAGTTGAAAAACTTACGAAACACAAAAAGTTTGATGTCAGTAAGATTTCTTTTTAAAGAGGACCTATTATGCCCTTTCACAAAGTCTTGGTTTTGTTTTTATGATCTACCAGAAAAGGTTTTCATGCTTAAATGTTCAAAAAACACCTTATTTTTCACATATTTACATTGTTGCAGCACCTCTCTTCCCAGTCTGTCAGTAACGCTCTGTTTAGTTCCTGTCTCTATGAAGCCCCTCCTTCTGAAAAGCACAAAGTGCTCTAATTGGTTGGCTGGATCAATAAATAATACAATTATATAGCGCATTTAACAAACGCGGGTAGTTTCAGTTTTACTACGAGCATGTTTGGGAAATGTCACGCCCCTTACCATAACAAGGAGTTTCAACACACTACTAATGCAAACAGGTCTCGCCTCTTTTATTTTGGTATGCCATGGGTGGCAAATAATGAAGAATATTGTGACATGTTCATTCCTGGAAGAAAATTTAAGACTACAATGGAGGCATTTCAGGGAGTTGAGAAACAGTGTGCACTGATATAGAGAATAACTGTCTTTGGAGTGACTTTGTAGCTTTGCAGACACTTTGCAGGAAGCATGTGTGATGTAATACCTCAATCTGCTGTACAGTCAGGTCCAGGAAAGTGTTTTCATTCCGCACGCTGATGAGACTTTTGGGTCCTTTGCAGCCCATGCTGGTCCCCAAACCTCCATTGAGCTTCACCACAGCCAGTTTATTAAGGCTGGATGCCACATCTGCAGGAAGACCCTTCAACTTGATCTTCTCATAGGGCTGGATCTGTTGAAGCAAGAGAAATAATGAGGGAGAGAAAGACACACGTAAACCATATCATTTGTCCACTGAGCTGTATAGTTGCATGCCAATAATATTGTTTTATTAGAGAAAGTCCTTTTTGAGGTTAACCTGACCACTTTTATTCAGAGTGAAGATTTTGGGATGTATAGTTTATTTCACTTTTCAGTGTAGGGTTTATTTACTCCAGGCAAACAGAGCTGGTCCTTCAAACTGACCTCAAAAAATCTCATTTCTTGCAAAGGCATTAACCCTGAGATCATGACATGAAGACTTACATATTATTATTACATATTCCTTTATATGAATCATGAGCTGTCAGATGTCTCAGAATTTGAATTTGGGTATGTTGCATTTGATAAGAGCTTCCTGCGTGCAACTAATCTATATCTGCACACACATCTACACAGATGAACAAACCATGAATTAGGCAAAAGTCAAAGTCCAATGACTCAGAAACTGAGTCCCCAGCAACTATCCATCTGTTTAATCTACAAGTTGCCATTTTATTTATTTTCCTTGTGGTCCACTTGAAATGTTAGTCTATCATTTTGCATCAAAAACAATTCAAAATAATTTACATTTTTGGGTTAAAGAAATATTATGCATTCAAGTTAAGCTTATTTGACAGCATTTGTGGCATAACGTTGATTACCACAAAATTAACTTCCACTTCATTTCTTAACTTTTCTTTTTTTAAAAGCAAAAATTTTGTTTACACTTATAATGGAAGTGAATGGTGCCAATTTGTAAACGTTATAGTCGGCATGACACAGATGTTGCAATCGTCTTTTCTTCCCTATTGTGACGTATATCCAAGTGAAATGGCTTTAACAACAAGAAAAAATGTAGGATGGGACTTGATTTTGTCCATGGGGAATTGATTGGATGGTTGTGGTTTGCTATTGGTTGATCTCGTGTGAGTGACAGGTTGCCCCGCCCTCACACCAGTAAACACGTCATCAGAGAAGAGATGAAGCTGCAAGAGGGAGGGGAGTTATTTTGATTAAAGGGGACCTATAATGCCACTTTTAGTCTCTGGTGTCCCCAGAATGTATCTGTGAAGTTTCAGCTCAAAATACCCCACAGATCATTTATTATAGCTTGTCAAATTTGCCCCTATTTGGGTGTGAGCAAAAACACACCATTTTTGTGTGTGTCACTTTAAATGCAAATGAGCTGCAAATGAGCTGCTGCTCATTCAAGCCGGCCGGCTTTAACAGCTCGCGCTTCGGTTGCTCAACAACAACAAAGCTGGTGAATCTCACGCAGACAAAATGACAATTGTCATTAACGGTGTTCAGCCTTACATTGTTCAAACCGGAGTTGGACACTGATGGAGAGACTAGTTAATGGAAGTTAATGGTTAATTGTTAATGGTGAGAATTGGATTGAAAGTGTGAAATCAATTTCTCTTTATAAAACCCCTTTAACAGAAGTATACTCAAGTTGAATGTCAGTAAAGTTAAAACCACAGGCCTAATATAAGTTTTAAAAACCATCTCTCTCCTGACTGAACGTCCGCCAGTGCGACAAAACAAAACATTTGAGACGTCGACTGAGAAAACGACACGCACAAATACACACTCTTTCAGCTGACCGATCAAGCATCCAGCCAATGAGCGCTTCCACGGATGAGGACTGAAATAGGACCATTGAGAATTACGCTTTACGCCGCAATGCTGATCTAGAAGCAGCCGGGACGTTTATTTCGTAATGGGTGTGATGAGTGTCGATCTAATGGAGCTGATTTCAGATCAGCCTGCTTTACTACGTGCTGTAACATGAGTTTCACAACGGCTGAGTTAAAAGAAATGTCAGCCAAGGTTGTGGGATGCTGGAAGTGCTGTACTATTCATAGTTTAACCTTCAGTGTGGGGGCATTTCTAGAGGGTTAAACGTGGGTTATTTGGGGAGGGGATCAACAGGGAAATGTCATGGACTTGATAAAGCACCCATACACATGCACGTTCACACTGTTCAGCGGCTCTGTGAATGTGGTGATAGGAAAGTTGCAGAAGCACAAGTATATGTAAAAAAAATATGTAATATTTTATAATTTTGTGTTATAAAAAGGATATCTATTTAGGACAACTGCAGTTGAATTACATTATATGTAATGTACACCTAAAATGTACAGTGGACAGCACTTTTCAAATGCACTTATTTATTTTATAAAGAGAAAAAAAAAAATATTGGGAATGATTATATCCTGTTTTTTTAAGTAAAAATGAAAAAAAAAAAAAAATTCTATGTATTCATAACATTTTTACTAAAAAAAGGTTATCATCGTTAGTTAAAACTATTAAAACATTTCTGTTAATTGAAATAAAAATGAAAATCAAATAAAATAAAATAAAATATTAATATTTATTAGTTTAAATATTAGTAAATTTAAACAAAAAAATCTGAATGTCGCCTTGGTAACAAACTGAAATTTTTAACTGGAAATAAATAAAAAATATAAATAAAAGCTAAAACTGAAATAAAAATAAATAGCAATATCAAAAAAATATACTAAAATGACAAAAGCACAAAGAAATTACTGAAAATTAAATTAAAATTAACATGAAAACTGAAAATATAAAAATAAAAGCTAATTCAAAATATTAATAAAACTACAATAAAACTAAAATAACACTGGTAATAATATATGTAACATTGTTAAAACAATATCTATTTTTACTACACAGTAGTGGCCAAAAGTGATGTCCAGTCTAGGAAAATTGACATCTTCACCCTTTATTCAAATATTATTAAAAATGTGTTAAAGATTTTAGATTTTAGTTCAAGAAATGATTAACACATGCACAAAAAAAAAAAAAAAAAGAGAGAACCAAAAGAAATATTAATAACTGACTATGTTGTAGTCAATGTGTGCTTTTTCTTGTGAGCATTTTTCTTTTTGCACAGTAAAATAAAACCTATGCTGTAGTTTTCCTTTTTTGCCAAATAATTTTGTCAGATAAATACCTTAACGAAGTTTAATGTTTTGTTTTTCCTTCATACTTCAAATATTTAAAAAAAATATGATTTTTTCCCCCTCGTATTTTGATGGTTAAAACTTGTAGGGTCATTAAAAACAAATATCCACTCCAAACCTTACTTTTGGCCACTACTGTATATCTTAATATGTAATTTTTAATTCCGCATCCAAGCACTCATCGCTCTCACCGAGTCTTCAGGTGGTCTCTGGATCTTGGCCCAGTCAACAGACGGTCCCTTCTCCTGAAGGAAACGGTGAAAGAGCTTCTTGAAGCCCTCAAAGTCCTTCCTGGAGATCTGCAAGAGCACAAATAAGCATATCACAGTTACATTTCTCACAATTTCAGCACATTTTTAGCTTGGTAGAATGTTAAGCTCTATATCCTGAAGTTCAGTATTCAATAATGTGTATTATTTCAGGGCCAAGAGTGAAGAAGAGTCTTTCTATATGAAATCAACAAATCCCAAGTCACACTAGACAGGCAAACATTTGTGAGGGTTTTGGGAAGCTGTCAGCCTTCACCAGAACTATGAAGAGAAAACACAACTGAAACTATCCTTGTCCCATAGACTGCCATTGCAAGAGCATTACTGTAGACAAACTGCACACTACTCCATAGAGATGAACTTGTATTACACCTGGAATATTCATTTAATGGTTTATTAAAATGTTTCAGAATACTGAATCTGAATGCTTTATAAAACTGAAACTGAATCAACACATCATACAGTTACGGGTGCGTGATTAATCATATCCCTAATTACTCTGTTTAACACTGTGCAGCATAAATGCATAATTAATACTCCTTTAACCTTTAGACTAAACCCTCTGGTGCTGCATCATGGGACGACAGACTGTAATTAAGGCACACTTCCTTCGTTAGGTCAGAGTTTCATAAAAACAAATTAATAAGACTGCATGCTGTGCATGCCATAACTGATCACATTATTAACAGCAGCTTCATTGTGAATAAACATTGCAAACTGGGCTGAATAAAATAGATTTCCAATATGTGCACAAGACTTCAAATTAATCACTTATTTTATAAGTGCAAATAGCAATTAGATGCTATTTACACCAAGTGAAAATAGCCAATTTTCTTAGTGATATTTACACTAGGTGAAAATAGTGATAGATTCTATTTACACCATGTAAAAGTATCAATTCTTGACAGATACTATTTGCACCTCAGTATTTTTGTACATTAATAGGATGCAATAATATCATTGAGTGTAAATTATTATATTTATTAAAATTATTAAATGAATGCTGCCCTATAGAGTACCTCAGGGATGACGTGTTTTTGTAGGCCAACCCGGAAGTTGGCGGCACACAGATTCCCTTGATCAAAAGCCTATGCATTTTTCCCATAGACTTTTGGAAAATCGCAAAAAATAAGCTTTGTGTTTAACAAAGGGTTATGACACTTACACGTTTTGTCTATCAAGATAATCTTTACAAGTTAACACAACATTTATACATTTTGAAGCCTAAATAAAGTAGTCAGGATCAACGTCACCACCACCAAGCTTTCTCAAACTTTCTTTAGAAAACAACTTTATTTAAAAACATGCTTGCTGATTATGATCTGTGCTGTGTATGAATACTTATCCACTTTTTCATGAGAAATGCTGTCCAAATGTCCTGTTTGTCATGATGACGTCTAAAGTCCCCGCCAAAGGAAGTAGTCCCTTTTAGCAATTTGTTAGCAACCGCCGTTTTTAAGACACAATAAAGGTTTAAAAAAAAATCACAAGCGGGTTATAACTGGTGTGTTTTATGTCATAGATCAAAACGTGAAAATATTTAGAGGCTTTGTTAACCTTATTTCAGGCGATTTAGCAAAAACCCATTCAAAAAACCCATTGACTTTGGGGCGATGGAACCGGAAGTCCTAAAATGCTAACTTGCTTCCGGGTTTTGCTTACAAAAACACGTCATCCCTGAGGTACTCTACTGGGAGAATAAATCCTTCCCCTTACCCTACCCAATAAACACTTTTAATGTTATTAAACACTCATTTGCCATTTATTTCCACTTTTAGAACATTATTTTCATTTTTATTGAAAATAAATGCATTTCTGATGTGATATGTGATGGGAAAATGGAGAAGAGCGAGCTCGGCAAAAGGCGGATTGGAACCCGCATCGATCGCGTTAAAAGCCAGATCTGCGAGCCTTACTAGCTACTGTTGCGCCACTGAAGACGTTGAATTCTGCACTTCTTTTTTAAAACTTGAGTGGCCCAACCAGACATTGGTGGGCGGAGCTAGTGTAAATAGCGTTTGCCAACAAGGGATGCTATCTGCACTTAGTGTAAATAAACACTCAGTTTTATATTAGGGCAATGCATGTACCAAGTCCTTAAAAATATAAACATTTTTTGGTAACACCTTACAATAAGGGTTCATTTGTTAACATTAATGTATGAACTAACAATGAGTGATACATTTGTTACAGTATTTATTAATCTTTGTTAATGTTAGTTAATACAACTCTAGCTGTTCATTATTTGTTACCTAATGTTAACTAATGAAACCTTACAGTAAAGTGTTACCCCCTTTTTTTTAATGTTACATGCATTTTGGAAAAACATTCAAACTTTTTTCAAAACAAATTGAATGTGTTTGATTTAATGGCTCTAAAAAAAGTGGCGTAACCTTCAAGTAAAAAGTGATAAAATATTTACCTTGCACCTTGAATAAATGTGAGTATACACATTTTAATCATTATTTTCAAACTTTTCATGGTAAAAATAGGTTTTACAAAGTTCATGAATTTTTTAATCATAAATATCATGAAATTTTCATTATTTTACAACCTGAAATGTAAAAAATCTATTTAAAAGGCATACAGATATATCTATATCTTATATTTATTATAGTAATAATTTGCTAATTTTAATCATTAATAATTAATAAAAACAACTTATGTAAATAAAATCTTGATATGCTTCACATACGATTATGGAGGTCTACTGTCACAGTATGTATGATTTGCATTAATAATGTATTTTTGAATAATTTAAGAGATCCAGACAAAAAAATTGCTTCACGTCATTACGGTTACTGACCTTTAAAACAACGCAAGTTTATAGCATGTTCCCGTTCTGCTATGTAAACGTGTGTGGGGATATATTTGGGTACATGTGTGAGTTGGGCAATTAGACATGTATATGGAGTCAAGGACAGAAGCACCACTGGAACGAGTGCATAAATTGAAGGACAAGGGTCTCACCTCAGCCTCCAGGTTCTTGGCGGTGGTCAGGAGCTTCTCCAGCTCTGTGTGCATGGAGTTCTCATGCTGCAGTCTCAGCTTCTCCTGAAACTCCGCCATCCCTGCATTAGGACTGCTTCTATACAGATCTGACATGCAAACACAAGGAAAAGAAAACATTACTTACAACATTAAATGCTTTGATGACTTTGCAACTGATGATTATTATCATTCTTAGGAATATTTTGTTCTACCATGGATCTCTGAAGTACCATGAGTATCATGTAAATAATGTAGGTATATATCAGAGTAGCATTATTATCATCTGACACCATTGTACCACCAAAGCAGGCTATGAAGAAACCACTTACCAGCAACAAAAGACATTATCAAGAACTTCTGACAACTCCCAGCTTTAAAAACAGTATATATCAATCCTGAATGTATTTCACCAGTCCAGAGAGGTCCAATTACACCATCAACTGTAGTACAGTTCCTTCTATTACACTATATAAAACTACAACTGCCTCAAAGTAGCAGTAACAAGATGCTTTGAGACCCTCAGATGTACAGACTTCAAAAGCGTTCAAAACAGAGCATCCGAACTCGAAGCGAACCCTCTGTATCAGATGAGATTTCAGACAGATTCAGACTGTCACGTTCAGGACACCCGATCAGGGCTTTGTAACGCACTGCTGCAATGACCGAATGCGCAGAGAAAGAGAGAGAGAAAATCGCACGATTCTTTTAATAAACTCCAGCACTGCCCACCCGTCACGTCACGGACTCGGGGAAAAAAAAGTAAATAAGTACAGAAACAGTAAACAACTCTTGCAGGTACATTATTTAATGTGCCAGGTGAATTATTAATTACTTCACCATCGCTTTGTCATGTGCAGCACGAACTGGACGCTGTTGACACAGGACGTGTTCTGAGCGCTGGACGTTCGAATGGAACGCGTTCTTGAATCCGTCTCTGCTCTACTGGTGGCGGGATTTTGATTAATCCCAGTGAGTGACTTGAATCTTTTGAATTCTTTAAGAGAAAAAAAAAGACAACATTTCTTTGGGTAAGTGAATCCGGTTAACTAAAACATAGTTTCTTTTTTGTGGGTTCATCTGCTGTAATTGTGGTACTTTTGATTAGAATTCATCCCAGTGACTCGAATCTTTTCGATTCGGTCACTAAAACGTTTCCTGTTCCTTTCTGTGGGTAAAATGACCGAACCGGAGTGAAAAAAAAAAGTTTAACGAAACAAATTCATTGTTCTTTATTAACTTTGTGTCATTTTGATTGTGTTTGTGTGTCAGTTTTACACATTCTTGAGCCTTCATTCTCTCCAAATTCTTGTTCAGTGAATCGCGTTCAGACTCAAAACCGTATTGTGAGTGTTATTATATGTTAGTATTCGTATCGAGATACTATTATAGTTTTTATTTTTCTGTTTTCCGTTTTCATTGTAATAATTGCGACTTTATATCTTACAATTTCGAATTTTATCTCGCACTTTGCGATTCTTCTAGCTGTTTCGAACGCAATAACTGTTTGAACGCCCCCTTTAAATGTCAAGTGAACAGTTACAGTTGACTGTTTGACTGATACAGCACACAGCTATTGCATGAGGGGGCGTTATCTTTTTTCTGCTTTAATACAGACCCGAATAACTGCTTCTCTCTGTCCAAACACGACATAAGTCATAGATAACCTCCTTTTCCAGTTGATAGGATTAAATCTGTCTTGAACTTTGCCCTATATAAACTCCAAACTCAATGGCCCCTTGCAAGCAAGCACAAGCACACTGCCCACACAGATAGTGGTTTTGAGGGGTTGGGGAACTATAATACTCAAGCACATCTAGACAGCAGACAGGCTTGCTTTCCTCATTTTTTGACAAGCCATGCGAGGATACTCACGTCCACTGCGCAACAAGCTGCTTCAAGGGCGGAAGTGGCGCATGAAAACGGTGTGTGGGTATGATGTTTGTTCACGGACCAATCAGAGAAGGGGGCGACTTGGCTCGACCAATCAGATAACAGCTATTTGGGTTTATTTGTGGATGGCGTTCGACCGAGTAAAGACATGAAACAGCGTCATCTCTTGGTTATGGTTGTAAACAAACACACTTTTATTTTATCCGTGCATTTATTTAGCCTAGGTTTATATAAAAGCTTTATAAGAAAAAAAAAATAAAATCATAATTTACCAAACTCATTATGACAAAAATTAGAAATTACGACAAAGTAGTGTAAATCATATTTATGAAAGTCGAAATTGACATACCAAGTTAGAATTGTGACAAAGTCTAAATTGACATAAATTATATCATAATTTAGATTTGATGGCATAATTGTAACCTTTTGTTATAATTTCGATTTTTTTTTTTTTTTGTCAATTACTTTATCTCGTATGACTTACTGTCAATATTTCGACTGTCATAGTTGACTTTGTATCTTATAATTATATCTATCTCCTAACTTTGACTTTTCATCTCATAAATATTAATTAGTATGCTATAATTTTGATCTTTTGTCATAAATAGGACTCACCAAACCATGACTGTTTTTCTTATGTGGTGGAAATGAGCCTCCATAGGTTTACCATCCCTTTCGACCAATGAAATTCAATGATTGATTGATTGATGAGTCCTTCTTTATTAATAGATAAGGATTTCTAAAATAATTACTTGCTATTATTCATATTCACTAATAATTTCATATGACTCTCCCAGGCCATGAAAAGATACAGTAATAAAATTTTTCTTAAGTTCTCCATGTTATACAAGTAAACTGGCCTGACTTGCTGTCTGCAATGAAACAGGAGACTCAGACCGAAGCTCCAAGCTTCCCCTGGCGCTAATTATGGAAACATATTTACACAATAATTTTGAGCTAAATATTCAAGTAGCTTTTTTATATTTTTAACTTCAGTGTGTTCATAGCTAGAGATGACATGGACATAATCTTGAATGAGAATGGCATAATCCAAAAAAATCTGACATCCATTTTCCACATGTACTTTTATTGTTGTATGACAGGTGATCATTATTTTGGTCAGGACAACCATGTGCGTAACGGTTTTAATTGGAAAGGTTCTCCTTCAGGTGTTGCCCCGGACACTCCAAGCAGAGTAAGTTACATTGCAAACGTTTCTTGTGAAGTTACACACGCACGCATACGTTAAGATACATGAATATCCACACACACACGCACAAGCACACACACACGGTCAGCTGTGAATTCTACAGTCGGGGATTTGGGGCCTTTGAAGTGTCTAACTGCTGCTGTGTTGTCGTGGAGTCATCAAGTCACGCTCCAAGGAAGGTGACTGCCGTGTCTCTCTCCTCTACCAGCTCAGCGGCGGTGGCGTCCATCTTAGCACGGGAGAAATCGTTGATGGAGAGTCCGTCAACCACCTTCCAGGTCTTGTTCTGTTGGGGTCGACAAACAGAAACACACATGGAAATGATCAGTACTAACATATGCCTTATAAACCTTATATTTCTTAACTACTACTTAATGCTTTGATTTCATTTCTTTATTATTTAAAGTGCCCCTATTATGCTATTTCTAAAGGTTCCTAATTTTGTTTTGGAGGTCTTCTACAATAGGTTTACATGCATCCAAGGTCAAATAACACTAATTTCCTTATAATACACACTTCAACATCACCTCTTTTCTCAGTGTCCGAAACGGTTCAATAAAGATTCAGTCTCTCTAAACCCCTCTTTTCCGAGAACCTGCTCCGCTCTGATTTTTCAGATGGCCCAGTCTGTTGTGATTGGTCTACCACTTACAGCGCGTGTCAGAAACGAAAGGCTCATTACCATATCTGAATTTCAGCTTCGGATCTTCCTCAGCACTTGATACGCAGTGATACAAACAATAATAATATGGCATCAGTTTTACTGTATTAATTCAAGGCCGAGTCCTCATTGTGCAAAGGGATTTGCTTTCGCAACTCAGAAAACAGCATATTCTCGTCATTGACAACATGAACCAAACTTATCTTAGCTACAACTAGTGTTTGAGGGTCAAAGTAGACATTGTTTGAGGGGAGCCAATGAAGAGCATAGGCTGGCCTTATGCAAATTTGTTAAAAACCTACGTAGGTTCACACAAGAGTAGAATTACTGACGACTTGTCCATTTACCGTGCGCTTTGATCTTTGAAACTTCACAGACCTTTTACATTCACAAACAGCTATATTACACACTGCATGAAAGGTAATATCCAAAAAAGCATAATAAGGGCACTTTATTTTACTGGTTTTTAGGAATTTAGAACTTTCAGTGATGAAGACAAACCTTAATCTTAACAGGGAAGGAGTACATGAGGTCATCAGGAACTCCATAGGAATTACCAGAGGAGTAGACGCCCATAGACACCCACTCGCCCTGCTCAGAGACAGAATTATTTAGCATTATTAAACTCATGGACGTGGAAATATACAGGGGGGAAAAAGGAATTTTTTTACTCTACTTTCAACCAGACACTCAGTGGATCTGTAAAGGTTTCACAGAGGTGCAAACTCACATCAGGAGTGCCGAACCAGATGTCCCTCATGTGGTCACAGATGGCTTTGGCAGCAGACATTGCGCTGGAGAGCTTCCTGGCCTTGATGACAGCTGCACCTCTCTGCTGCACCGTCTGCCGTATAGAAATTAAAAGACTTGCAGATGGGTAAATTAAAGCAATAAGACACAAGAGGTCATGTGTAAAGGTGTGGTCACATTAGAGCACTTGTCTATTATCAACAGTGTAGCCATGTATGAAGAACAACAAATTTGTTAACAACAACAACAATAATTTTAATGTGTCTAATCTAATGTAAGGTTGGATCTGGGGCTGCATGATTTGAAGATAAAATCCCATTGTGATATGTCTAATGTAATAAAAACAAATTGTGATTTAAAAAAAAAAAAATTATAGGGCTGCACAATTCAGCCTCAAATTTTGTTATCAATGTCAATATCGCTATAAAATAAAAATTATTATTATCCCTAGTTGGAACTATCCATTTTATAATAAACATAAGACCCGACAAAGGCAAGCATAATTTGTTTGTCAAGTCATTTCTTTGATCTCTTTTTTGAGATCACTTATTTATACTAGAAAAAATTAGATTACACAGACAGCAAATTTAGGCTTTTCAGACTTTTCTCCTAGAAAAAAAAACAAAAAGGGCCTGATAATCTCACAAAGGTGGTTCAGATGTTGGACTTACAGAGATGAAGTCGCCCTTCAGCCAGCTTTCGTCATTCACGGCGTCAAAGGCTGCCAACTCCTTCCCATGGTGGTTCACGATAGCGTGGTGCACATCTGGGTACTGAGTTGAGGAGTGATTTCCCCAGATAATCACATTCTTCACACTGTCAGAGGACACACCAACACGCATCGCCACCTACAGGCATGGAGAAAAACTGCAGATGAGCAAGAAGCCTGTATGTGTGATATGCGCTAACAATGTTATCTGCAGGGAGAGCTAAAAGTTCCTCTAAAATGGCATATGATAATCACACCTGATCTACATCAACATCGAAGTCACTCTGATGGTCTATAAACTATTTTAGAGCACATAATTATAAATAGCTACTCTAGAACTAAGCTAAGATGTGGGACACTGCCATTGAGTTGGACAATAAGAAAAGCTCAGTTACCTGCAGCTCTGGAATGCACAAAGACTGAGTTAGAGAACTTCAATAAAGCAGAATAATAACTGAAGGTGAATGAGGCAGTGGGGTTCGGACCTGAGAGCGGGCCCTGTTATGGTCCAGACGGGTCAGGCAGGAGAAGTTCTCCTTAGGAATGGACGGAGCAGATTTGGAGGCGATCAAACAGTTGGTGTTGGCTGGGTTCCCGACAACTAGCACCTATGGAAAGAAAAGAAAAAGTGAATGGCACAACAGCAAACTCCAAAAACTGGTCTGTATCGATTTATCACATTGTTGTCTAACATTAAATGGCTAGAAAATTCATGAAAACTATAAATCAAGGGCACACAAAAACTAATTCAAGCTGCATTATTTATTGCTGCATTATTATGTGACATTTACCTTGACCGTCTTCTTGGCGTACTTCTCCAGTGCTTCACCTTGGGTTTTAAAAATGGCCACGTTGGCCTTCAGGAGGTCCTTTCTCTCCATGCCCTCTTTCCTTGGCATAGAGCCCACCAAGATGGCAGCATCAAGGTCCTTGAAGCCCACCTCAACCTTATCAGTAGGAATCACCTCTGTGAGGAAAGAGAAACAAAAGGACACATTTAGGTCAACAAAATTCCATGGCAAGTTCATTACTGATTTTTAAAAATCACTGTATGAAAACTTTCCAGCTATTATTGCAAATTACAAAAAATATTTATCTAAAAATAAAGAAAAATAATTGCTTGTTAAATGTTGAACAAACTGACTTGGCCAGGAAAAAGAAAAAAAAAATTGTATATTGAATATTAAAATAAATTATAGACTATTTTAGTTAAGCAATCAAGGGAGAAATGCATGTGGCTGAATGATAAACTGCACATGCACACATTTTAGCATCATTATTGGGTAATGCAGCCTCATTATGTTTGTACCTAGACTATTATTTCTCAGGAGCATATGCTGACATTATCTCCTGACACTTTCATCTCTCATCACCATAAATCATTTATCAGGCTGTCGATATTCCCTGAAGTGGCTCATTTCATTGATTATCTTCAGAATGACAGTTAGTAAAGATCTGTTTATCAGAATGGACTTCAACCAAAGCACAACATCTGTGATATAAGTTGTTCTTTGGCCGCCCCCTCCTCTCCGCCTCCCATTGTTGCAGCACCATCACACTTCTCATTGGTCAGTGACTATCCTACAGTCGAGCCAATAAGATCAGTCAGAGCTGGTTACACCTCTCTGTTATTCAAACACAGCGTACCACATGCTGTTTTCTGCTACTGCTGCAGATCCATTCTGCAGAGTCATGCTTGCTCTTCTGCATTTTAATACATGCCAGATGCTGGCTATAAATAAACCAAGCTGCAGTAGAAAGAGTCACTTAAGAGTCCGATGAAAACTGTTCCATTGTGATGCGGTCCAAATTGCTTAAATCAAGAGAAGTAACCCCTCACCCCTCAGAAGAGGAAGAGCACAATCCTGCAGTTCCATGACAACCCCATCCAGCACGGGCAGCATGGGAGTGATGTCCAGAAGCACCAAGATGATTGGCTGACAGAGGCAAAGAGAAACAACATTCACGTTTCACTGCATCAGCCACAGACAAAAAAACATGTTCAGGATATTAAACGTGCAGCATAGTATACATTTCAGACAGCAGACATGCAATTATACACGTTTAGTAGGACACTTCATACATGTCTTCTTTACATTTCAGGTTTTAAATTAGTGAGTGATTGGCATACAGTATAGGCAAATGCACATTTTGACAAGCGCAGCAGGAAGTAGTGATCGACCGATATGGCTGAAATTGACATAATGCATTGCCAATATAAAACAATACATATGTGATATAAGCTAAGCTATTGAGATGTACACATACAATGAAATTACACATTTTTAATAAACCTTACCAAACATTTACACAATATTTACTCAAGACTTAAAATGTTAATTTAAAATGTTTGAAAACTATTTCAATACAGGCTATTGATGGCCACCATTTTTGTGGCTCTCTAAAGAATAGCACCTAACAATGCCATGAATAAATTTATATTTATATAATTGCAAGAAAAAAGTCAGAAATGTGAGATACCCCCAGTTTCACAGACAAGGCTTAAGCTAGTTCTAGACTAAAATGCAGGTTTGAGCTGTTTTAAATGAAAGTAACTTGTATTGACATATCTTAAAATTGTTTTATCTCAAGACGCACACCAGTAATGTTTTTTTCTAGGGTATGTTTATAAAAGCTACTTAAATGCCCTAACTGAAATAAGGCTTAATCCTGGCTTAGCCTAAGCCCTGTCTGTGAAACCGGCCCATAAACTCACAATTTGGACTTTTTTTTCCTCACAATGGGCTATATGCAGTTACTTCCTGGTTGTAGTTAAGCCAGCTTGGGCATTTCCAGTGAGCTGTTAATTCTGTAGTCGCTGTACATCGACACAAAACCATCAATGGTTGACTTTTTAATGTTGTATTCATTATTTTAATGCAGTTATCACATTTACCTAATTTGCCAATAAACCAGTTTTATTGATTGCAATAAAGACGAAGCTATTGGGACCATTTAAAAACGCAGTGTCTGTAATTAGACACGCACACACATTTTTTCCCCAGCACTTTAAATGTTATTTTTAATGTGATGACCACAAACATTATTTGTTCATCCTTCTGAGATTTTCCCCATTGTAAAACCGAATGTTTAAAAATGTAGGACACTCAACATTTGATAGAAAACACTTATTTAAAAATAAAAAAGACAATAATTACCACTTTAACCAGCAGATGGCGGCAAAGTAGCATTTATTTGTGCATATATCAGCCATTTTCTCTTATCGTTTTTCACTTCGTTTTTGACTAAATATTAAACATTATAAAATAACTAGGTTTAAAAATACATTTTGTCAATGTGAAGTATGAAATACTTAAATCTTAAGAAAAACAATAACTTTTCTTGTGAATGAATGACACAGAAAGCGAGCACCGCGCTTTCCCTTTGTGATCGCAGCAGCTGTCAGTCAGTGCAGTGCAAGATCAATGATTTCAGCACACTTGTAAAAACACACATTTTATTCAATTAATCTAAAGTGCACAATAAATATTTAATTTTTGAAGCTATTTTTTCCACATAAACGTGTGAAAACTGATGGTCGAATTTAATTTAGCCGAGGAGGAACAATGAGATTTTTTATGCTACGTTTAAATAACTAAATTAATGCTATGCCTGACTATCTAAGTGACTATATTCTGATTATAAACTAAGTATTACACTACTAATGCTCAACACACCAGCAAATGACATCTCACCAGACATTTTCGAGCTGGCTTATATTATTGCGGAAGTTCTAAAGAACGTTCCGTGCATATAGCCCATTGCGAGTGTCTCTCACAATTCTGATTTTGTTTCTCAGAAATGGAAGATAAAAACTCGCAATTGCAAGCTGACTTTTTTTCTCAGAACTGGACTTTATAACTCACAATTGCAAGTTTATATTTAACAATTTTGAGATATAAACTCGCAATTGCGATTTATTTTTCAGAATTGCAAGTTTATATCTCACAACTTTACAACTCGTAATTGGGAGTTTATATCTCGCAATTGAAAGAAAAAGTCAGAACTGAGAGAGATAAAAAGTCACAATTACTTTTAGTATTTTTTATTCCGTGGCAGAAACAAGCTTCCATACTTATATCTCAAAGCATCTAGTAATATTATTATTGTATTTTGCGGTTATCATTCAAATATTCATAAAGAATATTTTATTGTTATAGGCTACCTATATGATTAGGCTATTAATTAATGCATCAATTGTATTGTATTATCGGAAACATAAATATTTACCTGTATCAGTCGGTTTCTAATTATCAGTTAAAAACAATCCCAAAATGAGTAAATATTTCAAGTGTTCCATGCATACATGCACACAATACATGTATTACGTACTGCAGAAATAGTCAGAAGCTTATTCTGAACATAAACAGACATGCATCACAGATGAACCAAAAGAGTCGCATATTTCAATCACACATTTTTATATAACACAAGAGCATGGTTTAAAATCCAGTTTGTTCCACTTGCAGTTTCCTGTTACGCAATAACACAGTCCGTCTCTGTCTCACCTGGTCCTTGCCGAACACATCTCCTTTAGCAATGCTGTAGAGCAGAGAATAGGCGATCTGTCCGGCTGCGCCAGTCACCAGGACACGGATCGGTTCGGCCTGCAAACAAACAAAAGTCAACAGCATGACCTATTTATATGAACAAAGGCCTAGCGATCTGGAAAGAGTCACAAATTACATCAGAAGTTGCAGATTTGAGTATTTACCTGTTTTATACAGTCTATTGTATTTACACATAATTGTTTTAGCGAATTCATTTCTAGGTATATCCTCAGTGAATGAATGAAACGGTGATGCAAAGGATGCTCCGCACAACTCGACGCACTGTAACGATAGTAACGTCACTATGTGTGCGCGAGACTGTTACTTCGACGAAAATTTCCACCACGAAGTATTTACGATGTGACAAAATTGCGACAAAATAGCGCCAATGGGTACAAACGATACCACCTCATAATTACACCCACTCCACAAAAGCGGAAATGGCAGTTAAACGTTCATAAAACTGCTTCAAAATGATTCGATATGAATAGTTACGTGGCTCGTGATCACATATTTCAAATTAATTCAGATATCAAAACCTAAATCTCACCCAAAAGTGTTTAAATCAAACTAGCCCGCCGTGTTATACAAAAAAACCCCACTGTGAACTTGATTTATGCTGAAATATCGTGCAGGACTAAAATGGAGGGATGAAATCTCACCATGTTTCAAGTCTGATTGTGCAGGTTGAGATGTACGCCAAAGATGTGCTGCTCTGCCACTCAGACTGAACGGAGGGTCACCTCTATTCTTGTATGAAAATGTCATATGCTTTCACAGACACAGAAACGCTGTACACTGGGATATGTAGTTGATATTGCCGCTCTCCCCCACCAACCAGCTTACAAAAGGAACTCAATTACCCATGAGAACCCGCGCTGACGCCCTCCCATCTTACACGCCCCCTGCACTACCATATATGGAGCATCAGCCTTAAAAATCGTATAAAGGTCGAGTTTTGAAACTCCTGTCGAGTTATGGTGTTAGGTTTGGGTCCTTGATAGGTTTATGAACACAAACATAATAGCCATTTGAAACAGATTAGTTAAACTTATGCCATTTGAGTGAACAGACAAACAGAATAAGTATCTTTTACAGCCTGATAAAGACAAAAATGAGTCACATAGGCCTGTGTGTTTATCTTTAAGTACTTCACAATAGACATTAAGAGGACATTAAAGACAGTGTGTGTGTGTGTGTGTGTGTGTGTGTGTGTGTGTGTGTGTCATATGCTAAAAATATATAAAATCCAAAAAGTTTTGGCAGGGTCACAGTAGGTTACTCAAAGCAGCTATTTCTAACTCTTTAATAATAATATATATCCTGCTCAAAGGTTGACACAATAGCTTCACGTTGGATCAACCTTCAGATGACATTAACAGCACAGCATATGTAGACTAGTAAGAGCCCTGCAGATTCATGCGGCCTCTTATAGCTCAACTTCCACTGAAGCACAAAAGGCTTTTGGGAAACATTCTCAAATCATACTGGATGACATGATCACCATGCTTTGTTCAAGAGGTCAAATCCAAATCAGCAATAATTTTCTATGCAGTTTTTCTCTTACATTGTTATGCTTATAATATAATATAAATTTCAAAATAAAATCACTTTCAATAGTGCACTCTTACTTTGGACCCCATTGAAATATATAACTAATAACTGAGAAATATATAACTAATAACCTGTCAGTTCGGTTAGAGTGAAACCATGTGCTCTCTGGGAGTTTGTGTAAAGAATCTAAAACAAGTTCCCCCTGTCAGCACTGCCATATTTACATATACACGCATGTCATGCCAAACTAAAGACATGATTTCACTTTCACATTGAAATTCATTAACTCCACTGTCCTTAACGGAAAATGTTCTTTCTGGCTGAACAGGACACGTGTAAGAGCATGTGCATTTCCTAAAGGAATGAGTAAAGTCAAATAGCTCATGTGCTTTCACTTCTGTTGTATGATTTTAGTGTTTTTAACCCTATAAAGCCTGTATCATATTTGATACATTCATTTCTAAGTTATCAACATGATCAAAAATTTGCTGAAAAATCTCTTGTACACAATCTAGCCTTCCGTTGCCTGATTGATATTTTATACTTTTTATCAAGTAAAAGGCCTTTTAGAATCATTCTAAAACATACTGTACACCTTCAGGTTGTGGTTCAAATGTCTTTTTGTGGTGAAATCTGTACTGAAGTAAATGTAAGAATAACTTTTATAATATTTCAAGATGATCAATTACTGGACTGAAACAACTTAGGTTTACTTCATTATCCATACATAATTTTTTTTTTTTTAGAAAAATCATGTTAAAAAAATATGAGTATGAAATATGATACAACAGGCTTTTGAGGAATGTTCATCATTATATTGCATTGCATTACCCCACGATTAAAACTACAGAGCTTTAATCATAAAATTAAAGGGTTAGTTCACCCAAAAATGAAAATTCTGTCATTTATTACTCACTCTCATGCCGTTCCACACCCGTAAGACCTTCGTTAATCTTCGGAACGCAAATTGAGATATTTTTGTTGAAATCCGATGGCTCCGTGAGGCTTGCATAGCCAGCAATGACATTTCCTCTCTCAAGATCCATTAATGTACTAAAAACATATTTAAATCAGTTCATGTGAGTACAGTGGTTCAATATTAATATTATAAAGTGACGAGAATATTTTTGGTGCGCCGAAAAAAACAAAATAACGACTTCTATAGTGATGGCCGATTTTAAAACACTGCTTCATGAAGCTTCGGAGTGTTATGAAACAACGTGTCGAATCAGCGGATCAGAGCGCCAAAGTCACGTGATTTCAGCAGTTTGGCAGTTTGACACACAATCCGAATCATGATTCGACACGCTGATTCATTATGCTCCGAAGCTTCCTGAAGCAGTGTTTTGAAATCGGCCATCACTAAATAAGTCGTTATTTTGTTTTTTTGGCGCACCAAAAATATTCTCGTCGCTTTATAATATTAATATTGAACCACTGTACTCACATGAACTGATTTAAATATGTTTTTAGTACATTAATGGATCTTGAGAAAGGAAATGTCATTGCTGGCTATGGAGGCCTCACTGAGTCATCGGATTTCAACAAAAATATCTTAATTTGTGTTCCGAAGATGAACGAAGGTCTTACGAGTGTGGAACGGCATGAGAGTAATAAATGACATTATTTTCATTTTTGGGTGAACTAACCCTTTAAGCATTTTAATATCATCTTACTATATTATTCAGAGATATACATTCAGAGTGACAAATTATATTTATGCATTTCAAGTGTGTCTGTTATACTATTATAAAAATCTCATTGATTTACATTACAAGCTGAATTTAATCCAGAATTTCATCTCACTTTTTGGCCAAATAAATATTTGCACCAAATTGCAGAGTTTAGGCCTCTGAATAAAACTGAGATTTTTATATATAAGTCATACAAGCATGATGTATCAAAATACTCAACAAAATTAAAAAAATTGGCAATGATTTCATATGTCAGGCTTTACAGGGTTAAACCCTGGGTTTATAAAACCTTGCAAATACAGTGTTAACCCCAGATTGTGGTGCTAAATGTAAAGGTGAGGCCAGGGCTTGTTGACACAAGCAAAAATGACAATTAATATATTTTTTTTTTTTCATTTTTGCTTTGCATTTTTTTTAAGTTAATCTTTCAATGCTAAAAAAGCCTATAATTAACTATTTAATGGTTGATCTTGAATATCATAACATCATTACTCTATAAAATGTGACATCCCCACCATTACAGCATGTTGTCACAAAGTCAACATGTGTTAAACATGCTGTATATTTCTTTATGAAGTATGAAGTGTGAAAACATAGAATAACCCATCATTACACTAACTCAGGATTAAAAATGACCCAGGGTAAAGTGTTAAAAGCCTCTAATGGGCTTGGATCTGTTCCATGACCCCTTCTCCTTCATGTTTAATGATGCATTTTTACTAGTCTCCCTCTGCATTTCACTGTTGTGATCAGCATGGGTGTGAGTGTAAAACACAGAGCCTTTTAGAGTCCAGCGCTACATATATTTGCTCCTGTTTGGGACAGAGGAACTTCAGCCAAGTTAACATTACATAACACACCGTTGGAAGGGTGGAACGGCCGTATGGGGATCCAGACCGGAGCGAGTGCTATCCATGGTGCTGGACTCTGCTTGCCAAAGCATCGTAAATGAATCATCAAAGAGGTCGCTGCCCTCCCGCCGTACTATAAGATTTCAAGGCGTGCATAATGAATGAGACTAATGCCAGTATCAACCAATCCCTACTGAAAAATCCAGCTTAGTAACTGTGTTTTTTAACATGATAGCAGGTCCAAGATGGTTTTTACTTGGTCCATTGACTGGTTTACCAGATCTTAAAACTAACCTGATCACCTTAAATTGCTATGTCCTGCTATTAGTTGCTAGTCCAAGATGACCATCGTGGGCCAAGTAAAGACTAGGTTGGACTATCTTGGACCAGCTATAAACCAGCTACCACATTCCAAAACACAGCAACCATTTTAATATGGAATTTCCAGCATGCAATCACTTGCACTTAGCTTTAGAAACTATCAGATATATGGCGAATTATGCTTTAGCATGCACGGTAAGGATAAATCCTTAGATAGTACTGATATTTTAACGCATACGGATTGTGTTCAAAGAAAAAACGTACGTTCATGGTGCATCTTACGCCTCCGTTGTCAAGGAGAGGCGTCTTACCTGCGCCGAAGCCGTGCGCACCACCAAGTACATAGCCGACAACAGGGTCAACATTTTCAAGCAGTCTGTCCCTCGAAGTGTCCGATGGAGTCTGTTTTTCCCTCGGAATACAAAAGTGGGTGTTTGGGGACGCGCTGAGACGCAGAGCGGTGTTCGTGGTAACCTGAGCTCAAAGGCGCGAGACAGATACACAAGAGCCGCTTCCTACTTTCGCGCGGAGTGTGTTCACAGTCACCCTTCCACACCTAATGAGCTTTGGGAGACAAAAATAGCTCGACATCGAGTAATCTTTCCGCCATTTCTGATCACAAGGCTAAATTAAAGAGGTGGTGATCGGAGCTGCGAAATTTGGGGGTGACGTCAGTGTAAGATTGATGCTGCAACGCTGAGCTGAGTGAATAAAAACATCCTTCATGGGCTTCAGCAGGACATGCTGCGGATTTGCAGATGAGGCGACACACGTTCACAGGGACGAGTGCTTTGATCATGTAACCCAAATTATAACAATGGCTAGGCGTTTTATTGTGGGTTATAGATTTAATTATTTAACAATGCCATCAGATAGGCCGTTTCTACATTACACTACATTTTCATGTCCCCTTAACCCTCTAGTTGTTCATTTGGGAGTCACACTTGTGTTGTTCTCGGTCAAAAGGCACCTAACACCTGAAATGTAACTTTTTTTTTTTTTTTTCATTTTCAGTAAAATCAATGCAATATATTTTTGTTCAATAATATTTTTTCTTTTGTATTTTGAGAGAATTTAATGTTACTAATTAATATTAAATTAATGCAAATATTATGATTTGAAGGCAGATTAGTGTCATCTGGTATGAGTAATAAAAGAAAAACATGTATACACATCTTATATAAAGAGGCTTTATAGTTGTTTTTAGACATAAAAATTTACTTTTATTAGGTTGTGGATTTGGATATATATTTAGACATTCTCAAACACTACTTTTTGGCAAGGTTTAGATATTTTTTGTTTGAAATGTTGATTTGAAGAGTCAGTTTTTCCATTAATTTTACTACAGTCAAACCTGAACACAGAGAAAGACATTTTGTTATATATATATATATAACATCAAAATTCAATAAAAATTTAATTTTATTGAACACCCATCGTGATTTCAACCAGAACGCGATTCCACCCATTTCGTTTTGGGGGCCATTCCCTGATAGCACACGTACATCTCGGAGATGTCTATTTGATGTCTGTGTTTACGTCTGGAAGACGTATTTTTTAGGGTGTTTGATCATCTGCATTACGTCTATAGGACGTTTCCTGTCTGATGTCAAATAGACGTTTAGAAGATGTCTTTAAGATGTTTATGATTTAGAATGTATGTAAAACTGACATCTTAAAGATGTCTATCAGATGTTTGTAAACAGCAAATGCTTTCCATATGAAGTGATCTTTAACAGACATCTTGCAGACGTACGTGTGCTATCTGGGTTTACACGACTGAGTTTTCATAAAAAACGTAAAACTTTTTATGCATTTTGGCCGTTCATTTCCACGACAACAGCGTTTTGGGGGACTGAAAATGCCAGGTGGCTGGATGCAGAATAGGTCATAAACCCCGCCCCTCTCCATGTAATGTAAGGCAGGAACACACCAAGCCGATGGTCGGCCGACTAAGTTTTTCAGCGTGTTCCACACCGTCGACATGTTGAATCGGTCGGAGCTCGTCGGTCCGTCGGGCCATCTGATCATTCTGATTGGCTGTTCAGCTAATGCCACCTGCTGGTACGGAAAGGCATTTCATCTTGCGCAGCGCAGAACGGACGTGCTACCTGGCCGTCGGCTGTCGAGGGTCGGTTTGGTGTGTCAGGCCAACTTTGGACCCAGACGCTGCCGATGTGAGCCAACCCCACAGTCTGCTTTCGTCTCCACTAGTTCGTCGGCGTCAGCTTGGTGTGTTCCTGCGACGTGAGACAAACTATAACAATCAAATTACACCTCAAATATTTCTTTTCCAAAGATGGTTTCTGTCATTTTAGGCAGTTTTTAATCATGCTGATGTTAGTTAAAGTGTTCGTTCTTTAAATAAGTTTTAATTAGTTATTTGATGCTACAAAAACGCGGGTTTCCATGTAAACTAAAAAACGATGAATTTGTAAAAACATTGACGTCATGCGCATGTGTATCACATGCTTAGTCTATAGGCGCGTAGTGTTTCTTTACAAAGTGACATCGCCAACTACTGGCCTGGCATGAATAATACAACAGTTTTTGTCGTTTTTATGTATTTGTGTGAACGGGATTGTTTTGAAAACGTTGTCGTCTGTACTCGAAAAATGCAAAGGAAAAATGTTTCCGTTTTTAGTACATCGTTGTCGTGTAAACACCTTCAGTTAAAGGTGCAATATGTAAGAATTTTGCAGTAAAATATCCAAAAACCACTAGGCCAGTGTTATATATTTTGTTCACTTGAATACTTAATCAATATCCCAAATGTTTCCAACTATTTGTAAATCGTGAGAAAATTGCAATTTTAACCAAGGCTCTGGGACATGCGAGGAGCCGCATTACCCTGTTTCCGGTTTTATTTTGTAGAAACCATGGAAACACCAAAGACGCTTTAATATATTACATGTTTTAATAGACAATAGCAACTGTTTTGATATATTTATAGACAGAAAACTAATTATTGTTATATAGCTCAACACATTTAGTCTTATTGTTTAATCTAATTTTCTTGATTTTTTGCGAGTAATATGCTTTAATGCCTCAGAGAAAAACACTATTTTGTGAAGTAGCTAACATAGCATAATCAGATGCAGCTTTATTTTTAGTTTTAGTTTTTTCCTCCATCATACAATACGTTTTAAAATTAATTGCATGACATTTATCAACACAAGCCATCCAGCATTTAATATGATATTCTAAAATCGATCTATCTTACTGCACTGTGCAACAAGTGTCTCACAGCAGCTGCCGAGCGAACGCACAGAGTAACATTATAACATCATTTTCAACACTCTCAAATGTATCTAATATGATAAACAGAGCTGTTACCTCATACTCATGACCGGAAAAGCGGAAGCGGCGCAGGCGACTGTGGCATAATAAAAGTTCCGCTGCTTGTGAGGCGTGTGTTGCGCAATCGCTCCAGCGGCCTCATTCAGCTCCCACAACACTCGGTCCAACATTCAGTATGAGTAAAATACTTAAGTACTGTTAAAATCAGATACTCTAAGACTTTTACTCAAGTTGTTTTGGAATTGGTGTCTTGTAACTTGTAATAAAGTCAAGTATGGTTTTCAGGTACTCTTTACAACTCTGTACAGCAATAGTAAGAGCGGTGTGGCAGAATGACCATTGATGTGTTCAATAGTGAGCCACATGATGGAGGCAAAGTACCTTCATCAGAGGCATGTGACAGTTGGAATTCTGCTGCATTACTTGCATCCACCAGAAGAGGGCAGCATAGTGTGGCCATAAATGCCATCGAGTGACTTCTGTTTAACAGTAGGAATTACACTAAGATATTCTCAGGCCTGCTTTCAACACTTGCCATTTGAAACACTGTCATTTCACAGCCAAACAAACTTCCCTGAGCATGTTAAGCACGCAGTGTCAACAGTTCATTGAATCGGCCTGCCTGTGAAGAGAGACGGCATTCCTCACTCAGCACATCACTGACAAACATCTTATGCTTGATTAAACAGCCAAGAGCCATTTTACACAAGTCATAACCTGACCTCCCAACACACTACCCCACTTTACTCATTCACAGAGCACATTATTATCACCTGTAAGAAAGTGTGAACTATGAGTTTTAATGAGCAATGTAATTTTGTCTGGACAGAACAAAACTTTTGTCTGCAATGACTGACAGTTTCAAGAAATGGATAATGACATCATTCATTCAGAGGCCAAGACATCTCCCCTCTCTCTGGTTTCTCTTCTTCTGTCAGTCAATGTGAAATGGCCAGAAGAAAACTGCAAGAGTTAATGGGTGTGAGTGACTTGTTCCTGTCCTCTCTCTGTAATTACACTAGCAGTGACAGGGGCTGTCAGTACTAGATTAGAGCAGCGAGGCATGCTGGGAATGTAGTTTTATTTGCACATTTTAGGAATTGTCTGTCATTGCATATGTTAACCAAAAAATACTGCACTGATAGACATCAAAATCATTTTCTTTAAAGGAATAATCCTTACAAAATTTGAAAATTATTATTTATTATCCCTTATATTTTATTATTATTATCTATATACTATCATTATATTAGTATTTATTAATATTTTGAATTAGTTTTTATATTTTTTAGTTTTCATTTTACTTTAAGTTTTAATCATTTTGTTACATGCTTTTGACATTTTTATTAGTTTTTAAACATTTCTATTTACCTTTGATTTATTTTTTACTTCAGTTTTAGTCATTTTTGTACTTTGTTACAGTAACTTTTAACTTGCACCTTTTTATTCAAGTCAGTTGTGTTAAATGAAAATGATTTTTTTAAAATAAACTTAACAGTATTGTAAATTTTTTTTTTTTTTTTTTTTTTTTTTTGAGTCTAGTTAATAGTTAGTTAATAGTGAGAATTGGACCCTAATCTAAAGTGTGACTGAAAAGTCTAATGAAAAGAGCTGCATAAACCTTCAATGCACCTTCTTTTGTTTATGAAAAAAAAAAAAAAAAAAAAAAAGAGCATGTGGGTCCTAATCCTTTAAAGCTGATCATTCTCATGATTATGACATCATTGCAAAACAGTTTATGAATTTCAAATGCAACAAAATGGAATTTTGGATTTCTTCCAATGGAATCCATTTATCTGTTTCTCTGAAGCTCCTCCATGTGTGTTATTATATGGTCAGAATGTGTTGCTATAGGAGGACAGTGGAGAACTGTGGGCATTCTATCCTTGACACACACTTGAACCCTGAGCTTGTGATCAGACCTGTGATTGGTGGGTTTATCATGAGCTCTGCATGATCATGAAAAGCTGCCCCACGAGCTCTACTTGAGCTGTTTGTGCTGTGACCCGATGACACTCAGTGTCTTGAACTTACACAGAACTGCACAACTTTTCAGCTCTCATGCTTCAGCCCTGCTGTGTCCTGCTGCTCGACAACACAACGGCTTTGTTCCAAAACCAAATCTCACTGTCTACATAGGCAGCTTCCTTCTAAGGCAGCATTCTACTCTTAACAGAACATCATAAAAAGCAATTTAGTACACTATACATATCGTAGAACCACCATTTTTGGTTCCTCAAAGAACTTTTCAGTGAACACAAATTTGTGTGTGTGTGTGTGTGTAAAAAACATTTTAATAATCTAAAGAATTTTTTTCCACTACAAAAAAAAAGCTTTTGTGGAATGAAAATGTTCCATGTTAAATGTTCTTTATTGAAGCACAGATGGCAATAAAGAAAAAAACAAACTAAAAAAAACAAACTAAAAAAAGTCTGCATGAAACAAAAGTTGCGATAGACGTTTCTTCCCTATTGTGACTTATACTCAAGTGAAACAGCTTCTTGAACTAGAAAAACGTAGTGCAGGACTTGATATTGTCCATTGGGAACTGACCCATAGCCGGAAGTTTGATTGACAAGCGATCTAACCAGTAATAACGCCGAATCCGCCATTTTGTCCATCAAAGCAGTCAGGAGTTAGAAGATTAACCTCAGTGGACTTGAACTTGAAAAACGGAGTGTACTGATATTTTTACACATTTGAAACAACATTCCTTCATGTTTATTTGATGCTATAAATGAACTAGTAGGAAGAGATGATCGGTTCACGAGCCGCTTGAGCTGAGGTGCTACAGCAATCTGTCATGACACATTAAGCCACAAAACTTTTTTTTTGTTCGAATTTCTTTAAAAAAATACACAATTTGAAAGCTGAGACTTTGTTTAATATCAAAAGTAACCTGCTCTGTCTTGTCTGTCGACGTGTTGTCATTGTCCTCTTTGCTCCGTGATGTATTTTTCACTCTGTGGCGTGACAGCGCCATGGCTTGTCAGACAAAGCAACAGTAACTAAGGGGGGCGGGTCTTTGCGAAGGGTCAATTGATTGGATGGTTGTGGTTTGCTATTGGTGGATCTCATGTGAGTGACAGGTTGCCCCGCCCTCACGCCAGTAAACACATCATCAGAGGAGAGAAGAGATGAGCTACGAGAGGGAGGGGAAGATATTTTGATTAAAGATTATGAGGGCACATGAATTTAAAAGAAAAAAAAATGTGTACGATAAATCTTTTATAACAAATACTACAAAATGCAAAAATAAGAATTGACAGTTTTGATTTCATGATGACTTTAAGAGGGCAGGTACATACTATAGTTAGTAGGCATAAAAATACATTGCAGTCTCAAGCATTGGGTAAAGTAGAGCTTTATTAATACATTATGAGTATAACTGACATTCTGTGCCCTGCAGAAAAACAATATACATGTTTACTCTAGTTTAACATGTTGCTTTTACATGCTTTAATATCGTTCTTACTCAAGAGTTCATTGGAAGGTAATATGTGCGATCAGTATCTCAATACGGGTAACACACACACACACACACACATTCCGACAGGGATTAACCAACAGAAGCGGGATTGCTATCTTCATCTGGATTATTGTAGACCAGCTGATAAACCGATACGAGACGCTCATGGAACACAGAAGCAATCGTTCCTGGTTTTGTTTTGGACTGGATGTTTTCGATACTGTATCAGACACAACAGCTCTTGCAGACATCTCGTCGTCTCAGTGACAATGCTGAAATTCCAACGCACAAAGATTACTAAGGTTGAAGGGTTAGTTCACCCAAAAATGAAAATTCAGTCATTAATTACTCACCCTCATGTCATTCCACACCCGTAAGACCTTCGTTCATCTTCGGAACACAAATTAAGATAAAATCCGATGACTCAGTGAGGCCTCCATTGCCAGCAAGACAATTAACACTTTCAAATGCCCAGAAAGCTACTAAAGACGTATTTAAAACAATTCATGTGACTACAGAGGTTCAACCTTAATGTTATGAAACGACAAGAGTACTTTTTGTGTGCCAGAAAAAACAAATAGCGACTTTATTCAACAATATCTAATGACGGGCGATTTCAAAACGCTGCCTCATGAAGCTTCGAAGCTTTACGAATCTTTTGTTTTGAATCAGTGGTTCAGAGCGTTTATTAAACGATCTCAAACTGCCAAAGTCACGTGATTTCAGTAAACGAGGCTTCGTTACATCATAAGTGTTTTGAAATTTTAGTGGTTCACCACTGGAGGGCGTGACTGATAGTTTAATACACAATCCGAAGCAATGATTCGAAACAAAAGATTCGTAAATCTTCAAAGCTTCATGAAGCAGTGTTTCGAAATCGCCCATCACTAGATATTGTTCAATAAAGTCGTTATTTTGTTTGTTTTTTTTGTGCACACAAAGTATTCTCGTCACTTCATAACATTAAGGTCGAACCACTGTGAACTGAAAATGAACTGTTTTAAATATGTCTTTAGTAGCTTTCTGGGCATTTGAAAGTGTTAATTGTCTTGCTGGCAATGGATGCCTCACTGAGTCATCGGATTTTATCAAAAATATCTTCATTTGTGTTCTGAAGATGAACGAAGGTCTTATGGTTGTAGAATGACATGAAGGTGAGTGATTAATGACTGAATTTTCATTTTTGGGCTAACTAACCCTTTAATGTGTGAAAAAGTCAAATTTGATGGAAAATTTTTTGAAAAGCATAATACTACTGCTAATAACCCAACAGGGAACATTCTCAGAACAACATTCTGGCAATGTTCTGTCAAAGTTATGAGCAAAAATTCTTCCAGTAACACTAATAGATCATTTGTTCTGAGTTATTTGGTCTTTAATAATATCCTCAAGATGTTAGCACAAAAACATTATTTATACATCATTCATGGGACATTCTGTTCTGAAACAGTTGCACATTCGTCTAATGTTACTACTTGTTTCAGAACGTTCAGAGAACATTCAAAAGTAAAGTTCCCACAATGTTTGCAGAATTATAAAACAGAATATTTCCTAACATTCACAACCAAAAAACTGTACGTTTTGAATGTTCAAAGAAAATTCAGAAATAACATTTTTATAACTTGGGAACATTACCAAAACATTCCTAGAACAGATTTTTTTTTCTGCTGTCAAATCAATTAATCGGAGATTGTAAAAAATTTACAGCGTTTATTGGAGGTTATAAAGAATTCTATAAAGATTTTGCACAAATTTTTGACTTTTGGGGGTTGAACAATTTTGTACATGAATGTTTAGAGCCAATTTGATTTTTTTCATTTTTCATCAACTTTACATTCTCAGAATGATTTAAATGTGTATTAATAAATAACTTTGTTGAATTGTTTTCATAAAATTTTGTTCTCAGCAGCAAAAGGTCTTGCAGGTGACCTGATTATATATATATATATATATATATATATATACACACATATACATATATATATATACACACATATACATATATATATATATATATATATATATATACACATATACACACACACACACACACACACACACGATTAACTGATTTGACAACACTAATATTTTGTTAGCTGGGAAGATGCAGTGGGTTTTTGTGCCATGTCATGTTTGAGGTCTATAGGCTATATCCAATAAAAATATAATATAATATAATATAATATAATATAATATAATATAATATAATATAATATAATATAATATAATATAATATAATATAATATAATATAATATAATATAATATAATATAATATAATATAATATAATATAATATAATACAATACCTTTCAAAAGTTTGGGGTCTGTAAGAAATTAATACTTTGATTCAGCAAGGTTGCATTAAATCAATCCAAAGTGACAGAAAAGATATTTAAAATATTACAAAATATTTCTATTTCAAATAAATACTGTTCTTTTGGACTTTTAATTGATCAAAAAATCCCGAGAAAAAATCTGCATGGGAAAATCTTTCACCCTATCTGAATAAATTACATTTTAAAAATATATTAAAGTATAAGTTTTGCTAAGCTTACTAAAGTTATTTTATAAATAAAGTTTATAAGTCAGTTTTACAGTGCAGAATTCAGCCTATTCACTATGTGTGTCTGATTGTGTTCAATGTCAGGGGCTTTAATTTTTGTTTATAGACATGTATGATATCTTGTGTGTTTCTGACAATACTGAATGTGTTTATTTTGTGGTCTGTTGTTATTTTCTTAAAGTCAGAGGGTTTAGTCTGCTGTCATCAGAGTGACGTGTGTCAAAAGCAGACATGATCTCTTCATCTCATCATCAGGTACCAAAGAAGGATTTTCTTTGCCACACACATGCATGTGCTAGCATGCATGCATGAAAGCGCACACATGACAATACACACATGCATACGCACACACTTACACTATGAGCTGTCTTGTCTGCCATTATTTTTAGAAAGAGACACTTGATCGGCCACTAGGATGCTTCGGCTTTTAAACACTTGCTCTCTTTCACATGCACACTGGCGCCGCTCTGTCCCTGTCCGGGGATGAATGGGAATCCTGTGCCACCGGGTGCGGTTGTGCAGTTGTTTTCCTGCCCTCCTCATCAGCCTTTTCTTTATCTCCTTCATGTCTCCTTTCTTCTCCTCACCCTCCCTCAGGGCCTGCAGGGCGAGCGAGAAAGAGACTCTGAGGAACTGTAACTCTAGAACGGAAATTAGTGTGACGCAAATTGGGTTTGGATGTCTTTTTTTTTTTTTAGGTGTGCAAATGCACTGAAGTGATCAGTCTAACAAGCAAAACAACCCAGCCAAAGCCTTAAAGGCCTCATAAAGATTTGGGAGTATTTTAAATTTATTTACATGAAATAGTATAGAAATTTAACATCGGCCATAACATAAATATAATAACGACTTATCGGTATAAGCCAGAATTGTAATATTTGTGGATCCCTTTTCAAAAGATTAAGGAAAATGCATTCTTTGTGATCTGACACATTGAAATATCACTGTACGTGCAGCTTCTCAGAGATTTATTTCACATACAGCCAGTTTGTCTTAAGTCAAACGTGTGACGATAACAGCTCTGCCATTTCAGGACAGATAGTATCAGGCGATGTTAATCAAATTGCAAGATTTGTGCCATCAAATCTTTCATTGTTGCTGAGGACAACTGCAACCAATCAGATTCATCTGCCTTCTCGGTCTGAATGAGATTAGACCGTATCCACACACCACAATACAAGACTCATGAGGGTCGTAATCCAGATTACTGTTAAAACCATCGTTACCTGAAGAGACTGTTGTGTAATCGTTTTGTTTGAGCATCCCACAGGATCGATCGTATTTTAAAGCATTTTAATCCCTCTGATGCTCATTTCTTTGGCTGGTATTGTGGCTCTGTTCTTTCTTTCTAATGGTCAGATAGACTGATAGAGGAGGAATCTATCCTATAATACAGGCTGGATCAGGAGTGTGAGAGTGATAAGAATTAGACCCCCGCCGTTTTTGGCTCAAATCCCTTAAAAAAGCTTTGATTATTGTACTGACCCAGGAAACGTTCTCAGAACTTTAGCTAAGGTTCTCTCAATGTTTTGAACAAACAATATTCTAGTAACTTTAATAGAATGTTTGTTATCTGGTCTTTAATAATGTTATCAAAATATTAGCACAAAAACATTATTTATACAACTTTTATTTTCTTCTGAAACATTTGAAGGGCGGTCACACTACACTTTTCATTCCATTGATTGGAGAAAGCTCATGCGAAGAAATTTCACATTTTGGCGTGTTCCAAAGTTCAAGATTGGTGAACTCCGATCTGCAAATTTGGCCCTGTCTCAAATGGCACACTTCATGTGCACTTGGGGTCTTGTGGACTTACAATGGCCACCACATGCGTGTGTTCGTTAGGACCATAGGGAGTCCTATTTGTCATTGTTAGGTTGCTCGTGAGCGCCTCCTTTGCAGCCGATATGCACCCTCAATACGCACTTTTGCCAAGGCCGCAAACCCGCGAGCTCCGCAGCAGACTTCTACCCGACGGTCAAAGCAGCGTTGTCACAAAAGTGTGGACTTGGAGGAAGATCACGAGGGCTTAGGTTTCCATTTGGGACAGGGTCTTTGTATCACATGAAGACGTGTGACCAATACACTTTGCAGTAAAGTGCAGTAGATTTGTTATATGTTGAAATTATGTATAAAAAAAAAGATACTGCAGAGTATGAAGTCATATCACGGCCGTTGCAGTGTCCGTAGATATTTTGCGTGCTCAAAGTCTGGTGTGATCGTGGCTTGAGTGTTCATCATTTTTTTAAATGTTACTTGTTACAGAATGTTCAGATGACATTCAAAAGTAATGTTCCCAAAATGTTTGCAGAATGATAAAATGGAATGTTCCCTTAAATCTTTCCCGCCATTGACGGAATTTTCCAGAAATCCATGTTTTCATTGTTATAAGGTATGGGGTGTTATTACGCATCTTCTGAAAGAGTACAAAATCTCCGGATCAAAACACAGGCAAAACAGCAGAAACAACACTCAAAAAAATGATTTTTTGATGCTGTTCACTTTATTTAAACAACTTATTTTGATTCAACACCATTGTATTAGGTTTCTGGTTCAAATTTAATTGCTTCATGTTAAATTGACTTGAAACGATTACTTTTTGACTTAACTTGATGTTTTCATATTAAAATAACATGTTTCAATCAAGTAAATTTAACCAGGTCTCAATCAAACAGGACTTTCACTACCCATCATGCTTTGCAAAGGGGCTGATCTGGGAGAGTAAATGTTGAAATAAAGTGTTATTTTAAGAAGTTTTTAGCAACATGAGAAAATGGAGAGACTTTTTAATGTTTACTGTTCTATTATGTTGGTATCGAAAAGTTTCTGTTATGTTAATAGTTTTGGGGTTACCATTGTGGAGAAGTGTAGAACATGTGCTTGGGTTGAGGACCTGCTAACAACGATTAAAATTATTTTAATAATAAAAACAACTATTTTGGGCATGCTTTAGATGGAATAAAACCATCTTCTAGGCTAACACCTAACAATAAGAGTCTTTACAGAGTAAAGATTTTGTAAAAGTTGTGAAGATGGTTCTTGAATGCATCCACTATATAAACTAATCAATTAAACTGGATTTTTAGGATAACTAAATGTAATGGTTTAGGACAAAATTAAGAATGTTAACCTGATTCAACTAAATGGCATTGAGTTAACCTTATGTAATAAATTTAAGTTAACTGAAATAAATAATGTTAATTAAATGCAACATAACCAAGTTACGAGGAACCTGTTGACATAAAAAAATTTAGTAAATCCAACGCATCATTTTTTTTTTTTTGAGTGAAGCGATAGAAGCACTGCTTATGCACATGTAAAATAACATGATCAAACATGACACAACATGTAAATCAAAACTGCCTAATGTTACAGAAAGAAATGTTGAACCCGTGAAACATTTTCAGCTGGTTAAACTTAGAAATGAAAGTTCACCTGCTGCCTTAAAAATGTGAGTGAACTAAACATTAGTTAACTCAACTTGAAGACAGCATTTGTTCCAACTCACAAATAGTCAAGACAATGTCAAAACTAATGTTTAGTTGAGTTCACTCACATTTTTAAGAACTTTCATTTCTAAGTTTAACCAGCTGAAAATGTTTCACAGTGTAAAGCAGTTATGTTTTGATCATGTTTCTGAATCTGATCCGGACGTAGATTTTCTCAGTTTTTTGTTCAAAATGTTGCTTTTTTTAATGAAATTTATCCACAAGTGTTGATAAAAAAAGCAGAGTCTCTGTTTCTTTTTATAGGCTATATTGTATGTTCAGATATTCATATAACAAAATATTTTAGGGACCATGAAAGTTTTGTAAAAATATATATAAAAAAAAGCTGGTGCTGGCTGGCAACTTTAAAAACAACAACAATAAAAAAAACAAAAAAAAAACAAAACGCTGGGGTGGAATGAGTTTATGATTGCGTAACCACACACACACACAAAAAACAAAAAACAGGTGGAAAGTGCTTCATAAAACAAAAACAATTTTCTTATTTTGAACAAAAAAAGCATGCTTTAAAATTCCCTGCCCAGTGTACTTGCGACATCTACCAGCGGGGACTCGTCAAAACCTTGGTGACAACGCAAATTGATTAAATAATCTTTTTTTTACAAATATAATACAATGCAATTAAGTTGGAGTTCAAGAATTGTGTTGCATTTTAATCAGGTAAACTGAGCAAGCAACAACAATAATTTTGCTTACATTTTATTTTAATGGTCCTCTTTAGACATTCTGTTGACTATATAAGTAACATTTCAACTACAAGTCAACTAACTCCCATTAGAGTATTAGTAGACTATTAGGTGTTAGGGTTTGGATTAGTAGAATAAGTTGACATGTACTTGCAAAGTTACTTGCAGTCAGTAGAACGTCTGTTGGGAACATCTAAATAAAGTGTTTCCAGATATTAAGCAGACGGTCTACTAATACTCAACTAATACTCTAATGAGAGTTAGTTGACATGTGGGTGAAATGTTACTTATAGTCGACAGAATGTCTAAAGTGGATGATCAAAATAGTATTACCATAATTTTTTTACACTCTTAAAAATAAAGTTTTCACAGCAATGTCATAGAAGAACCATTTCTTAAAAGATCAATTTTTTTTCTTAATGTGATGAACATTATAATAATCTGAAGACCCCTTTTCCACTATAAATTACCTTTTGTGGAATATAAAGATTCCATGGATGTTAAAGGTTCTACATGGAACCACAGATACCAATAAAGAACCTTTAATTTTAAGAGTGAAGTGTCAGATGGGCCGTATTTTAACTTGATCAGTTTTGTGTCATAGTCGCTTCCTCTGGTGTGTGTGTGTGTGTGTTTCCTCTTCCACATATATCTAATTAAAGTGTGTGTTGTCAAACGGCTGATCTTTAGCGTGAAATCATCTTAGCGGATAGAAGGCCTGGGAGAAAGAGAGAGCGACAGAAAGAAAAGAGACAGGGACTTCAATCAGCTCCAGCTGGGATGGTTGTTTTCATTGTTGCTTGTATTAGCTGTAGTTTAAGCCTGTTTTCTACTTAGAGCTGCAGCTTTTGCACAAATGTTATTGCGAGCGCTCTCACTGTGCTCTTCACCTGCTCTGATTACTGAAGCCAAACATTCGTACAGCACTCACCAAAACCTTTCCACTATCATCAGAAACACTGTCACAGCAACATGATTTGAGTTTAGAATTTGGCCTATATTTGCATGGTTCCATTTTTATCTCTCAACTGTAAAAAAAAAACTTATGTTTTTACATTAATTCATCAAAATAATTTAAGCAATTTCAACTATTTTTAGTTATATGAGATTCAGCTAGATTTTTAAGTCAGATTTTTTCATGTGTTGATGTATCCTTTTTATAATGATTTGTATTTTTCTTGTATTCTGTAAAAATCTTGAAGCTTACTTTAAGCTTACTACATAAATTTAAAGTTTATTAATATTTATTATATAAGATAGCACTGTTTTGAAATTCCTGTTCTTTTTACTTCCACAAATTTCTGCAGTTGTAATGTAATGCTTCGACTCCATTCAAACTTTTATTTTGTAAATAATTTCAGGATTAGGTGTGCTTTCTAATTGCGATATTTACACTTTTTATTGTTTTTAAAACATGCTTTATTTGTGTATTAATATTTATTATAAGGTAGGTAGCAGTTTTATAAAATTATTTTTATTTTCCACAAATTCAAATTTCACATTGTCAGAGTGGCCTGGAAGGGAAAGCACATACTACCTGTTAGCCACTAGGGGTGCAGTCTTGTTGTTGTTGTTGTAGTTGTTTTAAATTATCTTAGTCTGCTTTAAACTCTACTTTTAGATATAGACTGCATCCAAAAACACATATGAGCAGGTACTTATTTTGAATAAGTAATTACTTCACGACCACTAAAAAAGTATGTTCTATATAGTATGAATGTAATTTGGATGTACTACATTTGCCATGTTGTCATTATCATGTGACCAACCAGCATCAGTTGCGTTGCTTCACTGCCATTCACAAATCCTCTACTATCCCGTGGCCTCATGGGATAGTAAAGTGTCCATTGCACGTGCACTTCACAGTCTAGCCGGAAGTAGTAGGTCATCTGAGTAACTTTTTGCCTACTCTTTTATGAGTACTGTGAATACGGTTGGGGCTTGAGCCCCTGCCCCTTTGATCGCGAAAGGGAAAGTGCCCTTTGCGGTCGCATCGCGGTGCCCCCGCGTTCCCATTTCTCTCTCAACCCCTAGTGGCCAGTGTTAACACTACATGCTACTTGTTTGCTACCTTCAAAAAATAATTTTTTGTAAGTTGCCCTTCCAGGACGAAATGAAGTAAAAATATGAATTAGGAAATATTTCCCAAAGTATTTGAGAGCAACATAACGTTAACTGGATTAAAATCAGTGCAGAAGATGCGGGAATAGAAGATTCTGTCTGGGCCAACGGCCTACATCCAGCTAACAGGGAATGTTCTCAGAACTTTGGCTAACGTTCTAGCAATGTTCTTTCAAAGTTCAACAAACGTTCTTCCAGTAACGTTGATAGAATGTTCGCTCAAAGTTATCTACCCTGTAATAATGTTCTCAAAACATTAGCACAAAAACGTTATATATACATTGTTTATGTTTATATATAACGCTTTAGTTTTTTAAATGTTACTACTTCTTTCAGAATGTTCAGAACATTCAAAAGTAACACTGCCAAAATGCTTGCAGAATTATAAAATGGAATGTTTCCTTAACCTTTGCATAACCTAGAAAGAACGTTTTTAAAACCTTTTAAAAAAATGGACGTTTTGAATGTTCAGAGAACTTAATGGGAACATTACCAAAACATTCATATTTTTGTTAGCTGGGAACCTACATATGAACCTTCACTGTAATCCCTTACACACACAGGGAGATTCCAAAGATAGCAACAGTTCCAGTTGAGCCGCTCTGAGAGAGTCACTGCGGTGCGCCCAAATTGAAAGGGTGGGACCGGGGCCGCCAAGCATGAAAAAGGATAGAAACGAGGTATGGGAGAGAAAGAAAGCATGAAAGAGAGAGAGGAACAGGGAGGGCGGCACCCTTAAAGGACCCCATCCCGCTCTCTTAAGGAAGATGAGAGAGTGCGAGTGACGAAGGATGAAAAAGAAGGGAGAGAAACAAATTATTAACACCCCACCGACCACTTTAAAGAGGACAAAAGCAGGGAATGAGAGAGGAGCGGACACAGGGAGAGGTGAAGACACAGAGGAGGGAGGGACGCTAACGTTTCACCGTTACACCCACCGGGGTTTCACCCGTTTCATTCAGCCACAGAGGATAAACTGACCAGATCAGTGTGTATGTGCATGTTTACAGCCACCATATATAATACTTACAGGATAACTGCATTATTCCTCAAAAAAAAAAAGAAAAGAAAAGAAAACAACCCCACATAAATTATTATATGAAAGAATTAATATTAGAAATAATAAAAGCATTATGCAAGTATAATAATTTTAAGTATTAATAAGAATTAATACAACATATAGCCTGTTGACTGTTAGTGTCCAGAAACATTGCCTTTTCCCCCATCGCATATTTTAGTAATCATCATTAATTATCATTCGAACGCTTAAACTCTCAAAATTCATCTAGTGAAATTGGACACTTAGGTTACATAGAAACCCTTTTAGCTCTTTAAAGCAGGATGGATTCTGATTGGCTGTCAATGTTTTTATCATTCATCAACTGGAAAAAAATAATTCTGAAAATGATTCCAATGATATTGTTTCTCTGTGCAGTTATCATTATAAATTGTGGTGTGTGGACTAGTAAACCGAGACAAGACGAGCACTCGTCAAATTCATCTGAAAGATTCACATTTACTACTTGAGAAATGTCTTATTTTTAATCAATAATTACAATTAGAACAATAAGACACTATATAGAGCTGTTACCAATCAATTGAAATAACTAATAACAAAATTCATCTTTATACTGCAGATGTGGAACAGAAGTTGCATCTAAATTGGCACAATTACTAATCCATAAATAATTGATGTTTTGAGATTAATGTTTTGCAAAAACATTTTGCAAAAAATCAATATCACGTTTGCAATTGTGCTGATATTTGTGAAAACAGCCCTCTTTCTTGTGATATTGCTTAATTATATCATATGTTATAATATAAATAAGATCTTATACAAGTACTTTTTTGCAATCATATCTTTAATTTTGTGGGCATTTGTATTAATTTTGGTGACATTTTTGACACAATCCCTTCTTGATTTCTGACCCGGCACAACAGTGACAAAATAAATGAAATTAGAAATAAGTTAATGATTGCATTTGAAGCAGGAAGTTTTACATCCAATCAAATTAATGAGGTTTACAAAGAAATCAGACAATGCAACGGCAATTTAGCGATATCTCTGCAGTTGTAGTCTTGACCAGTCTTGAAATAAAATCCTGATTCCTTTTAGTCTGAGACCAAGACCTTCAAAAAATGGTCTTAAAACCGGTCTCGAGATCAAGACCGGTCTAGAGTACTACAACACTAGTGTGGACTCTGCTATTCTTTTATATTTAGAATGATTTTAGAACTATATCTTTATCGTTATAGTTATCATCCTTGGTGTGAACGGGCCTTAACTCAAACCACATTTGAGTTACACATTTGACAAAACATGTCTAGACCTCATCTGTCCTATCAAGGACACAGTCCATCACCAGTATTGGTGGCCAACAGTCTTGTGTTTTGGGTGCTTGTGTCCCCACCAAGACTAGCTTAACCAGCAAAACACCAGCTAACAGAGTTAATGTTCTCAGGGTAACATTCTGGCAAGGTTATCTCAAAGTTATGAACAAACATTCTTCCAGTAACATAGATACAATAGAACGTTTGTTCAACTTTGTCAGGTTTTTAATAATGTTCTCAAATACGTCAAAAACATTATTTCTATGTTCACAGAATGTTTTTTCTGAAACTTTTTTTTTTTTTTTTTTAAACATAATCACTTACTACTTGTTTCAGAACATTTAGAGAACATTCAGAAGTTATGTTCCCTTAATGTTTGCAAAATGATCAATTGGAACATTCCCTTAATGTTTAACGTTCGCATAACAAAGAAAAACATGTTTGTAACATTTTAAAAAATGTTCCTTTTGAATGTTCAGAGAACAAATGAAAACATTAGCAGAATGTTCTTAGGACGTATTTTTGTTAGCTGGGATGTCCTCGGGCAACCCGCATTAGCTAACATGTGATAATGAACATCTGGACAGCAACAGACCAGCATAAACCTGTCTAAAACCTGAGGTTCAGCAAGACACCAAATTGTCGAAAGAAACACTATTTGCTTTTTATTGTGTTATATAAGTAGCAGACAGATACAAAAATTAATTAAAATAATCAGACGAGTACTTTCTCTAAAACTAACTAAAAGTGTTTCATGTAGCATAATGACCACCAACATTCGAAATGTTCACCGCATCAGAGCCTCTTTGATTCCCGACCCATCAGAACTTCAAAGGTTCTGCTCAAATATTGTCCAAGTCTCATTCAGGACCATAAATAGTCATAAAGCGTGTGCAAGTGGTCCTCCAGACCCGTGGTAGATGAAACCTCGGGGTTTGTTTATGCTCGGCCAGTCTTAATCCTGCAGCTCTCTGCTGTCACTCAAAGCCTGACAGTACCCAAGGGCTGCGGGGAGATCCCTTTACGCTCTTGCTCAGACATGCAACACAAAGCAAACACACAACAAGCTCAGCTGTAAACACACTTTGGGCAGGGTTGTGGCATGCTGGATATAGTTTCAAAGTCGGAACATCGACGCATGTGTGTTCAGAAAACACACAAACAGATTGGAGCGGTCGAGCGAGTCATCTTTAGGGTGTTTGTTCATTTGGGGCAAGATGAGAACCTGTCATAATTTATTCACCCTCATGTTGTTCCGACTCTTTCTTCTGTGAAGTAGCACAGCTATACTATAGGAAATCTGTTACTTGTGATGATGGTTAAATATATAGTTTAGTGTTATTATACAAAAATATTAGACCACAGAATGCAGCGAATGCAGAGATTGGCCACAGTGAGGAAGGGAAAGAGAGTATATGTCATTTAGGGAAGCTGAAGATATATTTCTTAAAGTCTTAATAATCTTTTCTCTTTCCCCTAGCACACCCATCTACACAACATGCAAATCATTAATGTTTGCATGGTGGAAGTAGTAAGCACAGGTTTTAGACTAATGGAGAAAATAGACTTAATTGAGTCCTTTCTTTCCTTTATCTGAATTATTCAAACAGAGAGAGAAAGAGAGAGAGAGATATGGTAGAGTTGACACCACACATGCTATTGCATGGCTATTTTTGAGGCCATGATCAAGGACTTCAGTGAGAAAATAGAAAAAAAGGAAAAGAAACAGACTATGAAAGAAAGAAAGAAAGAAAGAGAAAGAAAGAGAGTCACTTTATTTGGCATGGGAAATACCAATGCTGAATATAATAATAATAATAAAATGCAGCCAACCACACAATCATGTATATAGGGTAAAATAATAAAATAAACAATTACTACTGTAGCAGCAGCTCTCATATAATATTCAAATCAGGATGACAGGGATGCACACCATTGGTTCTCACACGTCTTGTAAATAAACACTTGTTACTGTTCTATTTTTTTTTTTTTTTTTTTAAATAAATACAATTTTTTCTGACACTTAATTTGATTTAAAATGAAAGGGACTTATGTCTGCTCAGGTGAGTCTTACATTTACCTCTAATGTGTCTGTGTTCAATCACACACCTATGATATACACTCTTTAAAGTCGTCATGAAACGGAAGTTGCGATAGTCTTTTCTTCCCTATTGTATGACGTTTATCTGAGAGAAATGGCTTCTCAAACAAGAAAAAAAATGTAGGGTGGGACTTGATTTTGTCCATGGGGGATTGATTGGATGGTTGTGGTTTGCTATTGGTGGATCTCATGTGAGTGACAGGTTGTCCCACCCTCATGCCAGTAAACACATCATCAGAGAAGAGATGAGCTGCAAGAGGGAGGGGAGTTATTTTAGGGCACATTAATTAAAAAAAAAAAAAAAAACTGTCAATTTTGATTTCATGGTGACTTTATGCTACAGATTCTTACAAAGGTAATCGTGCACGAGTGTGGTCCAGGGATCAACTCCACATTGACTGCTGCTCACCACTGTTGAAAGCCCCTGGACTGCAGATGTTTGACCAGAAAAAGACTGGGGTATATGTGGGCTGAACATGACCCTGAATTTGCATACATAAATGCAGAGGTTTGTTTTTCAGCAGTATAACAGCACAGTTTGTTGTAGGTAATGGTCTATTCATCCATTTAATTTAAAAACTCATTTAAAACTTTTTTTTTTACATTGTCAAAAATGGACAAAAATTTTGGTCAGATTGAACGTAAGAAATCATGGTTGCAGGTTGCTGCTTTACTCGGCTCTGTTCGTGCACCTCAAAGCGCAAAAACCAGGCAGTGGAACACAAAAAATTAAGAGCAGCGACAGTGAGAATGGGAATCTTTTGTTGTTGTATTGACATTTTTTAAAACTTTATTTTGATATACTTTTGTATAAACTTTTATGTAAGTATATTAACAAATATAAATAGTATGAGTTTTGTTTTTTTAAAGCTACCCTTTATGTACACTACAATTCAAAAAACTGTAAGTTTTTTTGTATATATATATATATATATAAATATATAAAAAAGAATTGATTACTGTTATTCAGTAAAGATGCATTAAATTGATCAAAAGTGACTGAAGACATTTGTAAGGTTGCAAAATATTCCTATTTCAAATAAATGCTGTTGTTTTGAACTTTATATTCATCAAGGAACCCTGCTAAATGTATCATGGTTTCCACAAAAATATTAAACAGCAAAACTGTCTTCAACATTGATAGTAGCCTATTAAGAAATATTAGAATGATTTCTGAAGGATCATGTGACACTGAAGACTGGAGTAATGATGCTGAAATTTCAGCTTTGATCACAGGAATAAATTACTTTATAAAATATATATACATAAAATAGTTATTTTACATTCTAATAATATTTCACTTATTACTTTTTTTGCTTCATACCATTCATAACAGATAATGCTTTACAATGAACTCTGTTAGAGAGCTACATATGGCCATTTATCTGTTTAATAAAATACCTTACTCACCTGTTGAGTAATAAAAACGCCAAGGCGTCGCTTTTACATTTCAAATCCCTCAGTTCTTGCCATCTCCAAAAAAGCCAAGCCAGTGTTGATTGTTGTTTGATTACTTACTCTGTCATGTCCTCTTTTCGCCAGCAGACTCTTCCCTGTTCCACGTTTTTTTTTTTTTTTTTAAATGGGTGATTCTCTGAAGGTTCGAGATTTATCTGCCCCATGTCAACCTTTCTCGCTCGTTGTTCCAACTAACCTATGCTACTCTCACACCATCCATACACGCATCAAACAGCCGGAGCAACTTTTTTCTAGTTATGGATATGACCAGACACGCGCGGGCGAGTGACGTATGTATGCAATTTCCCGCGAAAAACACCCAGTCGGGTCTAAAATACGCTTTTAATAGGCTTACCATATGAACCAGGGTTTGACAAAAACACGTTTTGGAAAAAGGATTTATGATGTATTGACTCATTATTTAAATCGTTAATTTTGAACAAAAAAAGTTACATAGCATACTTTTAAATTAATTTTCATGTTTCCGTAAGTGTTACAGTCCACTCCACTAACGACAGCACTCTTTGTGCTTGACATTCACACAGTTAAGTTCGATGGTTTTTATTTCTGTTTGGTCATTTTCCTCAAAAAAAGGTGCATGACACCCCAGCCTATATGTGTCATCTTAAAGTCCTCCTGTAGTCAATAATGTTATCCATTAAAACTCATCTTTGGCCACCAAAATGACATATTTAAATGTTTATTCCTGTGAAAATAATTTCTTCATGCCTTAAAATAGCTTGAATGTAACTCTACACTCTTGCCTCATTTAGCATATGTAAATCCATGAATATGTATATGGTGTTGACTGATGAATTTGCGGATGGTTTGTCTTATTAAAAGCACCACATAGACATATGAACAACATTAAAATGTGATTTTCACCACAGGGGTTTTGTCCTGCATATTGTTGGGTCTAGCCCTAGACAGTTCAATAAATACATTTTGAGATTTGATAAACAATTTCTGTACTGTTGGGTTGCCACTTGATATCCAATGCAAAATCTGGATCCTGAAGTAATGAAGAAGTTTTATGTCATACAATTATGAAGTGTCTGAATACCGGGATAAGTACGGGAGATGGTGTTATGTGCTGAGAACAGGTGTTTGGATTACTTCGGTACAGTTTTAACCAGACAACAGCATTCCTCAAACATGCTCAGAGATTAGTTGAGCTTGTTTGATGCAGATGTACCAAATCCCACGATGTTTGCGCCTCAGTAAGATGCCATGCAGCTACAGCACAGCAGGATTCCACTGACCAAACAAGCAAACATTGCCATCCGGTTTATCTAACCCTATTTACCCAGCTGCGTCTCAGAGAGTCTTGAGGTAGCTGATAATTAAATTCGTGATTTGTCGTTTTTCTGTTGGATAAATAAATCTGCACATCATTGCAAGCCACTGATTACCGGTCAGAATACCAATACGTGTTCATCAATGTGTTGATATGACTTAATTATTGTTTATATGACTTGTGAGCTTTTCTCTTGGATTGAATCTAAGCCATCCTTTTATTCCAGCCAGAACTAAACAAATGAAATCATTACTCAGTTATTAAACTGTGAAGCTATCCTCAATTTATACACATTTAGCTTTATAAAGCTGTGTGAAACAGAAACATTTCCGCTTTGAAACTGCTGTAAAAGTTCCTACAGTTAACAGGCTAATGATGAACTATATTACTTTGGTGCCACCATTATTTTTGAAAAGCAACAAACCATTTGAAGCCATATGTTACAGTGATTTCACCATGGTAAAAGGACTTTTAGGCCCTTCACGTTGTACACATGGCCTTAAGTGGCTTATTACTTTATTACAAAATTAATAAAAAAAACCCTGATTGGATAAGCCACTTCTGAAGCTGTAAATATTCATGACGGGTAGACCGCACATCATTTGAATTCTATATTAATGCACATATATGTATATATATATAAGTCTATATATATACACAATGTCGCTTTGAGTTATGTTTATGAACTTTAGTACTTGGTGGAATGAATGTTTAGGTTTACCATGGTAAAAATCACTGTAATTTATAGTCTCTCATGGTTTATAACTTTAAAATTAAATAATTATAACCTTTATTGTGGACCTTAGTCATATGTGACAAAGTTTGAAGCATAACATATATTCTTTTTTGTCTGTTTTGAAATTTTAGTAAAGAAATTTTACAAAAAAAAAAAAAAATATAATATATTTAGTAAAAAATAAAAGGAATAAAGGAAATGAAAAACAATTTGTCTCAAATTTTATGCTTATATTTATTAAATGAACATGAATGCAAATTAGTTTTTAACATCTCACATGAGCTGTAAGGCGCAAGTCACCTTTTCTTCTGTAAAGAAAATCATATATAAAATTATTATTGCCTTCATTGTTTCAAACACCACGTGTCTCTTTTGTTCAGTGCGTCGTGCCCGGAGTGCGACATATTTGGCCCTCGCTTCTTCCTCTGTCCATTGAGGGTGACGAAGAACCCGTCTCGATTTTAAAATGCACAAGAAACTTTGGTAACCCTTGTTCCTATGGCTGGAAAAAGTTGGCACAAATGTCACTACTTCTTCCCAGTGGTGTCCGATAGTAAGGAAGGGACTTTCTCCAAAGGAAAACAAACAAGTAAACGTCAGTAAACAACATCAGGAGTCCTTACAAAACCTGAAAACGCCAGGCGGCCTGGTCTTTGTAGTCCAAGCAGTCCGCCGCCGCAGAACTGAAGTTCAGTTTCCATGATGATGCCACGGCAGCCTGCTCTTTGTAATCTTTGTAATCCAGACAGTCTGAGGAGCTGAAAGGCAGCCCAGTGCTGCCGTACCCCTGGTGAGGGTGGTGCGGGTGCCCGCCGCTCTGCCCGATGTGGTGATGCGGGGCGGTGCTCAGCTGTGTGTGATGGGCATGCGGGTGATGGTGGGCGTGACCTGGCATGGGCGCCAAGTAGGATCCGCAGTCCATGCCTCCAAAATAAGAGGCGGCGTTCGAGGTCGGGTAGCCCTGGGCGTAGCTGGGAGCCTGGTTGTAGGGCATGGGATATGACGGCACTCCTGTTGAGCTCCCGGCGCCCGAGATGGCCCTCTGCATGCAGGACGCGCTGGCTGGGGGGGAGATGTCGGGTAGCGAGGAGGGAGCAGGGAGTGGCGAAACTGGAGCGGGACTCCAGATGGAGGAGACAGGTGTTGTTCCTGAGGACGAGCTGCTGATCAGACTCACTCCGCTAAGACCAGAGGGGTTGGAGCCTGAGGACGAAGACGAGGACGATGAAGAGACGGCAGGAGGAGTGAAGTGACCGCTGCTCTCTGACCCCGGGCTCTCGCGGGACGGAGAGGGTTTCTTTTTCGCTGGACGGATCTTCGAATTGCTGCTGCTCTGCTGCTGCTGCCGACACTTTGCCCTTCTGTTCTTAAACCAAACCTGTCAACAAACACGTCACAGGATAATAAGTGTTATGCTTATGGATGGATTGGAAATCTGCAAATATTGTCAATGACCTGAAACGTTACAAAAACAACTGCACTGACACTTTCTGATGAGATCAAAATTTGAATTGAATCGAGATGATACTAATTTTGCAACATCGACACAAGTTGAACTGAATCAACATCGAACTGAATAACAACACTGTTGTCTTTTGTAGAGCTGCTTTATAGCTGAATTGAACTTTCATAATTGACGAACTTTGCAACTTTGACACTATAATTGAACTGAATTGGAACAACACTGAACTGAGTAATGACACTTTCGGATGAGAACTGAATTGAGCTGGATAATGACACTAACTTTGCAACATTGACACTGTTATTGAACTTAACTGAATCAATATTCAACTGAATTGAGTTGAATAACCACACTATTGCCTTCTATACAGTTGTTTTACAGCTGAGTTGAACCTGTTTTATAATTGATGAACTTTGCAACACTGAAATTGAATTGAACTGAAACAACACTGAACTGAATCAAGTTGAATAACGACACTATTGTCTTCGGTAGAGTTGCTTTATAGCTGAATTGAACTCGTTTTATAATTGATGAACTGCAACATTGACACTGTTATTGAACTGAACTGAAACAACATTGAACTAAACCGAGCTGAATAATGACACTATTAGATGAGTAAAAAAATGTAACTGAATTGACCTGGATAATGACACTAACTTTACAACAACAACACTGTTATTGAAGTGAATTGAATTTGTTTCATAATCGATGAACGTTGCAACACTGAAATTGAATTGAACTGAAACGACACTGAACTGAATCAAGTTAATAATGACACTATTGTGTTCTGTAGAGCTGCTTTATAGCTGAATTGAACTTGTTTCATAGTTGATGAACTTTGCAGCATTGACACTGTTACTGAACTGAAACAACATTGAACTAAACTGAGCTGAAAAATGACACTATTGGATAAGAACAAAAATCTAACTGGATTGAACTAATGACACTCACTTTGCAACATCAACACTGTTATTGAACTAAATTAAACTCATTTCATAACTGAACATTGCATCACTGAACAGAATTGAAACAACATTGACATAAACTGAGCTGAATAACATTCTATTGTCTTCCGTAGAGCTGCTTTATAGCCGAATTTAACTTGTTTTATGATTGATGAACTTTGCAACAGTTATTGAACTGAATTGAATCAACATAATTTTTAATTTTTATCATAATTGATGAATTTTACAATATTAACACTTATTTTCCTGTTTACTAAAGCAAAGCTACTTTGAAACAATCTGTATTGTATAAAACGCTATATAAATAAAAGTGACTTGACATGAAATCTATCAGCATTAGCAAACTGGCACAACAACACCCACCTGCACTCTTGACTCGGGCAAATTGATTTTCAGGGCCACCTCCTCACGCATGAAAATGTCTGGGTAGCGCGTCTTAGCGAACAGGTTCTCCAGGATGTCCAGCTGAGTGCGAGTGAATGTGGTTCTCTCTCTTCTCTGTTTACGAGGATTTGCTGCAACAGGGAATAAGCAAATCAAATAATCTATATCAAGTTTAAAGAGTTTGAAAAGTCAAGGTAATTTGCCTGAAGTGCTCTTGAATCATTTTAGAATTGCCATGCATTGCTTAAAAGTACTGAGAAGTTATTATTTATTGCTTATTTGAATAAAGATTCTACTCTTTAAATGTTTATCTTTCAGGGATGCTTACCCGGATATCCCACAGAGGGATGGAGGAGGTCCATGGTTGCCCCGCTGAGCCCCAGCCCGTTCATGGCATAGGGGGCTTGTTTGAGGTATGACATCATTGTTGAGCTCCAGAGAGACACCTGCAGCAAGAATCAATGATTAAAATAAATAAAACAATAATCCAAAAAATAAAAAATGTGTTTTTCACCCCCCAAAAAATATTAAAAAGAGGACTAACAAAGTGAAGGAATTGCCTGTAATTTTATCACACATACAGTAGCCTATCACAAAGTGCAGCATAAATAAACAGCATTTGGATACACACTCCCATTGTAAAAACGCATCAAACGCATGTCACAAGAGTGATCATCAGTCTGAATATGACTAATGTCTTGCCTTTAATGATCTCTTTTTTCACACTCGACTAATCAAGGGCTTCACACACTAATTGGCCATTTGCATGTCATGCCCTGTTAAGCGCTCCTGATGGACGCAACGCCGCGGAGTGTTTGATCTTTTCTTTTGTCGCCAGTACAATTATGAATTTACTTAATGGTCGTTTTAATCTAACAGATGGTAACAGACACATTTAAAGAGCAATGCAAATTTGATTTATATATAAAAATAAATAATTTGCATTAATAATTTAATCATTTAACTCCAGTCAGGGAATGACTGAACTCACTTCCAAAATGAATGAATGCACAAAAGGCATATATATATATATATATATATATTGTATTTAAATATTTAAATAGGATATATAGGCCATATATAGACAACAATCTTACAGAAAAAAGAATAAGTAAATAGTTAATTTTTAAAACGAATTTTACAATTAGAAATATATATTGCATTCACATTTTTTTTAACGCAAAGCAGCAGCTCTGAAGCGCTTGTTTCGGCTGTTTTCGTGCACACAGAAGGCCGCTCGGATAAACTCGAGGCTTATGCGCATTTGGAATTATTTGGGAGGACCAAACTGTGTTTCGCTGCAATTGTTATGAGGCAATCGTACAAATGTATTAAGACAAAAGTTCTGTAAATGACATGTTGCGCTTTTTCTCCGTCGCTCATGCCTATGAATGGCCCCATTAATCCCACGCTGAGGACAGATAACATGGGCCTAAAGACTCCACAATCGAGCTTTAACTATATGTAAATGACCACTGAGTGTGCAAATTATTCGCCATAGCCATTTAGATTAGACCCAGAGGGGACTCCATTTGCAGAAGAAACCTTATCAACTAAATAAACGACACAAACTCTCCTATTCTCCGCGCACACTGACTACTCTGCAAAGTTTGTTAATTACGACTGCAATTGCGCGATTGTGTTCTGAGGGAAACAATTATAGGAAAATATATTTAGGCTATATATATATATATATATATATATATATATATATATATATATATATGTCTATATTTTTTAAATATCTATAGGCAACGCAAATAATTTATTTATAATTATTTTCCTAAAGCAGCATACAAATACATTTCTAATTGCAATTTAATGAACCCACTAAAATTGAAAAATTAAGTTGAATTGCTGCCTTTAAAATTTACGCAAAAACAAAGTTGTGACAAAGTTACAACCTGTGAAGCTTATTGCACTTTTAAATCACCCTAAAAACTCATAAAATCTGTGTTGGCAAATGGATGGGAAAATATGTTGCTATACAATATAATCATCTGTACCTTTACATTTAGATACTAGGCTACTTAAAATAAATGAAAAACATTTATACTGTACCTTTTATTCTTGGTCTTCTGTGCTCTTTTCTTTGAGATCCACTGAAAATCCACAAAACCAAGAAACACTTTTTTTGAAGAGAAGTCTGAACTCCAGCTGGTTGGATTTGCAAGAAAACAAATTAGCCACAAACTTCAAAAGTTCCCAATATAATCGCAAAGTCCGTGTGCACTCAGTCAGATGCGGTGCCTAAAGTATCCACGCGTGATATTAAGGTGATAGCCAATGCTGACGAATTGAGATTGATCACCTTCTTGATGGCCTGTCCGTCTATGAGCAAAAGACACCTGCGGACCCGCCCACCACAACCAATCAGAAGTCTCGCTTGTGCTTACAGACGACTGCTCTAGCCAATCAGAACGAAGAAGTGCTCATTAACTCCTCCTTTCGATGTGACGACATATTAACCTGGCATGTGAAAGCTCGAGTACCGAGGAGAGTAAACTATTTGAATACACTTTTAATTGGAGCCTTTAGTGAGCGTAACACTGCGGGAAAATAAATACGAATGATAAGAACACAATTTTTAAATCGATCCACCGTTTGGTGGATGAAATTCTTTTCTGCAGCACCAGTTGGCCTATCAACATGCATAAACAATTTCATCCTCACATGCATTAAAGAAAGGTTTGCTTGGGTATAACCCTAAAATAATTATGAGCAAGTTTCAATTGCTGATCATTTTAAATGAGATTGAGACAAAATTTGAAGTCAAACCGTTTTAGAAATGTGCCTTCCTTCCTTTCTTCTTTCCTTGCGGGTCATTTAGCCTATTTTTTATCAACTGGATTTATTACATTAAATCATATTTAGCCTAAATACAATTCATGCAAAATGATTTAATTCAGTTTAAAAATTTAACGCTATATATATATATATATATATATATATTTTTTTTCTTTCTTTCTTTCTTTTGGAGGCTTAATAGGCCTAGAGTTAGCTTTATAATAGGTGGTGTAACCGTGAAAAAGCGACGGTAATTCTTAAATAAATAAATAAATAAATCTTGATATAAGTATAGTTTTATTTGATCACGTGGACTGTTTCTATTTATCAAGAAACATAAGCAGTGAAACTATTATTTTTTTTTTAAAATATTAACATAGCCTATTTGAAAAATTATTTGTCTGCCAAATCAAAGTCAGTGCGGCGTAACAACAACAACAAAAATTAAAAACAGAAGTGACCCCTTGTGTCAAGTTCATTGAGTAAAAGTTTTTAGATAGCCTTAAGACGTTATCATTTTACACAACATAATTTTAGATTTTAATAGGCTATTTATTCATTTAGGCCCTATTTATTTGTTTGTTTACTTATTTTTAACAACATGTAGGCCTATTTTTTTTGTTAAAACAACAACAACGAAACATAAATCAAAAGTGACCCCCATGTCAAGGTTATTAAGTAAAAACATAAAGCCTTCAAACTTCTAGATGTCGACTCAATGTTACTGCAAAATAAATGAAAAAATAAATAAGAAAACAATCAAAACACTCGTGTTTTAAAGAAAACTAGAACTTTTTTTTGACATTTTAGAGTTCGTAAAATCAACTTTTATGAATATAAAGATTTAAATAATCAGTTCTTTATATAAAGTTACGATGAGGCCTTTATGAGAATAGCTAAGTCAATCAATGTTTTATTCAAAATTATCAAAAGAGCATTATATAAAGCCACATGCACAGTTTACAGTTAGCCTATATTACCAAACAAGAATTATTGCTCCATAAATGGCATTAGCTACTGTCGCACCCACAACCAGAGATATGAGATACAACATAAACCCAGAAAAAACAACACGGACTTCTAAAACAATTCTGCGTCCACCAAAAGCTGTTAAAGAGGATCGATCCCGTAAAATCAAGATATCTGCTGGCACTAACCTATTGTCCAGGGGTATTTGTGTAATCCCAAAATGCAGTAGAGTTTCCTGAGCAGTATAAACCTGTAAAGCCGCGGGATCAGCCGGCCTGAAGCGAGTGTGTGTGTGTGTGTGTGTGTGTGTGTGTGAGTGTGTGTGAGTGTGTGTGTGAGTGGTCTCTTTGCCTGGCGGATTGTCGTGTCTCTTGTAAATTGTCGGCGCTTATTAAAACGATGGCGCATAAAATCCCCTGTAAATCCCGGAGTTGTCAGAAAGCACGAGCGCAGGACGCGTCGATCTGTCAGTCACCGCGCGCGGCTTCTGCGAGGAGAGGAAGAAGCGGGAAAGTTTTACACCTGGATTACGGAGTTCATGGAGGTGGATCAGCAAGTAGCCATACCGACTTCCCATGCCCTGCTTTAAATCAGAAAATTATGATATGAGATTTCCAAAAGTTCTAGACTTCTTTTGTTGGTTTAATCTACTTGTGTTTTGAATATGTATTTTATAGCCGCAAATTTACGTTTCATTATAAATGAATTGGTAACGAAATGTTCTGGTAAGAAGTTGTAATTCTGTCGACAATATTGAAAATGAAAAAAAACGTACTTTTTTGAATTCGAAAAAACAAAACAAAAAACTTTTCCTGTGTCGTTTGTGATCTAAATGATCTTGCTTTTTTGGTTAAACTTTTAATTACATTATTTCACACATACATTTACAATCTAAAATTAGGCTAATTATTAATTCAGTCCCTATTTGTTGTTTGTGGTTTGTTTTACTTTTTTCATGAGACACAAATCATTCTTCATTTTTAAAAAAATGTTTCCTAAAATCTTAATGAAACTTCAGCTCAAACATGCTTCAGATATTCGTTTGCATTGTTATTATAAAATACTGATCCAAAACCATCCATGCAGCCCAATGGTTGCACAATGGTAGTTGGGAGAACATCAAAAATGCTTTGATTGATAAGAAAGCATTTAGATATTAGTTCAATTGTGTCATAATGCCTTGGCTATCAAAAAGGGTAAATATAGTCAAGTTATTTTACGAGAAATGTGTACATGTGGAGAAGAGCACACAAGCACAGTATCAAAGAAAGCATGACTGAACAAATGTGACGCAGATGAATTACAGCAGTGATTAGAGAGCTCACTAACTGATCGAAGCTTTTGTTCATGGAAAATTAAACTCATAGCTGCTGCCAGAAAACACAACCTCTTGCCTCCAGCTTTCAGCTGATCTCAGCTCAGAGTTTGCATTTTAAATCCAGATAACGTGAATGCTTCGAGACAGAAGTTCAGACCCCAGATCAGAAGTATAATCTGAGACCCACACAGGCCCTCATCACTTGACCTGAACACTATACATTATTCAGAGGACTCATTTTAGTTGTCTAAGTTGTGTAACATTACAAACTCTGTGCAGCATGGCGTAATAATTCACAAGAAACTTAAAAATAAAGGTTCATGGACCTATCCACTGCACAAAAGGTCCTTTATAGTGGAAAAAGGTTCTTCAGATTAATAAAATGTTCTTCACATTAAGAAAAAAAGGTCCTTTTTTTAAGGATCACTGAAAGGTTCTTTGGCGAACCTTTATTTTTAAGAGAGTATTTGAGTTTCATGTCATTTAAGTAGCGTTAGTAAATAAAAATAAAGAGTTATCCCAATTTTTTCCTATCTGGGGTCACAAAGACTAAAGAATTTCCATGACTTTTCCAGCTGTTCAAGATAAGAACTTTGAAAATAATTTTGCAGTGATTTTCTCTGCGAAAAGAAATTCTGTGACTTCGTAAGATTTCTTTGACTTTTCCATGCCCGGAAAAATCATAATGTTAAAATCATAATATATTTCCATGACCGTGGAAACCCTAATATATGACCATGACTAAGTTCAGATAATGATTCTATAGAATTCAGTCCAATGTAATACAATTTACTTAATGCACGTTATTAATTATAACATTACGTAATTAACCTGACGAAAAAATACAATGAATTTCTAAGCAAAAAAATGTCATGATTACAGTGTCGTTCACTGATTCAAAATATATTACATATATATTATATTATATACCATACATATCATATATATTAAAGCTATTGTTAATATTTTGAATGAGATTTTTCTGTTTTCACTCTAAAGTTTTAGTTGTTTTATTGTGTTTTGTTTTTAATTTTTTATATACTTTTTATTAATTATATTTATTAGTTTTAGTTATTTTATATTTCAAGAAAAAAAGGAGAAATGTAGCCTTGGTACTAGCTGAAATTAAGTAAGTTTATTTTTTTATATATATATATTTTATTTTAGTTAATGTTTCTTTTGTTTCAAGTATTGACAATGTTTTTGATGGTTTTAGTTTTAATGATAATAACCCTGGTGACGTCACTTGATGATGAAGGGTAAAAGCCAAACACTCACTGTGAGTGTGGACATGAAGATAATGGAGAGGAGGGAAGAGCAGGAGAGTGTGGAGCTGTCAATCACAGCACAGGGGTCCCGCCCCCCTCATTAGGACGGTAAATAGAAGGGAGGAGTGATGAGAGATAGAATGAGAGAAACAAGACTCAGGAGGAGAAACCAGATCTTTAACACACACACACAGACACACACACACACACTTCAACAACATACTCCACTAAAAATCACCACTAGCACACTTAGTTTGGTTATTTTTCATTTGAAAGCATGCTATATAACCTCCAAAAATGAAAATCTTGAAATTATGTTGCATGATACATTACTATTCAATGAATAATGACTTAAATTTGAGTCTGTTCCTCAAACAAACTGTATGACTTCATTGCTCTTCAAAATTTCTCTTTCTGTGTTCCACTGTAAAACTAACAGTATGGGTTTGGATCAACATCAGCGGTGAGTAAACAATGACAGAATTTTAATTCCTGCCTGAACTATTCCTTTTCAAGCTCATTTCTGTCACTCCAACCTTCCACCTATATCCCGTCTCAGCATTTCAACTACACCTCAACACCTGTTAACAAACACAAGTGGTTCATCTCAACAGGAAGAGCACAAGATTTCACTGCCAACAGATGGAAGAGTGTGTTTCGTTTCCTTCAGGTCTTTCTTGGCTTGTGAAGACTCACGTTATAACTTGCATGGCTGCCATAATCTCTCTCTCTCTAACAATGCGGTTCACTGGTTACCATGTGAAGCTCACACAGCCCCACAAGAATGTGCAGGATCAGATCCTCATGACCCGCCCCACAGAAACGAGAGGGAAAACAAAAAAGAGAGGGATTAAGACCTGCCTGCAGGACCGAACGCAGAGGAGAGGGGAAACTCAAAAGTGGCTCTATTGATAGTCAGTCTCAAAACTAGTTTCCAGTGAGAGGAAAATGCCATCTTGGCTGTCGTGATATTGATCCAGTCGTGTAAATTACAGAGAGCAATTAGATTAAAAAAAAAAGAATAGTGTTAAAGTTTTAGCTGCTTTCAGGTCGTCCGACACTGAACACGCATCTTGTTTTCTATTGGCTGAGTATGAGGATTAATACAACGTGACACTTACATGTTTTCGGTGTAAAGGCAGCTGTAAATACAATAAAATATAGTATTTAAAAAATGTTGAATTCATTTAAATGTTTGTGTTTTCCATTTTATAGTTTAGTTTTAACTAAAATTGTATATACATACATACACTACCAGTCAAAAGTTTGGAAACGGTAAGATTTTTAATGTTTTTAAAAGAAGTTTCGTTTGCTCACCAAGGCTGCATTTATTTAATTAAAAATACAGTAAAAACAGTAATATTGTGAAATATTATTACAATTTAAAATAACTGTTTTTGTTTGAATATATTTTATAAAGTAATTTATTCCTGTGATCAAAGCTGAATTTTCAGCATCATTACTCCAGTATTCAGTGTCACATGATCCTTCAGAAATCACTCTAATATTATGATCTGCTGCTCAAGAAACATTTATTGTGTACAATTGTACAAAATATTTGTGTACAATATTTTTTTTTCAGGATTCTTTGATGAATAGAAAGTTCAAAAGAACAGCATTTATTTGAAATATAATCTTTTGTAACATTATAAATGTCTTTACTGTCACTTTTGATCGATTTAATGCATCCTTGCTGAATAAAAGTATTAATTTCTTTAATTTCTTTTAAAAAAAATAAATATTTTTACTGACCCCAAACTTTTGAACGGTAGTGTATAATGTTACAAAAGCTTTGTATTTCAGATGAATGCTGTTCTTTTGAACTTTCTATTCATCAAGGAATCCTGAAAAAAAAGTACACAACTGTTTTCAACATTGATAATAATCAGAAATGTTTCTTGAGCAGCAGATCATCATATTAGAATGATTTCTGAAGGATCATGTGACACTGAATACTGCAGTAATGATGCTGAAAATTCAGCTTTGATCACAGGAATAAATTACTTTATAAAATATATTCAAACAGAAAACAGTTCTTTTAAATTGTAATAATATTTCACAATATTACTGTTTTTACTGTATTTTTAATTAAATAAATGGTGATTAGACAAAACTTCTTTTAAAAACATTAAAAATATATCATATTTACAAACTTTTATGTTAGATGCTATTAATCATGATTAATCAATTTGGCAGCACATATGTGTGTGTGTGTTTATTAATACATATTTCAGTTTTAGCACATAAAATGAAACTAAATGAAAACGAGAAATGTTGCTTTGGCAAGTATTAATATAACTCTGGTATGCAAATAGACCGGAAAAAAGAAAACCAACCAGAATCCAGCATGACCTCATCTTTATCAGTTATATTTTGCAAGCTGAACATTCTATCAAAGTCCAGTGTGGGCTAAAGTGAGTGGAAGATCTTAAAATTCTAAAGTTTATTTAAAAAAAAAAAAAAGTAGATTGTAATGCAGAAACCGTCTGCAAAACAACTTGAATGGAGTTTGAATTAACTGTTTCATAAAAGTTTCATATAAGTTGTACAAAACCTAACCAGAATGTAACTGAGGAACATCAATGCACCCTTTCCTATGAAAAACTACTTCTGAACGTATAATTTCTATAAATATATATGGTGCCAATAATATATGGAAATTGCAGACATAAGGAAAACTCTTAAAAATCATAATTTGTTAAAAAAAAAAATAGAAACACTGTAATGAGTGAAAAGGCCATTTCTGCCTGATCTGACCCTTAAAATGACGTTTCTGAATCTAGCCAGACTGATACAGTCATATAAATAACATGTTTGACATGAAAAAAGCCAGTTCATTGTGATGGTACCACATTTGTAGGTCACTTTGTAACCATGTTCAGAAACGTGAGCAAACAGCAGTCACTTCCTCCTCGAATGTTACCCACTAAAGCACCTAGTTAATCTCTGCTTCATAATCTCATTACTTGATATCACACCAACAGATTATGAGAGCCAATCTCCTAATTACCATGTAAAAAAATACAGCATTAAAGTGAATTGAAAAAGTTAAGCCGTCCGGTCATCAAACTAATTGCAATCTATTGATTATGGATCTGAATCTTTATCTTGAGCTCAGTGGATTCACCATGGCAACCGGTGCGGCGCTGGCAGGTTGCCATACAAATGTCAGAATCGATCAGATGGAAATTGACTATTTAAATAGGTTGAGCGACATATGGACGAACCCACTGGAATAATGCTTTTATACAGGCCGTTCCTGCCCCGCTACTGCTGTTCATAATCAGTGGCCAATGTGTTTTGCCTGGGTTAAGCCGGTTATTGTCACTGAAACATATGACAAATACAGATAACAAAGACTGTCGTTTATGTAATCAGTGTTTTGTTCTCAGCATTTTTAAAAATCCTTTAGTGTCCCAAGGCAATTATCTGTCAGGAACCACTGATAAACCTACTGCAAAGTGTTAGCAGACATACCTATATTCAGACAAATGCATCATTAAAAAACATCAGCTGATAACCATGAGGTTTTTTTGGGGACACACACACACACACACACACACACACACACACACATATATTTATAAGCTATATTAAATATTTTATTTATATAAATAAATAATATATATATAGGCCTATATATTTGTTCTGTCAAATCGATTAATCACAATTAATTGCATCTAACAAAAGTTTTTATATATATTTATTTATATAAATATTTAATTTTTTTTTTTTTTTACAGATAACATATATTGATATATATCTATATATATCTATATATACACTACCAGTCAAAAGTTTGGAAACATTACTATTTTTAATGTTTTTAAAAGTTTCGTCTGCTCACCATTTAATTAAAAATACAGTAAAAACAGTAATATATTATTACAATTTAAAATAACTGTTTTCTGTTTGAATATATTTTATAAAGTAATTTATTCCTGTGATCAAAGCTGAATTTTCAGCATCATTACTCCAGTCTTCAGTGTCACATGATCCTTCAGAAATCATTCTAAAATGATGATCTGCTGCTCAAGAAACATTTATTGTGTACAATTGTACAAAATATTTGTGTACAATATTTTGTTTCAGGATTCTTTGGTGAATAGAAAGTTCAAAAGAACAGCATTTATTTGAAATATAATCTTTTGTAACATTATAAATGTCTTTACTGTCACTTTTGATCGATTTAATGCATCCTTGCTGAATAAAAGTATTAATTTCTTTAATTTCTTTTCAAAAAAGGAACACTTTTGACTGGTAGTGTATATATTTTAGTGCTATCAAATTGATTAATCGTGACTCATCGCATTAATCACATCTAACATAAAAGTTTGTGTATATATATACATATATCTACAAACTTTTATGTAAGATGCGATTAATGCGATTAATCACGATGAATCAATATAACATTTTTATACAGATAACATATATAGATATATATGTGCTATCAGATCGATTAATCGTGATTAATCGCATTAATCGCATCTAACATTTATGCGGTTGTGTATATATATATATATATATACACTATTTAAACTCACTTGAATACAATAAAACAATTTAAACTCAAATAATCTGTGAAGCATCAACATGTCAGAATTTTGCTCTTTCAGGCTTTCAAAATGTACGTTTTCGCTTATAAAAATGGAAATACTAGTTGTTATTAGTTGGGCCAATATTAGCAGTTCCTAATATTAGTTGCACAAAGTAATTTGTGTAAAAGGAATTTGACTTATTGTGTAAAATGTGTGACTTGTGTTATATTTGACTACTGGACACACATGGACACTTCCTTATAACACTTTCATAACACATTAATGCATGTACTTGCACTTATCCATATGTAAAATTACTTCAACATGCAGTCAGATAATATGGCAGTCCTGCCACATACATTAATATTTATAGAGAAAATTATTTGACTAGCAGGTGCATATTTTCCTGGCAGGCAGAAACTGTTAAACTTGAATTAACGGGAACAACAATCGCAAACATGCAGAACCTTTTTGGTTCATTTTTGCAACATGTCTCGATGGCTTTCCTCCTTTTGTGAAGGACACATATTACAGGCATACGACTTTCACTTAATCTGCAAAGCTCTCGAAAGCTCCTTAAAAAAGCTCCCTCTAAAACTTCAGTGCTTCACAGTCTTTTGTGCGTCTATTTTATTGCGCTTCACCCTGTTTGCTTTAGATAACAAATCTGCTGCTCACCCTCAGGGTAAAGGGAGCATTACAAATTAATCCCAGCTTTAATAAGTCCAGACTAAGCCTGAGTTTTCCCTCCATAAAAAAAGAGAGAGGGAGAGAAAGGGTGGGTCAGTGGGGAAGATGAAAAGGAAGAAGGGAAAGAAATATATTAAAGCCTGTGATCACAGCCGGCTTGTCTTGTTTGTCATCCCCTCTTTTTTATTTAATCCTTTGCTCTGTAATCCAATTTGTCTATCGGAGTTTTGTCAGGGCCTCAACCTCCCCATCCACCTTTAAAAAAACTTGCGTTTACCGTCTAAAATGATATTTCCTCTTCCTGTTTCCATGAAGGGGCCCGGGTTTGATCCCAGTGCACACAATATTATTTACACAATTTGTTTATTTGTATTTGTATGTACACAGCCATAATTGAAGAAATGTAGTTTTGTTGACTTGAGAACTGAAATTCAAAGCTTTATGAAAACATAACAGTGTGAGAGTTTTCTTGAGGGTTTTTGTTTTTGCAGGAATGGGAAGGCGTGCGAGTCAGCATAACGCTGATCGTTCGCTCTCAGATGGTTGTGGGAGGATTATAGATCTTGATTTAATTACTGTGAGAGGATGAGTGCTCAAGAACTTAAGAGCTGCGCTCACTGACAAATGAGTGGAGAGGAGGAAAAGACAGAAAAATATGCTATGGATATATGTCCTATATCAGGGGTTTTCAAAATGAGGTCCACAAAAGTTTACATTTACTGAACTCTTCATTATGACCGTCTCACTCTGCTTTTTTAATGACTGGTAAGAAATCATGAGATAAATTCTAATTATTTTAAAATTGACAGTCAGTTTTTTTTAAGTTCTATATTTCTTATATAAATATATAAAAACTGGCTATTATATACGATATCTGATAATAATATAGTAATGCAACAATGTATATGAAAATGTAAAGGAAGGATGGAAGGATGGATGGAACGAATGATGGATAAATATACAGCGAATGATGGAACGAATGATGAATGTTTGGATGGATGGGTGGATGGATGGAGGATGTAATGAACGATAAATGAATGGATGGACGATAGAAATGATAGAACCAACGATGAATGGATGATAGAAATGATAGAATGAACGATGAATGGATGGATGGATGATAGAAATGATAGAACAAACATTGGATGGATGGATGATGTAACGAACAATGAATGGATGGATGGATGATAGAAATGATAGAAAGAATGATGAATGTATGATAGAAATGATAGAACGAACAATTGATGGATGGATGGATGGATGGATGGATGGAGCAAACAATGGATGGAACGATGGATGGAAGAAAGGATGATGGAACGAACAATGGATAAGTGATAGAATGAACAATGGATGGATGGATGGATAGATAAATGATAGAAATGATAGAACAAACAATATATGGGTGGATGATGGAACGAACAATGGATGGGAGAATGGGTGGATGGAACGAATGATGGATAAATTATAGAACAAACAATGGATGGATGGATAGATAGATAAATGGATGGATGGATGGATGGATGGATGATAGAAATGATAGAACGAACAATGAATAGATGGATGGATGGATGGATAATAGAAATTATAGAATGAACAATGAATGGATGGATGGATGGATACATTTTAGAAATGATAGAACGAAAAATATATGGATGGATGATGGAACGATCAATGGATGGATGAAATGAACAATAGAGGGAATGATAGATGGAAGAATGGATGGATGGAACGAACAATGGATGGATGGATCATGGATGGAACAAACAATAAATGAACTATGGATGGATCAATGATAGAATGAACAACATGATGGATGGATGGATGGATGGATGGAACAATGGACAGATGGATAAATGGAACAAACTATGGACAAAATAAAACGATGGATGGATGGAATGAACGAACGAACAAACGATAGACAGAACGACTGATGGATGGAACGAATGATAAACAGAACGATAGATAGATAGCAAGATTCAACAGCACCATTACAACCTCACAACAAATGAAGGCTTAAATAACCGAACACTTCAATCTTCTGTGAGGCAGGAGCCACACAATGACAAACTCAACCTGAGCTCTCTCTCTCTCTGCTCAGTAGGTTACGGACCGAACAGAGCGGCATAACAGATCCTCATAATCTCATGACAAAAGCTAAAAGGTGTCCTCCTGTTCAGCGAGCAGACCGAGTGTATGATACGTGCGGCCTCCCGCAGCTCTCGCTGTCTGTGTCAGAGCTCTCAAAGACACTGGGACAGGAGCGGTGGGGGACAGGGAGCTCTCATCTCTGTCCTCCTCTCTTCCCTGAAAGAGCTTGATGTTTCAGAGGGAGTCCTCGTGTCTGAGGGGGTCCAATCTGGCTTCCTTTTCAGAGGGAAAGCTTATAAAACACTTGTGGATGTGTTTGTGAGTGTGTAATGTCACTGCCTTTCATGTGAAGTATGTCATTTCTGAGGGGGAAGAAAGAAAAGCTTTTCTCTCTCTTTTACTAATCTAAGATGGAGACCGTTGAGGTTGAAATTATGTGGTTCATATCTGGGTATAGCTTACGGCAGAAGTGTGTTGACTACTAGACTATTCATGTCTTGAGGTGCAGAAAATTACAAAAAGTAAAAGTGCACTTTAAATACCCGAATGATACACTAAATTAACGTAAAAATGAAGTGTGGAATGTTGGACACTTTATGCACTCAACCGTCGCAGCTTTAATTATGCAGCGGAGGAGGCAGGGCTATTAGACTTCAATGTTCAAATAACCTTATAATATTCATACACTACATGGATGAGTACATAGTGCATAAGTACATAGTGTATAAGTGCATATATAGTGCATCATTTGGGACCTAACTATGGTATATATTTGCATATTGAACAGTGGCCCCAAAAATATTTGGACACTTATTTAGAAATGTGTGAATTTCATTAATAGCATCTGCAAATGCTTGGTGTCAAAATGGTTTTTCATGGATATATATTTCTTTGAAATAAATGACATTTGTTTAGATTTTTTAATATAATATAATATAATGCAAAGACATTTATTTTTTTGGGAAACCACTGTCTAAATATCAGGGTTTTTATGGTTAACTAAAACTAAAACATAAACATAAACCATAATAAAAAACATGTTCATTACTTTATATAAAATAAACACTAATGAAAGAAACAAAAAAATATTGTTATTTTAGCTATAGTATATAGCTATAGCCAAGGCATATAATATATAGCTATAGCCAAGGCAACGTTTCTCATTTTAATTTAACTTGATGGACTACAACAAATAAAACTAAAACTGAAATAAAAATTATTAAAACTAAACATTTTTATTTTTAAAAATGCTAAGAAATTTAAGACTTAACTAAAATTAAAGTGAAAATGGAAAATCTAAAAATAAAAATTAATTAAAGCTGCAGTCCGGCATTTTTCCTCTTTGTCGCCATCTCTGTTTGAAACCTGCAATTGCAGTCATATGCGGAATTGTTATTGTTACGTGGGTTGTGCTTCAGCACGACTCCTCAGCGGATGAATCTAATGTTTGCTGTCAATCACTTCACCGGTGTGGATACTGTACTTCAGAATCACAGATTCTACGTCTTGGAAGTATGACCAATATAAGAATTTTCACTGGAAAATATCAGCTGAACAAGTAAGTAACATTTCTGCCGCTTTTGTTCTGACCAACTGAGGAAAAAAGCATTAGGCCTATGATAAATCGTGCTTCCAATGGTGATTAAATCTAACGATCGCTTAGCTCAGATCATGCCAAACCGTGCACAATTATTATTACTGTTATACTTTGTTCTCAAATTGTTAATGTTAACAACATCAGCATTGCGTGACTATGTGTATTTAGTGTGTATTATCGTTACCTGTAGATTTCAATTTCTGTAGCCACTCCACAGTCCGAAGCCTTTTGCTTTTGACTACGGGTGAATCTCCAGTTGTCACTGATGATTGTCATTTGAACCTTTCTGGATTACAATCTGCCATCAAAATGATGAGTTTAATTATTTCAGCTGCTGTGAGAACAGGCTATAAATGATCCGCTACAACAAGCATCCTCACATGATAGAGCTGACTAGCCTGGACTCCTTCTTTCTGTTTACAGACGTGATGTAATGACGCAAAGAAGAACTGCTGCATGTTCGAATTTCCCACGGAAATCCACCAGGTCACTCTTATTATAAAATATTATTACAAGCTTACCGTTGTGAATCGAGCTAAGATAAGGAGATAGTTTTGAACACTGGCTGGTTATGTACTTGCTCAAAAATTGGTTTTGGATCATTTTTAATCAAAAAAAGTTCCGGACTGCAGCTTTAAATAATAATAATAATATAGTAATACAACAATGTATATGAAAATGTAAAGGAAAGACAGAAGGATGGATGGAATGAACGATAGATAAATGATAGAACGAATGATGGATGGATGATGGAATGAATGATGAATGGATGGGTGATAGAAATGACAGAATGAACAATGGATGGATGGATGGAACGAACAATGGATGGAACGATGTATGGAAGACTAAAAACTAAAACTGAAATGAAAAATTATTAAAACTATAGACATTTTAAAAAAACTACTAAAAATGAATAAAAAAAAACACCCCAAAATACTAAAACTTTAACTAAAATTAAAGTGAAAATTGAAAATCTAGAAATTAATTAAATAATAATAATAACATTAATATAGTAATACAACAATGTATATGAAAATGTAAAGGAAAGACGGAAGGTTGGATGGAATGAACGATAGATAAGTGATAGAATGAACAATGGATGGATGATGGAATGAACGATGGATGGAAAAATGGATGGATGGATGATAGAAATTATAGAACGAACAATGGATGGATGGATGAATGGATGTAACGAACAATGGATGTAAAGATGGATGGAAGACTAAATAAAACTAAAACTGAAATAAAAATTATTAAAAATATAGACATTTAAAAAATACTAAAAATGACAGAAAGAAAACAAAAATACTTTAAAACTTTAACTAAAATTAAAGTGAAAATCTAGAAATAAAAACTAATTAAAAATATTATGGTATCTCAATAATACTAAAATAATACTGTTGAGTTGAGACTATTTGTATAAATGGTATTTCTGTCATGACAACTCTCAGAGTGTTTGGCATGGATATGACAATGTTGATATGTTGCTGCTGCAGAGCAAGTAAGGGAATTACTACTGCCAATACACACATGACACACTGCTGTGTACAAATAACACATGCTGCTGCTGTACAATATAGCACACAAGAATTACCAGTAGCAGATCTATACAGGTGGAGCTGGGGAAGGCGGAGGGTTTCTGAAAGCGCGCTGCACTGCTAAGGCAAATGCTAACCAAGTATTTTGAAGGTTGAGCACGCATGTTCATTGGCTACTGATACAGCAGGAACCAATCAGCTGTGTCCTATAGATAAGGATGTGATTACGAGCAGGTTGAGTTAAAGGACCTATCAGCCTGTGCCATCTAGAGTTTCATGAGAACTTTGTATTAGTTTGTATTAGCCCTGATATTGTAGGTTGCATTTGGCTTTATATTTGGTTATATATACCTGCTTTAAAAGGGATATAGTTCACCCAACAATGAACATTGTGTCATCATTTACTCACTCTTGTGTCATTCCGAATCCAGTCTTTCTTCTATGGAACACAATTGGTGTAGAATATTTTGGCTGCTCAATTCCTTATAATGAAAGTGAATAGGGACTGAGCAAGACTTTCCATAAAATTTCAGTCCGTTTCTCACACAAAGTTATTATATGACTTCAGAAGACTAATGATATAGTGCATGATTCATATAGACAACTTTTATAATACATTTAGGATATTTTATTTGAAATTTTGGACATTCAATAACACCAGTCCCACTTCACGTTCATTGAAAAGATTGGCCTGGACAATCTGCTTAACAACCCCATTTGTATTCTGTGGAAGAAAGAAGTCATATGGTTTGGAACAACATAAGGATTTATAAAAGCACTAAAAATCCTGATAAAACTCACTAACGTTTCTCTAATTGGCCTTTCGTTATCGTGCTCACGCGCTGACTCCAAAAAGAGCAACATTTCACATCTAATTACCCAAAGCTTCTTTTTAACATGTTCTTAATCTCTAGAGAGAGAAAATTTTATACAAACAACAATAAAAGGATTGCTGCTTCTCCGCAGACGTTGCCTTTTCTCGCCCGCTAAAAAGACAAACCCTGACCAGCACCAGATGTCACTGGACCGGCCAACATTGAGAGCAGTCAAAAGCAGCCGAGAAGCGAGGGAGGAGGGAGCGAATAAATTAATCACTCGCTTTTCTCTCTCTTTGATGGAATTAAGCTCACTCGCTTCTCAACGATCTGCCTTGCTGTGTGAATGTCCATGCGTTTAACATTTTTTTTCTCTCTCTTTTTACTGGCACCCCCTTCACGCTCGCTCTCTCTCTGTCTCCATTCCTGATGGGAAGCATGAGGCCACCCAGAGGAGATGAAGGACAGAAAGAGAGAGAGAGGGAGAGAGAGGTAATCCCTCCGTTGTGTAGGGGTGCGGGCCCCTGTCCTTTACCCCCACATTATCCTCTAAAAAATCCTCTCTGCATCCCCCTCTCTCTCTCCTAGTGTGTCTGCATTTACATACAGCAACAATGTGTGTTGCACCAGACTGATTAGTTGTAGGGGGAGGTGTTTGGTGTATGTGTGTGTTTGTTAGCATTGGGAATCAAGAACCGGTTCTGGAACCAGTGATTTCTATGACATTCAGTTCCTTCAAGGGTTCTTAAATGGCCGTGTTCTTCTGCCAATGCAGATGGAGCACCAATAAAATACTTCTGGATCATCAGTTCGCCCCTTGTGAAAAAGAAATACATTTTTGAAATGAGTATTATTATGGAAATGACATACTTTAAAAGAATATTCTTGAGTGTGAACTGAATTAAATGTTTTTGGACTCTTAATTGCATGTTACAATTAAATTAAAATGTATTATAGTTTAAATTTATATCAAATGCTATTCGTCAAACTTAGGAGTGCTTTTTTGACCACTTAAGTAGGACTTAAGTACGGCGCTCCACACATGACATGAAGGAAAAAAAATAGTGAATCGTGTGCACTATACAATAATTTGTTCCTTTGTTTTACTAAATCGTGCACACAATATAATATTTAATTCCCTCATCTTAAAGGGGACCTATAATGCCACTTTCACAAGATGTAATATAAGTCTCTGGTGTCCCCAGAATGTGTCTGTGAAGTTTTAGCTCAAAATACCCCACAGATCATTTATTATAGCTTGTCAAATTTGCCCCTATTTAGGTTTAAGCAAAAACATACCATTTTTGTGCTTGTCACTTTAAATGCAAATGAGCTGCTGCTCCTGGCCAGCTTTCCAGAAGAGGGTGGAGCTTTAACAGCTCACGGTTCGGTTGCTCAACAACAACAAAGCTGGAGAATCTCACGCAGCCAAAATGAGGATTGTCAGTAACGGTGTTCAGCCTTATATTGTTCAAACCGGAGTCGGACACTGATGGAGAGACTCAGGAAGAAGTTACAACTTCACAACAGTTAGTGGATAAATTTATGTTGTTGCTGTGGAGTTGATTCAACTCATCGACTAGCATGTGCCGTCATGTTAATCTTTTGGGCAAAACCTGTATGGACGCCCACTCTACACAGCGTACCTGTTTGCCAAACAGAGCCATACACACAAGGCTAATGTTTATGATTGCTATCAAATGCTGGGAATGGTCTGATTCTTTTCCAAAATATCACTCGGACAGAAACGCTCCTTTTTTAGCAATCGAGCTTGCCAGGGTCAACTTGCAGACTATCCAATCTAACGAGACTCTAAACAGTGTTCAGTGCTCGTCTGTGCATCCAACGACAGAACAGTTAGCATGCTTTGCTTGAACTTTTGCCATGGTGTTAGAACTGGTACAAAGTTGTCACTTGTGAAAACAAAATGACGGCAAAATGACATCCCCTTCCTACCTCACTAGAGGAGCGAAATCTGAGTGGCTCGGTTTTTCACATGCTTGCAGAGAAAGGCTTGCCAAAACAAAGTTAGTTGTCCTTTTTCACGTTTTCTGGGTTGGTAGATGCACCAGGGACCTGATTATAGCACTTAAACACGGAAAAAGTCAGACTTTCATGATATGTCCCCTTTAAGTAAATTGTACGCACGATATAATAATTTGTTCCGTTGTTTTTCTAAATCTTGCGCATTATTATGTAATAATTTGTTCCCTTATTTTAAGTAAATTGTGTGCACGATATAATGTTTCCTTAATTTACTAAATCGTGCACACAATATAATAATTTGTTCCCTCGTTTTACTAAATTGTGCGTACGACATTATATATACTTCCTAGATTTATTAAATCATGGCCACGTTGTACTAATTTGTTCCCTGGTTTTGATTTTACTTAAACGTAAAACAAGGGAATGAATTACTATATCATGCGCACAATTTACTTAAAATGAGGGAACAAATTATTATATTATGCGCACGATTTAGTAAATTGAGGGATTTAATTATTATATTATATTATATTATATTATACAGGGCTATTTTCTAAAATACTAAAAGAATCATTAATGGAATTAAAGAACAGAAATAATTGAATACACAAATACATATATAATTCTACATTTAGGATGAGTGCGTATGAATATGTGTTTTTTGTTTGTTTATGTGTGTGTGTGTGTGTGTGTGTACGCACTTAACCATATTTTTGGGACAAATTTGTTCCCAGAAGTCAGATAAACCTGACAAAATCTCCTGTGTGTGTGTGTGTGTGTGTGTGTGTGTGTGTGTGACTCCACCTCAACAATTAGTGAGGAAAACAAATCAGTGCAGTGTCACATTACCCCTCTCTCTCTCCTTTTCTCACACACACACATACACACACACACATTACTTAATGAATTAATCTCATACTAAGGCATCTTAAGCTAACACCATTAACTAAAGTTGACTCAGGGGTGTAGGGAATCTCCAGAGACCCATGTGGAAATTCTGCTTAGCTAAATCCTATCTGCTTGTAGTAGGATGAGAACATCTCTCTGGGACTACAAATCATTAAGATTCGTTTACTGTAATTTCAAGTCAAATCCACTATAAAAAGTACAAAAAAACCCTCCTTTTTATCCCCCCAACAAACACCATTTTCTCAGTCTCATCAGGACATTCACATGTCAATCAACAAACCCATCTCGGTGGACGTCCCTCAAAACACAAAACAAACACAACAGGCCCTAAAGAAAACAAGAGCGCTGAAGTTTGAAGAGCAGAGTGGTCTGTCTTTATCAGGCCGCAGGTAAGAGCGTCTGCGCCGGTTCACATGTGAATGGACCTCTAATTAGCTGCATATCTAACATGGAGAGCTCTGTGGAGTTAATGACGCTCCATTTAGGACAGAGCCTTTGGCTAAGACTTCAGTTTCTTCAGGATATCCTGAGTGTTTGTTTATCTGATGCTGAGGTGGGAGGGAGAAGGAGGGAACCGGGGAATGAGGAACAAAAAAAACACTTATAAAATGTAGAAAAAAGTATTACCATTCCATGTAAAAATAAAAAGTATTGTGGGAGTAAAAGTGTCGGGGAAGCTATTGAACCTGTAGGCTAATTTGTCAAGCTACAAGCTATTCATTATCAAGCTACAAACAAAGTAGACAAAATAGATAGCTACGCTGAAGCTATTCAGGGAGTCAATATCTTTTAAAATACATAAATCATGTTTACAATCAGAGCAGTACATTTATCTTGCACAACAATGCAAATGTATTAATTAAAAACAATAATCAACACTGTAAACACAGACTTCTGTACAGTGATTCAATTTTAAATGATTGATTTAAATGAATCGTTGAATGAAATGAAACAAAAAGATTCACCGTGATGAATCTGATTTCCCATTGCTACTAAAAAATGCAGCGTTGTAACTTTTATCTTTTCTAAAACCAAAGACCATGGTCATACATACCATGCTGAGGAATGATTACAATATGCATTTACCATGGTATTTGCAAGGTACTCCAAGGTACTTTAAAGAATACACTGAAAATTTGGTGTAGGATTTACATTTTTCACTCAGGAATCGCTAGTAAATTTCACAAATAAATACTAAGAAACAGCAAGTAACATTGAATTAAATGTGAAATTTTGATTTTTGAAAAAAATCTTTTTTTTACACTCTTCCATAATATTACCATGGTACACATCCAAAACATTAGACTAATAGGCAGGATAAATAGGCTACTCTGATTGTAAAAATAAATTGATTTGCATAAAATCAAAACATGACTTTACTGTGGCAAATGATCAAAACAAAATAGCTTTACAACAATAACAGTAATAACACGGTACTTTTTAATGTAAGAATAAGAAGCTAGACAGATGCAAGACTCACTGTGCAAAATCACTGAAATACAATGCAATCAGAATAATAATGCATAAATTAATGGGCTTATTTTTCAATAACGACTCTACACTATGACACTTGTTATATGGCTAGTTAAATAAGCTGATATAAAATACTGATTTAAAATTAAATGACTATACAAAAAGAAAGAAAGTGCGTAGTTAAATGAAACTAGCACAATTATTCAGTTAAGTGTCACTATACTAAAATATGCCACAACTGACCAATCAGAATCGAGAATTCCATTGAGGCGTGTAATAAATATACATATTTTTATCAGGCTAATTTAATGTGTTATAGTGCCATTCATCTCCTCTCAACTCATTTGACGGATCAGTCAAAGATGAACGGCAAATCTAAGTGAGCATCCGTAGAGTTGGGTCACATGTGTCTCTTGAGCTGGATGGTGACTGTGCTGAGTAAGAACATACACTCCTCTAATGAATGCATGTTTGCCCCCAGCCTTTCAGATCAGCACCCTGAAACACACCTCCCTCCCCCTGCGCTCTGACCACCTGCCCCTTCCTTCTTTATCTCCAGATTTCCAGACAATGCCCAAGGGATCCTGATGCCTAATCCTCTCCATCCCTCTCTCTCTCTCTCTTTACCTCCATCCCCCCATCTCTTCTCCCAACACCCCTCCATTTACCCAGACTCCCCCTCTTTATAGACAATGTTTGGGCATGTGATGCTTAAAATGTGATAACAATAATAATGATGCAGATGCAATGAAGTAACATTGAAGAAATGTGATCTAAACGAATCAACTTTGGAGTGGGAGTTTATTTAGGCTTGGGAATAGGCTTCTTTTTTTGATAAATACTGTGACCAAATGATTTGTTTTATGATGATTGGATCTGCTAATGAAAAGTGAATTGTTCAAAAAGACTCAAACACTGTTGGTTTGAATCAGACTAATGACTCACTGAATCTGTGGTTTTTGACTTCTGTTCTAAAGCTTGTTCTGTTAACAATAAACAATTTGTTGTAGTAAATGTTACTTTTATATAAAAACAACATTAAAATATGTTTGTATTTTTGATTTTTTATAAAGTTGGCACAGGTGCTGCCTCAAAAGTACCAAACAATCATTCATGGAATTGTTAATGAACTGGAACTGTTAAAAGGAATCATAAATGTAACCAGAATCTTTAAAATCCTTATGATTCCCAGCTATAGAGTTTCTTGTCTCCTTTTCCATCTTATAATGTAAAGAAATATGAGAATTCCCTTTTTCCATACTTCCTGCACTGTGAAAAGGAATTGTTGGTTTAACTTAAAAGCAAGTTACCTGTACCTGGTTACAATTCAGAATTTGAGTTAATACAATGAAGGTGATTGGTTTAATCAACAGAAACTCAAAATATTATGTTACCTGAACCACATTAATTATTGAAGTTGATGTGACAAAAGAAAAAATGTTGTGATAACAAATCACAAAAATAATATTTACAGTGGTTAAAACATAATCAAGCTACCTTTTAAAAAACTTAGCTAGCTAACTAAAGTTGCCAACTACATAGAAGCTAGGGTTTAATATATTTTTAAATACATAAATTATGTTCGAAGGTTTAGGGTTGGTAAGATTTTTTGAAAAAAAAATATATATATATAAATCTTCTGCTCATCAAGGCTGCATTTATTTATTTATATTTATAAGCAGTAATATTGTGAGAAATTATTACAATTTAAGACAACTGTTTTCTCTTTGAATAAATTGTAAATTGTAATTTATTTCTGATCAAAGCTGAATTTTCAGCATCATTACTGTCACATGATCCTTCTGAAATCATTCTAATTTGCTGATTTGATGCTTAAGAAAGATTTATTATTATTATCAGTGTTGAAAACAGTTGTGCTGCTTCATATATTTGTGGAAACCGTCATATATTTTTCAGGATTCTTTGATGAATAATCACAATAATCAACCACAACTACATATTTCACTATAAAAAGGGAAGCGGGAGCTTCAAATAAATCGGAAGAAATCCAAATCAATCAGAACCTGAATCATGAAAGAATTCCAAATCTACAGTTTGTTCATCTTCAAATCTTAAGAAATATGAGAATTTTCATTTCCATATTTCCTGCTTAAAACATTTTTCTTTCTGTTCCTCTAGAGTTTCATATTTAAGACCAGATCTTTTCTATGCTAACAAAGCTCAGACCGAAGAACCCACCTCCCCTCCACACTCATCCAAACTGAAACACAGACTAAGACTAAACTAAATCTGCAGAGGCCTGTGAGGGACTACAGCACAGATTCCCCACGAGTATCCCTTTCCTAGCACACTCCTCCTTTCCCTTCCGTCGGAGGATTTGGACTTGAAACTCTTAGCATGTCTAACTCTTGAAAGATTATAGCAGTTATCCCATTTGAGTTGTTTAAGAACGGCATTCTTGCATGAGCCAGGTCAAAAAGACCACAGCGCTGATTACAAGCTGAAGTCCAGTGTAAAGCTTGGCAGAGTAACATTAATGAATGGTAAGCTTCTTTGGCCGTGTGCTCCCTAAAGAACCGGCCTGATAATATACTTAAGGCAGGACGCAGAGTTGTTTGTGTCAAAGCCAAGGCGGTGTTTGGCCGTCCCGCTCACGTAGAGGGGCTTAACACCAGACGGACTAACAATGTGGCATCATTTACATCGCAGGCCGCTCAGGGTTCAGAAAAGACTGCAATAGTAAGTAACAGAGCTTTTAGTGTGAGTGCTTGTCATGTTTTAGAAGCTCTTCCAAAGTCAACAATATTTATGTTTGAAGACCTGCTGATTTATTCCCAAACATCTATCAGAAGTGACACATTTGTTTGACACAACAGTTTTTGCTGTAGGACCCATCAAATGGCAATCCAACAAAAAGTTTCGATAACACTTTATTTTAGGGTCTTTTAACTACTTGCTTATTAGCATGCATATTACTAGAATATTGGCTGTTTATTAGTAATTAAGCACATATTAATGCCTTATTCTCCATGACCATATTCTACATTCTTAATCCTACCCAATACCTAAAATTAACGACTAACTTACGAACTATTAATATACAAATCGTACGAATTCGTACGACCTCACTCGAATACGTACGTCTAATACGTACAAATTGGTCATAAGATAGCAGTGATTTAATCACAATAAATAGGTGTGAAAACACTTTAATCGCATCTATTCCACTCTGACCAAAGTGTGCGTGTGCTTGTGACGTACATGAATTACACTGTCATGCACAGATAAACATGGCGAAGAAGGCATCACAGTTTTGTGATGCTGAAAAAATTAATGTTGATAATGTTTAGTGACATGGATGTAACTGATGGTTGAAAACATCGAAATTAAGACATTTTAGGCACGTCACCGAAAAAATCCAATACGTCCATAGAAATGTGATTTTTTTTGCATTTGATGTAAGTGGATTAAAACAGTGGCTAGTAACACACCTACTCTATGTGAGTTCATCATTTGTGCTGTGGATTGGGTCTGTGAATAATGGCAGTAAAATAACCACAATTCTTAACAAATAGTCAGAATAATGAAAATTGCATGTAAACAGGAGTGAAGAGGTTTGATCTTGTCATGTAAACATCTTATTGTAGTTAAGTCCTTACTCTAATTATTAGAAAATAATCACATTATTAGTGCACATGCAAATGTAGTCAATGACATACAGTACATCTAACATACCGTATCCAAATGTCAAATGATTTTAACTCATAGTAGTCAATAATTAAACCATGATTGGACTGAATTTGCAATCTTAAAAGGACAGAAAAACAACAATTATGTCAGATTTACTCACCCTCATGTCATTCTAAACCAGTATATTCGAAAAATGCCTATGCATTGACAATTTTTCAAAACAATATAATTCTTCAAAAAAATCCTCTTTTGTGTTCCACAGAAAAAAGGTTTGAGGTCATACAGGTTTGGAATGACATGAGGGTAAAAGACGGCATTTCTTTAACTATATACAATTGTATGGTTATCTGCATTTGATTTTCAAATTTAGCTTGTTTTCCATTTTTGGATGACAAATTACTGCATTGACAGATACACTAGGAAGTACCTTCATCAACGTTCCTTTCAAGCCATATCTGGATTGTTGCACTTGGGTTATTCCAGTGTGGAAATCCAAGGGGAAAATCATCTTAATCCAGATGACTGTCGCCTGTTAATGTCATTAATGAACAGGGTTAATTAGCACCTATGTATCAGTATAAACATCAGTCAGTTGAGCAATTAACAGCTTTGTTGTTAATGAAAGAGTCATGTTGGGACACAATCACCACACCTACTTCTACTCACATTGACATACCCAAATCCCAGAAGAACCCACAGCATGACAGACAGGAAAGAGAATTAAGTTTACAATCATTTAAAGATTAATCATTTCCAAACAGAGTTTGACTCTATCCAGAGGGTTCATCAAATGTAAAAAAGCAATTACATTACATTCAACATGTGGGACGTACTAAATATGGGATGGGATACTAAAAATGATAGGGAAACACATTAGACATTAGACACATTAGAATGTAGTGTTACTGGGAAGAATTACAAAAAGATTATTCACAAATATCAGTGCATCCAGTTGCCTGGATTCTTCTTTTAACTTTTTATTAACAATTATTATTATTATTATTTAAAAAAGAAAACAATTAAAACATCACAAACATCTGGTCAATAACCCTCACAATTAAGTGACAAGCACTAACGTCCCCGGCCAGTCCTGAGGAAGTGTCTTCTTGCCATTAATGGGACAATAATGACAAAAAAAGCACTTAATCAGGGTTATTCAGTGCTCTTGATGAGGTCATTAAAATGTGTCATTTAAAGCCAAGCCGTTAACAATCACCAATCAACAATCAGCTGGTTAACACGTGATAACAAGACTTGTGGATTCACACCTGTGAAAGAGGACGATAAACAAATGAAAATGAAATGGACAAGTGAAGAAGAAGACTAAACATTTGTCTGTGGGCCAAAACAAATTAACAAAACTGAGAGGACGAGTCATAGGTTTAGATTAAACATTGTGTTATTCAAATACATAAACAAAGCTGTGTTTGTACTAGCTGGAGAAAAAAAAAATACTAAGAAAAAATAAGTTTAAACATTAATATTAATGTTTACAAGTTGAGAGTAAATAAATAAATTCAATGTGTTTCAACAATGTTACAGCAGAAGTGTCTCAAATCTTAATGTAAAATCTGTCTGTCAGAAAAGTGGTAGAATTAGTAAGATTTTTTTCCTTCAGATAATTAAATTTTGACTGTTAGAGAAAAGCTTTAACGTTAACATAGAAAATAATATTTTAAAATATTGTACTCATTTGAAAAATAATCAGTTAAAATGTCTAGAAAAGATTGAAATCTATGCAGAAAATAAATTAAAAATGTATACAGTATATATATATATATATATATATATATATATATATTAAAAAACAACATTTTAAACAAAGGCCAGAGGAAGATGAAAAAAATAAACAAAAATAAATAAATGTTACGCAAAATTTAGGCAAGTCACCACAACACTCAACTAGGAATTTCTGTCCACCTGAAATGTTGTTAATTCTCTTAGAGAGACAGACAGAGATCTACAATTATCCACCCCCTCTCCCTGCTAACAGTCCCAAACACAGATAACTAATTAGCTACATTACAGTCATTTCCATTTTAATGCTTTGTTTGCTGCCATTGTTTAGGAAAACAATGGGGAGAATTGCAAATGGGAGAGAACTGGTGAGACTCAGCTAATGAAACTGGCCATACACTGCCCTACCCTCAGGACAAAGAGAGAGAGAGAGAGGTCGGACTTAGAAATGGGGCCATTGATAGTCATTTAATTGACAGATATGACTGTTAATGAACTGGGACTAAGAAGTGAGGACTGTTCATGTTTTCAGAATAAAACAGCTTGATGCTCGAATTATGTTTGAAAATGTAATAATAAGACATCACACAGTTTTGCCACTCATTTCCTTCCTAAACTCAAATTCAGTATTTCTTTCTTTCTCCTCACCTTTCAGTAGTCTTTTACTGTTGTTTCAGTATTAACATGATGTTTACATCTATTCATTTTGCATCTATTCATACTTTTATCTAAAGCGACTAACAAATGAGGAACATCACAAGCAATTTGTCATAAAGCAAAAATAAAATAACAATAAATTTAATGTAAATGTTTAAATTGTTGATAAAAAAACAATTTAAAAAACATGATATGCTACATATGTCACACATGTAAATTCATTGTAAATATGAATCTCAGGAAACCTGTCAACCTATGTCTGGGCCATATTTGACCAAAAATTCAAAAGTTTTTTTTTTTTTGCAAAACTTCTTTTCTTTTCTACATTGTGGCATCCTTTTTTTCATAATATAGCACATTTTATGTTCGAAATTTTTGTACTGTAAATAATGATGAATTAAAATGAACTGAAATGTGTTTATGCATCATGGTATTTGTTGTAATGTCTTAGTCTTTACAGTTTTTCTCAGTCGCTTTGGCATATTTCTCAGATCAGAGCTGAAATTCTCAAAACTACTTGTTCAACCTCCACATCATCTAGTCACTTGTGCATATCATAAAAGCAGTTTCTCATTTTTCTGAACAAATTGCAAATGCTTTAGTACATTTAGGCAATTGATTATGTACAATTGTCTGCTATTTCCTACATAGATAGATAGACAGATTCAGAAGACAGACAGACAGACAGATAGATAGATAGATAGATAGATAGATAAAGACAGATAGATAGATAGATAGATAGATACAGATACACAGATAGATAGATTCAGAAGACAGACGGACAGATAGATAGATACACAGATAGATAGATAGATAGATAGATAGACACAGATACACAGATAGATAGATTCAGAAGACAGACAGATAGATAGATAGATAGATAGATACACAGATAGATACACAGATACACAGATAGATAGACACAGATACACAGATAGATAGACACAGATACACAGATAGATAGATTCAGAAGACAGACAGATAGATAGATAGATAGATAGATAGACAGATAGATAGACACACAGATACACAGATAGATAGATAGATAGATAGATAGATAGATACAGATACAGATAGATAGATAGATAGACACAGATACACAGATAGATAGATAGATTCAGAAGACAGACAGATAGATAGATAGATAGATACAGATACACAGATAGATAGATAGATAGATAGATAGATAGATTCAGAAGACAGACAGACAGACAGACAGATAGATAGATAGATAGATAGATAGATAGATAGATACAGATACACAGATAGATAGATAGATAGATAGATAGATAGATAGATAGATAGATTCAGAAGACAGACAGACAGATAGATAGATAGATACCGATACACAGATAGATAGATAGATAGATAGATAGATTCAGAAGACAGACAGACAGATAGATAGATAGATAGATAGATAGATAGATAGATAGATACAGATACACAGATAGATAGATAGATAGATAGATAGATAGATTCAGAAGACAGACAGACAGATAGATAGATAGATACAGATACACAGATAGATAGATAGATAGATAGATTCAGAAGACAGACAGACAGATAGATAGATAGATAGATAGATACAGATACACAGATAGATAGATAGATAGATAGATAGATTCAGAAGACAGACAGACAGATAGATAGATAGATAGATAGATACCGATACACAGATACACAGATAGATAGAAAGAGAGATACAAATACACAGACAGATAGATACAGATACACAGATAGATAGATAGATAGATTCAGAAGACAGACAGATAGATAGATAGATAGATACAGATACACAGATAGATAGATAGATAGATAGACAGATAGATTCAGAAGACAGACAGACAGATAGATAGATAGATAAATAGATAGATAGATACAGATACACGGATAGATAGATAGATAGATAGATAGATTCAGAAGACAGACAGACAGACAGATAGATAGATAGATAGATAGATAGATAGATAGATAGATAGATATAGATACAGATACACAGATAGATAGAAAGAGAGATACAAATACACAGACAGATAGATACAGATACACAGATAGATAGATAGATAGATAGATAGATAGATAGATAGATAGATTCAGAAGACAGACAGATAGATAGATAGATACAGATACACAGATAGATAGATAGATACAGATACACAGATAGATAGATAGATAGATACAGATACACAGATGGATAGATACATAGATGGATACATAGATAGTTAGGGATTGACCAGTAAATATATGAAGTAATCTGTCATTCTGTTAATGACTTGTTCATTAGAGAATCTTACTGGCCGGAGAATGATGTTGTTAACGCTGTTGTGACGGTGTGAGAGCAGCTGAGTTGATTTTTTCTTTGGTTGAAGTCATGAGGTTTTCGGTGTGAGGTAGAAGTCAGAAATCAGGTATGTGTGGAATGCTGGCGACGGCACTAATCTCTAATCCCCCTCTGAGTGCAGACACTGAAGGACCCCGGGTCACTTACTCAGAGAGAGAGAGAGAGAGAGAAAGATGAAGGATGAGAAAGCGTAAAATGAACAGAACTCGCCTTGGCTAACCTGCTTCCTGTACTTTCTGACCAATCAGATTCGAGTTCCCCTTTGTTTGGAATGGAATGCTAATTAGTTTACTAGGCCAACTACACTCACTTTTTTATTTTAATTTGCACATTAATAAAAACAAGGCTCTGCAGAATAGACATGTGATGTTCAATGGGGTTCAAGACTGAAATATATAACACTAAAATACTAATATAGTCAAAACCTTCATTTGTGTTTTAAATATGGCATCTATTTTGAGTAAGCCTATTGCATTCTTAAGGAATGAAGCTGAGAAAACAGGTGAGGTAACCCAGTCTACCACAGCGATGGTCAGCGGGGGATTTTAACCGCCAACACACTAACAAGAGCCCTTTAATTTCTTAGTAAGTGTTGTAAGATTTGGCTTTGAGTTTTGACATGGCTTGTGGTCCCCTAAAGACTTTGAGGATTACGAGGGCCACCCAAGAGGAGAGAGGGCCGAGAGAGGAGCAGAATACATGAATTCGCAAAAACCTAGCTGAAAAATCGAAGATACGGATGGAGGCCAGGAATATGCCACCTAATGAGAGGTCAAGGGTTGAATGAAACATGCAGCATATGACTGGAAGAGATTTGCTCAATTAGTCTCTGGTTTTCAGCTCGTTCTCAAACTATTGCCCAACACACACACACACACACACACACAATGTTGCTTTATAATATGTATAAGGCTAAACAGCATACAATTAAAAATGAACCAACAAATCTATACAAATGCACATCAGTCTCACAATTATATGAATGACAGTTTTGGTACTCAAAGGTGAAATGACATCATTAGCATTAGCTGACTGCTTCTGCCCCCTATTGGTCCCAAATTATATAGTATTGAACATTTAAAGAACAAGCACACTTTTCAAGTAAAACATACCAGGAAAAAACATTTTGTTACACTCGGCCAATGTAACGGGTTAATATGAGCATTTCTATACTGATTTTTTCACACACTGTTAAATGTGGTAACCTGCAATTGTTATCTTAAAGAGCTATTTCCACCTGGTTTAACCCATCAAAATGAGCTTTCTTGGCATAAATGTATGTATTTAGTTTGATTCCGTGATGTTAAATAATATTCTTGAATTGAATAAAACTAGTAAATTTAGATGTTACTATTTTAGGTTGCAGTGCAGGTAATTATTTTTAGGGAACCAACCTGAGAATAGACCACTTGCGGCTAGGATAGGAAAAAGTATTTTAATGTCGAAAAAAAATACACAAATCTGCCTTTCCAAGAATTAGTAAACAATGTTAATTATTAAATGTATGAGTATTAATTCTAACCTCTAGAATCAAAAAAACATCCCGTCTTGTGGCACATGTGCTGTGTATGCTCATCATCGGAGTGTCTATGGTTCAGTGGGCTGATGGCTTTTATTCCCACCAATCAAATTACATCCATAAATCCATTCCTGTTATTGAGGCCGCCACTGCTCAAAATCCAATACAGCCATTTCCCTCTCATCTCCGTCCCTCTCTTCCTCTTCAGGTGCTGATGAGTATAAACAGCTTAGACTGAAAGAGAGAAAGTGTTAGCTGCGGTTTTAGTGTTTGGTGCTCGGAGGGGTTTAAACAGTAAGTTGCTTTGACATAAAGAGGAGGAGACGGACCACTTATGGAAAGACAAATGGAAGAAATCACAAAACTAAATATGGCGGATGTAAAAAAAAGCAAGAGTCATACTTCAGTTAAAAGCACTAATCGCCTTTTTAATATAAAGACATCATCTGTTGTTTTGGTATCATATATATCATGATTCGACTGTTTTTCAAAAGTTTAGGGGTCAGGATAATTTTCCTTGGATGTATCAAATTCATTAAAAGTGACAGTAAAGACTTTTATAATGTTACAAAAGATTTCTATTTCAAGTAAGTGCTGTTCTTTTGACATTTCTATTCATCAAAGAATCCAGGAAAAGAAATTTTAATGGATTTACTCCAAAATATGAGGCAGCACAACTGTTTTCAACTATGATAATAATTAGAAATGTTTCTTGAGCATCAAATCATCATATTAGAGTGATTTCTGAAGGATCATGTGACACTGAAGACTGGAGTAATGATGCTGAAATTCAGCTTTGATCACAGGAATAAATTACATTCTAAAATACAATTGAAAACAGTTATTTTAAATTCATATAACTGTATATTTATAATGAATTATATTTTTAATATATATAATTGAGTTCTAAGCCTTTGAATTGGAGATGAATCATACACTGCGAATCAAAGCAAAACATTAAAATTTGAAAACAACAAAAAAAAGAGACAAAGGTAAATGATTGCATACTTAAATTCTTGTGATCAAACTACTCTTCCCATGAAGATATGCGAATAAAATAAATACATCAAAATTATGAATGACATCAATTAATCAAAAACAAACAACTGGCCGTCATTAATTATAAAAATGAAGATTGACTTCAATCACGGAAGCGGACAGGCATTTCTAAGTTTTTTTTAACATGATTTATGATTTGAAGATGACAGCTAATTCTGACGATACCTAGGAATCTGGCTATTAAATAAGACTTTCAACTTGTTCTGGCCTAGTATAAGAATTTTACTGAATTAATAAAGGAAGCATATTAAAAACCCTCCAGTTGTGCTGGGGTCAGTTTAACCTGCATTCAATTTCAAAATGCTTGAAAAACTGGTTAAACTATTTATCTCTTCTTGAAATTTTGTGACTATTTCTCATTGAGGGTCATGAATGTGCATGCAAAGTGTCAGCTCATAGATGTGTTTTGGAAAGGCTGTACAAATTTTGTAACCACTCTTGTGTTGGGGTTGTGTTGACCCAACACTTTGAAAAACAGCAAAGAATCAGGTAAAAAAAAAAAACACCTTGTCAAATGATAAAATATGAAATATACAAGAACTTTGAAATGAAAATCGAAACTGAAGACTTCTGAATTATCCCAAGAAAATTCACTGTTTCTTAGTCCAGTTGAGGTTCATAGTCCAAAAAGTGTCAAAGTTTTTTGGATCTCAATTACTAGACACTGAAAAAAAGTGTGAGAAACCCATTTTACCCTCACAAGGGTTTGAGAACCTGTTTACACTAAGTACAAATAATGTTAGATACTATTTATACTTGTAGTTATTTGCACATCAATGTGCAAACAGTTACTACAAGTAACACAAATAACAGTAAAACATCTTTTTTTTATATTTGTGTCTGTGCAGCTAATTTTGAACATAAAATATGTGGGTCAAATTGACCCCTGACACAATAGAAATAGATGGGAATTGTTAAATTTCTCATGTATTTTAAGTTTTTGACGAGCTACAATAGAGCTTGTTATTTGCTATAATTTTTTGTTTTACATGTATCATTAGTGTTTTTCATTATGCTGATTTTTGGCAAATTGCATGGAAACCAATGTGGATCTGTATGACCCGCGAGACAAAAATGATACACAACACAACAGGACGGCGCGTTTGTTTACAGAGAGCTTATGACTTACTAGACAACTCTAGCTTTACGAAAAAATTACAAATGTTAATGGCACACCCGTCGCAATTTAACCTTACCAACAACTGGTGCAACCCTACCCCAGGTTCTGCTCCGCGATGAGCAGTAGATGAATGCTCCTTATTAAAAAGTGTTAACGGTTAAAGTCGTGAGCAGAAATGAAATCTAAACTAGCTCTGGACCGGAGGGGTGGAGCCCGAGTTAATCCGAGGCCCTGGGCCTCTCTCTCGCAGATCCTTGGCCTCAAGAGGTGTATTGATCCTTGGGGTGAGATACAGAGAGAGGTTTGGGTCCGACCATCCCCACAAAGCCAGAGGGCCACACACACCTGTGAGCGAGTATGTGTGTAGCAGCGCTAAGCCTAGATTAAGCTAAAGTTACCCGTCTCTCTCCCCTCTTGCCATGTCATTCAAACCCTTGATATTTCTGCAGCCACACGGCACACACAAAGCCCCTTTCTGGGCTGTCCTCAGCATCGCCATCAGCCCTCAAACATCAAACAAGGGGGATTATGGGATTGCGAGAAGTCCCTGAGGGCGGAAAGAGAGACAAAATGGAGTTTTCCGAGGGAACCCCTTGGCCCGAGCGTCTTCTCTCAGGAGATTACTCTACAATTTGTTTCCTTTTATTCCGCCATTTTGTCCGACCTTAACTGCGCTACTGCGGCCGTACTGTAATCCCTGTGCTATGACAGATTACACACGGCTTTGTCAACGTGTCTAATACCTGACTGTGAGAGAATTGCGAGGTCTTAAAGCACTTAACTCCTTAAGAAGGTTCACACACACCTGATGCATGAGCACAATCCATGTCATGTGTCATGTCTGCTTTGTGATTCACTACTAATGAGTCATATGCAGGCCCATATGGAATTTGCTGACTTTTTGGCCCTGTTCTGTGCTGTTTTAGGGGGGTAAATTAAAGGGTTAGTTCACCCAAAAATGAAAATTCAGTCATTAATTATTCACCCTCATGTTGTTCCACACCTGTAAGACCTTTGTTCATCTTCAGAACACAAATGAAGATATTTTTGATGAAATCCGATGGCTCAGTGAGGCCTGCATTACCAGAAAGACAATTAACACTTTCAATGCCCAGAAAGCTACTAAAGACATATTTAAAATCAAACTGCCAAAGTCATGCGATTTCAGTAAACGAGGCTTCGTTACGTCATAAGTGTTTCGAAATTTCAATGGTTCACCACTGGGGGGCGTGACTTTGCCAGTTTGATACGCGCTCCGAACCACTGATTCAAAACAAAAGATTCGTAAAGCTTCGAAGCTTCATGAAGCAATGTGTTGAAATCGCCCATCACTAGATATTGTTATTTTGTTTTTTTGGTGCACAAAAAGTATTCTCGTCGCTTCATAACATTAAGATTGAACCACTGTAGTCACATGAACTGTTTTAAATATGTTTTTTGGGCATTGAAAGTGATAATTGTCTTGTTGGCAATGGGGGCCTCACTGAGCCATCGGATTTTATCAAAAATATCTTAATTTGTGTTCTGAAGATAAACGAAGGTTTTACGGGTGTGGAACAACATTAAGAGGGAGTAATTAATGACTGAATTTTCATTTTTGGGTGAACTAACCCTTTAAATTAAACATGGTAAAATGTGATCACTTGAGCTGAGAATATTGCAGTGGCGGCTAAAGGCGCTAAAATAAATGAAACTAAAATAAACTAATGAATCTGTAGGTTTTTATGCAGAAATCTCTTTAGGGAATCTTGCCGCTTTCTGCAGAGTTCTACATAAGCAGATTTCATGTGGGCCTTGTCATATGTAAATACTATGGAATGAGCTGGTGTTGTTGCATGTTTGTCCTTGAGACAGTATGACCTCTGAGTGAAAGTGCCTCCCGAGACGAACATGAGATGTGACATTCTCTTAATTGTCCTTGATGTCAAATAAAGAGACCAATGACAGAGCCAGTGGAAGGATAAACCTCTAGAGTAGCACAACCTTAAAAAAAATGGTAAATCCAATAAAACTACAAAAAATGTCAAAACCCACATTTGACCACTTTTTTTCTCATAGATAAAGATAGAGAGACAGATAAACAGACAGACAGACAGACAGATAGATAGACAGACAGACAGATAGATAGATAGATAGTTAGATCTAAAAAAAAAGTCTTATAAGATACAGGTTGTCATCAAAAGTTGACATAAAACCATCATAAACTGAAATAAATCACGTCCATTAAAAGGTAGCATATCACAGTCTACTTCGACAAAAGAGAGTATGTTATCATTTCCCATCTCTCATCCAATAGTGGGATGACCTTAGTTTGAATAAAGTCAGGGAGGATTAAGAGGAGGATGTGGGGTGGGGGTGTCTCCATGGCAACAGCAGGTCCAGTCTGGGAGGAAGGTTCAAAGAGTAACAGATGCTGTCTTTGTGGGACATGTGTGGAGGGTGGAGACCTTCTCCACTTTAGAGAAGAAAGTGTAACATAACATATCTCAGAGAACGAGAGAAAACCGAGTCCCTTAGCGTCATTTTGAAAGCTCAAATATGATAAATATACGTAAACTAGTCATTGTGGACTCAACAAACACAAGAAGTGTTTAGTAGTTCTCAATTGTCTCAGGCCAGAACAAGCGGACAATTACCCTCGGTTTCACAGACAAGGCTTAAGCCATATCTTAAAATATGATGTACACCAGTAATGTTTTTTTCCCCTAAGGTACGTTTATATAAGCTACTTAAATATCCTAAATTAATTAAGGCCTAATCCTGGTTTAATCTACGCTCTATTTGTGATACCAGGCCATAAAGTTTTATTTTTGGCCAATATATATCATAAAACATATATAAACTATGGAAGCACTACAACATGTCTTTGTTATTCACATATTTATTCATTTAAATCCATGCCTTAAATTAATGAAACATAACTCTAAATATAATGCTGTTCTATACAAATGTTACAAAGTTACTATTATTTAAGGTAATTTACAGTAAACTTATTGTTTTTGATTGTATTTTATTATTATTTTTGAAAATATCATACATATGTGGACAATGTATAAAAAAAATGAAATTCAATTGAATGGTTTGACTTAATAAACTACACAAACAGATTGTGGGGGAAAAGTTGACAAAATACTGACTGGACTAAATCACAACAATGATAACAGTGACACCTAGCGGTGAACATGTAACATGACGTTTGTCGATGAGACGGTTATGCCATCGTTTTTAAACAATATGAACTTAATTTAACACAAACTCCTTAAGTTTAATATGCTATTAGAAGACTGATTTGTAGGAGTCTAGAGAGTTATCCATACCTCAGTACAAACAGCGGACAGCAAGTCTTGCTTATTTTATTAATTAACCAACTACTAACTATTATTTGTTTCAATGGATGATTTCAACATGTGCTGATGGCTTATTTGCATGAAGGAAGGTTTACTTCAGAACTTACCGTCCGTTCATAAAGTTTATGAAATCCAAATACTAGAGTTTCAGAAATGGGAATATAGATGATAATCGCCGTAAATATTTATACTTTGTTAAGAGTTTTTTGACCTTATACAAACAGAAATAGGCCATCATTGGCCATAATGTTTATAATAAATTAGAGACTCGACCAGTCAGAAATTTGATGACAGTGACGCCTGCTGGTGAACCTGAGTGCATACGAGTCATTTACAACTCAGGAGGTGCTTGTATGCTAATCCCGGTCATTATTAAAAATCACAAGGATTAGCATTCTCCCCTAAAAGTGATCGGGCAGACCAATCCGTAAATTGCAGAGACTTAAAACTTTGAAGGATGATAGTACCTACCCAAGCGTGCCACACAGTTCTGAAAAGTGAAGCCAAAGCGTCTCGATCGCCCCCAGGTGGCTGGAAGCAGTATAGGTCATAAACCCCGCCCCTCTCCATGTAATGTAATGGGACGCGAGACAAACTAAACAATCAAATTACACTTTAAACATTTCTTTTCCAAAGATGGTTTCTGTCATTTTAGGCAGTTTTTATCATGCTGCTGTTAGTCCGTTTGGTTTTAGTTAGTTATTAGATTCTATAAAAACGGGGTGAGACGTCATGATTGACAGCCTGGATTTACAGCTTCTCTGAGTAAAGTTGTCACTGAGGCGCCAACGGACTTTTTGCTGGATCTTCGTGAGGAGATTGGAGCTTTAACTTTAATTTCTACATTTCCATAACTGTTTATTTCACACTGACATAATACGTTGTTCTGCTTTATTAACCAATTCTGCAGGAGTGTGGGCGGGACCTTGATATGGCGGCTCCACTTCGCGCTCACTACGGCGCAGACTCGGGCTCCAAGTTCACTATGCACAGACTGGAGACTCAAGATGTCAGCACCATATTGGCACACTGGCAGCTTTTTTTTTTTTTTTTTACAGTCTACGTACCCATCCCGTGTACAACGTCACCAAGGCTCGCCCCAATCAGCCTAATGGTGGTGCTCCAGCAATCAAAAGTACGTAATGGCTCATAACCAGTTTGTCGCAGGCTCAGCTGTTTAATGCACGGTACAAACTGTAAAATTTTGGGCTGTCCCAGACGAAAGATGACCAATCGTGACAATTTCTGTGGTCGTGGCTCCTAAACGGTGGTCCTAAGTCGTACAGTGAGAGAGGTTCAAGGACGGCCATTGTCACGGTCTTGCGACCAAAGATAGCCTGCAATATGTTTTCTGAATTTAACATGATCATTTCACAGTGTATTTGCTGCTATAATAATTTCTTTACGCCAGAAGGCTACAAGAAGATCAGCAAAGCTTTACTTATCAGTCAGCATACTGTAGCAAAAGTGGTACAAAAATTTTAAAAAGATGGAACTGCAACCATCTCACAGAGATGTCCAGGTCGTCCACGGAAGTTAACACCTCGACAGGAGCGTCTTCTAATGAGAAGGGTTGAAGAAAATCAGCATGCAAGTTCACTGCAGTTATCTAAAGAAGTAGAAAGCCAAACTGGGGTGACTATTTCCCGTGACACAATATGGTGTACACTGCAGAGGAATGGCATGCATGGGTGCCGTCCACGAAAGAAGCCTCTCCTAAGGCCCAGGAACAAAAAAGCCCACCTAGAGTTTGCCAGGGCCCATGCTGACAAAGATGAAGACTACTGGGACTCTATACTCTGGAGTGATGAGACCAAGATAAATGTTTTTGGAACTGATGGCTTCATGGTGTCGCAAAGGTGAGGAATACAAAGAAAAATGCATGGTGCCTACAGTGAAACATGGTGGTGGCAGTGTCCCTATGTGGGGCTGCATGAGTGCTGCTGGTGTCGGGGAGCTGCATTTCACTGATGGCATCATGAATTCACAGATGTACTGCTCTATACTGAAAGAGAAGGTGCTACCATCACTCCGTGCCCTTGGTCGTCGTGCACTTTTCCAACATGACAATGATAGATAAACACACATCTAAGGCCACTGTTGGATTTCTGAAGAAGAACAGGGTGAAAGTGATTCAGTGGCTCCTGATCTGAACCCAATCAAACACCTATGGGGAATTCTAAAGAGACAAGTTGAGCATCACTCTCCATCCAGCATCCAGTCTCTAAAAGAGGTCATTCTTGAAGAATGAAAAAAAGATAGATGTTGCAAAATGTCGCCGACTTCTTCATTCCATGCCTAGAAGACTTGGTGCTGTCATTAAAAATCATGGAGGCCATACAAAGTACTAGATGTAGTAGTTTTTGTTGTGGGGTGTACTCATTTTTGCATCACCCTAATTTGAGTAAAACTGAAAAATTTGTTCTCTAAGTTATATTATTAACCTTACTTTCATGTTATAAGTTAAACAGATGTTATATTAAACTTAGTCTTGTCAACATTTTGGAAATTGTTTTTGTGTTCATTGAGATATTGTTTAAAATGTTACTTTTCAAAGGGGGTGTACTTATTTACGCTGAGCACTGTATGTCTACTGACTAGCCAATAAAAATGCAACATGAAATGGTGTATTGATTACTGTGACATGGCGCTAAAACTTAAAAGTACTTAGCTCAAGCTCCATTTGCAAAATTGGCATGCCAAGTTGGCCTCTTTTCCTATAGCTATGACCACGTTCATATTCTTCCCTTCTCTTTTTTCCTCTTTTTTTTTTGTTTGTTTTCAGCGCACATAAAAACCACAATTGCCGAAGTGTGATTCATCTTTGGGATTCTTTGAAAAACATACTTTTGCGAACTAGTCCTAGGTTTTTCACCTGATCGGAACCAAAGCAGTGCAGAAAGATTCTCTGGAGTCTAATTGTCAATAATTGTAAAAAAGTCAAAATTTTGTTTCACATCCGTGACGGAACACCAAAACGTTAGAAGTGGGCATGGCCACTTTTACTAAAATGGCTATCCCTCTTGAATGAAATGAGATAATTTCACCAAACTCAGTACACCTATGTATGGGCTCAGTCTGTGGTTGCGTGAAAAAGGATGATGGGCCATGGGCCATTTGATGAAAAAAACACAAAAACGGCTATAGCTATGCAACAGTCAGTCCGATTGACTTGAAAACTGGCATGCAGTGTCTTTGCCCAAGTTGCCGCGATTGTCTATGAGGATATTCACGTATGTCGAAAAACACGGTCGCTGTCGGCCAATGAAGTTCAAGCAGCTGTCAGACAAGGTAAACTGAGGCCGATCGGAATGAAACTCGCTGGGCCTGTTTGACTGTGAGAAATTTTAAAGAAATCGGCCACCGGGTGCACCTTCGCATTTTTCACATTCGTAAAGAATTGTATATCACACGATTTTTCATTCCATTTCGATTTCCATTCCAACATTCATACCATATGGTAGAACTTCTCATTCTGAGCAACTTTACCTCTAGGACCGCCACTGTCAATTGAATCGTTCGTTAAATACTGGAGATTATTTCAAAAACCTACTTTCGCATTGGCTCTACCTCGATAACTGTTAAAAAGCTTTAAAACATATATTTCCTTAGTAAATTGCCTGTTTTGGCTTAATGGTCTTTTCCATCTATGATCTAGGTGGTTACAGGCTTGCTAAATAAAACATAATACCTTTTGATGCATGTGCGTAATGGCCTTAAAGCGCTTGAACCCCATTAATTGCTGCTTGCAGCTATATTTTAAGAACAAAAATGCTATCATCAAGCTTATACACGTTTATACATGGTTATACATTTATTATATCTTGATTATTTGCACAATGACATGAAAATTAAACATTAAAAATTAGACATTGCTATAGTAAGTGAAGGTTTGAAAGTTAGTTTACCTGAGGATGCCAGCTTGAAATTAATTTCAGAACTAATTTCAGACTCATGTTTGTGTTCTTTACACCCAAAACGATTAAGGATACCAAATTCAACACTATTCCAAACTTGTTTTGTTTGAAGAAACACCTCGAATATTTCCTATTAAATTCTTAAATTATTTAAAATTCATTTAAATCCAAAACCATTTTAAAAAATGCTTAATATGTTCTTTTAATTGTGATATTATGAAAAGAAAATAACCTAATATGATTTCAGCGAGTTTAGGGGGGGGGTTATCCAATATTAAGACATATTTGATGGAAGGACATGAATTACTTTCCTTCTGAGAGATCCTCGTATTTTTTCTTAATTAACTTGAGCGGTTGATTTACTTAAAGAACTGTGGCGTCATCTAGCGGTGATAGAGAGAACAGCATGCTTACTGCTGCCACCCGCCACAGGATGATTGAACTTGCGGTTCGGATGCGCTTGGAAGGCGTGGTTTTATCTCACTGACACGCGCCTAACATTCTTTCATTGATAATCCGTCGAGTGCACTAACTAGTGTACGAGCAGCGCGTCAATTGCGCACTAATAAAAAGGAAAATGATGTGAGACAGACGCACACGTACCAGGTAGGAATTTTATGCGCGTGTATTCTTATCTGCAGCTCCTACAGGGATACATCACAGTGATGAATTTGCCAACAAGGTCAAGTTATGGGATTTCAATAGGAGTCAAGGCAAGGATTTGTATATGAATGGGTGGGTTTAGCATTTTTTGGGGGGGAAAATGATTAAACAAAATATTTTCTAATGCAAAGCTTAGAAAATGCAAAGCATGGTTTTCTTAAAATAATGGTAAGTATAACTAGCAAATTCTCATATTTAAGAGATATAACCAATTAATCTGGGTTTAATTCATTTATCATAATAATGCATGGTGCTGTTTAGACTTTGGCTTTTTGTCCTGTGTGTGTGTGTGTGTGTGTGTAGGTCAGGTTTTGCCTATTGTGGGGGACCAAATGCACCCACAAGGATAGAAAAACCTGAAATCAGCTACACTGTGGCAAATGATTCTAAATAATGTTTTAAATTGTACATTAAAATGCAGAATGCAAAATATTTAGTGATAGGGAATTGAATATCATTTAAGGGTAGGAAACTGAATATAGCAGAAGCAGAAGTCAATGAAAAAATGTGTGCGTGTGCGCACTCGTAACCCAATTTAAAGATGAGTTTGCTAGTATTTGCAAATGAAACGTGAGTGTCTCGTTGTAAATTGTTGCATGCATTGCAAGTCTGTCGTCTCGTCATTTACAGCCCCAATCAATATGCATGACTTCGTCCTATTAAAATGGATTATTTTTAGGGTCATTTGTGTCCTGTGTTAACCAGCTCCTGAGAAAGAGGCATTTCTCTGCCTGAAGTCTGGATGTATGTATGTTCTAGTGGGATATCTGCTGGATGTAGAAATTAATGTTTAATATGAGACACTGACGCCAGAACTTAATAATATTTGATAGTGTGTTCCCCACCCCCACCCTCCTGCAGATTCGACCGTCCTCCGAGTGGCTCTCATCAATGACAGGTCACAATTTGATACTTGCTGTAATTGACTTTCATGCTTTTGTCAGGCAATTAGAGTGAATGTTTCCGCAGTGGCCAGTGAATCGCACTGGCTCAGTGTTTCTTTTTTTATTTAGTGTGTGTGTGTGTGTGTGTGTGTGTGAGAGAGAGAGAGAGAAAGAGAGAGAGATGGCGCACAGTTTCACACATAGACTTCCTCTAATGTTTGTTATCAACTGGAAAGGAAGAAAATGTAAAATACTATACCTACTAAACTATACACTATGCATTACTATACAAACTTCACCAAAAGTCCTTTCTGCAACACAAAGAACTGTTTTGTTCATATGCATATTAGTGGTAAACTGATGGGTTTGTCATTGGCAAATGACAATAAAAACAAGGCAGTCCAAGTAGTATGATAATTATAGTAAAACGTAGCTGTTGTTTTATGGATACATGATGCTTAAAGGGATCACCCAAAAATGAAAATTCTGTCATCATTTACTGTATGAATTTCTTTCTACTGCTGAACACAAAAGATATTTTGAACAATATGGGTAACCAAACCATTGACTTATATGGAAAAAAATACTATGGAAGTCAATGGGGCCCACCAACGGTTTGATTACCGAAATTCTTCAAATATCTTCTTTTGTGTTCAGCAGAGGAAAGAAACTCATACAGGTTTGAAACAACTTGAGGGTGAATAAATGATGACTGAATTTTCATTTTTGGTTGAGCTGTCCCTTTAATGATACTTCTGCATGCTCAGAATACTATAAAACATTTGTATCGTATTTGTAGGCTTCATTGGTGAAACTATCATTGTTCAGGGTTGCTGAGGCTGTTCTTTTCCCTGAATCAGCTGTGGTTTGTGATTGACTGTCAGATTCTTATTTTTGAGGCTCCTCGGGGCTATTTGAGTTGCTAAGGTCAAAAACAGAATAATTGCTCACCAACTCTTCAGAATAGAGAAAGATATATGGTGGAATGAATTCTAATACTTACTTGCTGCATTTATATGTAGACTACTAGTAAAATTGTTAGAAAATACACTGAAAAAAAAAAAGCCACAGTTTGGATTTAAATGGGCAAAAACTTAAGATACTATGACTGGATCATTATTGTTGTGGGTATTATGTTTCTAGCATGTTATATGTTTGGGAACAGTTCTTTTAACACTAATTGATGGAGTGTGTAGCTTTTCATTTCTTAAAGAGATAGTTCACCCAAAAATGAAAATTCAGTCATCATTTACTCACCCTCAAGTTGTTCCAAATCTGTATAAATTTATTTGTTCTGCTGAACACAAAGGAAGATATTTTGAAGAATGTTTGTAACCAGGCCGCTTTGGGGCACCATTGACTTCCACAGTAGGAAAAAAAAAAATACTATGGAAGTCAATGGTGCCCCAAAACTGTTCAGTTTCCCACATTCTTCAAAATATCTTCCTTTGTGTTCAACAGAACAAAGAAATTTATACAGATTTGGAACAACTTGAGGTTGAGTAAATGATGACAGAATTTTCATTTTTGGGTGAACTGTCTCTTTAAACAACCATGTAGGAAAATGTATCATGGCCATATTCCAGGATGACAATGTCAAGATTGATCAGTCTCAAATTGTGAAAGAATGGTTGGGAGGGAGCATGAAGAATCATTTTCACACATTAACTGGCACCTTAAATTCATTGAAAGTCTTTGGGATGTGCTGGAGTAGACTTTAGAGAGTGATTGACTCTTGCATTGTCAATACAAGATCTTGACCAAAAATTGATCAAGTGGTGCATACATTTTTGGTCAAGATCTTGTATTGACAATGCAAGAGGTGAACACTCTGTAAAGTCTACTCCAGCACATCCCAAAAGACTTTCAATGAATTTAAGGTCTGAACTCAGAAGTGCCAATTGTGTAAAAATGATTCTTCATGCTCCCTCCCAACCATTCTTTCATAATTCGAGCCTGATGAATCTTGACATTGTCATCCTGGAATATGGCCATGATGTGTCTTCCTACACGGTTGTTTAAGAAATGAAAAGCTACACACTCCATCAATTAGGGTTAAATGAACTGTTCCCAAACACATAACATGCAGAAACATAATAATCACAGCAATAATGATACAGTCATATTCTTAAGTAAGTATTTGCCTATTTAAATCCAAACTGTGGATTTAATTCATTTTTGGACCAGGTAGTGTATATTGCTAATTATCATTATCATATACACTCTTAAAAATAATGGTTTCAAAAATTTTTTTTCAATGATGCCATAGAAGAACCATTTCCACTATAGACCTTTTGTGGAATGGAAAGATTCCATGGATTTTAAAGGTTCTACATGGAACCATCAATGCCAATAAAGAACCTTTACTTTTAAGAGTGTATTGAGACAATGTGTTGTTATGAGTTTTGATGCCTGCAATGTATCTAAATCATTTGCTAATGAATAGGATGGAGGGAGCATCACATAGTGAAAATATCTGGGATTGTTTGAATATTCCCAATATATCAAATGTTGAATTAATTTGGCACTAGAAACTAAATCTGTCCTTCTAATAATTTAATATTATGTGCTGAAATGTATGAAATGTCAGTTTTTATATTATACTGTAGAAACAAAATGTACACTCTAAAAATGCTGGGTTGTTTCAACCCATGGTTGGGTCAAATATGGACAAACGCAACCATTGGTTTAAAATTTTAAATTAGATTTTTAAACCCAATGGTTGGGTTTGTCCATATTTGACCCAAACATGGGTTGAAAAATTCCATTAAAAGTCTATAAAACTGCATTTAATTTATTAAAATAAACTATGGAAAATACAGTTAAACTCTAATCAGTAATTAACATTACAAATATATAATACAATTTGTATGTATTGTTTATTTGAAAAAACAACAATGTGTTTTATAATTTAATGCTTTTATGTTTTTGATTTTTTGCCATATTGTCTGTATATTTGCATTAGTAGTTTTTACATTGTATGTACATGTGACAGACACAAGATTAAGCATTTTTCTAAATAATTTATAAGCCCGTGTTGCGCAGTGTAATTGATGTTACAAAAACTGTTTTTATATTGATATAATGCTTTACAGAAAAAGTAAAGAACAAGCTACAAGTAATGGCTTATGATGGATCAGTTGTACTTTTGTTTCATTTTATTGGAACTTCCTATTGAGCTGTTCTGTACAGTTATAAATAACCTCAAACATTTACACTGCATCATTCCCTTATAGCTGTATATGGTTTGCAGATAAATGTTCAGGCAGATTCTAACACAGTTCATTCATAATGATCACAAGAAGACAGTGTATCTAAAATTATTTTTATCTCTCTGCTCTAGGGAAGCCTTGAAGGGGACAATATCAGGCTTTCAGAGGGGAACCAAATTGGAATATTTTGACGTTTGGATTTTCATCACATAAAAGGGATTCAGCATGGAAAATGTACCAAACCCCAAAAGGACTGTCACTGTCCAGATGATGCCTCAGCTTGGCAGTATAGATGTGCTGGGAAATAAAGAGTTAAATGCTAACTGGGACATTGAGCCAAAGTTAAACTTAAATCAGGATTGCTCAGATCAGGATAATACGCATCTTAATTCCTCCATAAAAGATTCCCACACCACTCTTCTTGGAGGGACTGTCCTTGAAGACAAACACGTGTCGTCCCATGGCAGCGAAGATCACAGGCAACCTCAAAATAGTCACGCAAACATAAAGACCTCGGGTCAGTGTGCCAAGAGCACTGAAGGTAGAAAAACTGATTGTGATATGAATTTAAATTCAAAAACTGTCCTTTCGACATCCAGCCCATCATCTACAACTACATATAACGCTGACCAGGAGAAAAATGGCAATAGCACAACAAAGGCACTTCAAAATGAACAACATGAGCCCAAAGCACAGAGCAAAGCATCAGTAGTTCAAGAAAATAGTGTGATCAAAGAGACTCTGCACAATCAAACGGCAAGCCAGGCTCGGGCTCCCAGCACCAACAACACAATCAAGGACATGTCACTTTTATCTGAATCAAAAGATGTGAGTTGCACCACCAGCATAAGCATCAGCAGTTCCCCGCTTGAATGGGTATCCACCACCAATGCTCCTAAAACCAATCACTCAGTGACCGAAACATCTGGATCTGCACCTGGGACAAGAATTCAGACCCCACAACCACACGAGATCCATCATATGCCTGTTAAAGAGGACAAATGTAGCAATGACTGCATGAAGAAGGATTTTAAACCACCAGGAACTGCTCAAGAGACTTCTTCTGGACGCCCATTGGTGTCTTCAGCTAGCAATGCAAGTCACTCGGTCCACACGGAAGTGATTGATGAGGAGGTCCAAACCCAGGGAGCTGCTCCTGAAGAGCAGAAGCAGGTCCACTGTAAACTCTATCGTGAGGCATCTACCATGACTTCAGCAGTTGAGTTTGGCAACCAACCCGGCACGCAACGGCATGACGTGGAGGTGCAGGCGGTTGCTACGGTCTGCAGTCAATCTACAGCCACTAGCCCTAGTCTTCTGTCTCTACAACCCCATCGGAGATCAGTTGGCCTACTACCTGAGGAGAATGACAGTATAACAGTGGTCGTTGGGTTGAAGACCACCTCAGAGGTCCCATCTGTCGTTGCGTCCAGTACGATCCTCCCTGGGAAGCCTCCACAGTCGGACACAGTGATGGTGCATGTAGACGCTGACCTTCAGGAAGAGTCCAAGCTTGGGGCCAAGCCTAAAGAGCCTCAACACAACAGCCAAAAAGGATTTTCGCCACTTCAACCGGTTTATCAGATCAATATTGAGACCTGCAGCCAAAGCAAACAGTCAAACGAGACTACCTGTCACCTTCAGAGCCAAGGTTCACCTGCAGTCTCAGCATCTGGTCCTCAAAATGTGGCATGTGTGCAGGAACCCAAGACAACATCTGCTCAGGTCTGCCAGGATCTGCCAGAAAAATCAGCCAAGCCTCCTGCATCGAAATCCAAGGAGGCAGGTTCTGCAAAACCTCCAACGGACATCACAATGACCACTCCTCCAACATCAAGCTCGACACCACAAAGTAAAAAGACAGAGCGGCAACAGAAGGGAGCGTCCAAGCTGGAGCGTGAGAAAGAAGACCAAGAGGAAGAGAAGACCAAGCAATCCAAGAACAGTGTGCATGACGTCGTGTGGGACGAGCAAGGGATGACATGGGAGGTATACGGAGCGTCGGTGGATCCAGAGTCGCTGGGATTTGCCATTCAAAGTCACCTGCAGTGCAAAATCAAGGAGCATGAGAAGAAGATCATCACTCAGGCGACTATCAGAAAATCCTTGTCTTCGCCTCCCGGCAAGAAGAACAAGAGGAGGCAGGTTAACATCAACTTCAGGTCCATGTTCCAAAATGTCCGCCGACCCAACTGTTGCGCACGGCCGTCAGTACTAGAATGAAAGACGATTGGTTGTCATTGAGAGGACAATGTGATCTTCCATGAGACTGTGCAAAGCATGTTGGGAGATGTCTCTCGTTTGTTTTTTTGAAGAGTTTGTTAAACATAGAAACTAATGGTGATTTGAGTGTTATGTGGGGAACAGTAATGTTAAAAGAAAATATTTTTAGAAAAAGATGAAATTATTTATGGTGATAGTAAAGCTATAACAATGTTTAGAGTGCAATGGCAATAATTTTAATTAATATAACAATAACAGTAATGATAATATGTAGTAATCTGCATGTGTATTAGTTCAGAATGGCAGTCTTCTAACTACCCAAGATTATGCACTGTACTGACGAGCAGATGTATGCGTATAACCCTTTTTACCGATTTTGTTTAGTTGAATATCTTTTTAAACTTTAGTAGGTTTGTTTGGTAAATATTTGTTTTGCATAATTTTATTTGTAACACTGTTGATTTATTGTGAATATATTTTATTTTATTTAGAAAAAAACAAAAGAGCTTCACAATGCTTATTATCATACTTGGTGTAAACTGAGCCTGTTTATGATTTTATATTAAAATGGTTTGGCAAGCATTTCATCATATAGCAGTGTCTTATCCTATCAAATTTAGCATAGTGTATATTATACCACTGACATATAATCGTGGGCAGTGTGCCGACATATAGCGCTGTCGCACTTCGGGTAACCCGAGTTTGAGTCCTGGCTCAGCGGACCTTTTATCCAATCCCGTCCCCCTCTCTCTCTCCCACTTTGCTTCCTGTCTGCTTACTGTCCTATCATAATGAAGGCAAAATGCCAAAAATAAATCTTAAAAAAAAGATACATCATGGATTATTTTGGGGGTTTACATTTCTGTTGCATCTGTACAGTTAGATCTCATGTGTATGTATGTTTGTAAATGCTGTATAATGAAAAACATATCCTCATCAAACATATTTAGATCATTTAAGCTTCAAAATAATAGGGCTGTGCACAGCTGCTGGAGGCCCTATAACCCAAATAGACAGATACATTTAAAGAAATGCACATTTTTAAAGCAATCCTTCTCTATTATTCATACCATCATTAAGACTAATAGATTCCCTGTGGATCTCAGATTTGAACTCTCTGCCACCCTGCTGGAGTTCTGCGTGGTTATTAGCGCATTGCTGTATGGTTGCTACATGGTTGCTAGGGTGTTTATGGGTGGTTGTTTACTGGTCCAAGTCAAAACAGACGACACACAGATCTCTTGTGATCTTCTGGTCTCTAGATATGACTAGGGTCTTTACTTCAATGTTGGTCTATGGTTTTTTTTTCTTCTTCACCTGTTTAATCATCTTTCAGGTGAAAATCTTAAGTTTGATCACTTAGAAAAGTCATTCAATTGAGGTATAATTCATGTACAAATGGTGTGATTTATGCCCTAAAGTTTAATAATTAATATATTTAGAGGTAAAACAGCAATTCGTTTTGTGATGGGTTAATGTAGTTAGTTACTGTATGTTGTCAAGTAAGGTCTTATGAGTGATCATTTGCCTTGTAAATGATTGAATGTGTAAATTTATTTGATGTGCATACCAAAAATTTGCCACCCCCAAAAAAGCCACTGTTTGGATTTAAATAGGCAAATGCTTAAGAGTCTATGACTGGATCATTATTGCTGTGATCATTATGTTTCTAGCATGTTATATGTTTGGGGGGAACATGAAGAATCATTTTCACACATGAATTGGCACCTCTGAGTCCAGACCTTAAATTTATTGAAAGTCTTTGGAATGTGCTGGAGTAGACTTTACAGAGTGCTCACCTCTTGCATTGTCAATACAAGATCTTGACCAAAAATTGATGGACCTCTTGATGGAAATAACATCCCAACATTCATTTCCATCAAGAGATATATCGCCCACCCCCTAGTCATAGGGCATTCAGGTCAAATTATTATAAGTGGACCCTTCCTCATAAAAGGGACAAAATTCCATGTCCAGGCACACACATAGATTTTAGTATTTAAAAAGCCTTTACTTGCAGGGCTAAATATTGAAAAACACCACAGTTTCAGGTCATACTGTATGCAACCAAACGCAATGTCTCATTTACTGCAGGGAATTCTGCAGTTCTCGTAACTGCAAACCCAGCAAGTTTTCATGCTTTTACAGTACATATCATAGTCTATTCCCTTGCATCACTGTATGAAGCTCTCTACGGGGCTAGGAGCATCAGGAGATTACATCAGAGCTTCTCCCCGGTTGTCTGATCAGTTTTGCATCAGCTGCCGTCTCCATCACAGCTCCCCTTTGTTTACTTGCCGCTGCTGCATTAAATAATTGGAGGAGCTCCAGCGCTTCCTCTCATGGCGGCGCTCCCTGTGGAATATTTGCCCTACATATGTTTGTGCAACACACACACACACACACACACACACCTTGATTTACTCTCTCTGTCCTTCTCATATACTGTACCTCCCTCACGTTTTGTCTATGTATATACAGCACGTTACACCTTTATGTCCCATTATTTTTATTAAAAAGCATTAGAGACAAATACCATGTTTTTTGTTCTAAAATCTATTAGATCAACTGTTATCTAGTTAATTATCTAATTAACCTAGCATAACAGCTAATTACATAAAATATCTGAATCCCTTTGAGCTTATTTACATAAACAACAACTGTATTAAGCATTCTGTAGCTGTATTATTTATAATGCCTTATAAATCAAATTGTAAAAATAAATACATAAAATAATTCTACAAAAAATAGTTCTAATATCAGTTATAATACATTTTAATTTTTACCTATTTATTGTGGGGTTCAAAAGTCTGAGACCTAAAAAAAAAAATAGTGCATGGATGATTTCAAAAGTGATCCTGTAAAAATTAAATCCATCAAATGTCTGAGATTTGACTTTCAATGTCACTGGTCTTTATGCCATTCTTGATTAACTCCAATGATTCCCCCTATTATTTCTAATCTACAAGATAAAAAATAGGCTGCACTGAAAATATTATTAAAATACTGAAGGCTGTATAAAGAAGTTGCTCTCTTTATACAAGATACATGGGCATTCTGGTTATGTGATGACAGCACTGTCACTTCCTATTAGCCAAAATTTGTGAGCGGTGCTTTGAGAATATTCGGCCTTCTTATCAGCTCGTATTAAATGTTAAATAAAATATCTGCAAATAGCTGCAGGGTGACAGACCATCATCTTCTATGTGCACCTGATCTCACGCTGAGACGCCGCCTGCCCTTCACTCTCCTCCTCGTCTTAATTAAATCCTGACAATATGGCGCTCTTCACTCACAGCTTCGGCTTCCAGCTAACAATGACAGTCCAAATTAGGTGTCAGGTGTTAGGTGTCACATGACTCTATGGCAGGTGATATTGATATAATATTGCATGAGATCTCAAATCCTTCTGTTTACTTCTACTTTTGTCCCAATCTTGGTGCCTTGATTGTCTGTATATGGACAAAATATACTAGCACTAGTTTACACTAGCACGTTTTAGTTTTAAAATGGCGTTTACACGGTCATCAAGAATACGCAGAGCGAACGTGGGCAGCCACGCCATCATTTTCAAAAGCCTCCATTTTGGTCAATTTACGTTTTAGGCCCCGTTTACACTTGTGCGTTTGTGTTTTAAAATGGCATTTTAAAATGAAAACGATCTTGTCTATACTGCCGTTTCCACAGCCTTTCAGAAATGATATCCGTCTACACTACATTAAAAACGCATGTCACATGACCATTCATGCACACTGGGCATCCCTCTTGTGCATGTGGGTAGCTGCAGTATTAAAAAAAGGCAGAGTTTAACTGCACAATGGCTGCTAAAAATGACAACAAAGCAAAGACTATAGAATAACACAAGACGCATCACTCGTATTGTTTTGAATGGGAGAAAGTGCAACGCGCAATATGGCGGAATAAGTCCCGCCTTCTAAATGAGAGCCAATCGCCGATTGCTAAAGTCATCGCATCACTGCAGCGGCCGTTAGAAGCTCCGGTTCCTATAGAAACAGTCAGACGCGTGCCTCCAAAATGAGACAAAAGAGATGTGCGTTTAGGACTGCACATGCGCATTAGCTTGATCCAGCCTGAAAAATACCATTTTTTGTCATGATTCGAACGTTTAGAAACAAAGTTGTTGTCAGATTTCATTGGTGATTTCAAATATGAAATTTGATCGAAAGCTTGGCCAAACGAAAACACACTACTGTAAATGGGGCCTTAGGCGTATCCTTAAGGACGGTGTAAACAATAACATGGAGACTGAACTGCAATCTTTGCTGACTTTGTTGTCATTTTTAGCAGCCATTGTGCAGTTAAACTGAGTTTTTTTAATACTGCAGCTACCTACATGCGCGAATGATGTGCATGAACAGTCATGTGACATGCGTTTTTCGGTCGTGTAGTGTAGACAGAGATTGTTTCTGAAACGTGGAATCGCCAGTGTAGGCGAGGATTAAGACATTTCTTCTCATATAGAACCTTTTTGGCATAAGGGTTTCTATATAGAACCTTTTTTTCTAATGATGCATTTAAAATGATAAACTTATTAACAGGAGATCTTCTACAAAAATATCAATAGCTTTGTTCCATACCTCGTTTTCACAAATATCATTCACAAACAAAGTAACAAAGTTACGAAAATGCTGCAGACCCATTGTAGGCCCTGTTTACACTAGTGCGTTTTCATTTAAAAACGGCGTTTTAAAATGAAAACGATCCTCTTCTACACTGGCATTTCCACAGCATTTCAGAAACGATCTCCATCTACACTACACGACCGAAAACGCATGTCACATGACCATTCATGCACACTGTAAGTGTAAACAGTTGCCTCTGGGCAGCCACGCCATCGTTTTCAAAAGTGAAAAGTATCTATCAAAAATTGTTCTGAGAGATAAAACCTCTCCTAACATTAAAGTGACATTGTAATTCTATTGATAGCAGGTCATTCCCAGTAATTCCAAGTGAGCAAAACACAGTTCCTCATTATCTTTATGAGATAATGAAGTGCCACTCGGTGCAGAACTCTATGCAAAATTATTTTCTCTCCAGAATTCCAGGAAGAACCTCAATGACACTCTTTAAAGAGCAGGCCAGATAGTGACACTACTTTCCAAAGGCTCCTTCAGAACAAACCTCTGGTGGAGCAACTGAGCATATATGGGCCACTTCAATGAAAGTGGCTCTTTAAAAAGATCCTCTTTCATTTGCCCAGTTCAATGCCTGAGCAAACAGGCCTTGACAGTGTGTGTGGCACAGCAAGCTGTTCTTTCTCTTCGCTGTTGATTTTTTCTTCCCAAATACAAAGTATTCAGTCAATTGCTGGCCCTTAGGGTGTTTATTTTTAGACCCAATAGATCCAGGTATTTGTATGAACTAAAAAGTAATGTGCCCAGACATGCAGGAAAGTCATAAAGGGATAGTTTTAGCCAAAAATGAAAATTTGGTCATCATTTACTCACCTTTATGTCATTCTAAACGTCTATGGCTTCTATGGAACACAAAGAAGATGTTTTGAAGAACATTTCCTGCAATGACAGAAAACGGCATCTACAACAACTGTGAACCGCAATGAATTTCCCGTTAGGGAGTGAGGATGCTAATACAATAAAGATGCCATGTAAGAATTTTCATGTATTAATCACTTTTTATTGACAATGTGTGAACAGCTTGTAATGACACTTAAAAAACAAGACCTTCCCTGAGGTTGTCTATGAAAGCCTGTAGACTGATTTTTATGTGAAGGACTCAGGATGTTTTTGCCAGGAAAATCAAAAGGATGTGACATTTATGCGCACTCCTGAGAGCCTTTCTGTTTTATGACACATGAAATTAATGCTTATACAATGTTCAGGATAATGCCGATACATCCATTCTGTACTCTGTCAATGTGTCATGCAAATGAAAGGGATTCAATCAAACTAGTCTCACATAGTCAGATATAGCCTAATCTCAAATATACTTTATAATCAAACTATCATAAGAGTGTAAATTTAATTACCTCATCTGTCGACACAATGTCATTGAATTGCAGAGATGGTGCAAAGCTCTGTAGTAAAAAACATATCCACATCGCTATGATCAGATGCTTTCTTAACTACTGTTTTCTCACCGCTGCCATTGCTGTATGTTTATTTTGTTATTGAGGAACACTTATTTAGGCCTACATATTCATCTAAATGTCACGCTCAGCAGCGTGGATGACGGCGGTATGTTTGTTAACAGTATATCGCGGCAAAAGTATTTCCAACTTCTTTTTATTACGGAGCCTTGCACATGACATGCAAGAAAAAAATAGTAGGCTAAATCATGTGCACGATTTACTAATTCGTTCCCTCAATTTACGCGCGCTTCCGATTTATAAATCGAGTGCATGATTTAGCAAATCGAGGGAACGAATTAGTAAATCGTGCGAACGATTTAGCAAATCGAGGGAACGAATTAGTAAATCGTTTGAACGATTTAGCAAGTCGAGGGAATGAATTAATAAATCGTGCGCACGATTTATCAAAACGAGGGAACGAATTAATAAATCGTGCAAACGATTTAGCAAATCGAGGGAACGAATTAGTAAATAGTGAGTACGATTTAGCAAATTGAGGGAACGAATTAGTAAATAGTGAGTATGATTTAGCAAGTTGAGGGAATGAATTAGTAAATCGTGCAAACGACTTAGCAAATCGAGGGAACGAATTAGTAATTCTTGCGAACAATTTAGCAAATCGAGGGAACAAATTAGTAAATCGTGTGAACAATTTAGCAAATCGAGGGAACAAATTAGTAAATCGTGTGAACAATTTAGTAAATCGTGTGAACAATTTAGCAAATCGAGGGAACGAATTAGTAAATCATGCAAACGATTTAGCAAATCGAGGTAATGAATTAGTAAATCGTGCGCACAATTTAGCAAATCGAGGGAAGGAATTAGTAAATCGTGTGCAAGATTTAGCAAATCGAGGGAAGGAATTAGTAAACCATGTGAACGATTTAGCAAATCGAGGGAACAAATTAGTAAATCGTGCGAACAATTTAGCAAATCGAGGGAACGAATTAGTAAATCGTTTGAACGATTTAGCAAATCGAGGGAATTAATTAATAAATCGTGCGCACGATTTATCAAAACGAGGGAACGAATTAATAAATCGTTTGAACGATTTAGCAAATCGAGGGAATGAATTAATAAATCGTGCAAACGATTTAGCAAATCGAGGGAATGAATTAGTAAATAGTGAGTACGATTTAGCAAATTGAGGGAACGAATTAGTAAATAGTGAGTACGATTTAGCAAGTCGAGGGAATGAATTAGTAAATCGTGCCAACGATTTAGCAAATCGAGGGAACGAATTAGTAATTCTTGCAAACAATTTAACAAATCGAGGGAACAAATTAGTAAATCGTGTGAACGATTTAGCAAATCGAGGGAATGAATTAATAAATCCTGCGAACGATTTAGCAAATCGACGTAACGAATTAGTAAATCGTGCGCACAATTTAGCAAATCGAGGGAACAAATTAGTAAATCGTGCAAACAATTTAGCAAATCGAGGGAACAAATTAGTAAATAGTGCTCACGATTTAGCAAATCAAGGGAAGGAATTAGTAAATAGTGAGTACGATTTAGCAAATCGAGGGAACAAATTAGTTAATTGTGCGCACAATTTACTTTTTTTCCTGCATGCCACGTGCGGGGCTCCGTATTTTACCTCTAAGCAAAGAACAAAAAAGAACTTCACTGTGAGTGAATCACATTCAGTCACTTGTATGTTACGTGTGCACAAGTGGAACATGTTTGCTGGCTGCAGTTCACTTAACAGCCACGGGTGTCACTAAAAACAAGGGTTCTGAATAGACCCTTTAATTATATAACTCATTTAAACTTCACAATCACTGCAGTTTTACCAAACAAAAGGTCTACAAGTGGTCTACAACCAAGATACTTCTTTAGTTAATCATTTGAGACTGTAATCATTGTTTTCACTTAACCGATAAGACTTCCTAGATAAAACCAGTACAATTTCCTAAATTTACAACCTGACCTGTCACACACGCAGTAAAATGCATCAAGGAGATACTCACAGAAATTGCTTTTGTGGATTTGCACAGTCAACCCATCCAAGAGTAAAGTACAGCTCAACAAAAGTCAACACAACATTATAAATATTAGACCATCTGTGAGGAGAATGTTAGTCAGTCAGCTTCGGCTGAAGACCATCACACTGTTTCTCGATTGGATAACGCTGAGAAACATCAGAACAAATGAAGTCCAAGAAAGGTCTGACAACCCTAGAGAAGAGCCTGATTTTCTTATTTGTAGCCCTGACTGCAGTCAGTATTGGACTAGTTGTGCTGTTTGTCATTGAGAAGAACAACTCAAGTCCAAGAGGTGGGTCAAGTCCAAGAGATATATTTAATCAAGATAATTAGTCCACTCAGATATAAATGTAGATGTAAATTTAAAGCATCTCAGTGGTAATAAAATGCAACAATAGAAATGGAGTAGTTATTTATGATTATAAGAGTGTATAACATCTAATAAATAGACTTGATCAAAGCCACAAAGATGTTTACTTGATAAACAACTAGTCTGTAATGAATCTCTGCTACTTCAAATTCATGAAAACAGCTTATTTATGTTAACGCTTTTAATGAAATTCTAGCCCAAATGATTTCCTTGCACTCTTCTTATAAACTCCAACTATAAAATTACTTTTGAAATCTGTGCCATAGAATGCAGCATTCTCCTCTTTAGAAAGCACTTGAAAGCGGCATATACATGCAAATTACAACGTGAAACTGTATAATACTCTCAGAAATAGCTCTCAGAAGCTTCCTGTAATCATTTTCTACTTCCAGAAGGACTTTTACACTTAGGTGCACATTAATGTAAAAGTTTCATGCAAGTAAAATTACACCTAAAGTATATATCGAAGTATAATCTGTTGCAAAAGTTTAACTTACAACTTACACTGCTTATGTTTCACATAACAATACCCATAAGATTATTTTTGCAACACTAATGATGAATGCAGCGCAATCTATAGGTATTGGTACACACACATTAGCCTATCCTTTCTTTTCAAATTCAGTTACCAGACTAAAACTGCATTATGTTCCACGAGGCTGAATCCATGAAATAGCTTCACCTGCGGGGTGCTGCTGAGGAAATGTAATCAATTTGTTTACACAGGCGATGTCAAATTCTATTTCTCGCTCTGTCTCTGTCCGCAGAGGATGAGATCGATACGGGATGTGGGAGTCTGCAGGAGCTGACGGCTTCCTCAGGGGAATTTTCCAGTGGGAATTACCCCAGCAGCTACGACAATGGCATGAGCTGCAGTTGGCACATCACGGTAGAAGCCAATAAGGTACCGGGTGACACTTACCTCAGCTTATTAGCCGTTAGCTGCTCATTAGGACACTGTAAGGATTTTGTAAGATGACCAACATGCTTTGGTTTCTGAAAGCACTTTGCACAGGCTTCAAATAGGGAATCCAACGCTAAAAAAAAGGGGGGGTTTTAAGTGTCAGTGAAAGGGGGTTCTTATAACTACTATAATTTAAATATACATATCGAATGTGCTGTTTTTAGTATATTTATTTTACATTAGATTTTCAAGGTAGGTTAAAAACAAAGATTGTTTGAGCATGTTTTATTAGAAAATACAATATTCTGTATTTCAACTTCAAAATGTCATGTTTATTTCAATGTGTTACTTCCTGTTTCTTTGTAATTGTTTGTGAAATTTACTACACTCTTAAAATTAAAGGTTCTTTATTTGGTTCCAAGAAACTTTAACATCCATGGAATCTTTCCATTCCACAAAAGGTTCTTATAGTGGAAAAAGGTTCTTTAGATTTTTAAAATGTTCTTCACACTATGAGAAAAATGGTTCTTTTAAAGGGTTAGTTCACCCAAAAATGAAAATTACCCCAAGCTTTACTCACCCTCAAGCCATCCTAGGTGTATATGACTTTCTTTTTTCAGACGAATACAATCAGAGTTATATTAAATAATACCCTGGCTCTTCCAAGCTTTATAATGGCAGTGAATAGAGGATGAGATTTTGAAGCCCAAAAAAGTGCCACCATCCATCATAAACGTACTCCACACGGCTCCAGGGGGTTAATAAAGGCCTTCTGAAGTGAAGTGATGCGTTTGTGTATTAAAAATATCTATATTTAAAACTAAAATAACTAGCTTCCGGCGGAAGGCCCTACTCATCGATTCATGCCGAAAGAGTGAATTCTGACCCGACGCATGATGTATTGACGAACGCGAAAGCGTGGAGGAGAAAGCAAAACAAAACACTGGTCACGAATAAAATATCTAAAATAAAATTTTTAAAAGAAAAATATCAGAGGATTTCGGTATAAGAGAGGAGGAGTTTGTGTTTGTTGCCCAGCCCTGTTTGCTTGAACAGTGAGAGGCATAAAAGTTTACACTACTCCTACATCAAGTCAGGGGTTACTCTTTTGCCGTAAGTCGAAGTGCGTATGGCTGCCGGAAGCTAGTTATTTTAGTTTATAAAGATTTAAATATGGATATTTTTCTTACACAAATGCATCGCTTCACTTCAGAAGGCCTTTATTAACCCACTGGAGCCATGTATATATGTTTTATGATGGATGGTTGCACTTTTTTGGGTTTCAAAATCTCATCCTCTATTCACTGCCATTATAAAACTGCCATTGATTCAGGACATTAATATAACTCTGATTGTATTTGTCTGAAAGAAGATAGTCATATACACCTAGGATGGCTTGAGGGTGAGTAAATCATGGGATCATTTTCATTTTTTGGGTGAACTATCCTTTTAAGAACTGTTCACTGAAAGGTTCTTTAGAGAACCAAATATTGTTGTTCTATGACATCGCTGTGAAAACACCCTTTTGGAACCTTTAAGAGTGTAGCAATTTCGGAGCTGTTTCTACAACAAATTATTTTCAGTGTAATGGGACACAAATGTGTACCCCATTCATGGAAAATGAATTCTCTTGGTTTCTTCTTACAGGTGATCCATCTGTGGTTTGAAGACTTCTCTATAGAGGACTCCAATACATGTGAGGCAGACTTTGTCACTCTCAAGGATGAACTCGGCACCATTGGTGAGTCTTGTGCTGAGGTTGGTCATCATTTTGGCAAAACCATTTCTCTTCCCTGCAGAGAGTCCGAAAAAAATCACTGTAAGTTAATTACCATGAGCGCAGAAGAGATCTGCCTGCATTTATTCCAGAGGGCATGAGGCAATTAACTTCTGACAGACTGAGTGAATGTTACCGGTCACCATTTTTTGACTGTTGAGCCATTGCTTATGCTGAGCATGTCCTGCCAAATTTTCAGTTTGAATGAGAGGAAACACACCAAGACAAAAACTGGCCTCTCTACCTAAAGCAAAAGCACTGTATTTTCCTGGGTATTCTAGTCCGGAGGTTCTCAACTGGTGGGTCTTAACCCAAAAATGGAAAATAATTTCTGATAACTATATAATCTTGATAAGTTAGGATAGCAAAATAAAAACTTATGAGATAATGTAAGAGAAAATCTTTTTTTATTGATGTCGAAGGCTGTGTGTTCAATAAAAACTCTACAATTTCTTTCTCTTGCAGGGAGGTACTGTGGTTATTCAACGCCTAAACCAATAGTGTCCTTAAAAAACAGCATTTTTGTGTACTTTGACACCAACGACAGATACACAGAGAAGGGATTCAAAGCCCTGTACCAAGCTGTGGCCCCTGAGACGGCGTCAGGTAACGACAATGAGAGTTACATAATGACTTAATTACATAACAGTATTATTAACACGGTGAAAGAACATTAGAGATTTAACAATGCACGTCTGTTGCACCTTTCATATCATCATTTAATGACTGTATCGTACTCTGCCAGATACTGAGAGGCTGTTATATGTGTCTCGCTGCAGCTGACCTAGAAAGAGACGCAGCGTGTTAATGTGTGTGTGTAACTGGGGTGTATGGGGGGGGGGGCTGTCAGAATACCCTTTTGGTGTCTCTCTATGCAGCTAAATCTCTCCCGTTCCCATGCTTCTAGAAATAGTTGGGGCTGGTGGCATTCTTCAAGGTGACCGTGGGGAGCTGTTGACCCCTGGCTTTCCTGCACAAAACTATGAGAATGGCGTGCTCTACCAGGTGCTTCCAATGATCAATATGACCTCTACACCTGCTCTTGATTTGTCACAATCTGTCTTTTTCCCATTTGTTCTCTGGAGTCTGTATCTTTGTCCTTTCCCACCTACGCTATTCCATTGATTGCTCTGAACATTGTTTTCAATATCTGCTGTCTTAAAGGGGTCATGAACTGCATTGTTTTAGAATGTTTCCTGGGATGCACTTATAATGTTAGCATGATTTATACATCAAAAATTGTAATAATTTAGAAATAAAAGGCATTTTTCCTACCCTGATTTTAGCCCTCTGATTTGAACGCTCTGTTTGAAGGGGCGTGTCTGCTGTGATTGGCTGACGTCTTTGCATATGAAATAGCTTTAGTATTACATGTTTAACTCTCTCAAAAACTTTTAGCACATTTTTACTATTACAGCTCTAAAGGTTAACTAATCATGTAAAGTGTTGATTGTATTTAGATATATGGCATTATATTTAGATCGTGGCATGAAAGGTTGTAGTGATGAGCATGTAGCCGATCACAGACATGTTAAGCACATGAATGCAGCGATCTCGTCATTGCAACTTGATTTCTGTACACTAACGAATGCTTTCATAACTAACAGAGCAAACGCGTTGTTACTAAGTGAGTTGTTGATTATTACGGGAGTTCTGGCGCGAGTACTGATAAACTCGCGCTGTTTGATTGACAGCTCCAGCGATTGCAGAGGGAGCGTTATTTGATCACTTTCTATTTATCTATTTATCTATTAATCCTACTAAGAGAAATAATGTGAAGTTGACCATTAAGTCATCACTGGTTTGATTTACTGACACATAGACAAAGAACATCTGACTGTACATGAATCATTGTAAATCAGAAATCACTGGTCACAGATCAGGCATTAGAATTAACAGTTATTTACCAAAGAATCCACAGTACAATGTACCGCATAAAAAATAAACATTAGGATTATTTGGAAGGTGTTATTTTTAGTCCAGTGAGTGATCCTGTGCTCTTCTCTCTTCCTCATCCCACTAACGCCAGTTCTAAAATTTCAGGATATTTGTATAGTATGATGACCTCTTATATATCAAAAGCTCAAGGAAAATTTGATTTATCAGTTCATGACCCCTTTAAGGAGTGGACACATTAGTGAAATTTTGGCAAGCAGCTTTCTGTTGGTGGCAAATTCGCGTAACTAACTGATCTTGTTGCGAAATCAGCTTGAAATGACTGGATTTCGCCCACAAAAATTCACCGAATAACAGTAAATGTGTCCACAACTTTAGTAAGATCTAACCTATTGCTCATACTTACCGTTAGTGATTGTTGATAACTCAGATTGAGAGTATGGTACTGTTCCAAGCGATTGCAATTGATTTTCGGCTGCCATATGATAAAACAAATGAAAAAAATAATCCACAATGAAAGAGAATACAAGAGAATATATTCTCTAGGAGATGAATATCACTGGGATTAGTTTCTTCTGACTGGGCCAATCAGCTAACAACCATCCAGAACACACTAGCAACCACATAGCAATGTCCTTGCATCCATCCACAACATTCTAACACATTTCATGTTTTTGACAAATGTTTATGAATAATGAATCCAGTCCTGATCAGATTGCACACACAGAGGAAATTGTGGAGTTTGTGAGGGGGATTTGATGATCAGTTTTGACATGAGGGGCTTTGATTGTGGAAGTCAGATTGCTGGAAGCTTCCTCACGGTGTGGCTCCATCTGGCAGGATATTTACCCACATTAGCTAATCTACAGCCAGCCTTCCAGCCTTGACTTGAAACTAACTAAAGATGCATGAGAAAGCACATTTTCAATCACCAGCCCTGTCAGGATACTAAAATTGCATTTGGATCAGTGTATGTATTGTGCATTTGCAAAATAAAATGCCAAAAACAGCCGTTTAAATGCACTGTAATCTAGTTATTCTAAGGTGAGGATTAATGTTAAATTAACTAATTTTTTCATATGTATGTATTGCCCAGTGGATGATACGCGTACCTGATTGGGAAAAGGCCCGGCTAACATTCACAGCTTTTGACCTTGTCCCAGAATCATGTGGTGACTTTGTGGACATCTATGATGGTGCTTCAGATGGTGCCGCTCAACTGGGTGAGAACTGACATTTACTGAATCCAAAAAGCTTGCCTTTGTGCCTCGCCGAACATCTGTGCACTCATTTTTATCTGCCAAAAAACATAAATCTCAATTACTGTAGGTCGTTTCTGTGGAAACAAGGTCCCGGCTCCGGTGTTGTCTAGTGGCAGTAGTATGGTGGTTCGTTTCAAGTCTGATTCGAGCGGGACTGCTAAAGGCTTCAGCGCCACCTACACCATAGCAAGTGCCCCACCAATTACAACCACACCAACAACCAAGACCACGACCACGACCACTGGACCAACAACCACACCAGTTCAGACACCCACACCTGCTCCAGAAGGTAAGTACAATCATGGTATTTTGAAAGAAACTGCATTAATGCATCACTTACCTGGTCATATTAAAGTATACGGCTGATGATCAGTGCACCTCCTGCAGTCTAATGACTAAGGAGGGTAAATTAATATTGTTTGTTGTGCACAATGAAGGGCATTAAACATGAAACTAAACAAATAATAAATGTATCTAATTATGGCATTAAAGGTTGACCCAGAAGACAACTGTACTGCAGGCGAAGTTTATATGTTGCTTTGAAGTTTATTAAGTTAAAATGTTCTCAATTATTTAAGCTTTGTCTTAGATTACATTATTATAATATCATATTTTTTTGTATATATATATATATATATATATATATATATATATATATATATATATATATATACACACACACACACACACATATATACACACATATACACTACCGGTCAAAAGTTTGGAATCGGTAAGATTTTTAATGTTTTTAAAAGAAGTTTCGTCTGCTCACCAAGGCTGCATTTATTTAATTAAAAATACAGTAAAAACAGTAATATTGTGAAATATTATTACAATTTAAAATAACTGTTTTTGTTTGAATATATTTTATAAAGTAATTTATTCCTGTGATCAAAGCTGAATTTTCAGCATCATTACTCCAGTCTTCAGTGTCACATGATCCTTCAGAAATCATTCTAATATGATGATCTGCTGCTCAAGAAACATTTATTTTGTACAATTGTACAAAATATTTGTGTACATTTTTTTTTTTTCAGGATTCTTTGATGAATAGAAAGTTCAAAAGAACAGCATTTATTTGAAATATAATCTTTTGTAACATTATAAATGTCTTTACTGTCACTTTTGATCGATTTAATGCATCCTTGCAGAATAACAGTATTAATTTCTTTAATTTCTTTTTTAAAATTTTTTTGAACGGTAGTGTATAATGTTACAAAAGCTTTGTATTTCAGATAAATGCTGTTCTTTTGAACTTTCTATTCATCAAGGAATCCTGAAAAAAAAGTACACAACTGTTTTCAACATTGATAATAATCATAAATGTTTCTTGAGCAGCAGATCAGCATATTAGAATGATTTCTGAAGGATCATGTGACACTGAAGACTGGAGTAATGATGCTGAAAATTCAGCTTTGATCACAGGAATAAATTACTTTATAAAATATATTCAAACAGAAAACAGTTATTTTAAACTGTAATAATATTTCACAATATTACTGTTTTTACTGTATTTTTAATTAAATAAATGCAGCCTTGGTGAGCAGACGAAACTTCTTTTAAAAACATTAAAAATTTTACTGTGTCCAAACTTTTGACTGGTAGTGTATATAGAATTTTTGATACGTTATGTGCTTTTGTCATTTTATATATATATATTTTTTTTAGATATTTCTTTTTAACTTTACTCTCTCTATATATATCTTTAAATCTTTATTGATTTAATAATATTAAGTTCACAGTTTGACACTGCAAAAATCTCAGTTTACACTGAGATTTGATTTCTCTCTAGGAAAAACAGTTTAGGCATTAAAGACATGAAGAGATAACAAGCACATTTTGCAGTGCCATCATCAAGCATGACATGCTTCTACCCTACATGAAGCCAGATGATATTTAAAGATTGCAGGGTCTGATGAATTTCTTTTGAGCATTATTGTTCAGACAATAACACTGGCTTTCTGTTCAGACTCTGGCTGTGGGTCTTCTGGGAAGCTGTTCGGACGTAAAGGTCAGATAAGCTCCAAGAACTATCCTCAGGCTTATCCTGCAAACTTGAGCTGCTCTTGGGACATCACAGTGGATGAGGGCTTTCTTGTCAAACTGCACATCACTGATCTGGCCATCGTTGGTAAAGCAGGCCAATGCGGCACAGATAAACGCACCGTCATCGATAGTCAGCAGTCACTGGGTAAGACACGACAAAGTAACAAAGGTTACTTACTATAGCTTTATGTTTAATAAATGGTGCTTGCAAACTCTGGAACACCTTAGCAACACCCTGGAAACCACTCACAAGACCCAAGCATCATGGCAGTGAATTTTGCAAAGGCATTTCTTTCAGAAAACCTTAAAATCTAATCTGTAATCTATAGTGCACTCTAAACAATGTTTTGTTTAAAACCAAAAATCTTCTAGTTTTGCAACTGCCCGAATCTGCATTATTAAAACTAGGCTTAAAGAGGACCTATTATGCTTTTCTACATTTTCAACTTTCTTTAGAGTATAATGTTGCTTTTTGAGCATGAAAAAGGTCTGCAAAGTTACAAAGCACAATGTCACTCCAAGGAGTTATTCTCTATATCAGTGCACACTGTTTCTAAACTCCCTGAAATGCCTCCATTCTAGTCTTGAGTTTTCTTCCAGGAACAAATACGTCACAATGTTCCTCATTTAAATAATTACCGCCCAAGGCATACGCAAAATAAAGGGGCGAGGCCTGGTTGAGTCAGTAGTGTGTTGAAACGTATGGTTATGGTAAGGGCGTGACATTTCTGAAACATGCTCGAAGCATTGACCAATCACAACACACTGGTCCAGCCAACCAATCAGAGCACATTTCTCTTTTCAGAAGGAGGGGCTTCATAGAGACAAGAACTAAACAGAGCGTTACTGACAGACTGGGAAGAGAGGTGCTGCAACAATGTCAAATATGTGAAAAATAACATTCAAGCATGAAAACCTATTCTAGTAGACCCCAAAATCAAAACCAAGACTTTGTATAATAGGCATAATAGGTTCTCTTTAATATGTGAACAGACTTGTCCTATTCATGTGAGACATCCTCCAGTAATTTAATTAGATAAAATGTGTCAAGCCAGCATAGCACTGTGCCAAAACGTGGCCTATCAGAGATGAACTTCGACTCTGTTTTGGGGCCCATAACTAACACTAAATGGCACTGCTGGCGCAAGAGTAGCTGGCGTTCTCATCGCTCTCTCTTATCCCTCACACAAAGGGACTGTAAAAACTGATTATCATCAGTCTCCGTGAGGCATGAGCCAGCAGGCGAGCGTACTATAAATTACGGCTCCTTATTACTGAAAATCAAACAGAGCTGTGAGCAGCCGATACGCTTATCTGCAGCAGCTTTTCAAGGACTGCACCCCAGATACTGTCAATGAGTCCTGGTGCAGGTTGAGAAAGAATGGAAGAAAAAGTGTGAGGGGAAAGAACCAAAAGTTTGGGATGTTTGAACTACAAGAAAAGACAAAAAGGACAAGTGTTTTTGGCTATTTGCAGAGCAGTGATAGTGTAGAGGAATAGTACACCCCTAAAGCGTTACTTCATGTCTGTCCAAACCTGTATGACTTTCTTCCTTCCGTGGGGCAAAAAACTGAATTGCTCTTGCCCTTTCAATTACAATGAATGGAGAATGGAGCTTTAAAACTTCAAAAAGGCACCATATCCAGTATATATGATTCATAAAACTATATTCTAAGAGTTTTGAAGTCATAAACAGACATGTTTAAAAAAAACAACAACATGGAAATTTAAGTTCCAATCACTTTTTATTAAATGCATGGAAAAGAATGACCAGTGCATTCTTGAAAAATTCAGTGCAATAAAAGAACATTATTGGAACAACAAAACTCAAAAATAATAATTACTAATTGTTTTGTGAACTAAATGTGATACTAAATATGATTTTGTGATACTAAATGTGAATTATTCCATCAAACCACTGAACAAAAGGGCTTTGAAATTCAATAAAAACAAGTTCAGTTTTGGTCCACCAGCAGTCATGGACTGCATGGCTCATTTGTCTTGACATTGTGTCCTTACTTGCCTGTTGCAAGTGTGTATGTGTGTGTTCTTCACATCACTTTCTTTATCCTGGCTGTCAAGATGAAGCGGTGTGTGAGTGTTAGTTCTGCTGACAGCCTGTATTACCCTGAAGATAGGAGTTCAACAGTTTGAATAGAAATGCATAACAAACCATGTTAACGCGAGCAATAGGCCCACAGTAGGCCTATATGGAATTCTTAATATTAATAATGAATTTGACTTGTATTGCAGGAATACTGATTAGCTCACATGGCATGAATTAATTTCTCTCACATAATTAGATGTCATTGGACAAATTAAATAATCATTATCTTCAAATGAAATGGAGATGATGACTTCCTAAATGCCTTTTTGTACTATTAAAGCTGAAGTGAGTATTTTTTAATGCATAACAACTTGTAAACACAAAAAGGTGCCATTGTTTATTACTGACAAATCAAATCTACATTAACAACAAAGCTTGCACAGGCCCACCGTCGAGTAAAAAAAGTATACCACAATTTTCTATGAACCAATCATTAACTGAACACAGCTTACCTTAAATATTCATTTACAGTCACAGAAAATTCTTGCGCTGTATTTCGTGAATGAAAAATGAAATTCAGACGGAAAAGGAGTTAAGTAGAGTGAAAAAAAGACAGTTATGGCAAAGTCCCTTTAAGACAAGTCATTTCACTCGGCGGCCATTTTTTAAATGCCTCTCGGGTGTTCAAGTGCAGCTCCTATCTCTTTGAATGGTGAAACATCAAATTCTCCAAAGCTGTTTGCCAAGCTTTAGATTAAATTACATATCTGAAATCACCAATGAAATCTGACAACAACTGTCTTATGAATTTTGTTTCTAAATGCTCGAATCATGACAAAAAACGGTATTTTTCAGGCTGGATCAAGCTAATGCGCATGCGCAGTCCTAAATGCGCGTGTCTTGTGTCTCATTTCAAAGGCACGAGTCTGTTTCTATAGGAACCGGAGCTTCTAACGGCCGCTGCAGTGACGCGATGACTTTAGCAATCGGCGATTGGCTCTTTATTTAGAAGGCGGTACTTATTTCGCCATATTGCGTGTTACACTTTCTCCCATTCAAAACAATACAAGTGATGCTTCTTGTGTTATTCTATAGTCTTTGGTTATGGTCTGAAAAGTCTATTCAGAGCAAACGGGATAGTACAGTCAGGAATAAGCTGTTATTTAAACAATTAAACAATACAGTCAAACCTCGAATCCTGGATATCCAGGATCCATTTCGAAAAGATAACCCTGGGTTAAAAGAAAACTGTTTACGTTACCTGCAACAGGGCCGTTCACCAGCTTCACACGCAGGTGTTGAACTTAATAAACCTTCATCGCTGACAAAACATAGGATGCATTTGCAGGCTTGGTTTCAATTAACTGAAGGTAAAAAAAAAAATCCACTTTATCCATCTTTTAATGTTTCACTTGGTGAGCAACGGCTCCAAACGATCCCTGAATTCGAATCAGACTGACGCGCGAACCGATTCAAACGGTTCTGCTGGGTAACTTACTGGACCTGTTGATTAAAAATTACAGACTCAGAAGAATGATTTATTCACGATTTGAGCATTGCAGCCAAAATATTCAATAAAACACGAGACACGAAATTACAACAAAAGGTTATGACAAAATGACATAATTATGAAAAAAAAAAAAAAAAAATGCAAAAAATCATTATTATTACTTAGTAAAGCATATTATAATTTAAAATATCTTAATATATTATAATTTAAAATACCATAACTACTGTATATATAATTATTATCCAAAGAATTATTATTTTTTCTTATGTGGTACAAATGGGCTTCCTTAAAGGTACAGTACCCAAAATAGCCTGTTTATTTCTAAGAGCCAGGAGGAGGTGAGTGGTTTTGTGAAACTAAATGTGACCCTGGACCATAAAACTAGTCATAAGTTGCACGGGTATATTTGTAGCAATAGCCAACAATACATTGTATGGGTCAAAATTATCGATTTTTCTTTTATGCCGAAAATCATTAGGATATTAAGTAAAGATCATGTTCCATGAGGTATTTTGTAAATTTCCTACTGTAAATATATATATATATAAAATGTATTTTTTTATATAAATATATATATATATATATATATATATATAAATGTATTTTTTATATGCATTGCTAAGGACTTCATCTGGACAACTTTAAAGGCGATTTTCTCAATATTTCGATTTTTTGCACCCTCAGATTCCAGATTTTCAAATAGTTGTATCTCGGCCAAATATTGTCCTATCCTAACAAACCATACATCAATGGAGCTCATTTAAGATGATGTATAAATCTCACCTTTCAGATGATGTATAAATCTCAATTTCAAAAATTTGACTCTTATGACTGATGTCTTGTTGATACAAGAAACTTTGTCTAACATTGTAATTGGACTTAAGTGCAACTGATGCAAAACCAGTAATGTCAATGTTCTGACTTTGTGCCATTAAATGCAGAGTAATGCAGAAACCTTCTCTTTCTCTTTTATCTCTCTCTCAGGCACACACTGCGGGTTTGTTCTTCCCCCAGTTCTTATCAGTGTCAGTAACAACATGTTGCTAAGTTTCCAGTCAGATGCTCGGCTAGCCGACCGTGGCTTCTCTGCCACATGGGAAGCTGTGTATCCAGAGGACCTTTCTGGTAAAACACATTTTGCAAACTTATAAAGACATCCATCTACTCAGACACACACACACCTCGGATAAATCCTGCTGATGCAGCTGCGAGCCAAAAGCCATCAGCAACCCTGTGTGTCTTTGTGAGATTTTCTATGTGTGTGTGTCCTATGGATATTTTGAAATCCAGGTAATGAGGGTAGAATAGCAATGCAAAATAACCATAGGAAAAGAGTGTGGAAAACACAAAGTCAACATCATTTAATCTTCCAATTTTAACAATAATTTAATAATATTTTAGAACTCAAATTATATGTTTGAAATCTCATTTTAGAGTTGCACATCTCCAAACTGGAATAGTGCCAAATCGCTCAAATAAATACCCTGGCTGACACAGTGGCAATTGAAAGAGCTATATTTCACAGTAAATATACACATTCCTGGATTTATGAGAAACATTTCCCCCTTCACCAGATACTATACCCCTAAAAAAGGAGAGGAAACCATCTGGAGTCATGCTGATTGACGCCTGCATTAACATGCATTGCAAGTGCTCACATTTAAAGCTTGTCTCTATGACATATTCTACTTAGACTCACAGTAAATCCTGCCTGCAGATTCCCTCTGCCTGTGCAGCGAACCAGAAATGAACTGAACAAAAAAGAAGGCCTTATAGAACATATTATACTCTATATGTAATTTTAATATAATTTTACAACTTTTTCTGAAATACAAAAAATGCTGTTAAAGGGGACCAATTATGAAAGTCTTGATTTTGTTTTGGGGTCTACTAGAATAGGTTTTCATGCATGAATGTTCAAAAAAACACCTTATTTTTCACATATATGTCATTGTTGCAGCACCTCACTTTCCAGTCTGTCAGTAATGCTCTGGGGTGCATTTCCCGTACAATGACGTAGCTCGCTGCTTCACTACCATAGTACGATGCATCATTGAACAAATCAACTAGGTAGTCACAACTGTTTCCTGAAACCGTATTGTTGCAAACCTGTCGTTCAGCTACGTTGGTTAATGATGTCACGCAGATGGTGGAGTACTAACTTATTTAAATGAATTCGTTTGAGATTGATGTTTTGCTATAAATTACAGACATGGCATCTGAGGACTGCTTCTCATTTTTCTCAGTGATTTTGCTTTATTTCCAGATTCAATCATAGGCTCGTTCGTATGTACCAGAGCACGTACGCACATGCGCACCCTTCAAAAACGGTGCTTAAAACCTCTTGACAAACTAAAAGATGTAAATGACATTTGTATGTATTCGAAATAAAAGATATACATTGTACTTAATGTCAGCTTGCTTATTTTGCTCAAAATAATGATTTATTAAGTTCACGTCATAAAAACAAGAAACTATGCTTCTAACCACAGCTCAAAAGCTGTTGTTCCAACCTTTCAAGTTTGCGATTGTTCGTTTGAACGATGGTTTCAGGAAACACCAAATCGTTGAACTATGTTAGTAACGAACGATGGAACTTGCGATGTTAGTTGGCTAACAATGCTTTTGGAAAACGCACCCCTGTTTAGTTCCTGTCTCTATGAAGCCCCTCCTTCTGAAAAGAGCAATGTGCTCTGATTGGTCGGCTAGACCAGTGTGTTGTGATTGGTCATCCGCTTTCAGCATGTTTAGGAAATGTCACGCCCTTACCATGACCCCGAGTTTCAACACACTATAACTTAACTCAACCAGGCCTTGCCATTTTATTTGCATATGCCTTGGGCATGAATTATTTAAATGAGGAATATAGTGACATGTTCCCGGAAGAAAACTCAAGACTACAATGGAGGCGTTTCAAGGAGTTCAGTGCACACTGATATAGAGAATAACTCCCTTTGGAATGAAAGAATTTTTTCATCTTAAGACAGTAACATTACATACTAAAGAAAGTTAAAAAAGTAAAAAGGCATAATAGGACCCTTTTAGCCACAAAAACAAAAATATGAGAAACAAAGTGTCTTTAAATTTTCTGTGATCTGTGGTCATCTGAGCTTGTATATGATTTTGCAAGTGTAGCCCAATGACCTGGGCTGCATTTCCCAGTCGTGCAAACCATTGGCACCAGTTGTCTCTACAATCTACTTAAGCTGTGGTCACATTTACCATTGTTCTGCTAAATTTAATGAGCGAAATCCTCAAAAGAATCTGCGTGATCGGGTGAAAAATGTTCACATCCAGATATCGCATGGGGTTCAAGTTTTAAGTTTTTCCTGCAAAATCACTGATTGTTTAACAGAAATCTGTTTGGTTTGAAAGTGCAGCCTGTACTGTTTGCAAGGAAAAACAGCTAAATAATCCCATTGTCACTGGGACAAAATATATGTTTATAAAAATACAAAATACTGTCTCATGGCTGGTTGGAAATAATGATAAAAGTTTCTCAATTCACTTGCCACTGGCAGGTCTGGCAAAAAGGTAATTTTGGACCATGGTGACATGTGGCTTGTCCTGGGCCTGGGGCTAAAACCTGAGATTCCCTGTACAGGCTGACTTCTGCTTTAACAGCAAGACACAATTTCGTGACATTTTGCTTGGTTGGAACAATTCTACCTTTCACTGTCACATTGTATAGCCGTTACTCTGTCCGAAAGCACCAAACCGCACTTATGATGTCCTGCAGATATCCAGGGATGTGGAGGTTTCTCAGAGGAGGAGACAGGCATCATCAAGTCTCAAAACTGGCCCATGAACTATCCGGCTAACAGCATGTGTCTGTGGACCATACGCGATCCCAAGGGGAAGACCATTAAATTGACGTTCACTGACTTTGACATGGAAGAGGCTGGCATCCTTTTCAGCCAGTGCAATGACAACGTGGTTGTCTACGACGGAACACAACCTGGAGCAAAAAAATACGGTGAGCGAGGACAAGGAATGCTTTGCAAGGGCACCTTTTTATGAGACCCTTTAAATCAGTTAAAACTGTGACACATTTATAACCTCCATTAATTCAAACCAGGCATATGTTTTAATTTACCGTCCACTAAAATGGTAGGGCTTGCATGCTTTTAAGGGCTGTAGAGGGCAATACATTCAAATAAATGTACTTTCTTACAGGCCCCTTCTGTGGCTCCAAAATGCCTGCTGTCATCGAAAGCACAACAAATGAACTTGTGATACGTTTCTATGCCGACTATTTCATTGAGGGCAAAGGTTTCCGTGCACACTGGACTACCGATTCTTCCTTACCTACCCCCACTGAACCTCCGGTGCCACCCAACCCATGGGATGACATCACGATAGGTATGAGCAAAATCATTTAAGAATCAGAATGAGATATCCCAGCTAACAGAATTTTGTTATAAGAACGTTCTCTAAATATTCAGTGTTGGTTCTGGGAACGTAAAAAACGTCCAGTTTTCTTGACGTTAGAGGAATGTTTTTATAAGGTATAATGTTCCTCAAACGTTCTTTCAACTTAATTTTGATCTAAAATTCAACATTCTAGGAACGTTGATTTGCAACATTCCAAGAACATGAAAATGTTCAGTTTCCTTAATGTTAGTAGAATGTTATTTAAAGGTTAGTATGATGTTCCTGAAACATTCTTTCAATCATTCAAACACCTGCTGTGAACAAGCACTGAAAGAAAGAGAAATAAGAACACAAACTACAACTTTCTTCAGCCACAGCCTTAGATGATCTGAAGATAAAAGACATTAAATCTCTGAAGATCTGATTAAACAACTCCACAAACAGCATTACCAGCTTCACTTATTACTAACCAGACTGACTTTATTTCTGTCACACGTCTACAGAAGTTCTTATTGAGAATTAACAGAAGTTTTAGATGTTTCGTTTGAGGTCACCATCATGGAGGTTGGTGGTTGCTTTAGTTGAGCTCTTGACCCCTGACTATTATAGAGTTGTTTCTTTATCAGCAATTGCAGGTGTTTTCAGAAAATGTTTCTGCATTGATAAAGACAGACAAACAACTGCATTAAAGTGGTTTAATCAACTGCTTTTTTTGTATTTTTTTTTTACTTTTGGAATTGGAGTGTCATGTGAAAAGGAAGTAATGAACTCAAAAATGTGATAAAATTCATTTTTAACATTGAAGTGATTTGTGTAATATTGTCCAAAACTATTTAGAAGTTAAAATCAATAACGGTGACAATCAAAAAAAAATTCAGCTGCATAATTTATTCATGTCGCAATGCATGCTGGGAACCATGAATGTGTTTTGTATGCTGGCATGAAGCATGTCACCATTGTTGTGTTTCATATGCCAAATGTTGATGTCTGTGATAAATGACACAAAACAATGTTTTAAACAAAAAGTTAACAATGACAGTGTAGCAAATTATATTTTTCACACTGGTTGGGTTTGATACAGAATTTCAAATTCTTAAGTTGCAATTACAGAAAAAAAAAAGTTGTTTAAACAACTTTAATGCAGTCATTTGTCTGTTATTAAAACAGACATGCTGATCTTCTTTATCAACGCAGAAATGTTTTCTGAAAACACCTGCAATTGCTGATAAAGAAGCAACTCTATAATAGTCAGGGGTCAAGAGCTCAACTAAAGCAACCACCAACCTCCATGATGGTGACCTCAAACGAAACATCTAAACTTCTGTTAATTCTCAATAAGAGCTTCTGTAGACGTGTGACAGAAATAAAGTCAGTCTGGTTAGTAACAAGTGAAGCTGGTAATGCTGTTTGTGGAGTTGTTTAATCAGATCTTCAGAGATTTAATGTCTTTTATCTTCAGTTCATCTAAGGCTGTGGCTGAAGAAAGTTGTAGTTTGTGTTCTTATTTCTCTTTCTTTCAGTGCTTGTTCACAGCAGGTGTTTGAATGATTGAAAGAATGTTTCAGGAACATCATACTAACCTTCAAATAACATTCTACTAACATTAAGGAAACTGAACATTTTCATGTTCTTGGAATGTTACAAATCAACGTTCCTAGAATGTTGAATTTTAGATCAAAATTAAGTTGAAAGAACGTTTGAGAAACATTGTACCTTATAAAAACGTTCCTCTAACGTCAAGAAAACTAGACGTTTTTTACGTTCCCAGAACCAACACTGAATATTTAGAGAACGTTCTTATAACAAAATTCTGTTAGCTGGGATATTGCCAACATCATTTCCAGCAAAAATGAAACAATTCATAAAACCAGATATTCTAACCAATTCTAACCAGATATTGCTTGTGTATATTGTCACAAAGTAGTTGGAAATTCTACCTGGGCTAGAAATCACCAAGAACAGCTTAGTAAAGTAACCACCAAGCAATACCATCACAACCACCAAAACTGCATAGAAATTTGGGTCATTTCTACAGTTTGGAGCGTTTTCATTCAATCCCACTATGCACCGCAATAACGAGTGTACAACTGTTGTACACTCAACGGATAGAGAATACCCATAATGCACTACGAGGGCCGTGCTGAATGAATTCCCGCGTCTCGCCAGAAGATTGCGATAATTTATTATTAAATTGTTTAATTAAGGCTTATAGATTGTTTCCATGACAGAGTTCACAGCCTATATCAGTCATAAAGACCCTGGTACACATTGCGTTGTAAAAATCTCATGTAATAGGGTGGACAGATTCCATAGAATGTCAAAATGTGAAATATTTGGTCAGGATTCTTAGGTTATACTAGCCTGAGCTTGACCAGTGTGTTTTTATGATAGACAGACATTTTTCCCTCTTACAAGACTAAAAAATAATTTAATTTTACTTTTATTTTTTCAGCAAACCTATTCAGTACAAAATCCACCAAATTGTAGGAATAACTCATGCACTCAAAACCACCCAGAACAATGACCTGGCAACCACCCCAAAGTTTGCTATGGCAAAATCCCTGGCAACATGGTCATAATTTTACAAGCACCGCTCACTTTTTCGGTATATTCCTGTTCAATACCAAAATATGCTTTGAAAACTCTGGTCTATTTTTCTGGGTAATTTAGAGCAAAGGTAATTGACAGCTGAAATCATTCAGCATGTTAGAAATCTCCTCAGATAAAAGCCTTCATCTGAATGCACAGGCTGGCCTGAGAGCTGTGGGAAGCCCACGATCCCTCCCGCTGTCAACACTCGCATAGTCAACGGAGAACCTGCCAATGCTCACTCTTGGCCATGGCAAGTATCCATGCAGGTACGGTTACGCCTTCATCCAATCTCACACCCTTCCTCAAAGAGATTTCAGATATCTTATATGACAGGAAAGTAAATGTTTGTCGTTTTATTTTATTAAAGATAAAATTATGTTTATCCAAAGCTAATGATATGAGAAATGAACTTACCATGATGTTACCAAGGTTAGTGTGCTTGAGGTTAGTTATTAATTTCAGCTTGTTGCTATTACACTGAACAAAATTATAAACGCAACACTTTTGTTTTTTCCCCCATTTTTCATGAGCTGAACTCAAAGATCTATGTACATAAAAGGCCTATTTCTCTCAAATATTGTTCACAAATCTGTCTAAATCTGTGTTAGTGAGCACTTCTCCTTTGCCGAGATAATCCATCCACCTCACAGGTGTAGCATATCAAGATGCTGATTAGACAGCATGATTATTGCACAGGTGTGCCTTAGGCTGGCCACAATAAAAGGCCACTCTAAAATGTGCAGTTTTACTGTATTGGGGGGGGGACGAAAACCAGTCAGTATCTGGTGTGACCACCATTTGTGCAACACATCTCCTTCACGTAGAGTTGATCAGGTTGTTGATTGTTGTTGATTGTTTTCGGACCAATCAGTTATGTTTTGCTAAAGGAAGCATCAATATTAACATTGGTCTTAAGGACTGGGGATTTAAACAAACCTCTAACCCTAAGTATTAAACATAATGCATAACTCATCTTGCCCTTTGTTTTGTTGAAGGTTTGGCGTGACTCAGAGCCTTCACCCAAGTTCGGTCATACATGTGGTGGAACTCTCATCCATAAGAATTGGGTCCTGACAGCTGCTCACTGCTTCATCAGGTTACAAAAATGATTTCTATTCTATATATATATATATATACACTATCAGTCAAAAGTGTGGAATAATTAAGATTTTGTAATGTTTTTGAAAGAGTCTCTTATGCTCACCAAGGCTGCATTTATTTGATCATAATACAGTAAGAACAGTAATATTGTTTAAAATAACTGGGTATAAATCTAATTTATTCCTGTGATGTTAAAGCTGAATTTTCAGCATCATTACTCCAGTCTTCAGTGTCACATGATCCTTCAGAAATCATTCTAATATGCTGATTTGATGCTCAAGAAACATTTCTGATTATTATTATCATGTTGAAAACATTTGCATGCATGAGCCTTTTTACAAATATGACACATGGAGCAAGATATCATTAAATTATTTTTAGGAATATTTTATTTCAATTTAATTTAAATGACATTTTATTTATCTGTAATGGAATATTTTTCATTGTTGACGATTTGTCTCAGTCCTGATGACCCTGTCAGGGTTTTTGCTGTAATAACTGATTTGATGTACATGTGCGTATGTGTCGATTTTCATCAGGTATGCCGATGAGCTGCAGCGCTGGAAAATGTGTTTAGGGAAACATAACCTGACCTTCTCTGAGCCAGCCGAGCAGTGCTTTAACGTGCTTGGCATCTATCGCCACGAGGGCTTCCAGTACCCAACTGTGCCAACCGTGGAGTTTGATATCGCCCTGGTGCGACTGGATGGAGAGGTCACACCCACTGACTACATTGATTTCGCCTGTCTGCCTTCGGTTGAGGAGGTCCTGCCCGAGGGCAAAAAATGCTACGCCACCGGCTGGGGAGATGAAACAGGTTAGTTTACTCATTTTAATCGCATGACATTGTTCTATGTTGTCCAGTCCCTGAATTAAAGTGATAGGTATTCAGCTTGACAGCTCAAACGTGCATTTTAGTCTGGGACTAAGCTTAAGCCTTGTCTGTGAAACTGGGGGATGAAGTTCTGAGGTGGTTTTGCTCATTTAAAGCTGCTGTAAGTGGTTTTATTCACAGTACATAAAATGTAGTCAATCAAAAAACTTGGAGAGGCTTTCTGCCAGTTCTGTGAGTTTTGGGGAGGACTTCCTGTTTGTGGGTAGTTGATGTCAGGAGGTCAAAGGTTGTTAGTTTCAGCAGCTAGACTGTTAACTTCAGCAGCTGGTAGATGTCTTCACTACCACATTATTTTGGGGAAAAAATAAAAGTAACTGTGTTTCAAAGTCATTATAATAAATAAATAAATAAATAAATACAATCTTAAATGACAACTTTTTTAGATAATAAAAAATAATCATATTCTTGCATGGAAAATCAGTGTTGTTATTGTTAAATAAAGCTAAAACTATAAAACATAATTTTCATTAATTGAAATAAAACTGAAATCAGTGAATTCTTTATTTATATACTATTATAATATTTATTAATATTTTGAATACACTTTTATTTTATATTTTCTGTTTACATTTTAAGTTTTAGTATTTCTATTATGTGCCATTTTTATTAGTTTTTTATTTCATTGATTTCATTTTATGTCAGCTTCATTTCAATTTAAGATTTTTTTTTTAAATAGTTTTAGTTAACTATAATAACACTGGCTGAAATAAAAAAAATAAATATTGGATGAAAAACTCAAACTTAAAAAAATTAAATGAAAAATAGAAACGCTGCCTTGAATGACCAGATTTATTTTATTACATTATACTAGATATTTTGTCAGTGATGGATTTTCGGTGGGGTGTTAACAGTGTGACTTATTTTTCTGTCTGCTACAAGGAGCTAATATTATAGAGTGATCTGTCTCATGGCATTTTTTTACACTCAGGCAATTGGATACTTTTTCAACATCCCCATCTGAATTTGATTTATAAACATATTTGCCCTGATGTATAAAAACAGGCACTAAAAATGTACAGATCCAACATGTACAATATATACTCCCTGGCCCACATATCTGACAGTCCCGATAGTCTCCAAAGACTCTGGAGTGATTGCTCCCTCTGCTGTGCAGTTTTGATAATGCATCCTAGAATGCACAATCATATTAGGTTAGATTAGAATCCTTATCTTCCAGTTATCAGCTTGAAGCCTTAACCTCTGCAGTGAGAGATAATAAGTAAAATATCTACAAATACATAATGCCATCTTGCCCACAGGTAACTCCACTGCTCCTAAAGTCGCTGAGGCATTGAACCAGGTGGCCCTTCCGGTAGTGCCGTATGACACCTGTAAACGCATGGACTACTGGTGGTTCCAGGTCAAGACCTCCATGATCTGCTGCGGCTACACTTTACCTGATGAGCTCAAGTCTGTCTGCCAGGTATGGAACTATTCTGAGATAAAGTAGAGTAAACATCTGCTGTATTTATATTCAATGGGCATTTTCAACACTAATTTGAGCAGATTGTCTTGCATATTCAATAGATACTAGACACTCCAAATATGCTCTTATTTGTAATTACAGTTACAACCAAATGAAAGTGAGCAAAGCAAACAACAAACCAACCAAAAACAATCTACAAAAATGTTTGTTGCTCATGTAACTGATCCTACTCGACCCACTCGAAACAAGATTCAAATCTGCCCCTCTGGCATGAGAGGCGGGCGTGCTAACAAGGATGCTAAATTCTGCAGTCTCTAGTGTCAGTCGCTAGTCATGGCACCAAATATAACTGGTCCTACTTTTGAGTGAGGTTTACACCTACAGATCTTACTAGCTTGCCTCCATTACAATCACTTCCCAAACCTCACTCCCATCTGGGTCACGGCACGAAATATAACCGGATCCTACTCAACCCTCTCCGTGCAGGAGTCGAACTGGCAACTCCGGCATGGGAGGCGGGTGCACTAACAAGGATGCTAAAGACCGCAGTCTCTAGCGTCTGTCGCTAGTGCGCTTCTTGAGGCCAGGGGAGTGAGGTTTACACATAAAGATCTTAGTAGCTTGCCTCTGTTACAATCAACCCTGTAAACCTCACTACTATCAGGGTCATGGCACCAAATATAACCGGTCCTACTCGACCCGATCCAAGCGTGAGTTGAACCGGCGTCTCCCACATGAGAGGTGGCCACGCTTACAAGGACACTAAAGACCGAAGTGTCAGTTGCTAGTGCACCTCTTAAGGCCAAGGGAAGTGAGGTTTACACATACAGATCTTACTAGCTTGCCCCCATTACACTCATAGCATTCACTCATAGCATTCATTTAATGTGATAGGGTGACTCGGGTGGACCCCTGGTATGCCAAGACAGCTCCTCGGCCCCTTGGGAGGTGCATGGCATCACTAGTTTTGGTCCAATCGGCTGTGTCTTTGATAAGTAGCCCAGCGTCTTCACTCGTTCCTCCGCCTACCTGCCCTGGATTGAGAACATCATTCGCAAAGACATCTATGACCTCATCGGTATGTACGTTAGCATTGCTGGACGGGAGAATCTTGGTTCTTTTGGAATCAGCTGAAGATTTTAGGGTGGAGTTTAAAAAGCATTCTCTTTTTCTCAAGGTTCTGGTTGTGGTGGACTGAAGGATCTGGATGGCACGGAGGGCATGCTGGCATCAATGGATCATCCATATAGTTACAGTAACAGAGCTTCCTGCCAATGGAATATCCGTGTGCCCACAGGAAAAAATGTCTACCTTCACTTTAGCAACTTCTCCCTGGAGGATACCACACTGTGCCTCAATGACAAAGTCACTCTCAGTGATAACATCGGCACTCTAGGTTGACATATCCTATGTGGCATGTCCATATATACTATTTTGCTCTCATGTGGGCCAACGCAGTGTTTTGGGAATATGGATATAATATACTGTGTATCCTGCTCTTTTTCTCAGGTACCCACTGCAGCACATCTCCTCCGAGAGATCTAGTCACGGGTGGTGACACACTGACTATCAGTTTCTCCTCAAATGACAAAATTGTGGACGCAGGGTTCAGTGCCGTATGGAAAGCAGTGGATCCTACTGACATAGAGAGTGAGTGAAAAAACAATATAAGTGAATATTGTCATTCCATCAAATACATATTATGTTTAAGATTTGGGTTATGGTCAATGGTGTTTGCTAAGAAAGGCGTCAGTATTATGTTGATCATACATGCATTTCATTTTAACAAACCACTAACACCATAGCAACTGTAAAACAACCACTCAGAACACCCAAAATAACATCACATCTTCTCATTTCCATACTTTGGACCACCTTTATCTGTACATCTCCAGCTGCTGTTGGTTGTGGTGGGCACTTCACAAGTCAAAAGGGGGAGCTCCAATCACCCAACTGGCCCAATGAGTACCCAAGCCAAGCAGTGTGCACCTGGACTATCTACATCCCCTCAGCCACTGGAATCCATATTGTCTTTACTCACTTTGAACTGCAGGCTGTTAGTTTGCTGGGGCAGTGTGTGGATTATGTGGAGGTCTTTGATGCTGCTGGGTCATCAAAAGGTTTGATTATACACCATAGCATAGTTAATAAATAGTTATAAATATTTCTGTCATGACAACCCTCTGAGAGTTTGGCATGGTAATGAGTATGACAATGTTAATGTGTTTGGTCTGGGTGGAATAGATCTGCTACGCTGCTGCTGCTTTTATTGCAGCTGCTGCAGAGCATGTTCGGGACTTGCCACTGCCAATACACATGACATGCTGCTGTGAGCAAGCAAGACATGCTGTTGCTGTACAAGCATACATGAATCGCCCCGTAGCAGATCTATTCAGGTGGAGCTGGGGAAGATGGAGAGTTTCTGAAAGCATGCTGCAAGCTGCTACAGCAAAATATAGGCATGAATTTGAATGTTGAGCAAGCTTATTGGCCAAAACAGAGGGAACCAATCAGCTGTGCCCTATAGAGAATGACGTAATTGCAAGCAGATAGGGTTAAAGGGTTAGTTCACCCAAGAATGAAAATTCTGTTATTAATTACTCCCCCTCAATCCATATGAATTGAGCGGTTTAGTCCAAAATTTTCTGAAGAGACACTTTATATGATGACTTCGCTTTATATGATAAACAGATTTAATTTAGGCTTTTATTCACATAAACATTAATCAACTCAGACATCAGTTGTGGTAAACCAACGGAACCTCAAGCATTTTCGCTTGAAGTGGTGCAAGAACCAATGAGGTTAATTCTTGTGCGTTTACACAGCATGTTTGAGCTTCTGCGAGAACCAATGAGGTTCGTGTGTTAAGCAGCACAAGATTTGTTGTTGTGCGTCAAGCAGGTTTGGTTGAGCTTCTGTTTATGTTCGCTGATCAATGTTTATATGTGAGTAAAAGCCTATAATTCAATCTGTTCATCATATAAAGTGATCAAGGCTCTTCAGAAAATTTGGACTAAACTGCTTGATTCGTATGGATTAGCTTTATGATCTCTATGAACATTTTGAAGCATCAAGTTTCAGTTGTGTAGCTGTCTATGGAGGGACAGAAATGCTCTATGGAAACAGCTCTATGGAGCTCTCAGATTTCATAAAAAATATCTTCATTTGTGTTCCAAAGATGAACGAAAGTCTTACGGATTTGAAATGGCATGAGGGTGAGTAATTAATGACAGAAATTTCATTTTTGGGTGTACTATTCCTTTAAGGACTTATGAGCCGGCGCCATCTAGAGTTTCATGACAGAACTTTGTATTTTGTTGCTTTTATAATCATCTGCATTTTCCCATTGTCATATCGCATCCTGTTTTTTTTCTTCAGGCAAGTTTTGTGGCTCTATCCCACCATCTTTAACTGTCAAAGGGGACAAGGCCACCATTCGCTTCCTCAGTAATGATGCTAACCAGAAAAATGGTTTCCAAGGACACTGGACCACCGATCCTGCTATTTTTCCTAAAAAACGCATCTAAAATGGGAAAGAGCTGTTGTGCGATTGACTGTACAAAAAGGTTCAACAAGAAATCTGAGCTATTTTTTTACAGACTACTGAAAGCTACAGAAAAGAGAAGTAAGAAACAACTGGAATCCAGGCACCAAAATTTGGATTTGCAGTTGCCATTTTGTATAAGATATGTTGAAGTTTGGGGTAAAATCATACCCTAGGTTATATAATCTATTGACAACTCATCAAAAAATATGTACCATATTATATTCTGTGTAACTGTTTTAGTTTTTGTCAGTGTTTATTAAAAAACCTCCATTATGATAAGCCTTATTGTGTTCAGGGGGGTGGTTAGATAATGTGTGCCAGCCAATCATTTTTACTTCTGGAACCCGACTGGTGCACTCTATAAAAACCTCACCAATGACATCGCCCTGATGTGATTGGCCAAACGGTTACCATGACACCCAAGATCAGACCCAAACCAGAGTCTGTCATGCCTGCCTGAGATGCTGGTTATGTAACAGGCTGGTGGAATGAGAGAGGTCAGAGGAACAAAGACCTGTTCATCTGAGTTGATTGATTTAGTTGAGCATCTGTTGTCATTTGTTCTAGTTGCTATTCAGTGATTAGTGAGCATCAGAGGATATTAATGATGTATTTATTGTAAAGTGATTAAGATGCAAATGTAGGGTCATACTGTGCCCTTTGACCTTGAAGATAACCATTCTGAAATGTTAAGCAGGACTTATAAGTTATAATAACTATTAATCAGGTGGGTATTTATTTCATTCATGTATTTTAATTGTATATAAAATTTCCATCCATTTGGATTACGCATTTTTAACAAAAACAAATAAACTTAATGTGATGCATAATTGTCAGTCACACATAAATAAAACGGGTATGATTTCTGCACTCAAAAAAATCATGGCGTAGTTTATTATTAACTTGCATCTATGTGATTTGATTTAGATATTATTTTCAAAATGCATTTATTCAGATTTCTTAGAATCAGCATAAATCTGTTAAATGATTCAGTTAAAAGTATGAACATGGTTAAAATATGGTAAGCATTAAAATGTATGAGATTGCAACAGTTTGGTTTTGTTGATGATAAACCTAGTTATTGTGTATTTAAAACACATTCAGTTTATTAGTGCTATTACAGAAATCTTACCTGTTTGATTTATGTAGAAAATATGCATCACATAAAAGTTTATTAGTTTATGTTAGTGTAATCTAAATGGATGGAAATTTTATATGCAATTCAAATACAGTACATAAATCATAAATTTAGGTCTAAATATTTTTTGAGTGTAGTAATGGATATTATTTCCTGTCAATGGACCTCCTCAAATCAACCTGCAGGGATTGACGCTTGAGCACATGCATGAACGCAACAAATAATCAAGCTATTTAAAATGCCCTTCAGGTGTGCTAATGCTTAACTCAACTGGAAATGTCAATTTAAATTCTGATATTGTACTTCCTTCTAGTGGTTCTTGCTCCTGATTTCACACTCTAAACAATCTCTTCTTTTACCTAATGTTCAGTAGGCTGACTGGTGGTCTGTTTGTGTGTAAGCCATTGGGCAGCGAAGCATCATGGGAGGTTCATGGTGTAGTGTAGTGTAAGTTTCGGTTGTAGTAAGTCATTGGCTACAAAAATCGCATACTTCAACTTACAAAGAAAGTGTAACACCTCTCGCAGTTCAAAACGCTTATGCTACGTCCTACGCCTTTCCTCAACTTACACTTTTTCTGTAAGTTGAATACAGAAGGCGGTCTGGCAGAAGCTAGATATTTTACTTGTTAAATATGGATATTTTTCATACACACACACATCCCTTCACTTCAGAAGGCCTTTATTAACCCCCCAGAGCTGTGTGGAGTACGTTTATGATGGATGGAAGCACTTTCTTGAGCTTCATACTTGTTGGTCCCGTTCACTGCCATTATAAAGCCTGGATGCTTCAGGATATTTATTAATATAACTCTGATTGTGTTCATCAGAAAGAAGAAAGTCTTATACACCATGGCTTGAGGGTGAGTAAAGCTTGGGGTATTAAAGTGAACTAATCCTTTAATGGCAAGATAACTTCTGAATTTGTTCCTAAAAATCTTTTGATCTAAAGGCAGATGCCTAAATGATTGAAAGTAGACAAATATACGTTTTGAAATTGATAAGAATTAAACCAGAGAGTGAAGGAAAAGCAGCCAACAAGTGTCCAGCCTACATGTGAACTCCTTAAATATGCACCTTCTGAAGTTGGTTGAGAGAATAAACAAGGTTCTAAACTGGAATCTATAGACTAAGGGTGGTGACTTTGATGAAGCTCATATAAGATTTGTTTTGATGTATCCAAATAATATATGTTTAACATTTTTTGGCCACTTCATAATTGCATCCATTAGTAAAGCTTTTGAAGACCAGCACTCTTTGTACTTGTTGCACACAAAGACTTTGTCTTCAGTCCAACAGCCTGTGCAAGTGCACATACAAATATACATGCCTTTTTATGTCGGTCTCGAATTTCTCACTTAAATGAATGACAAAATTCTAAAACATCAAAACATAAACACATGCAAAGAAAGCCAAAGTTTCATTTTCTTTATCATTTAAGTAGATTCTTTAAAATATATCCAACAGATAACAAAGACCCCTCATACCAACATTGACAAGTTGTGAATTGGTAAGTGATGCAGCTTCCTTTCATTTGCCCCATGTGGAGAGACTTTCAAAGGTTTGGGCCAGCTGGTCACGTGACTTACAACACCAGCCAATTGGAGCGCAGGGCTCAGATTTCATCTGGTGAGGAGTCACTAAACTCCTCCACTGAGCTTTTAGGAAAGGGAGGCTGACTCCTCTGCTTGGCCTCTGAAGTTTTCCGATACATTTAGTCGGTCCAAAGATGGACTAAACAACACATTATGAGCTGTGGACTTTGTTATGGGATGTTAAGGAGGCCACTGTAAGAAAGCAGAAGGATTTTGGGGAATTAATTACTCTTTCACCACAGGCTCTTCCTGGAAGAAGAGGGAGATGGGGGCTGGAGCAATAACCATCTGTGTAAGTACAAAAAAACATGCTGGTCAACTCCATATAAGGCAGCCAGTTTGAAAGAGTGTGTGTTTGTATTTACACACTGAGGAGTTTCTGAATACATCAGCGTGAATGAGTGCTGGCTGTGATCCTGGACTTAAAACTGGGTAAAATCCGCTAGACTGAGGTCATTTCTTCCCATCTGCTCACAATGTCTCCTGTGTTGGAACTGAAAACATCTGTCAACTTCAGTGAATCTTTAAATATAAATCAACATTATTTTGGTGCAGTGTGCCTTCGTCCAAAATTTGTACATTTAGGGGTACAACAGCTACTCAGACAGTACCCTCAAAGGACAACTTTTTACCTTGTTTACCCATTTAAGGTCCACAATCGTGTCGTATAAGGGGACATATTACTACTCTAAGGTGCTAATATGTACCTTTTAAGTGTAGATAAGGCACAAAGTTGTCCCTTTAAAGATACTGCCCCATTGACAAGCTGTTGAACTCCTGAAGGAACAGTTTTTGCACACTTCTTCTGGCAGTGTTGCTAGTTTCTACCTTATTATAGCAGGGATGTTCTGCAGCTGTTGCTAGCGTGCAATGCTACAACCAATTGCTCTCAGGACCACACACAGCATGTGCATGCATGCGTGTGAGAAATGAATGAACATGCTGAGACTCGCTGCTCACCGAACAGAGACGGAGTTTGTGATATTTAACCATGCACTTTTAACAGGGCAAACCCTGCATTCAAAATCCCACCGTTTTTCTTTGATGAAGAAAGTTCAAAAGAACAGCATTTATTTGAAATAGAAATATTTTAACATTATACATTTCTTTATTGATGCAATTTAATGCGTCCTTGCTGAATAAAAGGCTTAGATTCTTTTAAAAAAAAATCTTACAGACCTCAAACTTTTAAACAGTAGTGTATGTTAGTTTAGTTTTTGAGTTAGCGTAACTACACTATTCAGCTAGATGTGAACAAGGTTAGACATGTTATGTTGAGGTAACTCATGTGATATGAGGAGCTTAGTGAGGTGTATTTATCAGACTGTGGGGGAGGGTTTGAAGATCCGTTGACCTCAAAGCAGGGGGGCGTCATTAAATAATAAGGACATTGTTTGAACCTGTAATGGAAACTTGCAGCACAGAGTTCTTTATTACTCTCTTTGACTGTGAATAGTTTGACTGTATGCAAACACATGTGTGGCCCTTTCACATATGAAGTGTTGTGAGGGTTGGGGGTGATTTCATGGACATCTGTTCCTGTAGGTCTCTCATGAGTAGCTCAGACGAGCTTATGTTCTTAACACCAAATTCTATGACTTAAGGAAGCATAATGAGATGTATAGCTTTCCTGCTAACTAGATTAAATATGTACACTACTGTTCAAAGGTAAGATTTAAAAAAAAAAAATGTATTAATACTTTTATTCAGCAAGGACACATTAAATTTATCAAATTTATCATTGTTATAAATAAAAACTGTTTTCTGCATTGATAATAATAAGGAAATATTTCTTGAGCATCAAATCAAATTAGAATGATTTCTGAAGGATCATGTGACACTGAAGACTGGAGTAATGATGCTGAAAATTCAGCTTTGAACGCAGGAATAAATTACATTTTAAAATATAGTCAAATAGAAAACAGTTATTTTAAATTGTAACAATATTTCACAGTATTACTGTTTGTACTGTGTTTTTGATCAAATAAATGCAGTCTTATTGAGTATAGTCTGAGGCCACTTTGAAATGTCACTTCAAAAACAAACTGAATATAAATATTAGCATTTTCATGTCCATCATGAAAAATATAAAAGAAACCAAATCATAGTACATAGTACTTACATTTTTTTTTTTTATGATTATGAAGCAAATGAGACCTGTAACTAAGAATAAAGTTTGTGTTGAGCAGCACTTTTCCATATGCTTTAGTTTGTGTGGTAACAGTGGTTTCCTGAAGCAGATCCCCTCTGATTATTCTCAGTTTATTCTCTATGCTGTCATGCCTGCTCTCGAAATATACATGCACTTCTACTGTATATGGTCCTCTTACTATTGAAACAGAAATAATTGGTATTTGAGCTGATTATGCATTTAAGCATAAGATATGCACGTGTGTTTACAATGCAGCCTGGGTCACACTTTGCTGAAAGAGGACAATTGGTACAGAACACCCAATTAAAAGATGTTCACAATAGGCTGTAGAGAAGAGAACGAGCAGGAAACCATCTCATTTATTGAAGGACTGCTAAGGACTGCTAACAACCTCTGAATGCAATCCATTCTTTTGCTCTTTCATTCATTAAGAAGGATGCATTGTATCTGTGTTTGTGAATGAATTTTGATGAATGTTACTTTAAGATCTTTGATGAAAGAAAAAAAAAAAAAGCTTTTTGTTAATTCATTGTCCATATAAACTGTCTTCCATGATGCAAATGGATACTTCATTATTGCATTTTAAAAGTTGCTGCAGAAAGATTATATTTACATATAGACCTGCTGAAAAATATCTCAGCCTAAAAGGGTTTGCCGGTTTTAAGCTGATCTAGCTGGTCTCCTGTCTTAGGCTGGCTTAAGAGGGCATTTTTCCCTCGGCAATATTATATAAGCAACACTTAAAGAATTTACTATGGTAACAATAATTTCTGCTACATTAAAAATAGCTATTAGCCAGCACCATATCACTTGTCAATATATGATGTAGTAACCTTCAAAATATGTGAATGCCTTTTTAAAGTATCAAGAAATTTTATATATATACATAAATATAAATAAATTATATATATATAAAATATTATATACATATTTATATATAAATATAAAATAAATATGTATGTATATATATATATATATATATATATATATATATACACACACAAGTTAAACATTTTCTCTATATATAATTTTAATATAAATAATTATCAATTAAATACATTTATATATAACTTATTTATATATATTAATTTATTCAATTTTGATTAATGTATTTATATTAAAAATAATGTGTGTAATATTTTAATTTATATGTGTGTATGTATATATATAACATTTATTTATTATATAAATAAGTTAAATTTTTCTATATATAACATAATAGAAATAAATTTAAATGTTCTATATGTATAATGATATATATAATATAATATATATACACGTATATACACACAAATTATAAACAAATTTCTATATAGAATTTTAATATAAATAATTATAATATAAATAAATTACATTTATATAACTTATCTGTATTTATTTATGTGTAATGGATTTATATTTATTTATATAATTTTGATTCATAGAATTATTATAAATAATATGTATATGTATATATAAATAGTATGTGTGTAATTTTATTATTATTTTTATTTATTTAGAATATATATACATTAAAATTATATTTGTATTTTTTATATATATGTATACTATATATACAGTATATACAGGTTTAATAAACCTGTTTACAGTTACTTTTTAATGTCTCACCAAGCTCTTTTCATTGAAAGAAAATATTTAGATTTGTGTTTATTATTGTAAATATTTGTTCACCATATTAGTGTAACTTCCTGAATGCATAACATTCAAAGTATTCCTCCTCTAGAGCATGTAGGGTACACCCTGTTCTCTGGCCACAGCTGAGTTTGATATATTGTCAGCTGCCAGCTTGAGTCTGTGTGTTTCCTCTCACCTGGTTACAGGTGCATGGCAACCCCTCCTGACGTAGATACACATACGCTAGCCTTAATACCTCCTGTTTCCTGCCAGTGACAGATCCACCTACACTGGCAGTGGGAAAAGTCTCAGATAAAGGCTGATATATGGACTAGGGGTCTTCATGATGCAGACAGTCAAAACAGTGGATGTAGTTGACTGCTCCTTTCTCTTCTGCTTTTCAAAGCACAACAAAGCAGCGGTGCAGATCAAGGAGGACATGAAGTGGATGGTGCAGTTGCCCATGCTCAAACCCTCTCCGGTCACCAGCACAGGGGGAAAGAAGATCTTTGGCGTGTCCCTGATGGAGTTGAGAGATCTGGGACTGGTCAAGGACGGGGTTCCTGTGGTGGTCCGGTGTATGGTGGAGTATCTGGAAAAGCATGGTAAGTGTCATGGTTTTCTATGTTGTTGGTGTGAAGAAATCTGATCTGGGGACAATGATAAAGAATTAAAAGTAACCTGAGTATTTCTTTAGTGAGCTATTATAATGCAACTGATAACATGTCATTTCCTGGCCTACTGCATTCTCATAAAGAAATCATCAGGTTTCTAATATAGTCCTAAGAGTTACTTGGCAATTTATAATATATGATTGTTTTAAGAGGTGCAACAGGTTCTATAGTAACAAATAGCAGAGTATTTTGTTTTGCCCTATTAGGGAATGATCCCAGAATGATCCTATTATATTATATTATATTATACTATATTAATACACTGGTTTTAAAAACAAGCATTTATTCTCACATTTATGTCTACAAAATATCTTTTTCAAGATCTTTTTATCATTTTATTTGCCTTATATACCTTTAATTTTAAGTAATCCTGTGGAGTGACTTTTTTTTAAAGGTATAGGCTACAAACATTTCTCAAATCATATCTCAATTGATATGAGGTAATATAAAATTAATGTATAAGATTTTTTTTTAAATGAGAAAAATGTTATTTAAAATAGTTTTAGATAAAGTTCAAAGTGTGAGACACTACACTATATAGGCTAACTTTTTTGTTCAAAATTAACAAATTTAAACAATGAGTCAATGCATCATCAGTCCTTCTTCCTAATCGTGTTTTTGTCTTACCCTGATTCAGTGTGGTAAGCTTATTATAAGTGTTTATATTTTAGACCTGAGGGGACGGTTTTCGCGGGAAATTGCGCGCATACGTGACTCGCCCGTGCGTATCTTGTCATATCCGTAAATAGAGAAAAGTTTCTAGTATCGGCGCTGCGCAGACCGATCGGCGTATGACATCAAAGTACCGCGAGAGCGATTGGAGAGCATATGACTCCTTATGCTTTTGAATCGCTCTCGCGGTACTTTGATGTCATTCGCCGATCGGTCTGTGCAGCGCCGATGTATCTCGAACAAGCCTTTTTTCCGGCAACTTTGACGCGTATGGTGTATACTGTAGGTTAGTTGTTGTCACAACGAACGAGAAAGTTTGACATGGAGCAGCTAAATCTCAAACCTCCGGGGAATCAACCGTTTAAACAAACGCCGAACAGAGGCGAGTCTGCTGGCAAAGAGAGAACCGCAACAGAGCTCGTGATAAAACTTTTCGGAGATGGCTAGAGCTCAGGGATTTGAAATGTTGTAAGCGATGTGGAATGGATGCATTTTTGTTTTTAACCACTAGAGGGTAAAAGTTACATAATGTACCTTTTGTGCGCTTTTTTAAGAATACTGTGGGTATAATCAGTGCACTTTGACCATGTTGGCTGCAGTGAATGTGAACTGGCAAGTAGGCCTAGTCTATTTTTTCTTCCTGCCAATAGTACATGTTGTCTGAGAACACAAAGTCACAGCTTTTACTGCTGTGAACGCTCCAAGCCTTTAGTCAACAAGGACCAAGCTGTGACCATTACAATTAGGTAATTGGGTAACGGATCAAGGTCAACAAATCAAGGTTTCCAAATGAAAAAGGAAGGACATGTACATTTAAAATAACACCATCTGATTTTTAGCATTATGTTTGATCACTTTTGGAAAATTAATAACATTTAATATAATACGTACTATTTTAGTGATATTTCATCGAGTATTTTGTATTATTTATTTGAAAACACAAAGGATAACAAGCACATTTTTAAAGTTACAAATATTATAAATGTATAAAGAAGTTTAAATATGATTAATGACAACAGACAAAGATGAAATAGAGAACATTACTATTCATACTATTACTATATAAATTTGTATGATAAAAATTGATCATGTTATTCAGTATGGGACATCATGAACTTATGACCAATCAATCTGAATATTTCCTCACTTCTTATTAACAGAACATCACTTGAATTAGAACATTATCCATTAACCAAATAAACTTTAATTAGGCTACTAAAAGATTATAATTCGTCATTATCATATTTGTGTCATATTGTACAAACAAAATCAAATCTGAAGCCTAGAAGCTGCAGTTGTGCTTGTTGTCCACTAGATGGTGCTGTGCCCTTTCAGATCAGCCAATCACTGCACTGGGCCTTTGAGAAAACATGGCAGCATATTACTGTGACACTACATTTGAACTTGTGAACACAAGTGTTTTTCTTGAACTTGATTTTTATGTAGATTTTATTACGTTGAAAAATTTTCTAATATATATCAAGGTTAGCTCTGCATTCGAGCTAAGAGTGGCATACATTTGTTTATTACCTGCTGTTGAAAACCTAAACTGTTAGTTTTAACTAAAAATAACTTTGCGTCTCTCTTATGATGCCACAATCTGTCAGGTCTTCGTCAGGAGGGTCTGTTCAGGGTGAACGGCAGCGTGCGGACAGTGGATAACCTGCGCCAGAGGTTTGATGGTGGAGAAGAGGTGGATCTGCATCAGGAAGCAGACGCCTTTGCAGTTGCCAGTTTACTGAAGCAGTTTTTGAGGGATCTACCTGAAGGTCTCATCCATCCCTCCATCCACAATCCTCTCATTCAGCTGCACCAGGGTGAGTCACCTTTAGTCTTCATTCATCATTGGTCCGTCATTAACAAGTAACTATGCAGGACAAATCAGTAGTACTGCTTTAACACTTCAGCTACAACTATTAAATAATATAGAAACAAGCTTAACTAATCAGTAAGTAATATCAAATTTAGGACTAAGATAGTTCCTTATTAGCTAATCAGTAATTACAGAATGAGATTGGCATCATTAAGAACTAATAGGTAACTATGACAAATTATAAAGAATTATTAATTAATTAATAATCACAACATTAAAGTGTCTGAGATGTGAGAAATTATATATTTTTTTACTCTCAACGTGGTCATGAAATGCATCATTAATTACTTAACTCTTACCTAGTCACTATGCAGGAACTACTAGCGATCTGGACCATTATTTTAAAGTGAAAAATATCTTTTTCACTTTTAAAATAATGGTCCAGATCAATAGTAGTTCATGAAGATTGTCCTTTTTTACTCGGAACATGGTCATAAAATGCATCACTTATTTCTCAAGTACCTAGTCATTCTTCAAGAAGTACTAGTGATCTGGACCATTATTTTAAAGTGAAAAAGATGTTTTTCACTTTAAAATAATGGTCCAGATCACTAGTAGTTCCTTCATAGTGACTAGGTAACACTTGAGTAATTAGTGATGCATTTTATGACTATATTCAGAGTAAAAATGATGACTGATTACGTCTCAGACACACGATAATGTGCTTTACAATTTGTCAGTTAGTTAATAGTTATTAAATGCTAATCTCATTAGGTAATTACTGATTAGCTAATAAGGAACTATCTTATAAATTTGATATTACTTACTGATTAGTTAAGCTTGTTTCTATATTAGTTAATAGTAGTAGCTGAAGTGTTAATATAGTACTACTCATTAGTTCTGCATTACTTCCTACATAGTTACTTATTAATGACGGACCATTATTCTAAAGTGTTACCGTTTTAACTACTTGGGGGAAAAAACTAATGTAGAAACAATTTTTACTCAAATTTTGACCATTTATTTAGAATTTTGGTTCCATCACAAAAGTAATGCATTCTCTTGTAAAAGTAAGCATTCCTTAGCAAAACATTGTGCGTTCCCAAATTCACAAAAGCACTGAAGTATAGCTTTTCCTCCCACATCATGTTATTTCCATCTGTGTGTATCTACCTGTTGTGTGTTGCATTCTTTCGTAAAAGTAGGGGTACATTCGCAAAATGTTGGAAATAGTGCTGTCAAATCGATTAATCGTGATTATATAACAACATTTTATGTTAGATGCAATTAATCGCTATCTCTCTCTCTCTCTCTCTCTCTCTATATATACATATAACAACAATTTACACTTGATGTGATTAATCGATTTGACAGCACTATTTCCAACGTTTTGCAAATGCAAAGTGTCTCGGGGGAACGCAAATGTTTTGCGAACGTACCCCTATTATGAGAGAATGCAACACACAATAGATGGAAATAACATGATGCGGGAGGAAAAGCTATACTTAAGTGCTTTTTTTAACGAATGCAAAGTTTTTCAGGGAACGAAATAGCTTTGCAAGAGAGCACAAATGTTTTGCGAATGAAATCAAAGTTTCTCGGGGGAGCACATTACTTTAGGGAATGAACGCAAAAGCATTAAAATATAATTTCCTCTCTCATCTCATATTTTTTAATACCATATCAAAGTCTTTGACCATGTCCCCTTAGGCCGGGGCTTCATATGAGACAATAAATGAATTCTCACCATAGTACATCCTCATCCCATGCATACGTTTTTGATATTTTTATATACTATACAATACTTTTACATATCATAGATATATTTGATACATAATAGCAAAGTAGGTCAGCGGTTTAGTGCCAGTCAAACCTGTTAGCTGTTATCAACTGAAATTATTTGTGTGAAGGTTATGGTTCTATCTTAAGCACATGAGTCATCGCTTCAGGCCAGTGACTGAGCCGAGCGCTCCAAGGTTTTCTTCTGTAGAAGAAGTTTAATCTAAACTGTATAATAGTAAGTGCTGTAAATCACGCTCTGTCTTTTCCCACTGACTGAAGAGCTCTAGAATGGATGATAAAAGATTAGCTTTAATAAACTGCATGATTTTACTGGCTCACATCCAGTGGATCCATTAAAATTAGAAAAAATATTGAATTTGCAACTGTGTCATCCTTCACCGACCTCTGCGACATGCAGGGAGAAGTCGTTGCTTAATTAATGTGGTCTTGGTGTCAGAGATCAGCAGTGCAGTGATAAAGACCTCAGTTCCATATTAAAGATGGCAACAACAACAACAAAAAAAAGGAATTCCTGAAGGAATTACGTGAACAGTTTTCTTAACAGACTTGTTTGCTGCAGTTTTCTTTCTCTGGTGTCCCAATCTCCCTCTTTTTGTGGCATGTGCGAGACACCATATATCCTGCGCAGATGGTGCATTTTGGGTGCCAGAAAACAAGGATTAAAAAAGACATATTTGTATTGTGAATTATGTATTCATGCACATACCGTAGTTACACGGATTGTTATTAATATTCATTTATTAAAATATTATTTTTTTATATTTAAAAAGAAAAATGACATCTGTAAGCCCCCTAAATCTAACATTGTAACAGCTTTTAATATATATAGATATTTGTGCATACTAAATGTTAGATGATTGCTAGTGAATTGTAGGTTACCTTTTGCTCATAGTGAGGTTCTCTTTTTCCATTAGTGGTTATGAAGCAGGCACACTTCAGCAAATTTCTCCAACTTTCTCCATAGGCTGACTAGAGACTTTAGCATGATGTGGTCCTTTCTCTTCCTGCCACCCTTCACCACTGTTTTACCATACATACACACTGTCACCCTTGCCCTACTTCTTACAGAGTAGTTTTGAGTCAGCTTTATTCACTTCCACATTTACTATTCATCATAAAAGCGCCACAAATAATCCTTGTAGCCACTTACTGTTTTCCAGCTTGTTTCCCATCATCTGCCACTGTTCTGGAGCTCTGACAACCAGCTAAAATAGAAAATATATAACAATTACAATATTATTATTTAAAATGTATTATTAATGTAAATATGAATGAAACACTTTATTTATATTATTTTATATATTATATATATATATATATATATATATATATATACGCACACACACACACACACACACACAAACTTAATATAGACTTTCTTTTGAACAGTTATTTAAAATTGCATTTCCTGTTTCTTTGGCCTTGTTTGCTGAGAAGATTCAGAGCTTTACTGGGCACATCTCTTTTATTTTAATTATATTAATATCTTCCTATTTAAAATATGAAACCCTTCATTATATTTCTGTGTTGTTCTGTCAGAATCTGATGAGGATGACTTCTGTAAGGACATGCGTGAGCTCCTACATCAGCTGCCAGATATCCACTACAGTCTCCTGCATTACCTATGTCACTTCCTGTCCCAGGTGGAACAGGAACACACTCATAACCGCATGACTGCGACCAACCTGGCCACAGTGTTTGGGCCCAACGTCTTCCAGTAAGTCACAACCACACCATTCACCACAAGCATACCAATGAAATATTTTTCACCTCCATCAATCATATCAACTGATCCTTTATCTGATACCACTCATCTCCTTAAATCAATTCTTTAACTTTACACTTAAGCTCACTTTTACTGCAATTTATTTTTGAAGCACAGGCTCATTCGAATAATTTTAGCTCTTTGTGCATGTATCCGCCAGCTATGTGAATCGTGTCTCGACTGCTCAATGCCAATAACTGCATGTTATGTAATATGAGTGTCATATTCTTAGTCTTGGTTCTCATTGGCTGTACTGTAGAGTGATCAGCACTTGCACTTCACACAAACCTTGACCAACCCCACAGACCAGTGCATAGTTTAAATTCTCTGCTGTGATGAATAGTTTTGTTTACATACTGTATATATATATATATATATATATATATATATATATATATATATATATATATAAAATTAGGGCTGTCAGAATTAACACATGCAACTAATTTTTTTCAGTGTAACGCATTAAAAATATTTAGTGCAATTAACGCAGCATCCGTTTTTTCCTGGCATCCTTTGGCAAGCATTACATTATATGATGACGCTATCATTCATTAAAGTGCTTTTAAACCATTTAAGCGCGATTAGACACAAAAAAAAGAACTCCAATCTGTACTACTGGTGCTGTGAAGCGGCTCTCTGTGAACAAACACCCGAAATGCGTGCACAGAACGTCGCTTTAGACAGTGTGCCAGTGCTGCATTGAGTTCTCTTTCCCGCTTGAACTGACAAAAACACACAAAATTATGTTGAAATGCCTGTTATTGGTGAGTATCCTCGTAAGCATGAAATAAGACCTCATAAGTTATAAATGAGTTAAATAGTTTTAAATGAACGTATAGAGTTGTGAAAAAATACGACTTGTCAGATCCGCCTCATGTCATAAACCTGCTAATGAACCTAATAAACCTGCTGCTGTCTGTCATTAATGTTAATCAAAGAACAAAAGACAAAGAGAAAATTACTCACTGCTTTTGACTGCATAACTTTTGTAGCTTTAATAAGGATTAATTTATTATTCAATTTATGCAATAAAGACTGTTCAGTTTATTAACTGCACCGATACAGAAATTATTCAAGAAATTACTCAATTTCTCTATATTTACCTGTTAGACCTACCTGAAAATCTTAAAGCTTTGTTTACAAGGTTACATGAGTCAAAATCAAAGAAAACAATAACTTTTTTGTGCATTTTAGCAGGGCAGGTAAAAACTGAACCGTCCTGACTTGGCCAGTAGAAAAAGAACCTTTAGTGTTGAGTCCTGATATATTAAAGGCACAGCTAAATGTGACATTTATTATGATGGGTTTATAATGTTAAAAATGATAGCTTTCAGTTACACTGTAATGTTGAAAGGCTCTAATTAATACCTAAAATTGAGAAAAAAATCCATTTAATAGAGGCATCAGCATCAGTGATACTGCCCTTCATTCATTTATAGTGCTTAGTAAAAAGAAGCTATTAAACAAATATTTAAAAAGTACTGCCTTATGTTGTTTCTACATTATTATGGAGATTCAATGTGAAAGTATTGCAGTATAAAAAATATTAATAACTTAAATGTTAGGTGTGATTAATTACAGAAAAATGTGTGATTAATTAGTTCATTTTTTTTTAAATTGATTGACAACACATTATATATATATATATATATATATATATATATATATATATATATATATATATATATATATATATATAAATGGAAGCCCATTTCTGCAACATAATTATGGTTTACTAAAGCATGATTCGAATGAGTCGACAAAAAAATTCACTTGACATATTTATGACTTCATGTCATCATTTTGCCATTTTATCTGATTTTAATTATGACTTTCACAGAATTTAAACATTTTATGTAATAATTATTATGACTTTTTATGTCATAATTGTGATTTACCAAACCATGATTATTTTTTTTCCTTACGTGACAGAAACATTCCTATAAATTTTAAACTAAAATCTTGATGTAATTGTCATTGTGTCCATAATAAAGCATGTTTTATGCCAATTTTGTCTATCTATCTTACATCTAGCTATATCCTAGCTTTTTGCTCCAACAGAGGGTGCCAAAGTCCGGTGGAATTCTTTACTCAATGTCAGCGCTAACACAAATAGCACTTACATACTTTCTATGGTCATAAATTCTTTGGTTGTTATTTTCAGGCACAGAAACATTTAGGCTGATTATTCACAAGTCAATAGCTCTGACAAATAACAGCCCAAGATTATTTGAGATGCCATCTGCCCCTACAACACAAAGCAGATGTATTAAATAAAAAGAACTGTAGATATTCAGATTTAAGCAAACACTCTTCATTATTTTCAGTGTAATTTGTCTTAAGGAGGCTGGACATTAAGTAATGTGATTTTAAAGAAATAAACCCCCGGTTTCACAGACAAGGCTTAAACTAGTCCCAGACTAAAATGCATGTTTGAGCTGTTTTAACTGAAAGAAACTTGAACTGACATATCTTTTTGTCAAAAGATGCACACCAGTAATTTTTTCTTTCTAAGGTATGTTTATAAAGGCTATTTAAATGTTCTAATTGAACTAAGGCCTAATCCTGGCTTAATCTAAGCCCTGTCTGTGAAACTGGGCCATAAATTGATCAATTAATTTTAATCAGTGCAATACTGTTTTTAAATATGGTTTTATATGTTCCCTGTTATAGTGACTAACCCTAACCCTAAGTAAGTAGCCAGCTGATGCAATATGAACGCCACCCCTAATAATATATCAGCCACTCAGTTTCAGGGAATCCCTGTCACCACAGCATGTGTGTTTGACACCTCAGCGTTTGTGTATATGTGATGTGTGTAACCTCGGCTCAGTGAGGTGGAAGTGACAAAACTGTAGCCTGTTTTAGCCACATACCTCTCCTGCTTGTACTCTTGTACAACATGTTCTTTTTGTTGGGAATAATTAAACCACAAATACAGCTGTCAGATGAGCACTCGGTGACCCCATACAGAAGCAGCATTTACTGTATGTTTTATGACTCTCTGTCATGGGACAGTTTCTCAATGTGGCTCCACACACTGAGGGAAATAGTATTATTTATTTATTTATTTATTTATTTTACTCTTAAAGGTTTTTTTTTTTTTTTTTTACCTAAATGACAATAAATTGAATTTGACTGAAATGTGACCTAGATCCCACAAGGATCTATCAGATTTTGCTATTTTATTGAGTTTTTTATTTTATTATTGCTTGATTTTTTTATTGCTTGAAATTACTGTATTACTTACATTGCTTGATTGACTGTTCACTGTTTTTTGATTTATTACTGACAAGGGTAAAAGGGATAATGTTGTTCCTGGTTTTATCATTTAACCACACATGCACTGTAGTTTTTACAGCATGTTTATGTATGTGTTGTTTTTCTGCAGTGTGTCATCTGGTTTTGATGGTATACGGGAGCAGAATATCTGTAATAACATTATGGCCAAGCTAATCCAGAAGCACAGCGCCATCTTTGAGTCTGTGGTGGAGAGAAGACCGATTGAAGAGGAACCTTCAAACATTATCATGGTCAAAGTGAGTGTTGACATAACACATTAACTAATAATTTAAGAGTAATAATTATAATTGTGAAGTGCAAGGGAACAGAATACTGCATATCATATTGGGGTCGAAAGCAGTGTTATTTTAGTATCATTACTGTACTGTCTTAGTATTTATTAATATTTTGAATTTTTTTAAATATTTTCCTATATTTCCATTTTAGTTGTTTACTAATTTTGTTGTGTTTTAGTCCTTTTTATTAGTCTATTTGTTTTTGTATCTGTATAAATTTATTTCAGTTTTAGTTTTAGTAATTGTAGTACTTCAACTAAACAAAAGTTAGAAAATTTTCTTTCACAACTGACTGAAAATAAGTTTTATATATATAAAACTTATTTTCAGTCAGTTGTGAAAGAAAATATATATATATATAATTTTATTTCTGTTTAATTTATTTCATTTAACATAATTATTTATTTTTAGTATTTTTAGTTTTAGTTAAAGGGATAGTTCACCCCAAAATTAAAATTGTCATCATTTACTCACCCTTAAGTTGTTCCAAACCTGTATGAGTTTCTTTTTCTTCTGTTGAACACAAAAGAAGATATTTTGAAGAATGTCAGTAACCAACCAGTTGATGGACCCCATTGACTTCCAATGTATTTTTTTTCCTATTATGGGGTCCATCAACTGGTTGGTTACCAACATTCTTCAAAATATTCTTCTTTTGTGTTCAACAGAAGAAAGAAACTCATACAGGTCTGGAACAACTTGAGGGTGGAAAATGATGACAAAATTTTCAATTATGGGTGAATTATCCCTTTAAGAATAACAACACTGGTCTAAACATTAAGTCATAGTACTCATGTGAGCGATACAAGTTTGAATTTGGCTTGCAACATTTCCCCATCCCATTCTCTCCTCTTTATTAAGATAGTTGATAAACTAACATCTGAATTCTGAAAAGGCATAACTCAGTATGTCGTGTATCAAAGCACATCCTTCACACCCCAAAACATGCCACTCTCTCCTGCTTTATCCTGGTTGTCACATGCATAGCCAGTGTGTCTCCCTGACCTTGCATTGTTGCTGTTTGCACCGACTCGCCAAAACTTCAAGACGTCATCTCTCTTTTGCCACCATCAACAATGTTTGCTTTTCTGTATTTATCACATGAAAGCAGTTTCTTTTGAAATGCAGCCCAGTCATGTGCACTGATGCTTCATTGCTGTGGTCAGTGTGTACAGGTGCTCTCATGTGAATCCCTTGTTCAGGGTAGCCGCGGGTCCTTAAAAAGTCTTAAATATATTTTTCCTAATAAAAGTCCTTAAAAAGTCTTACATTCAGATTCGATAGGTCTTAAATATTTTTCGTCGCATTACTGCAAAAATGTCTATAGTCTGACAGACCCAATGACTGATCATTGGACAGAGGATTTTATTTCTCGCGGTAGTTAATGCGTTGCGTCATCAGAGAGAATTGAGGTAGCAGGTAGCCGTAATGGGCAAGTGCAAATTTAATGATAAATGGCTCGAGAAAGATGAATTCTCGTGGTGGTTGAGGCCGGTGCCGGGAAATGTCTACGAGGCAAACTGCGCCGTTTGTAGAAAATGTTTTAAACTGGGTACAATGGGCATCAAAGCGGTGGAATCGCACACGCAGGGGTCCATGCATCTTTTGCAGTAATGCGACGAAAATTGTTGAAAGATGTTTTATGTGGGTTATGTTTTATGTTTTCTAATACGTTATCGACGGAATGGTCCAGGGAGCGCTGCAGGACAAAGCTCAGCCAAGATGTAGGAATATCTGATCAGAGCTGTGCACGGATAACTATTTTTAAATAAATCTGCTGTAGCAGAGCTACTGTAAGTGATTTTCGGTGCTGGAAATCCATATATCCTTTGCTGAAACAAACTGCCGCGTCGTCATGGAGAGCGCAGCTCATGCTTGCTTAGTAACGGCAGACGCCAGCGGAGCGCAAGCTTTGGAAAGGAGAAAGCGGCGCGGGCGCGTTTTCTATGCGTTTTTCTATGCGGTCCCTAAAAGAGTTTAAATGGTTCAACGCGCCAAATGCGAGTAGATTTAGCGCTGAAACGTGTTACTCGCCCGGTAACTTTTTTATGAATGGTGGTGAGAATTGAATATAAAATTCGCAACGGTTGTGATGTAATTATATAAATAATAGTCTGATGCGATGCAGGCTTGCTGTAACAGTGCTGTTTTCATTTTCGATTCACTGTAAATGCTACTTTGTGACGTTTAAATTTGCATTTGGGAACGCAAAATTCGTCATTAGATTCGTTTATAATTCTGTTGTTGTTTACAAAGAGAAGTCTGTGTCACATGATTCTTCAGTAATGCTGATTTGCTGCTCAAGAAACATCACTATTTATTATTATCAATGTTAAAATGCAGTTTTTGCTGCTTAACATTTTTGCAGAAACGATACAATTCAAACATTTGTGGTAAGATTTAAAAAAGAGAAAAATTAATACTTTAATTCGTCATACATTAAAGTGATAAAGTGAGTGAAAAGTGAAGACATTTAAAATGTTAGAAAATATTTCTATTTAATAAATGCTTTAATAAATGTAATATATTTGATAAATACATGTAATATAATTTCAAATAAACGCTGTTTATTGAACTTTCTATTTTTCAAAGAAAACTGAAAAATAAAATGTATCACCATTTCCACATAAACATAAAGCAGCAGCACAACTGTTTTCAACATTGATAATAATCAGAAATGTTTCTTGACCATCAAATCAAATTGTAATGATTTCTGAAGGATCATGTGACACTGAAGACTGGAGTAATGATGCTGAAAATTCAGCTTTGCATCACAGGAATAAATTACATTTTATAATATATTAAAATAGAAATCTTTTTTTTTTTTATTTGTAAGAATATTTCACAACGTTGCTGTTTTTACTGTATTTTTGATCAAATAAATGCAGCCCTGGTGAGCAGAAGAGATTTATTTTAAAATCATTAATAATTGTTTCCAAACGTTTTGCAGGTACTTTAATAATAACAATTCTATTAATACATTTAATATATTATATAATATATTAATATATATATAATATATTAATTATTATCATGATTATTAAATTTCCATCGTAGGTTTGGTCTTAAATTTCATGTAAAAAAAGGTGGTATTAAAAAGTCTTAAATTTAACTTGTTCATATCTGTAGATACCCTGCTTGTTCTGTTCCCAGGAGGCCAACACAAACACCGAAAACACAGAGACGGCACCTTACAACCCTGTTCTGAAGGCACATGCTCCACGTGTCAAGAAGATGAAGGTATGGCTGATAGTATGTGTGTGTATTTGCAGACAGTGTATGCCTGTATAGGCAACCTGCTACGGTACACAGAGACAGTGTGGGTATGTTTCCACAGTCATATGCACTTATAGTGTCAAACCTTGTTAAATTCCAGTGACGTAGCAATTCAAAAATCCCAGCAATCCAATAACACTACTCTGCCTGAGGTGAAAGGTACAATCACAAGACTCAGCTTTCAGTTTAATCCAAATGATGCAGATCTTAAGTCAGTCAAAAGCTATTTTTTTAAAGTCCAGTAATGCAGTCATTTGGATTACTGTTTCTTTAACACACATCAAGATTATTGCCACAGATGGGGATGGGACATACAAGTGGGGGCTCGTCCGGGATACTAAAACTCTTGATATTCATGTCATGTTGACTTTGGATCGAGTTCTTGTGACCTTAATTCCCATTAAAGGCCCCGAAGTTTCATGTATTTGTCTTTCCGATGGGTTTTAAAGTTACACCCCTGAGTATAACACAAAAGGTGTTTTTGTGGACTACAGGATGTTTGCTCATGCTCTGAGGAACAACATTGAGTGAAAGATGAAGAATAGATTTACAGTAGCTTGTGCCAAGTACACATCTTGATAAACACGAAGTCAATAAATATATAAAGTCATTTAATCATCTGTGCATTTGCTCTCTTGATAAACCGCACAAACAGGTATATTGTTATTGAGTTTTCCCTGATTTCCTTATATATGCTGGAGTTTCACAATATGTACACAGAATGAGAGTTCTGTTTTCTGTGAATTGAATTATCCCTCTCAATTGAGTTATGTCAGTTGCATGTGACGGCGGCCATGTGTACGTGCTCAGAAACGCACGGTGTAGTGTTTATGTGTCTGCTGGAGACGGGCAGGATCTCATGTTTGTGTGTGTTCTCTCTATGAAGCAATGTGAACCGTGACCCTCTTAAATGACTGGCATGATGTTTTGAAAACAATAATATTGTTTCTGTACTTTGAAAAAGCTTGTATGGAGGTGGTACTTCCTCTGCGCACAAGTTTTTCTAAGTACACTATCATTTGAAAGTCTTTTCTGCTCACCAAAGCTGCATTTATTTGATCGAAAATACAGTAAAAACAGTAAATATTGTGGAATATTATTACAATTTAAAATAACTGTTTTCTATTTGATTATATTTTAAAATGTAATTTATTCCTGTGTTCCAAAGCTACAGTCTTCAGTGTCACATGATCCTTCAGAAATCATTCTAATATCTATCTAATATCTAATATCAATGTTGAAAACAGTTGTGATGCTTAATATTATTGTGGAAACCGAGATACATTTTTTTTTTTTTTTCAATTTACATTATTTTTGTTACATTATAAATGTCTTTTACAGTCACTTTTGATTAATTTAATGCATCCTTGTAGAATAAAAAAAAGTCTGACCCCAAACTTTTGAACTGTAATGTACTTCTTAAAGTGCCTCATATTTTATTTAGAAATTTCTACGTTTTTATAAACTTCAGTTGTAATATATATCTATATCAGAGGTGTCCAAACCTGCTCCTGGAGGGTCACTGTCCTGCAGAGTTTAGCTCCAACTTGCCTCAGCACACCTGGAGGTTTCTAGTATGCCTAGTAAGACCTTGATTAGCTGCTTCAGGTGTGTTTAATTGGTGTTGGAGCTGAACTCTGCAGGACAGTGGCCTTCCAGGAGCAGGATTTAACACCCCTGGTCTATAATGTTGAAATCATTTGTCTTTTTCTTAGGTCACTCAATGCACTCCAGTTGAAAATACAGATTCTTCAAGAGAAAAGGAATCAAGTTCAGACAACCGTATACCGACACCAAGAAAAAAGAAGGTAAGAATCACCAACATTAGCTATTCATAATATTTTTTTATTTAGGTATCAATATCTGTTTTGGACACTTGCTTCATCAAATATACACTTGTAGAAAATGTGATTTATTTGAGTTTGCTGGCTATTAATATTAAAATTATACACAAAATATGATTGTTAAACTACTTCATTTGATATATAAAACTTCTCACTTCCTACTTCTGGAACTGTTGTAAATTACAAACTCTATTCAAAGTTACACATTAATAAAATGGATTACAATGTCAATAAAATAATTGTATTGCTTGTTGTATTTACTTAAGTGAATTCTCTTTACCCTTATGTATTCATTATCAAACTTTATTCTGTAAACCAGAAGTAAGTTCAGATCCTAATTGTGGCTTCCTAGCAGGAAGAGTCTTTGCGTTCATAAATCTGAAATATTTCACCATCTTCCACCTTCCTGAAATATCTCAGCCGATGAAGGTCTTAACATGTACCGGCTTATGCTGTGTTTTTGTGTTATCTTTGAAATCCAAAGCTATTGAAAGTCCTCTGTTTACATAGACATGTGGTGCTGATCAAACCGAGTTTGACCAGATAAGGCCTGTGGGAGAACCGTCTAATCGGCAAAACGATGTCGTAAACAGACTCAGAATTGCTGATGGAAAAAAATACATGATGTGACTTTCATGAAAAATAAGACCACTTCCTACAGCGGAGATGTTTCCAATTACATAAGGGGTCAATGAAATCATTCAGCTTAACACGTAGCGCTAAACGAACTGGCTTGCTCGGATTACCTCATTTTGTTTTGGGAAAACCAGCATAAACAAACAGGAACTTTATACACGGGACATTTCTTGACATCAATGCTGATTATTTTGAAGTGATAGTTTAACGAATGTGTTTCTAAGTGGATGAAAGAGATGGATATTTCTTTTATTTATTGACTTATTTTATAGCATGATGAGTTTGTTTGAATGGAATACTTGTTATCTCTCGAAACGTGAACATTTCCTTGTTTTGGATGATTTCATTGTACTTGACATTAAGTTTTATGATTTGATTTTTCTTTTGTTGTGATCAGTAGCTGACACAGTCACAGAAACATGAAGGAAATGGTTTGCTTATCATTAAACTTCACTAAACAAGGGTCAAAGATTACAGAGACCTCATTTGTCCGATGCTTACTTGAACTTTGTATTGGGATGGTCTTGAGCATCTAGAAGGTTCGAAGATGTTGCAAAAATGTACAGAATATTTGAGCGCACAGGTGCACCAGCACTGTAGGGCTGTCAAAATTGCTGAAAAAACTAAATTTGAATTTTTTTTACTTAAATATTACTAATATTTGAATTACATTCAAATTTAAAAGGCATAATTTCAGTTAAATAAATGGGTTAGGCAAAAAGTATTAATGCATCGCATTAAGTTGTTTATTTAAAGAAATGAAATGACTTTTGCATACACTTATATATTACATAAACAGAAGCAACAAAAAAACAACAAAAAAGCATTGTATTTAAGCATAGTTTAATACAAAGAGCCGAAGCGCCGATCACAGAGTACTTTTTGTGTTTAAAAACATGAGATGCAGTGGAATAGAAAAAACCCCACAAAGTATCGAGGCACCTAAAATATGAACGCACTGTTTTTGCATCCAAATGTGCATCCGATTTTTATTTTAAATTCGATGAGTATTCGAAATTAGAATTTTAATTTGACAGCCCTATACCACTGTCTACCATCTCTATTTATATTTGCAAAATTTGTGAGTGTTTTGTTTACTGTTCAGTTACGGTGATTAATTATCAATGAGGAAAGTGAATCTGGTAGGGCTGTGTCATAAGTCTATAAGTTGAAATGTAAGTAGTGAGTCCGTTTTGTTAGCGGAAGACTTTCTACCAATGAGAGGTGAGGACAGAGAAACTTCTAGATCTGGACTGTGACAGTCTTGAACAGCCCTGTTAAATTCTGGTTTGTAACTCGTTCCCCACAGTTCATGCTATTGAAGTGATACCTCAAAAATCATGGATCTTGGTGTTTCTAAGTCTGCTGAGGGATAAAGTTGGCAAACAAATCCAATAGACTTACACTGAAGCATGGACGCAAGCCATGATGTTGGGCTAGTAAGCAACCACCCAGGGCACCCTAGTAACTGCATAGCAACACACTCCGAAACTTTGGTTGGGGAAACAGAACTCTCATTTAAAATGTAAAAATCTAGTTCTGTTATTCTGGATGCATAGCAGAACCACATAGAAAACAAGGTAGAAAGAAAACAAAAAGTAAATACAAAAAAACTACTTGACAAAATGTTGTTTTCAAATTAATGAAGTTTTACTGTTTAACAGAATGTATTGTTTATAAAAACTATAAATTGAAGATTGTTGACTGATCACTAGGTGTTTCCGTTAGGTCACTCCTTGCACTTCAGCTGACAATACAGGCCCGTCAAGAGAAAGTGAGTCAAGTCCAGACAATCCTGTACCCACACCAAGAAAAAAGAAGGTAAGAATCGCTGCAAGACTTCGGCAAAGAGCAGAGAAATGTTTTATTTTGTTTGATTAAAATTGACAGTAAAGAAATTTACAGTGTTACAAAAGATTTCTGTTTCAAATAAATGTTGTTCTTTTGAACTTTGTTCATCAAAATATCCTGTATAATCACAGTTTCCACAAAAATATTAAGCAGCACAACTGTTTTCAACATAGATAATAAGAAAAGTTTCTTGAGCACCAAACCAGCATATTAGGATTATGTCTATAGGATCATATGATGAAAATATAATAAAAAAGAAAACATTTATTTTAATTGTAATAAGCATAAGGGTCTTCTTTCAAAAACATTAAAAATCTTACCAATCCAAAACTTTTGAAAGGTATACACACTAGGGCTGCCCTCAACTAAAGATTTTACTAGTCGACTAGTAGTCGTTCATTTAAGTATATTATATGTATGTAGATGTATATAGACGTGATATTCGGTAATACGATATATCACGATAACGAATATGCACGATATGTTATCGTGGGCACTTAAAAATAATTGATATGAATTAATATTTAATATAATTTAATTTAATATAAAATAATTAATATACAAATTTGAATAATTCGTAATACATTTTAAGATACTTTCCCCATCAACCGTTTAAAATGCACAACACCGCTGTATGCTGCTTCAAAGAGACACAAAGAGACCTGTTGTTCTTTATAATTCTTTGTTCTTGCACTTTAATCTGTTTGAAACATTTTACTTTATAATTTGTGTATTGTGTTATTGTATTTAAATGTTCAGAGTTTTATTTTGTCATAAGAAAAAAGTTCTTAAACCTGTTATAGTATGACAACATTTTTTCACTATTGTGATAATACCGTATACCGTGATAAAAGCTTAAGCAATTATCGCAACATGAAAATTTGATACCGTCACATGCCTACCTGTATATTAATAAGCTATATAAATCATAATAATGAGCCTTTAAAGGATTAGTTCACCTTAAAATGAAAATTGCCCCAAGCTTTACTCACCCTCAAGCCATCCTAGGTGTATATGACTTTCTTCTTTCTGATGAACATAATCAGAGTTATTTTAATAAATATCCTGATGCATCCAAGCTTTATAATGGCAGTGAACGGAACCGAGTATGAAGCTGAAGAAAGTGCATCCATCATAAACGTACTACACGGCTCGACATACTGATCGCGCCGGTGCCATGTCTTGCAGTAAAAGCGCTATGCTTCAGCTTCCACACTTCGCACAAACACTTGAATATGCGCCTAATAACGGCACACATTTATCTAGGTTAACTTTAGAGCGAGCGGCCATGTAAAGTTGCTACTACTTTCGTGTTTCAAACAATAAGCCATATTTGAGGTTGATGGATGATAGGCGAAAGTTTGGATTTCTTGCCCGACATACTGTAATTACCACAAGGACCCGCCATTAACGATCTGTCCCTCACAAACAGCTTGACTTCACCACAAGTTTTTTTTTTTTTCTGCGACTAACCGACTAATAATTTTTGGTCGACTAACCCTCTTCTAGTCGACTAACTATTAGTCAAATATTAGGGGGCAGCCCTAATACACACACAGTAGTAAATGTCCATGCGAAGCACACTGACCTGTTGAAGTTTTGAACGGTAGTGTATTTCAGTGAGTACTGAGGCACCCTAAAAGTAGTCAATATTGTTTGTGCACTATATTCTAAGACTTCTGAAGCCAAATGATTGCTTTGTGGGATTAACTTACTAAAAGTTAACTTAGAATTTTCATATTTAGATTGACCTTTTCATTTACGTCTACCATCTTAAAAGATCACACGACAACACAATGCCTTTGCGTCAGTGCTTCGACCCTTCTATAAACAGTCAGTCGAAGGCGTTTAATGCAGAACTCAATAAAACAATGATTTTCCGGTGCTGTTTGCATCATTAACACATTAGTGTATCGATGTCCAGATCTCACTCAGTTGCTGTGCCTTAAATAGGTCCTACGTGGGCCCGATCGTTAGTGTCCCCTTTACCGTAGTCAAAGCCATTACCTACCTTTGCCTAGTGCCTTCAGGACTAAATGGGTTAAAGATCAATCTAATCCTATTGTAGTCTTTGTGAATTTGTTGCATGATCTCATTTGCTTTGTGAGGTAAATTTGGTCATCTCTTCCGCTTCGCTGTGAGAGATTGGCTTGTTATTCAAAAATCAGTGCTCAAAAGTTTAGATTTCAGAGTCTCTTCTGGATAAACACAGTTTTGCAGCTACGGTCCAAGGATGATGCTGCCATTATTTGCTGGGGTCCTGCTAATACAAGTGGTTTAGTATAGTTTAAGCTCTGTTTACCAATAATACATGGGCATTATTCATTTGAAGGTCAGTTAGCTGTTCAGCGTCATTAAGTGGCAATGAATCGATCTGAATTTGACTTGGCTCTTGTGCGGGTCAGATTTTTTACCTCTTACACTTATTCAACTGGTTTTCGCCGCGTACAGCCTTTATCGTTTAGCAAGGTAAGACGTGAGCTATGCTTATTTATAAGAACCTTTTACTTGTTATTGTGCTTTATATCACTATCTTGATGTCAGTCCAAAGGCGTTTCCTTCACTAATCAAACAAAACCACAGCTTCACCCTCTTTGTCTTTCTTTTGATTTTTTTTTTAAGGTGAAAAAGATAAAGACGGAGGAAATGCCTAGATCTTTTCCTCAACCAGCCCCCTCTGGTGATCCCGACTCCAGGCTTTTGTCCCATTGTCCTGACAAAAGCCCTGGGAGTAGAGATCAGTTTCCTCTGCACAGTCCAGACCGGAGCATCAGCCTCAGTGTTGACGGCATGAATCTGACCCATCAGACCATAAGCTCCGCCACATCCACAGAGACCTTCAACAGGTCAGTTCATACCTTTCAAAAGTTTGTTGTCAGTCTGATTTTTTTTTTCGTGTTTTTGAAAGAAGTTTCTTATGCTCACCAAAAATACATCTATCTATATATCGGGGGAAAAAAGGACTACTGTCAAATAAAAATAAAGAAAATAAGAACAAATAATCAAACTACAAGCAACAGCACAAATAAATACAAAAGAGCAAAGATACAAATAAAATCAGCAGTGCTTTTCAGGTTATTTGAATAAAGCAATCAATGATAAAATAACATTGCATATAATCTTCACTGTACAAATTAAATAAAGATTAATCATTATTAAAGTTACAAAAGTTATTCAGTCAAGAGCAATGATTCATTTCCTTGTCTTTTGTTTGATTGACATTAAAAACACAGACAGCAGGAATATTTGGCTGCTGTCACTTTAAGACATACTGCACGGATCCAAAGTACTGATACTGATACACATGCGTTGTCTTTCTAGACTGTTTACGTTCATTTAAGACATAACCTGCTAATAATTGTTTGCTAGGATACTCACCAAGATGGGCATGTTGACATAATTTTTGTGTGAATTTGTCCATTCAAGCACAAGACTTCAACTCAATATTTGCACGCGGTCTGAGACGCGACTTTACGTCTTCAAGCTGAGTCATTAATTTGAGACATGTTAATTCTAATATAAAATCTAGTTGGAGTCAGCTAGTTGTCTTTTTACTCCAGTAGTAAATATTTATTTTTGTATAGGAATATATAACAGTAAAATGCTGACAGAATTTCATTTTTGGACAAGCCATGCCTTTGCTATACTGGTTTTTCAGACAGGTGCATCATGTTTGAAATGTACTTGTCCAAAAATAGATTTTTGTTTACACACACCACAAACATAAAGGTATGTCAATAAGAACAATTGATGTGAGAGGTTCTGTACCTGACATGCTTATGTAACACTGTCTGGGGTAAATGTCATCTACTATTATTACATTGGTGTTATGCCAATTCATCAAAGCACATTATTCCAATGAAAAAAAAAAAGAAAAAAAAAAAAGGTTTGTCTTCATAATATTTCAACAAAATATAATAACTTGCTCCACCTCTGAAATGACCTTTCTTTTCAGCTGATGTTATCAATCCCAACACTTGGTTCTATTCTACCATTTAGGAATAACATTAAAGTCACCATAAAATCAAAATTGACAATTATAATTTTTTTTAATTGAATATTACAGTATTTATTTTAAATGATTTATCTGTACACATCATAATTCATGTGCCCTCGTAATCTTTAATTAAAATAACTTCCCCTCCCTCTTGCAGTGTCATCTCTTCTCTCTGATGACGTGTTTACTGGCGTGAGGGCGGGGCAACCTGTCACTCACATGAGATCCACCAATAGCAAACCACAACCATCCAATCAATTCCCCATGGACAAAATCAAATCCCGCCCTATATTTTTTCTTATTCGTGAAGCCGTTTCACTCGGATATACGTCACAATATGGAAGAAAAGACTATCGCGACTTCTGTTTCATGCTGACTTTAACTTCTTGACTTTATGTGAGTGCAAATTGTGCAATACAGTAGCAGCAGCTACTGTATGTGTATTGTGGCATGAAACAATAATTCAATTTTTATTCATTTTTTAATTGTATTTTAATTTAATTTTTTAATTGTAATATTTCGTCCAACAAGTTAGCCTTCCAATAATTAACCCTGGAATTCAGAAAACAGTACAGTTTTTCAGTTGATCCAGCTGTCTCGTCAGCTTGCTGTGACTTTCCATACGTATATGTGGACATTGCATCTTCATGTGGGTCTTTGAAGGGAATAGCAATCCCGCGATCTCGCCTTTGTGCCAAATATTAGATACCTTTTGTGACTGCTGTAGATTTATCAGCATATACACCTCATGACGTCTGTAGATTAATTCATCGATTTAACTGTGATCAGTAATGATAATTAAAATTGTCCTTTGTAGTCAAGTACTTTTCCATAATTTCTCACAGAACAAAAGCTCAGTAAAAGGGCCTTGTTGTTCCCTCAGGGAGGTGGTGGCTAAGCAGGATTTCCGTTTTGTAATTCATGACGGCAGTCATTATTTTAATACCCTTGTCAGACTGTGTAACACCACTTAAGAGCTCTGTTGAAGTGGAAAAATATTTCCCTTTTATTCAGATTCTCCAAGAAATCTTGCGAAATGTCTTTTCAGGTATGTGCGGTACCCTAATTCTTAGTAGGCTTTACGGGAAGGGTCATTTCGCATTTTACAACAAAAAGGAAGCACCCCGATAAACACACAAACCCACAAGAACTTTGTTTGATAATCATGCTGTGATTCATGAGCTGTTTGGAGCCAAATGGACTTTGTTTTATTTTTATTATTTTATGTGTGAATGGGATCTAAATCCGTTGTATTGGATGGTTGTGATTCAGTGTGGCCAACCCTCAGATTATTTACTTCCCTTTTGACACACACACACAACAACACACACCTTACAAAAGCGTTCATGGTAATATCTCACGTACTTCTGAACAGTGCATGCCAACTCACTCAATGAATGGACCTTTCAATGATCTCTACATTTTTAGTACCGTTTTTTTTTTTTTTACACAATCCAAGCATAGCAGTTATATGGATTATAACAAGAATTTGCACCCACAGAAATTTACACAGATTTCTACATCATTTGAATGTACAAGAATATCAGTTATACAAATCCTATGCCCCTTGCATGTTTGTTTATGAAATATTTTGGATTATTTGATTATGCTTTCAGCTACACTGAAAAGAAGTGTCTTAAAGGAAACCTATTTTGCCCCTTTTTACAAAATGTAATAATTTTTACAGAATGTGTCTGTGAAGTTTCAGCTCAAAAAATCCCCACAGATAATTTATTATACCATGTCTAAAATGCCCCTTTTTGGGTGGAAGCAAAAACACACTGTTTTCTTGTGCGTATCTTTTAAAGGGTTAGTTCACCAAAAAATGAAAATTCTTTTCCATTACTTTCTATGTAAATGCACTAGACAGACCTTGCTTCATTCACACACAAGTGGCAGTTGAAAAGTGTTGAGATACATTTTTTAAAAGTTAAACCTCTTTTAACTGGAGCTCTGTGTTTTTTAGAACGCTGTTTCCTGTGTGAGACTCTGTAAAGATGCAAGATACTAGCGCAGCAGTCAAACTCGTCCGTCTAGCGCGTTTACATAGAAAAGAAATGGTAAAGTAGTGCAGTGGAACGTGTTCTGTGTTCATTGATACAGCCAACATAATATTTTGAGATTGTTTATCATGTAGGTAAACATGACGGGGGCCTGTTCTAATGTGACGTCACAAAGTATAGAAAACATGAACGACTCTGTTTATGATTCATGGGGAATATATGTAAACACCATGTAAAAGTGAATTTTGCATAATGGGTCCCCTTTAATTTCCAGTGAAATATCTAAACATCCAAGATATATAAGAATTTACTGGAGAAACAAAACTGAATAAGATGAGACATTTTTAAAGAAAAGATTTTCTCACTTATTTGTGCTTTAAAACAAGAACAAACAAGATAAATTCCATCCATCCATCCATCGTCATTTTACTTATTTAGATCCTCAGGTAATTAAATTTTATTTTGCCTTTATTGTCTTTGTCTTATCTTATTTAACTTTATTTTGTATTTGATGATTATATTTTTAGTCAGAAGGATGTTTAGATATTTTTACCACAAAAAGTAAAAAATACTGATTGAAATTAAAATTTTCAGGTATCTGATGATTGTTTATCATTGTTTTGTAAAAATGGAAAAATCTGATAAATACGTATTGAAAATTGTGTAATATTCTGCTCCATTTAACACATTTTACCGTTTTTAGTCCATTCCACAGATATTCCTCTCACAAAAAAGGGGTGGTGGTGGGGATTCAGCTACAATATCATGACTATATTAGCCATTGTTTATTGACACTAATGCAGTCCCACTGGTTTCCTGGAGATGTGGATTGTTTTGTTCTCCATAACGATATTAATTCCCAACAAATCTGAATCTGTGGAACATCCACTCCTGAGCTCATCATGTTTTGTTGGCCGGACTCCAGCATGTGGAGTGGATACGGTTCTTTCCAGCTGTAGTAATTACTGGAGACAAGTCAAACAAAAGCTCTGAACTGCGGCACGACGTGTTCATTGTTCACCAGACAATAGGCACTCTTAGACACTCATACCATGTGTTCCAAAAAACAGTTTTGTTTACTCTGGCACATACCAGATATGTGTACATTGTGCTGTTCAGTAATTCTGACCTGTTTGTTTCTCCATTCCAGCCTCCAAGAAGATGAAAGACCAATATCTCCTTTCTATATTGGGTAGGACCAGTCACAGTTTCTCTCGCTCTTTTTTTTTTTTTCCTTCTGTTCTCCCTGCTGTTGAAAAACATGTTATTTTGGTGGACTTTTTTTATAATATCTCAAATTGGAAATGATCTACACATGAGTTGTTTTATTGTGCAAACCAGGGAACAAGGTCTCAGTTTACGTCCTCAGATTTGACACAACAACTTTGTGTTTATTTTGTACATTAAGCTTCAGCTGCTAGATGATTTGTGGTAGTAAAGTAAATCTCACAAATGTTATTTGCACAGATCTTTTACATAACAACACTATGTACAAATGATCGCTCAAACAACTGAAATCCACTTAGCGTCATGTCAGGGGCAGCTGCTAATGGTTTCTGGTTGAGTACGGACTGACCGTGATGAACAGGTCAAAACAAACCTCTCCTGTGGTTGTTTTCTCAGTTCCTTCATTTGTTGACTCATTGCATCAGCTCAGGTCCCCTCTCGTACCATAGCAACTGACCCTTCACACATTTCCCATCACATAGTTTACCCAACGCAGCCCTCACGCTTCAGACACTCACACTCTCTCTGGCACTAGTGAACAAGAGCAGAGAGCCTTAAAGGAATAGTTCACACAAAAATGAAAATTCTCTTCATCATGTACTTACCCTCATATGATTACCAACCTGTACGACTTTATTGTACAGATAGAGAAATTGTAATTGATCTTGGTTGTTTATTTACAGTGTTGACATTTCAGCCAACCACTTTGCTAGTGTCTTTTATTCTATTCCACTGCATTTTACTGTCAATAAGGAATGCAAGCAAATAAATATAATATACTAGTGTGTTTTCTGGAAGCTTTAACCTCTTGTTTGGGTGTGTACATGGTTGAAGTGTGTTTGCTCAGGCCAGAGATGTCAGTCAGTGAGTAAATCATTTTAGCCTGCCAAATAAAGCTCTTATTAGTTGTGTTGTTTTAGAGTTCTTGGGTTTTCTACTGCAATAAAAGGTTATATAATAAAATGCTTTTGAGAGAGATTTAATAATAATAATTTTATGTTGATTGGCAAGAATTATTTTTATGTTTTTGAAAGATCAACCTCACCCAGGCTGCATTTATTTGATCAAAAATACAGTTCAAATATTACAAGACAGTAATACTGTGAAAAATTATTACAATTTAAAATAACTATTTTCTATTTTAATATATTTTCTTATATTTTCATCACATGATCCTTCAGAAATCATTCTAATATGCTGGTTTGATGCTCATTAAACTTTTTTTATATTTTATAATAATTTCTTATTATCAATGTTAAAAACAGTTGCTGCTTAATTTTTTTTTTTTTTTGAAAAACAAATATTTTTAAGTAGAATGTTTAAAAAGAATAGTATTGAAATAGAAAACTTTTGAAACATTAGAAATGTATTTACTGTCATTTTTTTTTTTTTTTTTTTATCAATTTAATGCATCCTTGCTGAATAAAAGTATTCATTTCTTTCACAATGAAAATTTGAAGAAAAAAAAAAAGAGATATATGTATATATAAATGCATTTTAATTTAATATTTTATTTTTTGGACATCTAGATATTGATATAGGCATTCATTAATAGGATCCCTGTTCCATTTCTATCGATGAGTGGTCCTTGGTCTTAAAAAATGTTGAAGAGTGTTTTAGAACATTTTTTGGCACTTTTCCATATCTGCCCTCAAACATAATGCTTATGTTGAAGACATATTATTGGCTCTATGATCCTTAAAATGTCATTAAAATGGCATGTTTGTATTTGTTAGTTTTTTAGGTAACATGCATATCTTGAATTTTGGACCCGTTTTCTGTTAGCATCGCTAGTTTGGTTCCCTCCTGTTTTGCCAACTGCTGTGAACTAGATTTGGGAGATGACTGTATGGAAGAAATGTCTAGGGTAGCAGACTAGTTTTAGTGCCAGCTTCTAGTTCAGTTTAGCGTGCCCTTGGAGTGCACGCTATGACCGCTGTTATGCAAGACCGACAGACCTCATCAAATCATCTTTAGTCCTCTGTCTCAACTCCTAACTGTTCTCACTGCCATATTCTTGCCAGCCTTTTATAGCATCTATGTTTGCATCTAGTAGTCATCCCTTTTGATAGTGCTCAATCCAGAGAAAATTGTTTACTCACTCAAGGTGTATAAATAGCGAGTAGTCAGCTGTGATTGGTTAACTGCCTCTGACCCTGAGAGCGCTGCTGATAAGGGACATAACTGTTGTGTCTTGAGTATTTCCGGATACAAAAGATAATGCTGCTATTTTTTTTACTGTGGAGTCATTTTCTGGAACTTTCTTTCCAATGTAAGAGTATTTAGATTAGTTTTTTTCTGGTACATCATATTTGTTTTTCTGATTTGGATGGTCGAATGAGGTCAGTAATCCAGTGGGAGATTTCCTGGCTTCAAAACAATGTGTACAATGCAGTGTTTTATTCAATGCTTTATACTCTGGGGCTGTTGAATGCTTGAATCTGATTGGTTGACGAACATTCTAAGGTGTGCAACTGCATGGCTAAATTAGTTCCATGCAGGTCTTGACCGCATTACATGTCCATATCACTTCACCAAATGATTTCAGTTATTTCAAAATGTCCTTACAGCCTACAACAGCAAAAGAACCAAAACCCACAACGACACTCACCAAGCAAATAAATATAGTAAACAATAGGATAAAGTTATTTCAATGTTTTTTTTAAAACACAAAATTATGTTTTATTATGTAGGGAAAGCACATACTCTCTCTCCCGCTCAAATGCACACACATACAGTACAGTACGGACAGACACTCGCACAGAAACTTTTTGTCAGCGCTGCTCTGACGATTTTATCCGTAAAATAGTTTAGCAAGGTAAAAGCCACATGACATTTCTCACTAGTGAGGTAATAATGGCACTGGTCTTGAAGCAGATAAACTTACAGTTTCACCATTAGTACAGACACTGCTGCCGAACACTGTTGAGAGAATCAGGTAATGCACACATGCTTAATCTCTCTCTCTCAATTCAATTCAATTCAATTCAAACTAGAAGCTAAAGTTTGTGAACAAACTTTGATGTTGGCTTGAGAAAGCCTGAATGGGCAGCCTGAGTCAAAAGAGCACATCTGTTTGGTGTTCTGGACCTGCCACAAAATAAAAAAAGAAATTCTAAAAATTTCTTGTATTTAGAGCTGTAACAAATTATTTTGATGATCGATTAATCTAATGATTTTTTTTTTTTTTCTGATTTATCGATTATTTTTTTGGCCCCACTTAAGAAATAAGTCCTACATGAGCGTTTTAAGGACAAAACCTGACAAATGTCTTGAAATACAACATCTGAACAATGTCTTGAGGTGTAGTAACCGTAGAATAAGTGGAATAATTGACTCCAGGCCATTGAATTATTAGAAAATAATGCACACCCGAGGTGTAACCGCATTACCACCTCGGCTGTACATTATTTTCTAATAATTCAATGGTCCGTCGTCAATTATTCCTTGCATAACAACATGAAGGCATTGTCTGAAAAAACAACAGTGGTTCAAAAATATATTAATACGGCTCCCTAGAGTCCCAAACTCAAATACAGTACTCACTAGAGGTCCAAAATGTATTGTAGACTGCAAGCAAAAGTTTAAAATATTTTCTGTGTAATATTTATGCTATATTTGGAGGCAGGGCATCATTTCAGTGCAGAATTGTGTTATTAACTGAAACCACCTCGAACAATTTGCAAGTTTTTTGTTGTGATTGTGTGTTGTATCTCTGATAGCAGTTTACAACTGTTTAAACCTGATTAACAGGAAAACACATTGAGTTGACTATAGTAACTATATATAAATGTATATTACCATTCAAAAGTTTGGGTCAGTAAAGAATTAAAAAAAAAACTTTTATTTGGCAAGGATTTATTCAATTGATCGAAAGTAAAGATTTTTACATTGTTGCACAAAAAAATTCTGTTTCCAATAAATGCTGTTCTTTTTATGAGGAAAAAATCCTAAAGAAAATTTAGCATGAATTGCACAAAAATATTAAAATATTAATATTATTTTAACATGGATAATAAGAAGAAATGTTTCTTGAGCACCAAATCAGCATATCAGAAACCTTTAGGAAACCACCCAGAACACCTTAGCAATGCCCTGGCAACCACCCACTGAAATATTTTGAAAATTGCATTTCCAATGTTGTTTTGGGACCCATTGAACAAAAACTAAAGCACATTTTTTAGCTTATTAATTCAGTATTTTCTTCATGTTCTTTTCTTTAGCTCACAGATCTCTCCTAGACACTGCAGACCTGACTTAACAAAGTAAGTGATTAAGCAGTGACAATTCAGTTATTTGAATCAATGATTAGTCAGTCTTCTAAATAGACAGAAGAGATCCATTTGTCAGGTAATTAAAGCAATCATCGTTTGACATTAACATGTCTCTCTCTCTTTCTCTCTCTTCCCAGTTTTCTGGAGAAGACCATTCGCTCAGCGGTCGAGCAGCACCTCTTCAACACACACATGCACACAGGTCAGAGTTCAGAAGGCTTGGATCCGACTGCTCACTTTTCATCTCCTGTGACAACGGCCCGAGAGAGGAGGAGACATCTACGAGAACAGGAGCAGAACTTCAGGTAGGAGCAGGTTACTCCTGAAATACAGCTATTCTTGGGTTGTATTGACTCTGCTGTGGCTGCAGCCAAACGCCATGGCAGCTTGTCTGTGCAGTGAGTTATCCAGGTCATTGTAGAATGTTTAGTAAACTTATTCTAATCAACGTCACATGGTTCTTAGTCGCCCAAGATGTTTTGCAGCTCATCAAAACTCCTTCATCAACTTGCCTTTGGCAGTTTCACTGCAATTTATATCTGTGATGTCAATCTCTACAGCCACTCCCACAACAATTAACAAGTTGTTTGTTGTGATTGCGATCCAGGTTATATCTCTCAGTGCTTCCCACACATAGACTTTACTTGGGCGGGCTGCCCAGGTATATAAACGGCCGCCCAAGTTTATTTGAAGACACATTTATGCTTTTATTATTTTTATTCTCTCATACTTTTGTATCCGCCCAAGATAATGAAACAATCCACGATTGATTAACTAGTGGAAAATCTCCCCTCGCCCTACGTGTTTTGTACCTGCTCGTTATGTGTGCGTCAGAACTGTTTACTCCTGCTGACATTCACATGTGCGCTGCTGAGATGCGGTCGATATTTCACAAAGAGCGCTGCATGTTGCAAAGTCACAAGGTGGTGCCGTTGCGCGTTCTACAGGCTCGCGCAACAGCGCTTCAGGCTGCTTCAAAGTGATTCTCAATCAATGAAAAGCGCAGATTTATGCCAAGCAATTGCTAATGAACTCAGGTTGATGAATTATTACAATGTCTACTTTATGGCCTTTATATAAAATGTTTAGTCGGTTGTAAGAATCTGAAGGATCAGCCCGCAATTGTGTAGACATTTCAAAATAAGAGACCGGTGTATTTCGGGCTTGTTTATAATTAAGTCACACGCTAAGTTTTTTTTTTTTTTTTTTCTTCTGGGCAATATTGGTATTTTGGTTACACAATAAATTGTATTTAATTTGATTTCCATTTAATTCATAGTAAATTATTGTAGTCTCCCCCACAGGAAGAAAAGACTAAGAACATTATTTGACACGTATATTATTCATTATGTAAATTTTACTAGTAAAATCTGTGTCCCATTCACTGAGAGAGACACTATATAACAGCAAGGAGAACATAGGAAAAGGAGAACCATTTAAATGCTGCATAATTAATTTTGCATAATTTACAGTGCATAATAATGCATAATATTAGTATGTAATTAAATGTAATTAAAATTAATTTCAATAAATAAAAATACTGTTAAAAATCACACATTATTTGTTTGTCACATGTATAGTAGACCATTTTTGTGCCATGGGTAATAGGAGGATTTTTCACCCGGCTACCACCACAAGTATATTTCAAACCTGTGGGAAGCACTGTCTCTGATATCAATTCACAACTGAATAAACCTGATTAACAGAGAAACGCTTTGAGTTGACTAGATTATATTATACTACTATTCAAAAGTTTGCAGTCAGTAAATCTTTTTAAAGAAATTACTTTTATTCAGCAAGCCAAGGATACATTAAATTAATTGAAAATGACTTATAGAACAGAAAAGATTTATGATGTTCTTTTTCAAATAAATGCTGTTCTTTTGAACTTTCTATTTGTCAAAGAATCCTGAAAAAAAATCAGTTTCCACAAAAATATTAAGCAGCACAACGGTTTTCAACTTTGATAATTAATAAGAAATCATCATATTAGAATGATTTCTGAAGGATCATGTGACACTGAAGACTGGAGTAATGATGCTGAAAATTCAGCTTTGATCACTGGAATAAATTACGTTTTACAATTCATTAAAATAGAAGACAGTTCTAACATTTAAATTGTAATATTTCACAATATTACTGTTTTTATTCTATTTATAATAAAATAAATGCAGCCTTGTATATTATTTCATTTGTATTAATTTAATTATTTAATTGTTTATTTATTTATTTTGGAAACTTAATGCCAAATTATGCTAAATTCAATAATTTGAGACCAAATGGTCTCAGACTTTTGGAATCCCCTATGTCATATACAGTTATATATAATTTATATGTTATGATATATGCACATAAGATGCACAGAAAACTGGCATTTAGCACTTATTTTATTCAAAATATTTTAATTGTAAAACTGAAAATATAAAAAAAAAAAAAAAAAAATCCACTAACAAGGATGTACAAGCTTTCTGCAGCTGACACTGAATATGAATATCTATTAGGGGTGGGAATCTTTATGCACCTCACGATCCGATTCCGATTCTGGGAGTCACGATCCGATTCCAAAACGATTCTTGATCCACTTTTTTTTTCTTATTAATTAGTTTCGTAAACTTTTTTTAAAATTTATTTAATACATAGTCTATGTAATTATAAGTACTTTTTAAATAATTACTAGTTTAAGATTTTTAAATATAGGCTATAGCCTAAACAGCTTCAAAACATAAAAGCAAGTAGTCTAATAAATAATAATAAAGAGGAACAACGAAACATTACAAGGAATAAACAAAGAGTGCCTACAGTATTTAAGAGTATCTGAACGTTTTCCATTCAAAAGATTTTTCTTTCTCAGCTTTATGGTTGTTTGATATCACTGATGTCATCATAGACAGCGGAAGAATAAGCTGCATTCACAATAATGCACAGATCTCTTGTGGAATATAAGATGTTTTTGTCCTGTCTGTTTAATCCCTTAAGACATCTAACTGTGTTTACATTAATTTCGCATCATAAAAGCATTTTGATATGCAAGTAGTCTACATTTAAACACTTAAACGGAGTCACACACAACCACTTGTGCGAGCGCCCTTCACAAAGCGCTCGAGGAAACTGAAATCAGCCTTCTGTCAGTGAGTTTCATATTTATAAAATATAAGCCCACAGCACTCCAAACAACATAACCGATGCCTTTGTGAAGCATTTGTAAGGAAAATAGGCGGGAGAGAACGCAAGCTGCAAGCGCGTTTTTCTCACAGCGCATATCCTGTGCAATGATGAACCACGCGAATGTCCGCGCAATGGGCGTGCATGTAATTCGCTCTAGCTTTTCCAAACTGTTTGAAAGATTATTTTATAGAAGGTTCGAGTCGTGTGTGTATGAGAGGAAATGGAAACAAGCACAATACGGTGGTTTCTGACAGTGCGTGTCCAGGCTCGTGAGAGTGAAGCTTAACTTCCTTAAGAATGAATTGAAAACGCTCCCTCTGCTCTGCGCTGGTGGACACACACCGTAAGCACACGCAGCGTTATCTCGCTGCGGTTAAAAATAAGCTCAGGATCGATTCTGAAATTCTCTGCAATGCGTCGATGCATCGTTTTTTTTTTTTCCCTCTCCCACCCCTAATATCTATGAAATAAAACAATTCAAAAGATAATTGCGACTTTTTATCTAACAATTCTGACTTTTTTTCTCAGAATGTGAGTTTATATTTTGCACTTCTGACTTTATAACACTGACTTTTTTTTCTAGAATTGTGAGTTTCTCTTTATATCGCAATTGTGAGTTATAAAGTCAGAATTGTGTGATTAAAAAAAATGCACTTATCTTTTTTAAATTTTTATTCTGTGGCAGAAACAAGCTTCCATAAATATCTGATGATTGCTGATAATCTTAAAATGGCCAAATAACTACTATCCAATCGGCCTGGCTAATATAATGTATGTCAACTTATAGCTAATTGTAACCTAACAAAAATGATTAGTTAATCCCAAATAATCGCAGTGATTCAAGAAAAAAGCCCATTAGATGTTTATTTTTATGAATCACTATCATCCACTCTCATTTCCATTCCAGCTTGGGTTGTTGAAGCCTGGATCTCAGAGTGATCGAACTAATCCTGTTGACATGAACTCTAAGCAAACTATCCACAGAGACACTGAAAACATTAGATTAGTGGCTCAACAGTTGTGCTGTGTTACACAGATGTAAATAAACAGTCACGTCTGCTTAAAATAGGTGAGGTATCAGAGCAACAGGTTCATTTCTGCTCTCGTCTTATGATTTGATCCCTTGAGTAATGAACAAGCACAGGAAGTCCTTGGCTCATCTCTCTCAATTCTGTGGTGTCTGAAAGCGAACTGTGTCTTTCTCAGGGTCGAGGGTGATAAAGAGAACATCCCGTCTCTGGGTGTGAGGGTCACAGAGGAGGTTGACGGGCGTCTGCTGCTGCCACACGAGGCTCAGAGAAACAGGAAGCCCAAACACAGTCCCACGCTGACTGAGCTCTCTGACAATCAGGACGCCCTCACTGTAAGTCTGATTTTTAGTCTTATCTCCATGGCCTTCTCTTTGTCTTTCTGCAAGTAAGGCAAGCATCACTATAAATATTTCACTTACTAAGGGTTAGTGATTTCAATAAACCACTAACCGTAAGTAATCAGTTTAGAAGTGTAACCTGTCCTACAGTTCATGCACTAAGACTTAGTTTTCACTTGCGGACAATAAAATAGGCTCTTTTGACTTGGGCCAGTAAGCAACCACTTGGCAACAGCCTAGTACAACCACTTAAAAACCACCTGGAGTGTTTCCAAATGGTGTTTTGAATAATCTTTTGCCCCTAATAAATAAATATATTTTTTGGGGAACTCATGCATTAACCCTGTACAGTAAACTTTCATTTGTTCACATTAGTTAACCATATTAGTTAACAATAAACAATACTTCTCCAGCATTTATTAATTTTAGTCAATGGTGATTTCAACATTTACTAATAAATATTCAAAATCCAAATGCATTGTGAACAAACATGAACAAACAATAAGCAATTAGATTTTTATTGTTCGTTTATATTAGCTAATGCAGTTAAAGCCCCGATATACTTCGAGTGAAATCGAAGAACGAACTGATGTGATATAATTTCTAACAAAATCAGGCCAAAACAAAGTTCGTTTTGGGAGTTTGAAACGGCTTGCCAAAGCGAACTCTCAGGAAAAGTTCACTCCAGCTGCAAAACACTTTTGTACTACCAGTGGTCCATGATGATAACGTAATAAAAATAATATAAATAATAAAATAAAAAAGGTAATTGTGACTTTATATCACTTAATTCTGACATTATAACTCAAAAGTGCGATTTTAAATCTTGCAATTCTGAGAAAAAAAGTCAGAATTGTGAGATGCAAACTCGGAATTAGCTTTTTTATTTTTTTATTTAGAGGCGGAATCTAAATGCCGCTCTGCGCAGTGTGGGCGGAGTCAGATGTTTGATAACAGTATATCGCTGCTCACGGATTTCTAATTTCGTTTTACCACTAAACGAAGAGCGAAAAAAAAAAAAAAAAAAGTTTGCCGTGAGTGTATAGTTGCCTTAACTAATGTTAACTATGAGAACTTATTGTAAAGTGTTACAGTTAATGCGTTGGGTTCCATATCATAAACTAGCAATAAACAACAACTTTTAACAGCATTTATTATTCTAGGTTCATGTTCATTTTTAATATTGTTTATTGTTAACTATATGTACAGCATTAATGCAAATTGAAATGTTAAAAAGGTATTACTATATGCAATTAACTTACAACCAATATTGATAAATTCTAGTTCATGATTCCTACACTAGATGTTAACAAATTTATTTCATTTATTTTAATTTAGTTCACCAATAAAAGAGATAATAATCTTACTCACCATTATGTCATTCCAAACATTTATGACTTTTTTTCTATGGAACGCAAACTATATATTGGAATATTTTGAAAATTGCAACTCAACTGCTTGCCGAACTGTCCCATGAATGTTGTTTTTTATGATCAGAAAGCATATTTTTCAGGCTATACCAGCCAATGTGCATGTGCAGTCGTAAGCGCGAGTCTCAGGTTTCTATGGGAACCGGAGCTACTAACGACAGTTGCAGTGACGCAATGACTTTATCAATCAGCGATTGGCTCTTTTGTTTAGAAGGCAGGACTTATTCCACCATATTGTGCTCTTCAGTTTCTCCTATTCATAAGTAATAGGAGTGCATCATCTTTGTATAGTCTTTGGTCCAATGTTGTTTTGAGCCCCACTCATTATATAGACAAAAACAGTTGACTCATTCTTCGAAATACTTTCTTCTGTGGATCTGAGGATAAGTCATGCAAGTTTTGAATGACATTCATTTGTCTTGAATTGCCATTTTTGGGTGAACTATCCCTTCAGTACTCTCAAGGTCACTGACCCCCTCCAAAAAACCCTCACAAATTAAACTGTGGTACGAAACAGTGACAGGAATAGCTAATTATCTTAAAACCCTTCTTAATGCATCTTTTTGGAAGACTGGAGGTAAATTGCAGGGTTTGCTTTTATGGGAATAGTGTTTTGACGAAGACACTGACTCATGTTTATACTACGTGTGTGTTTGTATTTTGGATACACCTCAGCAGATCAGACCACAGTGTTCAAAGCATTTGTCGGGACACCACAGTGACGCGCATTAGACACCATTACAGACGTCTTAGTACTGTCTCGGTTAATACTAAAACATCTCTTGGTCAACTTGTGGTCAACCAATATGGGCTTTTAATGGCAGATAACCAAAGTCTGACACCACACTTTTAAAAAAATCAAAACATAACAGTAAACCTAGAATTAAAGCAAATGCATTAAACATGAAGTACTAAGAAATTACGAAGTTCATGTTTGTTTTTTAATTCTACTTTTCAACCAAATTACTCTGAATTTATTAGGGGAAAAAATCAGCAGTAAAAAAAGTGAGTTTTAAGCTTTTTCGCTAGTACACTCAGATTTTGGACCCTACACTATATAAAGCAGTTCAGTGATAGTTTAAAGAATTGCTGAATTTAAACGAACGCAATATTCACTGCCTAGACTTTATATATTTGAAGTTACACTAGGTAGATACTGTCCAGTCACTTTTACAACTGTTAAACATGATAATAATATCCCTGAATTTGATTGCTGCAAAAACTTGTACATGCACACTTTATTGTCACTTTATTTATTTTAATGTTTATTTAATGTTGGTTTATGTTTTCTTTGTTGTCTTACTGTTAATATATTAAGAACATACATGTGTTGGTTTTCTTTTAAAACTAGCTAATGGACTGCCAAGTGCCACCTGGGGCATACAATAGAAATGCTACAGAAAACATGGCATCTGCTGATAACAGGTAATTTAAACACCTCTAATTGCATTATGTGCAATCTTTGTATGCTGGGCAGTAGAATTAACTTAAATAGATCACATCATGAGAAATACAATTTTCCTTGATCTTTTGAGAGCAACATGAGTAACTTTCAGAACTCAACCAAAAAAAAAAAAAAAAATCTATTGAATTTATTGGGGGAAAAAACATCTATTGAAACTAAGCTTGTTTAACTGAGACCCTTGGGTTTCTGAGATCAGAAACCTGAAAACATTACCATATGATAGCGACATTTACAGTACAATGTTGCTTATTTGGTGGTCATAAATTATGGATATCTAAACACTCTCATTTAACAATACGAGTAAAATCACTGAAGGTCAAATCAGTCGTGCTGTTTCTGACTGTGTGTTGCACCTACCGGTCTGCACACTGGATCCCAGCATTTCAAACAATATTCTTTTTTTTAAACAATATCCCTGATCATTTCAGTCTGATCTTTACAGATTGAGGAGTGCATATATTATTTTAGCAATGTTATGCCGTTACAGTATCACTAATGAAATGTATATTTTTAGGGGGAACCATCAAAAGGAACATGGGTTAAATTTTATTCAGGTGAGTGTAGTTTTTCTTGCATTTCTTTTTCTGTATCACATTTCCTGCCCTAAACCTACTTTTCTTTCCTGCTTTCTTTATCTTGTTTTTTTTACCTGGTTGAGTACACTACATAGTTCTATTTTTTTTACTAAGACAAGTTAATGTAATAACAGCCTTGTTTTTTTTTAAAGAAAAATGTAGATGAACAAGATACTTGAGTGAGTGGCTTATTGTCTTAGGTGAGAAGACACCTGCAGGAAGGACACCAAATAGATAGCCGTACTAAATCTTTGGGCTTTCACAATGTCTTTTGATCGTCTGTTACGGCGGTGTTAAGACATGTCAACATTGATATACGTTGTCAGATCTTTGGATAAAGCGATTAGAAGAGCATCTGAATTGCATCCAAACAATTGTGTTTGTTGGTGTTACTGTGAGAACATCCTGGATTTGTTGGACCACCACCTACCTTTAGCCTGCTGTCATGCCATCTGGGCTCTGGCGCCGTTTAATTGTTAACGTGCCAATGGACCAAACCCTCAGCTTTAGTCGTCTTCCTGCATGTTCAGACCAATCGGTTTATAAAGCTGTGACAATTATGTTGCACATCGTTGGTTGTCCTCCAATTACTGATACACAGTTGTCCTAAAGTGTTTGGACACTTCAATTGTATGAATTTGTACACTCTTAAAGGGTTAGTTCACCCAAAAATGAAAATTCTGTCATTAATTACTCACCCTCATGTCGTTCCACACCCGTAAGACCTTTGTTCATCTTCAGAACACAAATTAAGATATTTTTAATAAAATCCGATGGCTCAGTGAGGCCTCCATTGCCAGCAAGAAAACTACTAAAAACATATTTAAAACAGTTTATGTGACTACAGAGGTTCAACCTTAATGTTATGAAGCGACGAGAATTCTTTTTGTGCGCCAAAAAAACAAAATAATGACTTTATTCAACAATATCTAGTGACGGGCGATTTCAAAACATTGCTTCATGAAGCTTCGAATCTTTACGAATCTTTTGTTTCGAATCAGTGGTTTGGAGCACTTCTCAAACTGCCAGAGTCATGTGATTTCAGTAAACGAGGCTTCGTTATGTCATAAGTGTTTCGAAATTTCAATGGTTCACCACTGGGGGGCGTGACTTTGGCAGTTTGATACACGCTCCGAACCACTGATTCAAAACAAAAGATTCGTAAAGCTTCGAAGCTTCATGAAGCAGTGTTTTGAAATCGCCCACCACTAGATATTGTTGAAAAAAGTGTGGGGGAGGGGGGTTTGGCGCAGAAAAATTATTCTCCTCGCTTCATAACATTAAGGTTGAACCATTGTAGTCACATGAACTGTTTTAAATATGTCTTTATTAGCTTTCTGGGCATCTAAAAGTGTTAATTATCTTGCTGTCAATGGAGGCCTCACTGAGCCATTGGATTTTATCAAAAATATCTTAATTTGTGTTCCGAAGATGAACGAATGAGGGTGAGTAATTAATAACAGAATTTTCATTTTCGGGTGAACTAACCCTTTAAAAATAAAGGTTCTTTATTGGCATCTATGGTTCTATGAAGAACCTTTAACATCCATAGAATCCACATTCCTTTTGCCTGTTGTTCTTTACTCAGTTTGTTTATTTAACTGATACAACAACATTCATACATTTTTGAGAGTGACTCAAGCGTTCAAATACTTTGAGGTTCAATGAAAGCGTTGATGTAGTCACGAAGATCCTCTGTTTAAATGTTTCTCTATCGACGGTTCAGTCTGTAAAACAGTCTAGTCTAAATAAGATAGAAATCAAGCAATTCAGTTTTCTTTCTCTTTGTCCTTCAAAGATGTTTATTTGTTTATTTTTTAACAAGGAATATTGGTTTTGTTAAGCCCAAACATGACCTTTCACTGCCATTGCGATGTCACATACATGTTAAATCAGTGTGTCACTGCATGTCATGTGTGAGATCTTACTACTTCATGCGCTCTAACGGTTAGAACATGTTGTACCCAGAAGTGACACATACGCAATGCATTGTGGTATAAGTGCTTCCCATCACGTTGATACTGGCAGCTGATTAGAGACTTTTTTCTTTGAATGTGTTGAAAGGCACAATCCTTTACTCATACCCAGAGCTTTACTGCAGCTTTATGAGTTAACCACAGCGTTTAAAGCCGTCTCTGACAGTTTCGTTTCTATACTGAGCATGTCAATTCGTTAATGAATACATTTTTTTACTTTATTTGTGGTAAATTCATAATTTTGTCTTAGTTTCACATTTAATGGCTTCTTTTAAGGTGCACTCCATAATTTTGACCTTATTTAAAGTTTTATAAGTACATAAAGAAATGGGGGTCTGTCATTTTGAGATCACATGACCAGCTGAATATTACTCACTTAATCTTGGTGACTCTCTGTGATCTTAATCTTGGTGACTGCGAATATAGCATTTCTGTATTGGCTTGAATATCTGAGAACCAACATAAAACATTACTGAGTACACCATTAACTTTTTCAACTTCAGTAAGTTTAGTTAAGGATTACACTGTTTGAAATGAATGCATTATGAATATTTTACTTGAAAAAGCCCTGCATAAAAAAAAAAGTAGTACTGAGATCTGTTAAGTACTAGTCAATTTTTATTTTATTTTATTGATTAGTTTGTGTACAACTTATTTTAAATGCTTAATTTTCCCCCTAACTTTTCAAAAAAAACTTTGCTTCAGAGCTTTTGGGCCACAGTTTGAGATTCTAGATAAGATTACTGGTGTTTTGGCATCTCTGGATATGATGAGATGCGTAGATTGAAATATTTATATCCATAATAACTCCAATCTCATCAGCCATATAATCTCATTATTGTTGTCACCTCTTTAATCACGACATGAACAGGTGATGACAAGAAGATTATCTGATGAATCGTTTACTGTTGATTGCCCTTGATTGGAGAGATTTTAGTCAATGTTTTTCTGGGACAAACGTCATGTGAAGGCTGTAAATCTGTGGAAAGCCTGTTGATCTAAGTCAACTGACTTCCACTGCTCAGATTTTAAAGTCATGGTTTAAGCAAAAGCATGTAGACGTTATATATACATTAGGTTTACGTTCGTACTGTAAACAGATTCTTGTTTTAAATAAGCAGTTAGCCTGCTCATGAGCTGGTGTTTATTTTTTAGTTTTGATGAGTGTATTTGTGCAGTGAGGCTCATTTCAGGTTAAATGTTTGCTTTTAGTCTCGTTCCATTGAAGTGGCAGTGTTTATCACATTCAGGAAGTCTGGGCAGTCTGTTTCCCATTCTGTTCCTTATCTACTCTGGTGGTAATAAACATCAAGTCCTCTTTCTAAGTTTGGATTGACACAATATCAGCAGTGTTGGAATTATGAATCATGATGGGGCACGTAATGAAAATCACATCACCAAAAATAGCACGTCTGCAATGGCACAAGCACGTTTCAAATCCAGTTGCATTAGCATGAGTAAGCCATGTGTGCTGTAATAACGAAACAGGACTGTTTGTCATGCTGTCAGTAATGCACAACGTGTACACTGGGAAAAAAAACTTGGTGTAGAACCAATTTTAACTCAGCTAGTAAATTTCACAATTGGTAATAACATACTGAATTAAAGGTAACACTTTACAATAAGGTTCATTAGTTAACATGAACTAATAATGAACTGCATTTTTTAAATCTTTATGTTAATTTCAACATTTACTAATACATTATTAAAATCTTGTTAACATTAGTTAATGCACTGTGAACTAACATGAACAAACAAACAACTGTATTTTCATTAACTAACGTTAACGAAGATTAGTAAATACAGTAACAAATGTATTGCTCGTGGTTAGTTCATGTTAGTTAATACATTAATGTTTAACTAATGAACCTACCGAATTAAATGTGAAATTTTGAAGTAGAAAATCTGAAATAGTATTTCCAACTAGGGCTGTCACGATTCCTCAATTCGAGTACTCGATTTAAAAAAAAAAAAAAAAAAATCTCGAATGCAGTTTACCAGTGTCGAATAACCGGCAAAATACGGGAAGTGGCGCATTACACGGACGAGAATACATGAACCGCATTATTAGACCGTTTTCTAAGGCTAAGCTATTTAGAAATCTTAATATAGCATAGTGTTATTGTGAATTCACAAAGTCTGCGATTAAATTAAATAAATATTTGCGCTGTGGGTTTAATAGCCGGAATGCGCTTTATTTACATGCGTGCAGGTTACGTGTACGTGCGTCTCCATTCACAGCAAATGCTGCTCTACATGAGCTGTTTTTATTTACATGAGTGAAGCGCGTCTCAAACTTCGTCTTTACATATGCTGTGAGTTTGGTTTGCTTATAACGTTCATCTGGGAACACATTGTTCGCCATTTCATCACATTTGTAAGGTAAACCTACGCCAACACAGGAGAATAGGCTACATCAATATGTTTCTAAACATGCGATTTCAAAATAAAAGTTTAAACCCTCGATTTGAGTGTGCATGTTTTGATGTGCACATATTCTTGTTCAAGAAATAAGAGTGGCTGTGGCATTTCTATCGCAAAGTAATGGCCAAATATTGAAGATTAAGTGGACATTTGAATTAAATGTCGTTTTGCCAAGGATTTGATCTGCTGTAAAGTGTAACAACACCAGGCCGTTGTCGCCCTCTGCAGGCATTTTTTATAATACATAATGTACATAAGATGATTGTTTATATTATGTAGCCTGTATTATGTATTTTTACAATGTCGTTTTATAAAACCATACTTGCTTTTGATAACTTTATTTCAACCAAATATTATTTCCTCATTGTTATTATATATGTATTTTAAGTCATTTTAAAGGCTTAGGCCTTTGCTTAGGTCTGTTTTTTATTACTGATTATTTGATTATTCATCAAAATAATCGTTAATGACAGCCCTGTTTCCAATAATCTTTGTTTTATTTGCAACTTCCTTTTCACATTGTAGTTAGGGAGAAAGTCTCCATCTGCTCTAAAAATAGACCCCATCCCACGCCCCAGTGGCGGAAGTGTGTGTTTGTGCGAGTGACCAAGTTGCACGTTTTTCTGGATTAGATCTGTCTGCACCCTTCATGACCCCTCCTGCGTGACTGATCATTGCCGAAACAGAGGGAAGAGTCCCGGCAATGCTAAAGTTAAATTATTGGGAAGGCATTTTTTGCCTGCGTGCTCTGCGTGCTCGGCATGTTCCCTCTCTCTCTCTCAGCTACTGGGACACAGCTGCGCAGACAGAAAGGGAGGGGTAGAGAGATAGAAAAGAACATAAAATTAACCACACCCACCCTCAAAGGAACATGGGTGGGGTTTGAGCAGGACAGACAGCCAATCAGCAGGCAGGGGTTTGTCCTGCAGTGCCGCCCCCTGCCTCCTCCCAGCCTGTAAGTAGACGGGGGCAGGCGCAGGCAGTGTATTGCTCAACTTAAGAAGCGCACTACCCCCACTCTGGTGTAGTTGGTGTTTATCCTTCGCTCTTTTCTCTGCTAGACGCCTGCCATGAAGATCCAGGAGGCTCTTAGTGGCGCAGAGCCGTGCGACGATGTCCCTCGACTGGACCTTTCTACTCTGACAGACGACAGCAACTGGGCAGGTTGGTGTTTTTTTTTATATTTGTGTCTCTCACTTTGTTGCTGTCTCTCTCTCTGCACATGGGCGGCAGTCTGCAAGTCTGCCTTGCCCACATTGTGTCCTCATGCACTGGATCTTATTAAGTCACTTAACAGAGGAAGAAGATTACAAGCAGTCTGCAATCTGTTTTCCTCCTCATGCATTGCATACTGTTGCGTTTAATCTAGATTTTGCATTGCAAAAGTGTGCTAGCAATGCTTTTTTTTTGAGTGCATGGTTGTTGTAAATACTGAGGTTGGAGCCACAGCTTCTTCAAAGCCCTGCGATGTCCCTTGAGAATTTTGACTCGGATGCTTCTGGGATTTATTGAGTTTGCGCTGGATTCAGCTGCAGTTCTTGCTGTTGCATGTTTTTTTTTTTCCCCACACTTCCCCTTTGGCCATAATCCTCTGTTTGTAAACAGTCGAAAGGCTGTTAATTGCATATTTGTGCTACTTTGTTTATGTATTGTATTCTTTAAGATAAAATATATATTTTTAAATTTATTTAGATTTTTTATTAAGTTTTGGTATTTAATTTTAATGTGTATTAATGAATATAGATTATAGCACTTTTTTGTTTAGTTATCATATTCTTTAAGATAAAACAGAATATTGTTTTTTGTTTGTATTTTAATGTATGGATTAATTTATAAATATAGATGATAGACTTTTATATATAAATTACAATATATATATTTACATTTATATAGGTTTTTATTTAATTTTAATGTATATTAATGAACATAGATTATAGCACTTTTTTGTTTATTCATCATATTCTTTGAGATAAAATGGAATATTGTTTTTTGTTTAATTTTTTTTTCAATTAAATTAATGTGTAGATTAATTTATAAAAATAGATGAGACTGTGGTGTGTGTGTGTGTATAATTACTATATATATAATTAAATTACTATATATGTTTTATATATGGTAATAAATATATATATAGTAATTATGTGTAATATTTATATTTAATGTATGCATGAGTATTAATATATGTATGAGTGTTTTATTTATTTTTTAATTTAATTTTAATGTATAGATTAATTTGTAAATATAGATGATAAACTTTGTGTATATATAATTGGTGTGTATGTATAGTGATTATATGTGTAATATGAATAAAATGTATATATGTATGAGTGTTATTTAATTTTTTTATTTAATTTAAGATTAATTTGTAAATATAGATTATATAATTTTTCATCAAATCCTTTGAGATTAGATGAGATAGATAGATAGATTATAGCACTTTTTTGTTTATCTTTTCATTTATCTTTTTCAGCATTCATATTTTACTCTCTATAAGGCCATGTTTTATGCAAGCAGTCCAAAGAATCTAAATGAACTTCACTGATCAGATGCATCACAATAAAATGGTTTCAGTCAAGTTTACGATGAACAGCATTTGTTTGGGGTATGGGGTGGAGGAGAGCGAGCCTAGCAACAAGCAGACGTTTCGCTCTACAAGTGGAGGACTGTATAGTCATAGCAACTGAGAAGTGAAACAGGAGGAGGTTTAAATCCAGGAGTCTGGGAGCTGTTGCTATGTGCACGTCACGTCTGAGCCTTTAAAACTTATCATGGCTATTCACAACACTCTCCCTTCCTGTTTCCTCTCCTGTTCGTGCAGCATGTGCCAGTTGTTGACTTGTACAAACATGCGCAAACACGCCCCTTTTCGCATTGACCTTGGAAATGTTGTAGTGTACGAAATCCTAGATTTCTCCATTCGGGCCTGCCACAGATTCACCCTAGGCAGTGAAGTGCACATATATGGAGCTGTCCTGCTGAGAGGGTTGCCATGTTGATTCACAGTTACCCTTTACTTTAATATAGTGCTTAATATTGTGGTCACAGCCTTGGCAGAATCTCTATACTGTATAATGTAGTTGTTCAACGGCACCCTCTAGTGAGAGCTTCAAATGGCTGCTTACATAATGACACATCTCAGTTGACTGTTAGACTTAGATGGTCAAAATAAATCGCCCTGTGGTTTTGCAATGTAAAGACATTCTTGGTAGTGCAACATGAGATATTTCCTCCATGTGCTGTCTTGTGTTTAGACAGAAAAGTTTTCTGCATGTTTTTTTCTCAATGCATTTTTGGTAGTTTTGATATATATGTATTGTAAAATACAACTTAAGTAGAATTTAGAATTTAAATAATTTTAAGGCCATTTCATGATCATTTCATTGTGCATTACATCTTATACACAGTTCCTTACAATTAAGTTTGCAGATAAAATTGCAGATAACATGATGAAAAAGACTAGTTTTGGGACGGTATTTATTGGGAAAAGCATTTTAAATTAAATAAACTCACTAGTTTTGAGATTAGTTTCATTCTGCAAATCCTAGTTTATGCTAAATGGAGCAACTGAATTAAAAACATGATGAAAAAGATCAATTCAGAATATTTATTAATATTTTGAAACGCGCTATACAAATCAGTAATTTGGATGGTTTTGTGTACTTTACCTAGTTATCTTCTACAAATCATGTTTGTTATGCTAAGTGGAACTACTTAATCACAGATAACAGGATAATAGTTTTTTAATCAGTTTTTCATATTTATTGTGAAAAGCACTTTAAAATAAATAAATTCACTAGTTTTTTAGGCAGTCAATGTCCAGTTGTGCATTATTACCTAATTATGTGCCACAAATCCTAGCAATTTAATTAGTTATGCTAAGAATAACATAATTTATTTTGAAATGAACTATTTTGAGTAGTTCATAGTGCATTTATCTAGTAATTATGTTTGTATTGCTGAGTGGAACAACTTAATCAGAGATGACATGATGAAAAGAGTCAGTTTTATGTGTGGTAAAAACACTATACAAATATAACAAAACCGATCTAATGGTTTGTGCATTCTGCTGTACATAGTTATATTCAGTATAATCATAGCAATTATGCCAAGTGGAATAAAATCACAGATGAAAAGGGTAAATGATTATACAAGCTAAAAGTGTTTTGTTAACATCTCTGGAAGCATATGGTTGCTGGAAAGGAGCTCATGCGACTGTAAATATACAGTGGCACTAAAAACAAGCTGTTGCTCCAGCTCATGGGAGTGGTCAAATGAGTGTTCAGGACTGTATGTAAAATTGAGCTGCCAGACCTTTGTCCCACTGAGGCCAGTGCCAAAGCACATTGTGGTGACCCACTGCAGTGCCAAGAGGCAGCTGTTTGCCAGCTGTGGTGTCTAGAGTCTTATCTATTACTCCCTGCTTTTCTCTTGCTCTCTTGAGTAAAACAGCATTTCCTTGGGTCGTTTTCACAGTTTTCTTCTCTTTCCTTTTGTCTTTCAGATTCTCATTTCTTTAGCGCACCTTTCCTTGATTTCAAAAGCCTTTTAAAATCAAGTCACAATGAGGGTAAGGGCTGAGATTTGCTTTTGTTAACAACTTGACATCCCTTAGCCCCATCTCTCACCAGTGACCTTTAAAAGCTGCATGGAAAACCAATAAAACACCCCAAACTGGCATGTACCAACCTAGCATCTAACAACCTGCAGCCTTTGAGGACAGGCACAGTAATATATGCCTTTATTTATGTTCGCAATAGCCTACTGAGAGACTTTGTGAGCCTTTCAGTGAAAGGCCATCTTGTAGCACATGCTTGAATGTATTATGCCGGCTCAACAAAATGGCTCCAAAATGTGCGGCCATGAGGGAGAGGTCCACCTGACCCATTAGCTCCTCAAGCATGACTGTTAAGCACATGACACAAAAAGTGCACAGAACCTGTGGGAATTTAAGCTCTAACAGATTGGCTGCACAGCATTTTGAATGGCATATTGAGCTGTTTGTTTGTGTGTATGACTGAGATTGCATGTATTGAAATTGTTCTTTGCAATAGCATCCCTGTTAAGACACGCATCACCGCTATTACTGCTAATATTGTGAATATTAAACATTGATAATGATAGCAATTGCATAGCAGTGTGCCAAAAACACTGAACTCTTTTGAAACCACATAGCAACTCCTAACCAACCACCTACAACACATTAACAACTGTATAGCAAGTTAGCAACATGTTAAAAAAATCACTTAGCAAATGAAAGCAAGCTGGCAACAACTCACAATACCTAAACAACTGCATAGCAATGTGCTAAAAAACACTCAGGACACTTTAGCAACCACATAACAACCACCTGACAAAGACTCACATTACCTTAGAAACGCCTTAGCAACGTGCCAAAAAATCGAAACACCTTTGAAACTACATAGCAACACCCTAAAAACCACCCACAACACATTAGCAACATGTGAAAACCACTAGGAACACCTTAGCCCCATAAACTATTGATGCGTATTTTAATTTTCTTTTAGAGTTCAGTAGGTACATCAATAAAAAAAGTACCAAACGTGGGCATAAACACATTTTTTTATTGTTTGTCCTAATGAATGTTGCCTTGTGCAAAGACTCTGGGGGTTTTATCTTCACTTCAACACTGTAAATATGCTGATATCAACTTTACAACAACAGATAAGATCGAGTTTGATCCATCGTGCACGCCAATTCCACAGGTCACATTGCAGTCATCGTTTATCGCAACATTCTTCTTGCTGCATCATTAAATTGCTCTTCTGACCTTACTTTACGGTCATGGCACCTGCATAGTAAATAAACAAAACATTCCGGTATCACAGCATGTGCTCACTGTGTTTGATTAATAATCTGTAGTGCATGGTACTCTTCAGAACACTTTGTCACACTTACATTTAATAGTCTACAATGTTAAATACACAATACACGTGTCCTTTTTCATAGTGTGCTTCTGTTTCTCAAAGATAAAAACAACTGTCTACTGAGCTGAATAGCACAAATTTGAGTGGTTTTGACCCGAAATAGCAACAAGGTCAATAGAGTATCAGCTTAGTTAAAATTTAATGTGTACTCAAACATTTGTTTGGCTGTAACTGTATAACAACAAAGACAAAATCTACCTCGTGGATGTCCTGTTGCCACTTGTTCCATGTTTGGCTATTTACTAAGTGACGTGAAATCTAGGCACGCTGCTTTGTCATTTCCCTCAATTTTAATGCTTGTGTTGACAGAACCAGTGCCGGCCTACTCGTCGTGGCAAAGGGAGAGTATGGACCGCGAGGAAGCTCGTTTGTCTCCCCATGCCGGTGGCAAGCTGATTCGCCAGCTCCTGGAGGAGGACAGTGACCCAATGGTCTCGCCTCGGTTCTACGCTTATGGAGACGGTCAGCAGTATCTGGACGACACCGAGGTTCCTCCATCACCACCCAATGCCCACTCCTTTGTCAGGTAAAACAACAAAAAACCTTGTGAGGTCTGGAAGATGAAATACTATGTATTTCAGAGGGTGAAATGAGTGATATTCTTCATTCAGTAGGCGAAGAAGTTCATCGTTAGGCTCCTGCGACGACGACCGGGAAGAATTGACATCTGCCCAGCTTTCAAAGCGGATCCACGTACTCAAGAAGAAGATCCGGAGGTTTGAGGAGAAGTTTGAGGATGAGCGCAAATACAGGGTGAGCCTTAGAGATGTCTAAACGGTAAAACATTATGGGACAGAATTACTAACAGCCTGTGCCAGCACAAACCCTCTTTTGGCGTTAAAAAACTACTGTCAGGATTTACTAAAGACATGCAGTGAAAAATCAGCGCTGAAAAGGCATAGACACAGTTATTTTTGCAGCTGACCTTATTGCATATGCATTTGTAGGAGTTTCCCTTTCAGACGCAAAATTTATGGGAGGAGAGTATTTAAATGAATCATGCAAGGTGGTTTACTAAGGTTTGCGCTAGTTAATTTACTGGTATTTGCGGCATTATGTACCGCCCAAAAAAGCATGTCTCAATCCAGACGCTAATATGCGCTGCTCTTGGTAGATTGCGTTGGTCACTTTGGAAATTAGCCGGCTGCATCTGTGTTCTTTAATTTGCACGTCATCAATAGATCACGCGCAGAACTTTCCACTCCCATTGGTGCTTTTTTGGAATTGCACTCTCATGCTAATTGGCCCTGTTTTGTAAATCTGGCCCTATATCTGATTGGATAAGTCACTTTTAAATCTGTTGCGACAACTAAAAATCCTGCAATGTCTACACTGATAAATCAATCTTATTATAATAATGAAGCAGTCTATTCTGGAAAACATGTCAATAAACCATTTTCATGATAAAAATGACCAGTGCAAAATGTATTTTGCTACAAATATTGAGCCTAGTGTTTTCTCTATAGCCTTCACACGGCGACAAAGCTGCCAATCCAGAGGTTCTGCGCTGGATGAATGAACTTGCCAAGATGCGCAAAGACTTGAAAGGTATGACTGTCTCTGCAAGAGAAAAAAAAAACTGTTATGAAAGCATCATGTAAGCCATGTTAATCCAACCTTCATGATGTTTCAAACAAAATGTTTCGGGTGTAATTTCTCACTAACCTTTGTGGGTTGGGCCTACCAGGAAAACAACATCTGATCTAATCTGCTCTGCGCATGGCTTGCAAAGTTCTTATAAACAAGTGGCTCCATGTTCCTGCTTTACATCACAGATCACAAGTTGCTAAAGTCAGAAGAGGATTTGACGCCCATCCCCCGCCAGCGTAGCAACACGCTTCCCAAGAGCTTTGGGTCTCAGCTGGAGAAGAAAGCTCCTGAGACCAAAGCCCCCAAACCTCCTGTGGAGAGCACACTGGATGCAGTCATGAACAAACTGCAGGAGAAACGCAAGGAGGCTGGCCGACCTGAAGACATTAAGGTGCGATTTTAACCTCCGGTTTCACAGACAAAGCTTAAGCTAGTCCTAGACTAAAATGCATGTTTGAGCTGTTTTAACTGAAAGCAACTTGTACTGACATATCTTAAAATATGTCAGTGCCATTGATTTGTCTTAAGATGCACACCAGTAATGTTTTTTTCTAGTGTACGTTCAGAAAAGTTACTTAAATATCCTAATTGAACTAAGGCCTTATCCTGGCTTAGGCTAAGCCCTGTCTGTGAAACCGGCCTAAGAGTTTCCTTTTCTGCTTTTTACCTTTGTTTATTGTAAACAAATGCATGAATCTCTAAAATTTCATTCTCTGTTCTTCATTAGGACATGACCCGTGAGCAGATTGGAGCAGAAAAAGTGGCCCTTCAGAAAGCTCTTCTATATTATGAGAACATCCATGGGAGACCAGTGAGTATGCAGTTCTTCGAAAGTTCTGAAGGTTAAGAACTTATCTACATAGGCTGAGGTTAATTTAATTTGTCTGTCTTCTTGTCACTCATTCTAGATCACCAAGAATGAGAGGCAGGTCATGAAGCCTCTGTACGACCGGTACCGACTCGTCAAACAGATCCTCTGCAGAGCTTCCGCCATTCCAGTCATTGTACGTTCTGTTTTTCCACCATTTTTCTTTTCTTCTTAACCATGTTTTACTTTTCCCTCTCCCATTGCATGCTTCTGTCCCAACTCTGTTTCTCCATTTACTGGAGAAATGTGTCATCTAGGAGTTTATGTACAGCAGGAGTGTCCTATCCTGCTCTTGGAGGGCCACTGTCCTTCAGAGTTTAGCTCCAATCCTGGCTGTTGCAACTTCATTATTTTGCCTATAAGATACCTCACTAAGGCCCTGTTTACACCTGGTATTATGATGCATTTTGGTCGATCGGATCACAAGTGGATGATGCTAAATACAGGTGTAAACGGGGTGTAAAAGTTTTGAGTTTGTCCACTTTCGACCACTTCCAGAGATAGTCGAAAACGCATTTGACAGGATTGCTTTTGTAGTGTAGACGCTCATGTGGTTGAATGTGTTCAAACAACCACAAAATACTGCCTACTCTCCACCTACTGACCTAATGCACAAACATAAATGAGAAGCGCACTAGCCAGATTTAAACTTAAACTTAGTTGGCTGAAGACCCAAGTTTGGTTTGAAGACAAAAACGTGCCAAGCACAATGTTCTCTTGCCATTCCTTATTTTTAACAAGCACTCACCGCTTTCGGCTGGTCTTGCGGCTATCAGACCAGAAACAAAAGCTGCTGCTCTTTGTATGTTTTTCCGTAGATTTCCATACATTTACCCGCCCATAGACCTTACCTTCAAAGAAATCAGGACAGAAGTGGTTGAAAGTGGACAAAAGAGACGGATTAAAACACCAGGTGTAAATGGGAATGTGTCTCCCTCGTCTACTTGTGATCTGATCGACCAAAACGCATCTTAATACCAGGTGTAAACAGGGCCTATAGCCAAATTACCAGTATGCCAATAGAGCAAGATGGCTGACTAAGCAAGAGAACATTAATAAAATTAAACTGGCTATTTGACTTAATATTTGTGAATACTGTATAGGCCTATATTTATGCTTAGAGTATGATTAGCTTATCAAAATGCTAACTTTGAAGTTTATTGAAACCATTATGAGTCGTGTGTCCCGCATTGGGCGCCATATATGAGCTGTGCAAAGTTGCTGCCTATGTAGACTGTTCCAAATCGGCCACTTGTGAGGTTCATGACAGTTCATTTGCTGACCATGTAGGCATTTGGCAGCGAGGCAGCTCATTAGGTTTTGGAATAAAGCTAATACTTATCCGAACCATGCTAGCAGAAATGCATAAGCTACTGTGGTTGTATTAAAGGCTAGCTAGCTGCTATTTCTACTTTATTCTTGATCTAAACGGTATGGATAAATCTCCACGGTATTAGTAGAGGAAATAGCATTAGCAGTAGCACAATATAAGCATTTAGCTGCAGTATTGATGCAATGGCAGTGCTGGGGCTTTTTAGCGCCTATAAGCCCGTCTTTAACAAGAGCTCAAGAGTAGCTCACTGAGGTCACATCCTGTAGCTGGATATTTGCAACAGTATTCCTTATAATTCCTAAGTCTCTTACACACATACTCTAAAAACATTAAACCGCAACCTTGGGCATATTCCCACACCACAGGAAGTGTTTTTTCCCCACTTAATACAGTATGATATGCATGTGAAATACAACAAAACATCTTAAGTGCATGCAAATATTACATTGGTATGTTCTGAAAACATCTGGCTTATGTAGCACAAAATGGATATTACCATTATATAATACTCTAAAGCCTGATTATACATGTTTGAATTGAATTGTCTTTTAACTTTAGCTTCTACATTTTTGAGTCAAAGATATGGTTCTCTAGTTACATTTTCTGTTAGCATCGGTTAAACCGTGGGTTCCCAATTTGGTGAATATGCCCTAAGACAATTACTTGAAGAGCCACCTTCAGATTTCAAGGTTTATTTAATGTGAATCTTATAGTCCATTAGTGGAGTGAGTCCTGCCCTGAAGTGGGCTTTGTGAAGGTAGTTTACCGGGTTGTAATGTCACTATTAACACCCACCACAGGGCTCGCCTTCCAGCAAGCGCAGAGGCCCCCTGCTGCAGCCCATTATCGAGGGTGTACCAGCCCTGTTCTTCAGCGACACAAAGGTGAAGAGCTGTTACTGCTCAATCAACCAGTGATTCGGCTGACCCACCTCCCTCCCCCCACTAGTTTCCTCATTAACCTAATCATGAATCAGTAACTGCATGGGCACATACTTGGGAGTGCTGTGAGATTCGACTCCTGCTGATTCCATTGCCGTTTGATCACATCCCTGTTGGGTTTTGGCACCAGGGATGTGAAAACTTGAATTGGTGACTCAAATGTAAGGCAGTGCACTAAATACTCCAACTGAAATGAAAATTATTTATTGCACTGTTAAAGCACTGATGCTTTTCATTTGTACTAACACTTGTCACTACAGAGGCTTGATGCACAATGATTCCTAAATGATTCCCATTTAGATTTGCCTTCCAAATCAATGTTTCAGGCTTGATACTGCTTAGTAATGGTAGTGTAAACTCTCGGAGTTGAACTAACCAGTGCCATCTGCTCTTTTTCAGGAGGAGGAGGATGGCTCGGACGACGACAGCGACACCAGGACACAGTTCACGGTCACGGTTAAGCCGGAGCTGAGCATGCTGGGACTTCTTGACCAGCTGGATGAGGACACAGATGGTTTCATCTCACCTGTTGATGAGCTATCACCCTCCAAGAACACCATGGACATGAGATTGTCCAATTTGCATGCTGCTACTATGTAAGTTTTTTGAGATAACGTTTTGAGGATGTGGAAAGAGTCGGACCAGACCAGGTCTGTCTGTTACCAAAAAAAAAAGGGACTAACCTGGGCTGCGTTTCTCAAAACATAGTAAACCCAAGTATATCATAGAGACCATTAGTTCCAATGGTTTCTACAGTCTACTTACACTTATGATGCTTTTGGAAAATGCAGCCCTGGTAAACTAAAGGTATAATTAATAAAGGAAAGCAGTTTCCAAAAGCACAACTGGACAAGTTGTCATTGGTCAATGCATCGTAGTTAAAATGTATCGCAAGCCTAGCCATTTTCCTTTACATCCTTGCTATGCATCATCCCCATTGAATTCGATAAATTTAAGTTTTCTTACATCATAAATTCTAGTGTGTAAGCGCCCTTACAGACCTTTTACCTTTCTTGTATTCATAATTCATCCAAATATATACAAACGGCTAAAAGTAATTTGTACATTTAAAAGGCAAATTGTTTGGTAATATTTACCAACTATTGAAACAGCATATTATTGCATTGTTGCTGCGGTGAGTCGAAAGAATGTTAAAACATTCCGCTCCTTCTTAACCAAACACACAGGCAGGAACTTGTGGAGCAACTCCAGGAAGCCCGTGAGGAAAAGAAAAGAATCCGCCAAAACCTCCGTGAATTTGAGGATGAGTTCTTCAAACAGAATGGCAGGTAAAGAAAACGTACACATTATAAATGTTCATATACTTGAATCCATGTCTCTACAGAGAGAAACCCAATCTTTATATTGAATGCTCTACTTTTGCTGTTCCCATAGAAACGTGCAAAAGGAAGATCGCTCACCCTTGGCTGGGGAATACAATGAATACAAGCATATTAAAGCCAAGCTAAGGCTGTTGGAAGTGCTCATCAGTAAAAGAGACTCCTCCAAGTTCATCTAGTGCTCAGCTAAGACTTACTCCACTAGCCAAACAAGGACCAGCCACTGCTATCCAAAGCAATACAGTGGGTACAAAGACATGTTTCTCTTGGACAAGTTTTGCAGGCACATTTGGCTTTGAAGGACACCAAGACATGCCTGGTTCACCAATAGCAGATGTACAGTGCCGTTTGATCCACTGTAGAGTGATAAGGACTCAGACTGCAAAATAATCAGAAGTCAAAACAGAGCATGCTACGAGACCGTGGATTTCAGAATGCAATGAGATTACTTGCGAATCTCTGATCCCAATTCCCTTGAAGCCCAGAAGAATGTTTCTGTTATAGTTGGTGTTGTGTTATACGACAGTTTTACGTATTGGTTTTTAGATCATTTTTTCTATATTAATATCGCTGTAATATAGAAACAACTGTGTTTTCACAATCAGGCACAAGCTTTGAAGAACATTAAGCTATTGCGTCTTAAATTGCCTATGTATATACTTAGAGATGAGGAGAGTTTATCATTATAGGAACTTTTAGTATTTGATGAATTGAAGAAAGTAACCAATTAATGGAAGGAAGGCTCTCTGTATATTATTTTTTGTTATTTACTGGTGCCATAAATCATGAAAATGGCTTTATTTTGAATATTAATGCTTTTGAGAAAATGCATCATTTGCATTTGTTCAGCGTTTAACTAATTTCTCTCCCCTCCATCTCTGAATCTCTAATCTTTAAGGCCATTGACTAAGCTAGAATTTACTCAAGTCAGTAATTTTATTTACGAAAGAAAAAAAAAAGTGCAAATGAACAACCAAAAAAAAACAAAGGAAAATAATTTCTTGTTATGCTGTAATGGTGTAGAAACGCACAAACCAAGGTACTATAAACCAGCTTTCATCGTGTGTATATTTTTGTACTAAATAGTCTCCAGTGTCTAACTCACTGAAACTATGAAACTCACTGTTTAACAGTGATGTGGGTGGATCAAATCCCCTCTAACACATCTCTATTGTTAGCCAGCAATAGAAAGCGAACCTATGGGGCCTCACTGAGCGTTTGCGCCTGGTGAACGTGGATACAAACCGAGTGAACACGTCACCCACTTCTCTTATTCTCCAGATTGGAAAATTGTAGCGTGAATTTTGTTTTTACTGAACGTGACAAGAATGATGGATAAAGATGATGAATACTGTGTGTACATTTTAGTACATGATTGTATTTGTATTTTGTACATATGATATAAAACCAAAATATTTTTTCTGACTATACTGGTGTTGGGTGTTCATTTCAATGCCATTAATGGCCCCCTGAAATCAAAATTTAAGTTTTTTAGCTTTTAGTATGAATATGTTAGCCTTAAGGTTGTGAATAAGCTGGTGTGTTCCAAAACAATGACAAAATACACATTTAGGAGATATAAGCATTCAAAACTTACGGTCTCTCACTTCCGCTAAAATGGATCACAGATTTTCATGACATCACATCGCATTTCAGCTTCTCATCAAATCTGTCCAATCAAATGCTCTCTAGAATCTACAGTCCCGCCCCCTCCTACACTATCAACAGACACTGAAGCTGCAGCTGAAATCGGTCATTTGTTCACACATTTACTAGTTTCTACATGGTGAATGGCACATAGTGCACTATATAGAGAATAGGGAACGATTCAGACAGTGTAAATATGCTTTCCTTTGACGCGAATGAAGTCTATTTCGCGTTAGTGCCACGTGAACCGCCGCTGCGCAGTCTGCTCTGGTCCAGAGGCACGAGAGCACAGAGTGGATCATATATCCGCGGACCGCAAGTCGGCTCAGACCACAAAAGGTATCGGATCCATTTGAATTCTGCACAGAATGCTGTATTTTAAAGTGAAATAGAGGGCATTAGGAGGAGAAACGGTTAGAGATTAGAAAGAAACTGAGGTTTTACCGAGTTTAACGGCTCTTGCCGAGCAGTGGTATAAACAAAACGCTATTGGCTATTTTAAAAAAGGGGCGGAGTTGTTCGATATGTCCCGCCCTGTCTTCCTGTTTCAGTTGAAATTATGTCAACACATTGAATAATGCTCGTTCCAAGACACTTCAGCGGGCCTTTAAATGCAAGAAAAATGCTTGATAATCTGAGGTGAAATAATTTTATTGTTCTGGAAAAAAATAGATAAAACAATATATTCCATTTAAAAGCTATAAAAGTAAATATACTTTACTAAAATAACAATGCATCAGTAGCCACTAAGAAGCCCTTGTTTGCATACATTGACAGAAAGGAATAGGTTGGATAGAAACACTTCTTTATATGGCCTTTCATCATATACAAACAAATACATCTCATGCAGCTAGATGCAAAACATGACTGTGGTTTCAACAGTCCCGTATCATCCCCCATCTCAGGAAACCACCGAGGAACTATAGGTAAATCACTCTGGTCCATTTTTAATAGCAACCCAACATCAGAAAGAAAATGTGAGTAGAAAACAAAATTTTTACAGCATATGACCTTCCTGTGAAACAACAAGAAAGATTAAATTGAAAGCGGCAATGGACTGACTGGAAGAACACAGCTGTTAGAATATTCACATTTGCTGGATTAAAACGTAATTAAAATCCCATAACTAGTACACGTCATACATCAACCAGTAGTTATTGCTGGATCACATCCTCAATGGAACCCCATATCATTCTAAGAGAAATCTGATTTAGTTAATTTAAATATTTCCGAAAAGCAGCTGGGCATGGCATGCTCATGCATGCCTATCTTTAATAAGAGACATTTTTATACTAATGACTTGTTACTGTACATAAAAGGAAAACCGTTGGAATGGATTCAGGAGGTGCGAAAATGCTTAACTTCCGATTTGAGCAAGAGCTGAAAGGGTAAAGCTCAGAAACAAAAGGGGTTACTCAAAATATTTTAATATATTGGGCCTGTAATAGTGTACCGTGCTGATGGGGCTGTGTTATCGCTACCATCTTGAACCCGGACGAGCCCCCAATTTAGAGGGCTGTGATGGCTCTTTCTGGATCTGTTCTATATTGAGCTTTTGGGTGGGTATTTCATATGCTTAGACTAGTAAATTTGTTCCAAATTTGTTTCCTTCCTTCAAGTCAAAATGGCAAAATAACGCGGTCTAAACAAAAGCAACCTATCGGTTTTGAAATCTGATTCAAAAACAATTATATTCAGAAAAATATAAAGAAAGTCAAGTCTTTAATTTATTTTGCCAACTACTCAACTAATCCCAATCTTATAATTTATTTTTGTCATTTAAAAAATATAAATTTTAGGAAAAAAAACAAAACAAAAGTGCACATCTCAAGATGCAACCAAATAAGCAAGTCAAAAGTCAGTCTGTAAAAATAGGAAAATAATAGATTTACTCGCATGAGATTCAGGATGTGCTCTTCTGTGGTAAAATAAATGCGAGAGCAGCGTTCATTTCCATTTCTCCACAGGATTAAAGTGCAGTGCCAGCATACAGAAAGCCACCTCCGTAGTTCCTGCTCAGACCAGACTGAAGCCCTCGTACTGCTCCACGGCTTGTGTGAGCCGGTGCCGCAGGGTCTCTTTGGTCTGGTAGCAGGGCATGTCCAGCATGTTATAGCAGGTATGAGCCACAGGAAGGTAGTGCTCCTCCGCAGCAGTGGACTGGATGACGATGCGTAGACTGGCCATGCCGTGGATGGGGATGCGGTCACTGCCGGTCAAGAACACTGTGGGAGGACAAAAACAACACTTATTTGGTCTGCGCAGTCAAACCAAGTAGCATTCAACAAAACTTGAAGCTAGTGCAAAAAATGTTTCTCCTTTACGTGAAACGTCAACTCCTCTGCAGTTTATGGAGGATGGCAGATCAAAGGTGCACAAAATATAGTTCTGGTGTCATTTCAGTTTCATTCAGCACAATAAATAAATTGATTTGTGATTTTCACTTTTGTCTTTACACTGGCTTTGCATTCAGACGGTTTTATATTATACATTCACTAGCACAAACCGTAATGCAGTTGTCTCTCACTTACATAAGAACTGCTTTTTTTTCTCCAAGGGAAACTCATGAAACACCTCCCAAAACATCTTAACTGTTGGGTGGGATGCAGAGAACTCGCCCTTGTAGGAGGCATTCTGGGAGGAAAAAGAAGAGATACAAAGTCACGAAAAAACACAAGGCATCGATATGAATGTTGAGTTAGTGTCTTAAAAATTTGGAGCACAGCTCTGTGTCCCACCTTCTCCATCTCCTCCCAGTTGTAGTTGCTGTTGCCCACCACCATGGCCATGAGCTCAGAGGGCTGGAAGAGAGAGAGAATCTCCCCACCACAGACCTTCAGGAAACCGCTGGAGAAGGCCGAATACAGCTCCTGTACGGCGTCACTGAATACATACTGCAGATACGCCTGAACAAACTCCTTCCTGAGAGAGGAACATACAAAAACAAAACAATTTATAAATATATATATATATACACACATATACACACATATATATTAATTCATTAATACAGTTTATTCACTATAGTTTAAAAAAAAAATGGTAATAAAATATGACAAGATCTCAAGAGTTAATCTTAATTATGTCAGATAACACTTAAGCAAAACATGGTCAGGTCAAAGTGTCTGAATAATTTTTGGTTCCAAATTTTTATCAATTTTACTGGTAGTCCACTGTATGAAGAATTTTTGGGTATAATATGTCACAGTTTACTTTGTTTTGCTATCCTCACTTACATAAATGGACTATAGTGTCCTGCACCCACAAAAATATAAAAATGTCTGAATAATTTTGCTTTGACTGTATACACACACACATACACACATACAATATATATATATATATATATATATATATATATATATATATAAAGAAACATGTTGATAATACAAAATGCTAGATACAATGTATATGGGAAATATATATACTGTATATAAATATATATTTTTTATAAACATATATATATTTCCCCTAAACATTGCTGTATCTAGCATTTTGTTTTATTTTAATTTTCATTGCATCAACTCTTCAAGAAAATGAAGCATACTTTATTAGTTTTTTTAAAAAAAAAACAAGCACATTTTAAATTCTTATTATTGTCATTTCCCTCTTTTGATTTCCTTGTGACTTGTTGACAGTGCTAGTTGCCGAAATGAGTTTACCAGTTAGTTAATATCAGCAATAATTCTACTGTACATGTAGAAAATGCGTAGAAAGGGAATATTGAATGTCTGCTTTTCAACAGTTTGTAAAATCTTCCCTTTGATGATTCAAATGCACTCCTGTACCAGACCGAGTGAATTACGATTGAAAATCTGAGCTGGGCTAACGGCCTGTAATCTCTTCAGGAGGTCATATAGCAGCGTCAGGTTTGCTGAAGAATGTGATCTGAGCGCGCGTGTGTGTGTGTGTGGAACGGGCCTTGATCTGAGCTCAAGATGACTGGCCCTCTGCCTAATCTCTCCGTCACACAGCAGGACGCACACACATATGCAAACAAAACATGCACAATCCAAACAAACACGTTCACCATTTTCTTAAAGCATTTTCTTTTCATACAATCTCCACTTAATGTTTTATTTTAAATTTGAACGTGGCAACAGTTCTACATGCATCACAAATGTGTGTGCATTTACATGTTTTTTTTGGTTTGGATTTGCATTGATGCTGTCCCATCTGTTCCTGCAGCTTCTGAAACTGCAATTTTGTCACCGCTGACACACACACACACACACTCTCACTCCCACAGACACTGAAATATGGAGCACAGGCAGGAACAACATGACCTCTTTCAGACCTTCATTTAAAAAAACACACACCACAGACTCTTTACTGCTAACAATCGCACCTGTTTGTCTTGTCCACAGCGATGTTCTTCCCGCCCTGTACCAGCTCCTTAACCTCTGTGATCCCATAATACTCTCTCGTAATCTGTGGATACAGTTGTTACATTTTGTCAGTGAGCATTTTGGTTTGTCTAACACAAGTGAGCCTGCATCCCAGTAAACACACACATGTCAACAAGACATCTGTGACAGTTCACCATCACCATCAGGGAAGAATCACTAATAAACATCAACGATTGGGTGAAATATTAAATATTTAGGATATATTAGCAAAGATTTTGTTGGTGCTATTAAATTAAGCAACATTGTGAATATCACAGTAAAATTAGTGCGTGAATTTGAACAGTTAAAAAGTTTTCACTCCTCCTTATGACTTGCAAGTATGAGTGTTAAGATGGATACATTTTAAAAGGATCTTGTTAAAAACGTATTCATAAAATTTGTGATAGATTTGGGACAGTGTTATATTAGCATTTTTATATGCTATTATATTATTTATTCATATTTATATCTTCAGTTTTCATTTTAAATATAATTTAAGTTTTAGTAATTTTGTTACGTGCTTTGGTCATTTTTAGCTTTAGTTTATTTTTATTTCAGATTTAAGTTTTAGTAATTTTAGTACTTCATCATAAACTTATTTCAGTCAGCTACCAAGGCAACTTTTTTTAAGTGCAAGTTTTTCTACTAATTTTTGTATTTGATTTTATTTCAGCTTTATTTCTATTACTAAAACAATTTTTAATATAAGTTCAGTTAAAGTTACATTTTTTTTTTTTTTTTTAGTTAACTTCAGTTTTAGTTAACTACACAGATTTGGAAAGTCCTGTAAGCCACAAATCAGCTCTATTTTATATTATGAGATTATATTTTATTAAAAGCAATAAGGCCCAAGAAACCGTGGTTTACAGTGAATTTATAACAGCGTTGTTAGGCACGGAGCGGAACGCTGTTAATTAAATTCACTGTAAACCACGGCTTCACTGGGCTTATTGTTTTTATAAAACAGTTACCACACAATACAAATATTAAAGCCACAAAATATGTATCAATGCAACTTTCATAAGGTAAAATCATTAAAAGCCTTCCTTCCGCTAGAAAAAATAGTCCCTGACCGTGAACAGCAACAGAAGTTACATTATCACGCCATTAGATGGCGGCAAAGATTGCTAAGACAGACGCAGCAACATACACACTCATTGGCGCAGCGATACTTTTGTAATGCGGTCAGTTGTGTGTTTTCGGGAATTTTACAACGGCTTCGAACGATAAAACAATATTTTTATTTCTAAACTAGAATATATTTGAATAAATATACATGTGTAAACATTGCTGTATTGTTATATTGGTACATATAAATAAATATGAGTGCATATTAATTTACTGAAAAGTCAAAATTTTCTTTAGATCTGGCATTCATTTTTATTTTAATATAAAATTCCCATTTAATTTATTTTAATTTAAGCAATTTCAGAGCTAATATTGTCAATCGCTTGGAACATATTGTTCTCTATTGCCCATCCCTAATTCTAAATCATAAATCACAAAAACATCTGCTGAATATCGTTCTATCATGTGACAGGAAACGTTGACGGGACATCTGGCAAATAAGCAAACTCTCTTCATCTTCCAGATGTAAAAGCGCACACATTTAAATAACTGTCTTGGCAGCATGTGTGTGATATCAAGGATAGGTTCAGCTGAACTTCTTTATTTACTAAAACAGTGACTTGTGAATTGCTCCATAATATGAATTAGTTATCAGTCACTTTCATCTAATCAGACAAATGCTCTATACTTGATGTGGCCTAATTTGAGGGGTCGTGTTTAATTTGGTGTTCATCAACTTACTGCAAAGTTCAGACAGAAGGTATCCTCCACATCGCCTTCATAGTCCAGCAGCTGCTGAAGACTCCTGCAAGACAGATGAACATGTACAGCAAACAACAAACATTTAGTGAAAATTTTGCATCCATTTTTAATGTAGACAGATGCACAAGCCAAACTTTATCATCAGTGTCTCTCTTTTTATCTCTAGAGTCTTCGACAGGCATTTAATTGTCTTTCTCTCCTGTAATCGCAGCTAAGAGCTCACCAGCTGCAGGGTATAAAAGCAAACCCCTGGCTTACCCGAGCAGGGACAGGGGACACACATCATCTCCTACATTTAACAAATGACACTCTTCTGCCTATGACATTATAAACCTCATATAAATCATGATGTTTGCTTTTTACATAAGCAGCCAGTCTAACTCAGAACACAGATTCAACTGAGGTCTCAAAACAAGGACACGTTTATAGCTAGCTACATGAATACATTTGCTTTACGTTTAAAGTTAGTAGCATTTAAAGGTAACTTTATTGCCCTCTTGATACTAAAGTTTGTTTCCAGCACAGTAACATTTTGTGTGATAAAAAATAGAATAAACACAAAAAATATATAGTTTTTGATTTAGAATATATTGTAAAGGTTACAAATTTTATAACCCACCTGCATTAAACATAAAAATGTCACTATAATAATTAAATTTCTCAAGGCTGTTTAAGTGCCCCTAATATGTTATTTTAAAGGCTGTTAATGTTGTTTTGGAGTCTCCTACAATAGGTTTACATGCATCCAAGGTAAAAAAAAAAAAACACTTTAATTTTCTTATAATACACATTGCAGCATCACCTCTTTTCTCACAGTGTCTGAAACGGTTTAATAAACATTCGGTCTCTCTAAACCCCTTCTGAGAGCCTAGTCTGCTCTGATTGGTCAGATGACCCAGTCTGATGTGATTGGTCTATTGTTCTATGATTGGTCAGCCGGGAAATACTGACGACTCATTTCAGGCAGTTCAGAATCGTTTCCTTCTTTTGGGAGACAATAACTGCATTTATTGTGCACTTTGATCTTAGAAACTTTGCAGACTTTTTACATTCACAAAAATCTATATTACACACTGCATGAAAGTTAATATACGAAAAAGCTTGCAATCGGTTACAGTTGCAAATGGGTGCCTGCAACCCCTTCAGCCATGACTTATTCACGATACAGCACTAGCCTTGAGTACCTTATTGCTTTTATGAAACATTTACCACACAATACAAATAGTAAAGCCAGCAATATGTATCAATTCAACTTTCATGAAGTAAACTTTTTCTAAAAGCCTTCTTTCCACCGGAAAAAATAGTCCCTGACCGTGAACAGCAACAGAAGTTACATTTTCACACCATTAGATGACGGCAAAGACTGTCTTTATGAGTGTGTCAGTCAGTAGCGAAGACTTTTACATTGAAAAGACTGAATTGTTGTGAACAAGGAACAAGATGCAACTGACAAATGCTTTGACTAACGCTGTCAGTCACGGGAAAAACCCTTAAATGTTAAAAGGACAAGATAATACATCGGACATTTAAACAGATTTTTTATTATGAACATAAGACTGACCTGAAGGAAAATGCTAAATCTGAATGCAGGTAATAAACTCGCTCGCTCAATCTTTTTCTCACAATACTCTTCTACATAATACAGTGAGCTTCAATGAACAATATCAGTTGAGAACATACAGTTTACGTTGCTAAGAGTGGTTGCTAAGGGTGTTGTGTAGTGATACACAGAACCGTTGGGTGAAGCGGTCATAGCCTTGTTTTATCATGAATAAAACACAGCTATTGACCAATCAGAATCAAGGACAGGAACTAACCGTTTTATAAAATAAATTAAACAACTAAATAAAATAAATAAATAACTAAAAGACAAACTCAAAATAAAATAGAAATAAAACCTAAATTCAAAACTACAACAACACTGGTCTGTATTTGCATACTTGCTATTTTAACTCAAATAAGTTGAGTATTCTCTTCAATTTCATGTTGCTGTAAATCTTGTTCCTTAGCTGTTGATCAGATTAAAACCGTCCACGGATAAATCCAACAATGTGGTAGCAGTGTCAAACACATCAAACTGAGAGGAAGCCAATTAATCCTTGATCCTTTTAAACGCATTAGCACACAACAAAATCATCCGCCATGGAGTTGTAATTGCCAGGTCAAGGTCTGCTGATGGCTGTTTTCATAAGGTGATATGACTCATGAACTACAGTATGTGGGGAACAGCCTTGAAGACGCAAACCGCAAACAAGATTACGGGCTTGAACCGGCCATCAACTCTGAGCAGGGCTGATCTCCTTCTGTAACCATTTAGTGGTCTGATGGTGACTCACAAACTTGATCAGTTCAAAAAGCTTTTTGGGTGGCTTTTAATTAATGTTACATAAAAAACAACTTGTTTATGTAACGCAGTGGCAAAGGACACAGAGCGTAGGGCGAAAAATGAGACAAAACAGTTCCTCTTCAATGGTCTGTGCAGTCCGTTTAGGACTTCGATTTCTCAGTAAAGCCTCGGGGGTCACAGGAACTCCATTGATTTGGTCTAACGAGGGCTGTGATACAGTGGTCTGTGGGAGGTCGAGCTGATTTGATTAGCGAGTGATGACTTTTCGTGGAAAAACAACAACATGTTGCCTATAAGAGCTAAGTGGTACAAGTTTAGAAACAGACAGGCTTAATTTGAACAAGCTGGATTCAGCAACTCTGGAATACCTATTTTAAAGACTCCCCTACCTCATATAGTGAGCTACAGCGAATTAGAAGATTTTCTGTGAATTACGTCTATATGGACTACTTTTATGCCATTTTTAAGTCATGACAGAATTTCCATTTTTTAACAAACAATCCCTAAAAGTCACCATGAAATCAAAATGGACAATTCTTTTTTTATGGAATAGTGGAGTTTTATTATATTTATTATAAAAGATTTATCCGTGCACATAATTATTATTTATCTCTTTTCTGATGATGTGTTTACTGGCGTGAGGGCGGGACAACCTGTCACTCACATGAGATCCACCAATAGCAAACCACAGTGATCCAATCATCCAATAAATTCCCCATGGATGAAATCAAGTCATTTTTTCTTGTTCAAGAAGCTGTTTTACTCAGATATACGTCACAGTAGGGAAGAAAAGACTATTGCACCTTCTGTTTCATCCTGACAGTCAAAAAAAAAAAGCATCATGTTGCATACCTTCCCTCTGTAGGCGAAAGCTCTTTGAGGTCATCCAGAGTGGGCGAAACGTCTAGAAGCTTCTTGTAGAGCACCAGGGGAAAGTGCAGGTCCACCACAGTAGAGTTATAGATGGCCAAACCACAAATGATCCCAATCAAGTGGAACCAATTGTGCTCCACAAAACACTGCAATGCAAATGCACAGACATGAGTTATACATAAAAATACTTATGTCACCACGATTCCTTTATCTTAAAGCCATCTTTCCATTACAACCCTTTAATTATCCAAGAATGTTTGTCTACAAAGTCTCTCCAGCAGAGAAAGTAAATTGAACTCATTAAACTTTGTTGAATCACGTGTAGTCCTCATCTCAGTCTTGTTTTGTACACAGCTGAAGTGTTCTGGAAGTCATCATGCCATAGAAAAATCCAGCAGGATCATCATGTTTGCATGAAAACAGCTGAGCTGGCCCAGATATTTCAAAATCACCAGGCCGATAAGATTATCTGTTTATGTTCTCAATCATGCGGCACTTTGAGAAACACCTACTGTATAGAGTGCATTAGTGCCCACCCTCTTTTTCAGCGACGTTTTAAAGTAATTTTCCATGAAGTTTTTCCCATATGGTTTTTTAAAAAAAGAGTCTTCGTTAAAGCGTTATAAGTCATGAACCAAACCAACCAGCTATGAGGTGAAAAACAAAATTACAAACTTTTATTTAAAGCAAAAAAGTATTTGAAAATCAGACAAAGGTACAAGACTGTGTACTTAACGGCTCTAGTGAGGGAAAGAACTACAATCCCATGAAGGATTGAGAATGACATAATCAAAAACAATGAAGAAATATAAAACTATTTATTTAAAGTAGTTGATTATATCTATAGAAATAATATATTTTAAGTTTATTAAGTAATGTTGAACTCTGTGGTAGTAACTAAGGCTGAACTCACTTTATCAGAGAACCACAGCAGATTGGACTCTGAATACTGGGTGAACATGCCGTAGATCGGATCCATCAGCTCTTTTAGCAGGAGCAGGAAGAACTCCTTGGTGACTCCTCCAGCATCCACAGCTTCCTCTCCATCAAAGATGACCTGCAATTATTAAAGGCTGATTATGATTTTACTTTCTTTTTTACTTTAGTTAGTGTGTAATGTTGCTGTTTGAGCAAAAACGTCTGCAAAGTTATGACGCTCAAAGATCAATGCAAAGGGAGATATTTTCTTTTCACAGAAATCGCTTATTAAGGACTACAACAAAAGGCTGGTAGGGACTACTGGGAGCTTCTTCCTGGGTTAGTGACATCACTAACCCTAAAATTTACATAAACCCCGCCCCCGGGAACACACAACAAAGGGGGTAAGGCCATGTTGGGCTGCTTTAGAGAAGAGGAAGAGTTGTTGTAGTAAAGTGTTGTTGTCTTGTTAATTTATTAAATAAATTGTCATCCAGATGCATTCTAAAAGCGGTAACTTCTTTCTGAGTCTCTCCATCAGCGTCCAACTCCGGTTTGAACAATGTAAGGCTGAACACCGTTACTGACAATCCTCATTTTGGCTGCGTGAGATTCACCAGTTTTGTTGTTGTTGAGCAACCGAAGCGCGAGCTGTTAAAGCTTCACCATCTTCTGGAAAGAGGGCCAGGAGCAGCAGCTCATTTGCATTTAAAGGGACAAAAACGGCATGCTTTTGCTCACACCCAAGTTGGGACAAATTTGACAAGCTGTAATAAATGATCTGTGGAGTATTTTGAGCTGAAACTTCACAGATATTACATCTTGTGAAAAGGTGCATAATAGGTCCACTTGAATAACATTGTATGTTAGTCAAACTTATGTCTTAGTGGGTGGTTCTTCAAAATATGCTACATTGTGAACCAGACGAAGAACTCTGTGCATTGGAATGACAAAGACAAACCTTGAGCGGCTTCTTCAAGTCTACGTCATTGTAGACTGTGAGCTCCCGGAGAGCGTCGCTGACTAAGTGGTTCCTTCGTACGTGAAGCACAAGGAAAGGGTTTCTTGCCAGCAAAGGTTCCATAGTCAACAGCATGAAGACGTTGTGCAAGTTAGCGCCGCTTACGGCCATCTGTACAGCAATGAAGCGGGCAAAACAAGTCAAATAATAAGAGTCAGATTCATAAACCCTGTGTATTTTTATGAGACTATAATAGTACTATTCATGCAGAGCACATCCTCTGTATCTCCTCTGAAATCAATAGCAAATCATAATTTTGCCAGGCCGTAACTGTAACATGAACTAATGTAATATGTCCACTTTAACTTCTTTGTTTAATAGGAAACATAATGTTTGTCAAAACAAGCAACTTTTTGAAGCTATAATGTATAATGCTTATAAATATATGAAAAAATAGTAGAAATAAAATACTATTTGTAAAAGCTAACAACATTTCAAAAGTTTGCTGTCAGTACGATTTCTTTTTTAAAGAAATTAATACTTTTATTTAGCAAGGATGAATTAAATTGATCAAGACTGACCGTAAAGAAGGATAATGTTAAGATTTTAAATAAATGCTGTTCTTTTGAACCTTATATTCATCAAAGAATCCTGAAAAAATGTATCACTGTTTCCACAAAAATACTGTTTTCAACATTGATTATAATTCAGATGTTTCTTGAGCACCAAATTAAAGCAAGTAATGATGCTGAAAACAGAAATAAATAACATTAAACTAGCAAAAACACAAAACAGTAATTTTAAATTGTAAAACTATTTGACAATACAACTATTTTTACTGTATTTTTGATCAAATAAATGCAGCCTTTGAGCACAAGAGACTTCTTTCAGAAGCACTGAAAAATCTTACCGACCCCAAACCTCTGAACGGTGGTGCAAGTTAACAACTCAAAGTTGAGTGTGGAGTTGTGTTTTTTTTTTTACCTGCATTTGCAGCTCAGCATCTGTTTGCAGTACGGTTGTCTTGGCTTGCGCGTTCAATATGAACGGATAGGCACATAACGTGACAGAACCCTGGGAAATAAGATTCAGATGATCAAGCTGAGACCATCACAACTGTCTAAAAACAAACTGAGTTATTGAGTTATTGAATCAACAAACCTGCACTGGAGGGTATCGCATTTTCTACAATAAAACAAAAGAAGAATATATGTTAAATAATTGGGTAATTTTATTTTTGGGCTCCTCAAGATATGAGATGTCTATGTGAAACGATAACATTTTGTGTACATAGTGGGGTCTAGTTCATGTTCACATTAACATTAGATATGTTTCCATCCATCTATAATTATACAAATTTTGGGTTATCGCATGAAAAAAAAAATTATGGAAATGCTAAGATGCACATAAATTCTAAAAATGTGCATCAAAAGATTGTGCTCAATTGAGGCGGATAATATTTTTATCCAATAAGAAGACATGCGCATTAAATACAGATGGAAACACATTTAACGAAGAAATCCCTGAATGCGCAACAAAAAAACTTTGCCTCAACAGAGGAATGTGATTGGATAACTGGACTAACCAGCAAACCAATCGCATTGCGCAGCATCTCAAATGTTGGCTTGGTCATTCTGAAATGCACTTCCCAAATGTAGGCATCCACCTCTGAATGCAAGATAACGTAATGTTTATTGCATTTCATCTGCGTGTTCTTTTTATTTATGATGTACAGAAAAAGAGCCCTGATATTTTACACCAGTTTCCCAGGAAGTGACGATTTTGCACATGGGATGGAAATGGTGCTTTGTTTGCAACTGTTTTATGTGAGTAAAATTTGCAACTTTGAATGGAAACATAACTTTACATGCAAATATGCAACCCTTAGCAAGCATCTATAAATGCTGTTCATCTGCAAAAGGCCTATGTGCAGCAATATACGCACAATATCAGCTTTGCGCAGAAACCATTTGAGGTAGTCTTCCTGGATGTCCACCAAGGTGGCAATATCAGGGATGTAGAAGTGGTTGTATTCCACATGATGGGCTTTCAGATTGACCTGCAGCAAAATACTTGGATCCGTCACTAACAGTAGTTTATCATTCAACAACGCAAGCTAAATTACGCAAGTATGTCTGCAAAAACAGATGAAAAACAGCAATTCAGCTGGGGAATATTCAATCAAATAGCTTATTAATAAGCAGTTTATCATTTACTCATTAAAACCGAAATCTGTCATGTGGATTTTGGCTGTACCTTGTGAAGTTTCTCCAGCAGTCGAAGGGCAGCACTGGTGTAGCTCTCCAGAAACACAGGCACCAGGAGCGCCTTCCCGCCAGTCAACAGAAACACAACGATGCTTTTGTACATCTCCACTAGTCTGGAGAAAACCTCGCAATCCATCAGAGACCACCAGTTATCTGAAAAGCATACAGATTCATTTCAAAAGCCTTTTTGATCTTGAACTTTGCTAGGCAGTGGAACATGTTGACGACGTCATACCAAGCACTTTGCTAGGGTTGGCGTCCAATCTGAGGATGGCCATGGCTAGAGGGATGGTGAGAGAGATGTAGTTTTTGGAGTCCTGGAGAGCGGGACATTCAGACAGGATCAGGTAGATCCGCATGGCTTCCACGTCAGGAGGAGAGCAGGGCAGCTGGGGGATCAGGAGACTCTCAAAGCTCTTTGTGGCCTAGAAGAACACATTAGAAAGTGGTTTATTATTAAACATACATATATATTGATCAAAAGTGACAGTGAAGACATTAGACAAAAGATTTCTACTTCAAATAAATTCTGTTCTTTTGAATGCTTTGTAGAATGTTTTAGAAACCTGATAATGTTCGCAGCAGAGTAATTGCCTTCCAAGTACGCAATGCATTAAAGACCTAAATAAATGATTACGGTGACATATCAAAGCGCACACCTGCTCCAAAAGTCTTGCGAAGGCTGGTTTCATCAGCGTCTCAAAAAGCAGCCTAACGGCATTGAAATCGATGCCCGGGACTTTGGGGTTTGTCTTGAAATGTCCGTCATCACTGTGAAAACAGCAGGTGAAAATTAGTTTCCAAATGTTGGTTTGCAACAAGACATGAAATCTGATACTGTACAAATTTAATTTACTAATTTAAGATTAGAAAAATGGTTTGCATTTGCTGAATTAGTTACTATATAAGTTAAAACCGTTTGGAAACATATAACATTGAGATTTAGTATATCCAAGCAACAGTGGGTCCTGGCCTGGTAACTAGTTATGGAACAGATGAACAAATAGACGGATCTGAGGTGAGGAGATTTAAGGCCTGTCCTCTCCATTGCTCTTTATCTGTGTCTGTCGCTCTGGAGGGATGAAAGTAGGATCACACGCTGGGTGTAAATACAGAGCTGCAGGTGTTTAAGCCTGATGCTGATCCTGCACTACAGACCAGTGAACCCCATACGCATGAGCATATGAACCGAGGCCAGTGTATTTTAAGCATGTCTGGGTAAGATGGTTCATCTATAATAAACGACTTGTCACACACCAGGACAGATTTTAACATGTGTCCGGTTTCAATAGTTATTTTTTCATCCACCTATTTTTATGCTCATTTTGGGATATCAAGATTAATAAATTCTAAAAATGCACATTAAAAAAATGTATTCACTCAATTTAGGCAGATACATTTTTTATCCAATAAGAAGAGATGTGCATAAACTAAGATGGAAACACATTTACAGAATAAATCCCTCGATGCTCAACAAAAAACTCACATGACTTTGAATCAACAGTGGATGTGATTGGATAACTGGACTAACCAGCAGATTACAACATAATCAATTATTAATATTTGGTTTGTTCTCTCTTGTTTTCGCATGTCTTTGTATGACAGTCTTGCCAAAAACTATGCTGGCACATTAACGAATTTTTAATAATATTTTAATAAATGGTCAATTTTTCTAGAAAAATCACTTTCAGACACTAATGTACATTCACATTAATTCAATCCAATCAGATTCAAATCAGTTTGATTCAATTTTCTTCAACTGATCAGACTCAACTTAGCTGAATCCAATTACATTTTATTTGGTCGTTCAGATTTTATTTGATATGAATCAATTTAATGGAATCTGATCCAATTATCTGATTAATTTTAACTTGATTCAACTGGATTAGTTCAATCCAATTCCTTTCAATTACATTTAACTGGATCTGAATAATCTGATTCATTATATTGAATTTAATCAATCAGACTCATTTAAAACTAATTAAATTCAACTGCATTTGACCAATTATATTCATTTTTAATTTGATCGAGTAATCAGAATTATTTCAATAAGATTCAATTGGATCTGATTCATTTCAATTCAGGTGGATATTTTTTATTTAATTAGATTTTCTTGATCTAATTCAAAATCAGTTTGATCCATTTCAATCTGTAGAAATAAAGCTGCCCAGGTCAGCAGTGAAAACTTCTACAGAAACCTCAACTCTTGATCTAGAGTTCATTGTGTGCCATAGAGTCCATGGCACCATGTGTCGCTCCAAATGCCCGCCAACCCTGAGTTGGAACATGTGCACTGCTGAGTTTTAATCAAATATCCAAAACCGCATTATAAAATGAAGACTTGACCTCAGAACTCATAATACCCCGTCTGAACGCCAGCGACACCAGTTGTTCCTTATGTAACCAGATAATCTCTTGAAATGTTTTCGGCCGCAGTGCAGATTATGAACATCAAGGACTGCATCAGGCACAATGAGGTTTCTAGAGTCTCTCTTCAGAAAAAGATCCCCATCGAGTCACGTTTGCTCTGAAACAGGGACTGCTCTTTTACACACAGAGCTGTAACCGGGAGCCCTGCGGGTGCCAGCGAAGAATTTGCCTCCTGACATTAAGCAGAAGTCACCTATGGAAAAATCACAAGCGCTCCACTCTCCATGGCATCACCCCGTGCACTTATGCTTTTTGACATGGGAATGCAAGGCAGGAACATCTTAACTGCTCACCTTTGGTCCAAAAAGCTGGCATTCCAACATGCAGTTGAGGACAACAGGAGTATGATGTCACTAGAAGGGGAGAGAAGATTTTTGAAATCAGCACTGAAATTTAAATTTTTAAATTGACACTTTCATTCTGCAAGGACACAACACAAACAACTTATATTTAAAATAAATGCTGTTTTTTTTACTTTCTATACATCAAAGAATCCTAATCATGGTTTCCATACAAATATATTAAGCAGCACAACTGCTTTCAACATTGATAATAATCAGAAATGTTTCTTAAGCATCAAATCATCATATTAGAATGATTTCTGAAGGATCATGTGACTGCAGTAATTATGCTGAAAATTCAGCTTTGATCACAGGTATAAATTATATTTTAAAATATATTCAAATATAAAACAGTTATTTTAAATTGTAATAATATTTCACAATATTACTGATTTTATTGTATTTTTGATCAAATAAATGCAGCCTTGGTGAGCAGAAGGATTTTATTCAAAAACATAAAAAATCTTACTGACTGAATGGTAGTGTGTGTCATATTATGAAAGTTAAATACTTTAAAATGTAGTTAATTTTGCCTTAGAAATTATAAACCATTACAAAAGTTGAATATTTCCATAAGGCCTCTATCATAACTGGAAACTGGATGAAGTCATACACTCACTTGGTGATGCTTGAATCACTGTTGTCATGGAGCTTCGTCCTCCAGCTGTCCAGACTCTCAGAATTAATCAGAGCGATGCTTTTGGTGGTATTTATGATGCGGAAATCCTCAGGACAAGATAAACCCTGTTCTCAAACACACAACACACAAACTTAGAAATGTAACATTATGACCCCAGGGCAAAATTTACTCCGGGTGTAAACAAGTGTTTCAGTGTTAATTGGGCAAATTCCTTATTGTCCTACACAGAAACTAAATTAATAAAACAAAACAGGGCCGGCATCAGTCTTTATGTTGATCCCGAAAACCATTATATTGATGTATCGGCGCCACCATGTGGATAACAGTAGCTACTGACCAATCAAACTTGCAGATAAGATTGATCAAAGATACATCCCACAAAAGGCAAATGTAAGAGCAGGTACAAACTACTCAATTCATGAAAAGATATTGAGGAATACATTGATGACAGCTCTGATGATACTACAGTGAAAAGCAGCAAGGTTACCTCCTTGGCAGACAGCAACAGGAAATTGTGATCACCTCCACTGTGAATTTTACTGACGGTGTAGCGCTCGGCTTCTGTAGAAAAAGAACATATAGAATGGTTCCTTTCATAGTTATATAAAAGAACATGAAGAATCATTTGTAAAGAACTCTTTTAATAAACAATGTGCTTTTAGAGAAGAGAAGCTAGAATTGATACCAGGCACATTTCTGCAAAATGCATGTCGACTTTGTGGTAAAACAATTTCAATAATATTTGCTTACATATCAGAGGAACTTGAAGGAGGAAAAAAAGATTAATTTACAGATTATTACTATTTTTTTTTTACACATTCAAACATAGCTTTTGAAGATTCAGCAATCAGACGCATCACAAAGCAAACTACAGATCCTGTTCAACTGCGTCTATTAATATCTGACTATCCCTGTAGAGCTAAGTTGTAATTAACATTTAGCTTGTTATCACTTATTTAGAGGATTTATTTAATCCATACACAATGTTCCACAATGGCCTGGTGATCATATGTACGTACTTGTGTATGTATTTCCAATGCACAGGGGTTGGATGTTTCTGACAGGAAGTGGGCTCTTTGCATTTCCTCTGAGGCCTGTGCCCAGCTGGCCCTGAGTGTTGCAGCCGAAAGCATAAACCAGGCCCGTGGAGGGTACGAATGCCAGGGTGTGGTGCCTGTGACGTACACACAGAGACATGTTGTGAAATATCCCATCTCATTCTTTTCTGATGACTGCATGCACAAAACGAGATTAAACCAGAAGAACTATTGCATGCATGTTGCACAGTGCTTGAGATATGAGGTGCAACTGAGTGATAATAAGTAAGGTTATGGAGGAGTATAAATAGTATTTGTAAAGAAATGGCCTTGTAATAAGTGCAATGCAAGTCATGGATAAAAGCATCTGCAGAATGACTACATACTCAATTTAAAACATCTTTTATGCTTCTTCACCATATTTTTGTTCCTGCAAATTTGTGGCAGCATACAATAGTTGATTCATTTAAATAATTATCTATACTAATGGTTAACATATATGTTTTTTCAATGGATGTTGATTTCCAGAGATCAGGGTGTATGATATTTAAAAGTTTGAGGTTCGTAAGATTTTGTTTTGTAATGCTCAAGACTGCATTTATTTGATTAAAAGTACAGTAAATAAGTACTGTGAAATATTGTAATTGTAAAAAAATGTGAAATATTATTACAATTTAAAATAACAGTTTTCTATTTGAATATATTTTATAAAGTAATTTATTCCTGTGATCAAAGCTGAATTTTCAGCATCATTACTCCAGTCTTCAGTGTCACATGATCCTTCAGAAATCATTCTAATATGATGATTTGATGATCAAGAAACATTTATTATTATTATTATCAATGGTGATAATAGTTTTGCTGCTTAATAATTTTGTGAAAACCTTGAAACATTGTTTTTCAGCATTCTTGATGAATAGAAAGTTCGAAAGAACAGCATTTATTTCAAACCATTTTTTTATAACATTATAAATGTACTGACTGTCACTTTTGATCAATTTAATGCATCCCTGCTTAATAAAAGTATCAATTTCTTAAAAAAAAAAAATCTTGATGACCCCAAACTTTTGAACAAAACAAATATATGCATTATCTATCAGTATATTTTTGGATATGACACAAACGAAATCTAACACTTTCAAAGAAAAACAGCACATCATTCTGAAACAGATGGACACAGAATGTGCATCTTGTCTAGTACATATACTTACCGCCCACAAGCGATCTGAGACACCTCAGTGCCCATGAGCTCCATAACTCTGCGTGGAAGAGGCTCGTTGTTGGTGGAATCGTGGCCCAGCTGTCCTCTTGAACCGTTTCCAAATGTGAACAGACCCCCTTCCTAAAACAAACACAGCACAAACAGCAATGCTTCAATGCTCCAGACTGAAAATCAAAAATGAAATCAAACAACTTTTAGCAAGCTAGTTCAACAGACATTCTTAGTAACATTCATTAAAAAAAAAAAAAAGATTAAAGATTAAATTAATGGATTGTTCAAATAACTGTAGCAATTTGTCTCAATTTTTTTCAAACTTTTAAATAAAATTACTATTGTTTTAAAAATGACTGGAGTATGTGTTTTTCAGCATACTGCTATACTTCGGCTGTATGATCAACACCTTTGTCAAGGCAGCAGTGTGTTCCTCTCCACAGCTGATGTACACCACCTTCTGTGACCGCAGGAACTTGATGTGGCAGGGAACAGCCCGGTCTATGAGATTACAGACAAAAATATCAGGCAACATTATGCCAGTCTATTAAAGAGGCCATATTATGCCCTTTTTCAAAGGCTTGATTTTGTTTTTGCGGTCTACTAAAACAGGATTTCATGCTTGAATGTTGAAAAAACACATTATTTTTCACATACAGTTGAGCTCAAAAGTTTACATACCCCTTGCAGAATCTAAAAAAATGTGAATCATTTTAACAAAATAAGAAGGATCATGAAAATTGCATGTTATTTTTTATTTAGTACTGTCCTTAATAAACTATTTCACATAACAGTTGTTTACATAAAGTCCACAAGACAAAAAAAATGGCTGAATTTATAAAAATGACCTCGTTCAAAAGTTTACATACCCTTGATTTTTAATACTGTGTGGTTACCTGGATGATCTACGACTGTTTTTTTGTTTTGAGATGATTGTTCATGAGTCCCTTGTTTGTTCTGAGCAGTTAAACTGAGCTCTGTTCTTTAGAAAAATCCTCCAGGTCCTGCAGATTCTTCAGTTTTCCACCATCTTTTGCATATTTGAACCCTTTCCAGCAGTGACTGAATGATTCTGAGATCCATCTTTTCACACTGAGGACAACTGAGGGACTCAGACAAAACTATTAAAAAAAGGTTCAAACATTCACTGATGCTCCAGAAGGAAACACGACGCATCAAGAGTCGGGGATGTAAACTTTTTGAATTGGATGAACAGAATAAATTGTACTTTTTTTGTCTTCTGGGAAACATGTAAGTAGCTTTTGTAGCTTCCAAAGGGCACAACTAAATGAAAAAATATGTTCTTTAAACAAAATAAAAAAACTTGCACATCAACTTCTTGTTCAAAAGTTTTCACCCCTGACTCTTAACGCATCGTGTTTCCTTCTGGAGCATCAGTGAATGTTTGAACCTTTTTTAATAGTTTTGTTTGAGTCCCTCAGTTGAAAAGATGGATCTCAAAATCATACAGTCACTGCTGGAAAGGGTTCAAATATGCAGAAGATGCTGGAAAACTGAAGAATCTGCAGGACCTGAAGGATTTTTCTGAAGAACAGAGCTCAGTTTAACTGCTCAGAACAAACAAGGGACTCATGAACAACCATCACAAAACAAAAAAAAAAACAGTCGTAGATCATCCAGGTAACCACACAGTATTAAGAATCAAGGGTATGTAAACGTTTGAACGGGGTCATTTTTATAAATTCTGCTATTTTTTTCTCTTGTGGACTTTATGTAAACAACTGTTATGTGAAATAGTTTATTAAGGACAGTACTAAATAAAAAATAACATGCAATTTTCATGATCCTTCTTATTTTGTTAAAATGATTAACATTTTTGCAGATTCTGCAAGGGGTATGTAAACTTTTGAGCTCAACTGTATTTGACATTGGTCAACCGCTTTGAGTGTGTTTGGGAAATGTCACGCCCCTTAACATAACTGTGAGACTCAACACACTACTAACTAAACCATGTCTCACCCCTTTATTTGCATATGCCTTGGACAGGAATTATTTAAATAAGGTATATTGAGACATGTTTGTTCTCGGCAGAAAACTCAAGACTACAATGGAGGCGTTTCAGGGAGTTCAGAAACACTGGACACTGATATAGAGAATGACTCCCTTTGGAGTGATTTTGTGCTCTGTAACTTTGCAGACCTTTTTCATGCTCAAACAGCAACATTACACACTAAAGAGAGTAAAAAAAGCATAATAGGTCCTCTTTAATCATATTCAGTTTGGACTGACAAACCAAACCTAAATTTTGGCACCTTGCTGAAGGATATAAAAGTTTTAAGAATAGTCTGTTGCAGAATTCAAACCAACAACCGCTTGGTTCGCAGAGCAGATTTTTAACCACTAGATCAGCGTGTGTTTTACCTTGCTCGTCATTGAGGCCTAGTTGTCCAGCGCAGTTCTTCCCCCAGCCGAACACAGCTCCAGAGAGGGACAAGGCGAAGCTGTGGTCTCCTCCAGCGCTGATCTGAGCCAGTGGGATCCCACACAGAGATTTGAGCGGTTGAGGAGACAGAGTGCTCGGCTCTCCCTTCCCTAAACCCAGCTGACCACTGGAGTTCTCTCCCCATACGAACAACTGACCATCTGAGAGGAGGAGGACAGCGGGAATCTTCTTTAACTTTGACACAGCAGAAGTACAACAGAAAAAAAAACGACTGATACAACATCTGCTCTTACCTTTTGAAAGTGCTATACAGTGTTGGTTGCCACACATTACTTGTGAGATTCGATGTTCGCACAACTTTTTAATCAACCTAAAAAAATAAAAATAAAAAGGAATATAGAAAAAATACAGAAACGTATTTAAAAAGACAAGTTCTGGATTACATCTCCTAACAAATTTACCTGGTTAATGCAACTCCATTTTAACTGTTATGGTGATGTTGGAGAATAACAAACATTCAACATATACAGTATAATTGATGACTAGGTTCTTTTTCAGTTTCTGTACCAATTGTGGGGGGAAATCTGTAAAATTCTATAGAATGGATGTAACGCTTGATTATTAATTATGAAATTGCAACTCAATTAAACTGAATTCAAGGATTTTTTTTTTTACTTCTAAACAGAAATATTCATTCCAAATGATTTTTATAAATTATAAAATAATTATATATTTTATATAATAATCAAAAATATGCATTCTGAGAGAGTTACACATCTGTGCAAAATCCATTGCAGAAGGTATTATATAAATAAATATTCATATTCCAGGGGTACTTGGTGCATCACCAATTTATTATTTTTTTCATATTTTCTGCATGGATTGCGGAGGGAAATCTGAGGTATTCTGTATAATGGATTTAAATGCTTTGATGCATTAATTATTTAAATCATAAAGTTGTTTAATTGTTGAAGCCATATAAATAAGACAGACATATAGAATTATGGGAAAGGGTCAAAGGTAGCAGGTTGACCAGTGAATGTTATGCAGCAAAGGGCTACATATGGTTGAACTGAGCTGAGAGTACTGCACTATTATTGGCAGCTGAAAGTATTATCAAAGCATCCAAATATTTAATAAAGAAATTCCTGATTTATTGACTGGCCAGGAATCTCACAGTCGAATCCCAGTGGTCTTGATCACATTACAAAATGTGAAACCAAATAAACAACCCTCAATCATTAACCCACTCTGGCTGTATTATACTTGTCAAGTTATTCAAATAACCGAGATCACAAGTGATGATCTCATTCAAATAAATGTCAGGAAATGTTGTTCCATCTGTTGTGGTTTATTCAGCATTACTAGAGCAAACATCTAATCTACAACAGAACAGAAGAGCTTTCAGTAATAGCACATTATAACTATCATTAAGTCTAAATCACTTGCATTCGGGAGACCCCTGCGGTGAGGAAGGCACCATGCAGAGACTCCCTCATGAGGTTAGGAGCCAATTAGATTCCCCTATCTAGAGCAACCTTCAAAATGCAAAGGAAGTTGAATATGAAAAAGCATATATACCACAAAAAAGGATGTAATTGTTAATGTGGTATAAATGCATTTACACTGGAATCAAAATAACAGGAAACAAAGCATCACATGTTTGAAACTTGAATGTTGGTTCTGATGCAGAGCAGATAAAAAAACAAGATGTGCATTAAAGGTAAAGTTCACACAAAAATGAAAATTTTGTCATCGTTCGCTCACCCTCATGCCATCCTCGACGTATATGACTTTCTTTCTTCAGATAAACACAAATGAAGGAAAATAATCCATCTCTGTGAGTGCATATAATGCAAGCGAATGGGTGCCGCTCGTTTGATGCTTAAAAAAACCACACACAGTAATCGTGACTGTAGTAATCCATATGACTCCAGAGGATAAATCAATGTCTTCTGAAGCAAACGATAGGTCCTCCACACCTATTGTTCGCTTCATAAGACAATGGATGTGTCCGAAATTGCATACTTGAGTCTGTGTCTTATTTTGAATAAGTAATTACTTCACGACCACTAAAAGTATGTTTTATATATTATGAATGTGTGTAGTATGAATGTAATCTGGACATACTACATTCGCCATGTTGTCATTATCATGTGATCGACCAGCATCAGTTGCATCACTTCAACGCCATTCACAAATCCTCTCCCGCGGCCTCATGGGATAGTAAAGTGTCCATCGTATGCGCACTTCAGAATCTCTCCGGAAGTAGTAGGTCGTCTGGGTACTTTTTGCCTACTTTTTTATGAGTACTGTGATGTCAAACATACTTCTTTTGTCACATACTGTTTTTCGCCTACTATATAGCAGGGAAGTATGCGATTTCGGATGCAGCCATTAATTCATCCACTGGGGTCGTATGGATTACCGTCACAATCGGAACCCATTCACTTGCATTATCTGGACTACAGAGACAGATTATTTTCCTAAAAATCTTTGTTTGTGTTTATCTGAAGAAAGAAAGTCATATACATCAGGGATGGCATGAGGGTGAGTAAATGATGAGAAAATTTTCATTTTTATGTGGAGTATCCCTTTAATTTGCAGATCACCATATTTAAACATTTTTCAAGAAAACTCTGATTTCAACAGCGCATGTGCTTCACAGTGGACTTTGTATTAGGTGTTTTAGTCGGACTGTTCTCATTTAAAATTTTATGAAACATTCTTATTCATTTATGAAAACTTTGCATTAAAAAGTGATGTTTTACCTGGGCACGCGAACCGCCTCTTCAGCCGTACCCAGACCGAGCTGCCCTCCTTCTCCAGCTCCCCAGGCAAACACCTGCCCCTGCTCATTCACCGCCAGAGAGTGAGCCTGACCACATGACACGCCAGCTATCTTCTGAGCATCCAGAGCTCCAACCAGCTCTATGAGAGACACACACAAACAAATCCATTAGATGAAAATATCACACTCCGGCCTTGTAAATTCGCAGGTACTGCTTTGTGCAATAAAACGCTTGTAATTGCTACATTGTTTCTGACATATTAAAATATCAGAATTCCCTGTACACTACCATTCAAAAGTTCTTTTTTTAAAAGAAATATTTTTATTCAGCAAGGATGCATTAAATGAACCAAATGTGACATTTATAATGTTTGTATATAAAGATTTCGATTACAAATAAAGGCTGTTCTTTTGAGCTTTCTATTCATCACAGAATCATGAAATAAAGGGTTTCCACAAAAATATGAAGCAGCACAACCGTTTTCAACATTGATAATATTCAGAAATGTTTCTTGAGCAGCAAATCAGCATATTAGAATGATTTCTGAAGGATCATGTGACTGAAGACTGGAGTAATGATGCTGAAAATTAAGCTTTGACATCACAGGAATAAATTACTTTTGAAAATATATTCAAATAGAAAACAATTATTTTAAATTATAATAATATTTCACAATATTACTGTTTTTACTGTATTTTTTTATCAAATAAATGCAGTCTTGGTGAGAATAAGAGACGGTAACACTTTACAATAAGGTTCATTAGTTAAACATTAGTTAATGTATTAACTAACATGAACTAATAATAAGCAATACATTTGTTACTGTATTTACTAATCTTCGTTAACGTTAGTTAATGAAAATACAGTTGTTCGTTGTTTGTTCATGTTAGTTCACAGTGCATTAACTAATGTTAACAAGATTTTAATAATGTATTAGTAAATGTAGTACTGTGAGTGACCAATCACAATCTTCTAGGTTGTGTGGCATCAAAACAATGTCACATGTAATCTTTTATCTTCTCATCAAGATGTCAGCAATACAGCAATGGCTTAAAGGAAACCACAAAAAAAAATTTTTTTGGTGTGTGAATGTGGCGAGACGAAACTGAATGCCTACTTAACCAAAACAGCATCAGAAAAAAACTTTCATTTTCGAAAACAATTTAGGGCATTTCAGAACACACGTTCCTCACAAAAGCTTTTCATTGTAGCATCTAAATCAAAATCATCTGAATCTCTACAAGTTGCAGTCTTGGTGGACAAAAAAAAAAAAAAGCTCAACATCTGTTAAGAATTTTATGAATTTACAGTAAGTAATAGCAACAAGAAGTAGCAAAAGAACAAAACCTCACCAGTATGTATTTCTATAATCAATGCAACCCTTTTAGAGACAAAATATGTATCATTGTACACATTAGATTCATATACGGTTTCTTGAATCTGTATCTGGTTTCTGCGCTGGACATACAATGACTTGAATACATTTAATCAAGCAGGAGTGCCTCTTGTTGGGTTATTTTCTGATTTTTCATTTTGGAAGGAGACTAGTTTCTTGACATCTTTTACACGTCCCTCGTACCAATTCACATAACAGGGCCTTGTATTGAACAAATGGTGCGATCTCATTAGCACAGACATGTGAGAGACCGTCTGCTGCTTGGAATTGTTTTCTTATAAACCGGATTAACAACCCTGGACTGGCGAGTCCCAATGCATGCTGGATAAAACAAGATCTGTTGTCATCACTGACTATTAATACACTGTAACACAATAATAATAATAATAATAATAATAATAGCATGACCAAGCTAGTAATGTTTTTGTATCCAGGCCACATGATTAATTTGTGGCCTTATTTCTGAGAATAATGTCAATTCAAATTCCAATGTTAGGTGTGTGCCAAAACATTCTGTGATTACATAAGATTGTCAAATTAATAGACATGGGACATAAAACTTCAGCAGGAACATGAGAAATTCATTATATTTAAACACAAAGGGCTACATTCATTAAAAAAGGCAACATTTCAATGTGCAAAGACTGTAAAACTTTTATTGCATCAATTATTCTGGCATGAAAAGAAACGTTACATAATGCAAATATAGGTGTGGTAACAGGTGTGGTATGAATATTCATCTAACTTTTGAGCATCATCAACAAATTCTGAACATTACAATCTAATTGTTGGGGCATCATAGGCGCATCTGGAGGGTCAGTGCCATGTTTCAAAACTGTAACATGTATGAATTGTTGATGCATAATAAATGCATCCTGAAATATACTCAATTTTTGAAGACATGTATGCATTCTGAACATTCGACGTTTTGAAAGCTTGAATGGAATTCTGGAGCATCGCTGCCAAATTATATGCTGTATGTTCAAAATAAATTCATGGTAAAGGTACATTCTGAACATGAGAATTATATTTTGAAGCATTATAAATAGGTTAGAAATGTTTGAATCTAATTTCTGTGAAACAGTAGGCATGATATGAATATTCAAATCTAAGGGTGCTTTCACACCTGCCTCATTTAGTTTGGCTGAACTGCACTAGAGTTCGTTGTCCCCCTTGGTGCGGTTCATTTGGGCAGGTGTGAATCTAGCAATTGCATTCGGGTGTGCACCAAAAGCGGATCAAATAAGCGTACCAAGACAAGAGAGATGTGAAAGCAAACCGACCCAACGGACCAACGAACCAAACAATATCATAATTCACAATGGGAAGTATGTTATATAAAAAGCAATAGCGTCTGATTCTGTGAGTGAGCACATTAGTTACCGTAGTTGAAAACCAAAGAGCGTTTCTTGGTCTTAAAATGTTGTGTAATTGTGCTTTGCGCAAGAATGCTGTCCAAACAAAGCCTTGATTCCCGCTCTACCTGCATTATAACATTCATAAATGGTCTCGACACAGTTAGCCTACTAGAGAGCGCTGGGAGATCAAAAGAGAGCACGTTTGAATTTGCCGCAGTATTAATATGAATGTAGTATATAATTTAACAGCAGGAATGACGGCTACATTTGTATAGTGTTTGCGTGTGTCTCAACAGTTACAAATAAAGCCACAATAAGCTCATGGAGCGAACTTGTCGATCATTTTGATGGATGATGCTGAGAAAACTCTGACCACATTTTGGTACACTTGTGAAATGTTGCCTTGTGTTGCGAACCGAACCCAGAAGAAAATGCAACATTGTAACACATTTAGTCCCTGTTTCGGAACAAAACAAACAATCCATAGGTGTGAAAACGCCCTAATTTTTGAGCATCATCAACAAATTCCGAACGTCCAAATCTAATTGATGGGACATCACAGGCGTGTTATATTATATAAATCTTTTGGAGAGACAGGAGCATCCTGAACAACTTTTTGTGCATTACTGACGTGTTCTGAAAGCTTGATTCAAATTCTGCAGCATCACTGTCATGAATCATGCTGTACTGTATGTTCAAATTCAGTTTATGTCAGTTACCTGGCCTGCATCCTCGCTTGTCATGGCCCAGCTGACCGCTGCTGTTGGAGCCACAGGTGTATACGCTCCCATCATGCAACAGGAAGAGCGAGTGTTGGCTGCCACATGCCACTTCTTTAAGACCCCTCCCATCGAACATGCAACAGCTCCTGGGCTCAAAGACAGATGCCTCTGACGCACCGATGCCCAGCTGACCCGAGGCACTGCTTCCCCAGCACAACATCATGATTCACACATAAAGAGAGAGACAGATGGAAGGATCCGGAATAAGGGAGAGCTCCTAGGCTGTACCGCCTTGCCGTCTCCGCCTGGAAATGACGGATCTGGAACAGAACAAAAAGTCTGGTATAAGACACTGGGCAGCAAATAGCTGAGAACTCAGTAGAAGGGAAGGGAAGAGGTCACGCCCCATTCCTGTTTCCATATTGGGCAGCGTGTGTGTAAATGACAGCTCGTGTGGAGGGCCAGGCACTTGAGACTAGAATGCAGATCATAAATCACCTGATGTGGTTATTCTGGTTAAAAAAAAAAATAGATTTACTAATCCACCTGCCTAACTCTTCCAAAACCTACTGATTCATCACAATTCACTATGTGAAACATGTACTAATAAAAATAGGCATGTATGTCTAAGGAGGGGGAAATTATTATTTGATTAAACCCACCTACATGCATTCAGAACATACTGGAAAGAGTGATATATCTATTTTTTTACTAGTGATATAAAATAATGTCTATCAAAATGATTTTAATGCACTTGGCATGTTCCAAAAGTTTGAATCAAGTACCATGTTCCATTTGTTCCATTTTCGTTCAAATTGTAGACCATTTCTAATTTAAAGTTCAACTTTATGGGCATTAAATGGGTTCTGAAGGTTCAAATCTAATTTCTGCAGAATCACAGGCATGTTCTGAACATTCAAATTTATTTTTGAGTATCATCACCAAATTTCGAACGTTCAGATCTTACTGATGGCGCATCATAAACGTGTTTCAAAATATCCTATTAAATTCGAACTTACATTCAATTTTAAGAGATTTTAAAGTTTAATTCGAATTCTAAAGCATCACTGTCATGATCCGTGCTGCACGTTCAAAGTGAATTAATGGGAAAAGGTACGTTCTGTTGATTAGAATCACATTTTGGAGCATTATAAATAGGTTCCAAACATTCGAATCTAATGTCTGGGGAATCATAGGCGTGTTCTGAACATTCGAATCAAATTTTAGAGCATCATCGACAAATTCCGCACGTTCGAAACTAAATGTATCTAGGCGCGTTCCAAAATATTCTATTAAATTATTGGGCGTTACGAACGTTCGACTTTTGCATATGCGACTGGTGCGATTTATGGGCGTCAACAGTGCTTTTCGAACATTCTAATTGAAAGTGCCTATAATGTCTAGAACTGTTCTCTAGGTTAGTAGCTCACTAGGTTTAGAAACACAGACGAAATCTTCCATATGTGGGTACAATCTGTCCAAGATGAGTTCGGCCTGTAAGAACAATCCTGACATATTTCAGTTTCAAGTCTTTAATAAGCCAAAACAAACTGAAGTTCATATACTGCAGACATTAATGCTTAAACTGTCTATGCGTTAAATACAGTAGCTCAATACTAATATTCAGGATATTGTAAGGACAAACTGACACATAACAGCGCACTGACACTCACCAAACTGTCATTTTCTATCACGCAAATGCAGTTCTCTAACTGACACAAGTCAAAAACAAACATGTTTTTAGGTAGCGGATAGAGTTACCTGGTAAAATGCATTTCGTCTCCTGTTTATTTGTCCGTATATTACTGAAATGGTTTCAGTTTAATGGTTCCGACAAAAACAAGGAAGTTACGACTCAGATTACGGCGTCACTGATCACGTGACTCCTGTCAACCAGCCCAGAGCCATATTTGGCTCTATTAGCGCTAGAGTCAATAGAGGGCGATATTGAGTATAGTTTTGTCTTTTTGTACGTGTTCCTGATGTGTACATATATTTTTTTATAGTTATTAACAAACTTTCAGTGTTGGAGATTGATTTGATTTAAGTTTTGCCTTCAGTCAATGTACACGAAACAGCAATAATATAGCAAAAAAGACATAATAATAATAATAATAATAAAATACGACATAATACTGTAATTATACTATACAATATAATTATTATGTTTTTGCAGGGTATTTATTTAATTTTTTGAGGATATGCTTCCGTTTTACTTTAATGTGGGCTATTTTTTTTATTCTTACAACATATTCTCCTAAACTATGTGATTAGACCAGGACTGAATTTTTCATCTACTTTTTCATTTTGCCCCAGTCTTAGATGTTCTTTTTGAAGATTTTTAAAAGAAATTTAAAGACTATTAGTTTATTATAGCCTACAGTTTTTTTTTTTTTTTTAATTAGTCCAACATTTAGCTTGATCTTTTTTATTATTATTTAATATTTAAGCCTGACCAGGCAAGATAAATTGTGTGTTGAAATGTAAATATTTTATGGCTATAATCTTGGTTTGTAAAAAAAAAAAAATTAAACAAATAAATGAAATAAATAATTTTATTATTAAGACATGTCTATTTTAAATTAAGTTCATAAATAAAACATATCACATTACAGCATTTGGAAAAGAAACCTCTCCATTCTAGTGTTAAAGTACTGGAATCTGGAAAATTTGTGGATACAAATGTAAACTCTGTGTAAACTCTGTTATCAAAAATTGCACCCCCCCACACACTCATATTACAGCAGGAACCTACAAATCAGGTCTCCCCCATTTACATCATTTATGTGATTCATGTAATTCATAACTGAATGTAAAGAGACAAAAAAAAATATTATTTTCGACATATTAGGCATACAATTAAGAGTGAATGTGCATATTTAAAATACAAATATTATTTGCAAATAGTAAATTCTAGTTCTTTTAGAGTTCTTCTTTTCCTTTATTACCTTATATCCCAGTTTAAATACTTTAATTAAATACCCCCCTAAAAATAGTTTGGTCCCCCAATGTTCAAGACACGGTTAATGCCTTGATCATGGATCAAGTATCAAGTTATTAGATCTGTGACTTCAGTCCACAGATGATCTCAGAACTCCAACATCTGTCTCACTCTTCCCAGAACCCCCTCTTGTGGTTGATGGCTTCAATTACTTTTGCCCTGAGTGTTTCCTTGCTTTGATAAATAGGAAGTTCTAACAGAGCATGGCAGGTGAGGGCTTCTGGGAGATGGTCCTGAGTAAAGTTGAACAGGGGTCTCACTCTCATCTTCACAGCGCTCATTCCCAGAATGGGCACTTTCTCAAACCCTGTTAAGAACACTTGAGAGAGGAAAACAGGGGAAAGGTCTATTTGAAATCACTCTACAGTAGATGTGTTCTGGCATACAGGTCAAAGTCACTACCTCACAATGGTAAGAGCAGCTAGAGTAGATGCAAAAACATTAAGTTTGATTTCTTAAATTAGATCTCATTTCGGCAAATGTAATTTTCATGAATTACTAAGACACAATCACAGCACCATAGAATCACTAGTGAACTTACATAGAAAGGCCTTCTTCTCATTTGGTGTCAGTTCATCAAACACCTCCCAGAATGAGATGATGGTTGGATGCTCAGCATAAAATAATCCTTCATATGTGGTGTTCTAATGATCAAACGTATAAATGTAGTCAGTATTTAGTTGCTCACAATGTCAAGAGCAGAGTAGCTATGACATTTCTCTTTGACATAACATGGACCTGTTTGAGGATGTCCCAGTCATATTCCTCATTGCCCACCAGAACTCCTCTCAGCTCCTCCGGCTCAAACATCTCCACCAAGTGTCTGTGACATGCTTTGAAGAAGCCTTTCTTGAATTCTTCAAACACTTCCTCTACTGATTTATTCAGGATATAATCCACATACTTGTCCACAAATTCTGTTCTGTTGCAGAAATAAAATAAATAAAAATGTAACATCATGAAACATTTTTAAAAAAATCATCCTCTTTAGAAGTTGTTACCACCAAATAAATAAATAAACCCCCCAAACCCTGACCTGTTATAATTTGTGACAATTTTTCCTGGCTCAGCTGGATCCAGTTCTACTTCTGTTCCATCCCATGAGATCTTATGTAGAAAAAAAAAATGTTAATTTTTAAGAAATAATGGGTCTCATTCACCAATCTTGCGTGAAGAAAACTTTGTGTGAAATCTGCATATACGAACATGATCATTTTCAAAGTATATTCAAAATGTATGAAAAAATGTAGAAAAAAAAAAAAAAAAAAACGCAACCATATGACAAAAATCACATACTCTAGTCTCTGCCCAGCTAACAGAATTTTGTTATAAGAACGTTCTCTAAATATTCAGTGTTGGTTCTGGGAAAAAATGTCCAGTTTTTGATGTTAGAGGAGTGTTTTTATAAGGTATAATGTTCCTCAAATGTTCTTTCAACTTAATTTTGATTTAAAATTCAACATTCCAAGAACATAAAAATGTCCAGTTTCCTTAATGTTAGTAGAATGTTATTTAAAGGTTAGTATGATGTTCCTGAAACATTCTTTCAATCATTCACACCTGCTGTGAACAAGCACTGAAAGAAAGAGAAATAAGAACACAAACTACAACTTTCTTCAGCCACAGCCTTAGATGAACTGAAGATAAAACTGAACTGTTGTTTTTTTCAGCAATTGCAGGTGTTTATGAAAAATGTTTGTGCATTGATAAAGCAGATAAACATTGTTTTTAAATAACATTAAAGTGGTTTAAACAACTGCTTTTTCTGTAATTGCTGACTTAAAGAATTGAAGCATTATTAATAAGTACGAAAGTCAACCGATGTGATAAAGATAATTTGTAACAATGGTGTTACATTTCAAATGCAACAAAATTCAAACAACACTGCATTTTGAATGTTGATGTCTGTGTATAAATAACACCATCATTGTTAACTTTGTTTAAAACATGTTTTGTGTCATTTATAGACATCAACAATCGACATATAAAACAACAATGGTAACATGTTTCATGCCAGCATACAAAACACATTCATAGTTCCCAGCATGCATTGCAGCATGAATAAATTATGCAGCTGAATTTTTTTTTGATTGTCACCGTTGTTGAGGTTTGTATGATGAGTGCTGATGTCTAAGTGTGTCATTTTTAACTTTTACATAGTTTTGGACAATCTTACACAAATGGTTATCACATTGGTTGAGTTTATTACTTTCATCTTAAATAATGTTTATTTCCAAAAGTAAGCAAACCTACAGAAAAAAACAGTTGTTTAAACCATAAGTTGATCTGCTTCATTAGAGCAGAAATGTTTTATAAAAACATCTGTAATTGTTGATAAAGAAGCAACTCAACAAAAGTCAAGGGTCAAGAGCTCAACTAAAGCAAATCCATGATGGTGACCTGAAACAAAACATTTTCAATAAGACATCAACATCTGAACCTCTGTTAATTCTCAATAAGAACTTCTGTAGACGTGTGACAGAAATAAAGCCAGTCTGGTTAGTAATAAGTGAAGCTGGTAATGCTGTTTGTGGAGTTGTTTAATCAGATCTTCAGAGATTTAATGTCTTTTATCTTCAGTTCATCTAAGGCTGTGGATGAAGAAAGTTGTAGTTTGTGTTCTTATTTCTCTTTCTTTCAGTGCTTGTTCACAGCAGGTGTTTGAATGATTGAAAGAATGTTTCAGGAACATCATACTAACCTTTAAATAACATTCTACTAACATTAAGGAAACTGAACATTTTCATGTTCTTGAAATGTTACAAATCAACATTCCTAGAATGTTGAATTTTAAATCAAAATTAAGTTGAAAGAACATTTGAGGAACATTATACCTTATAAAAATGTTCCTCTAACATCAAGAAAACTGGATGTTTTTTACGTTCCCAGAACCAACACTGAATATTTAGAGAACGTTCTTATAACAAAATTCTGTATGGGTGGGTGGCCTTATAAACTGGTAAGATGAAATTTTACACATGGATATTTCATCTTAAATATATTTTATCATAAAGAGTAAGAAATTGGGGAATTGTGGCTTGAGCTGCGAGGTTCCTTTGCATAAAAATGCAGATAGATATTTACAGCTGTAATCTGGGTCTGTATAAAAGGTGTTTCGACTCCTTTGAACTGGTTTATGAGGGTCTTACTGCAGAGCAAGAGCACGTCTTTAGAAATCATTAGCCTTCAGAATGCAGAAAGTCCTTATATAGAGTTGGTTTGGGCGTGTTTTGTGCAAATTAATAACATCCGACAATTCATTAAAATTAGAATGACGTTAAGAACAAATTTATGTGCGTATGCACGTTTTGTGAATGAGACGAAAAAGTTCTCCTGTGCGCATAAATTTGAATAATCCACGCAATTATTAGTGAATGAGACCTGATGTCTTTAAAATCTACATTACTGCACATGATAACAGAAGAATCAAACAAACTAACCGTGAATAACGGGCCCATTTCCTCAATGTCATCACTGTAGTCCAGGATGTACCGCAAACTCCTGAGAACGTATTTGTTTCAGATTCATTAAACAATGTCACTCAATGATAGGTGGATAGATGGACATACATTTTAGCAGTCATTATACAAAAAATATAACAAGTGAATCAATATAACAATTTATAATTTATGATTATGCTGTCTGTTCGGTGGACAAACTGATTAAATTATTGGATATGAATTCTGAAAATAATCCAAATATTTATAATTTATTATAATTCATTGTAATTAATTATACATATTTCCCTTTTGAGCTAATTTTCAACAGAAGCTAAAGATAATCAAAAGAGGATCAAAATAACATTGATTGTAAAAACACTCACTTGCCAAGAACCGGACTGAACTCTATCAAGTCTTCTAGAGATGGTTTGACATTGAGAAGCTTCTTGAACAAAGCTAAAGGAAAAGGAAGATTCACTACAGAGTTGTTGTTGAAGGCCAAGCCACACAGAGTCCCAAACAGGAAGTACTTCTCCTTCTCCACGCTGGGCTGGTGTAGGATGAGTGGTTAAGGCCAAAGAGAACAATAATAAAAATGTAAATTAATGGCAAAACTCAAAAGAGGCATTAGGTATTCACACAGAAAGCATTTTTCCATTTCACTGCGCTACTTTCCATTGTTTTTCTATGTAAACACACTGGATGGATGTGTTTGACCATTGCGCATGATAGCAATCTAAAAACACTGTTAAAAGAAGTTCAACTTTAAAAAAAAAGTCTTGATTCCTTGGGGTTTTTTCCCCCATTCCACTGTCTGCACCTCACTTTTTCAAACGAAAAACACGTTCTGTGCGAATGGCCCCTTAAGCCGGGTTCACACTGTAAGATTTTGGCCATGATTTGACAGGCTGAGACAAATTTTGTGAATCCTAAACGATTCCTCAGATCCTGGGCCAAAATCTGAAGACTTTGAACGTTAGTTTGACATGTTCGCCGACAGCCAATTAATGATAATTGCGATCAAATTTTACATCAGCTGAAATTCTGTCAGTGTCAGAAGTTTTGATGCACAGTCCTGCAGTGTGACCTCCTATGACAAGCGTCAAATCAGAAACAAATAGGAACCTGATGATGCAACTAGTGAGACAACAACAAACCACCACTTGCTCCACATACATCGCCTTTGTTTTTTTCCAGTTTCCTTTTCATTGATTTGTAGCATTCCAAGAACATGAAAATGTTCAGTTTCCTTAATGTTAGTAGAATGTTATTTAAAGGTTAGTATGATGTTCCTAAACCTCTGTTAATTCTCAATAAGAACTTCTGTAGATGTGTGACAGAAATAAAGTCAGTCTGGTTAGTAATAAGTGAAGCTGGTAATGCTGTTTGTGGAGTTGTTTAATCAGATCTTCAGAGATTTAATGTCTTTTATCTTCAGTTCATCTAAGGCTGTGGCTGAAGAAAGTTGTAGTTTGTGTTCTTATTTCTCTTTCTTTCAGTGCTTGTTCACAGCAGGTGTTTGAATGATTGAAAGAATGTTTCAGGAACATCATACTAACCTTTAAATAACATTCTACTAACATTAAGGAAACTGGACATTTTCATGTTCTTGGAATGTTACAAATCAACGTTCCTTGAATGTTGAATTTTTGATCAAAATTAAGTTGAAAGAACATTTGAGGAACATTATACCTTATAAAAACGTTCCTCTAACGTCAAGAAAACTGGACGTTTTTTACGTTCCCAGAACCAACACTGAATATTTAGAGAACGTTCTTATAACAAAATTCTGTTAGCTGGGTTACCTGACTTAACTAAACATTGTTACCACTATTTACATCTTTAGCATGACCTGTAATGAAAAAAAGTCTTTGCCTTACCTTTGTTGGGAACCAGCTCAAAGTTTTGTTGTCATTGTACATGAACATCTGAGACTCTGGTGCACAAAGCTCTTGAAACACGTTGAGAAAAAAGTCTCTCTTATTGACATCTGTTTTTCTCATATCCTCTGTGTAAAACACCTATGTTAGATAACCAAAAGGATGCATTTATACTGCAGCTCGTAACAGTTTGTATAATAAAAACTGCACACAAAAAACCCTGTTTGTTACTGAATAAAATTGAAATCAAAGGAGAAGTTGATTCATCAACTTTTTCCTTACCGACAGCCAAAATCCTCTGAGATGTTGCTGGCTGACCGTTCTTAGCTGACAGAAACAATCCTCCAGCAGTGCTGTGCGTCTCAGTGTCAGCTCAAGACAACCCTGAAATTAAAGCATTTCATTCTGTGATTAAAAGAACATGGATAAAGAAGTAATTCACAGGATTTTTTTTTTTTTTTTTTTTTTGAGTTAGGTCAAGGCAAAATTACCTGCCATATTCTGTTCTTCATATAGCTACATTTGGCCTCCAGGTTAAAGATGCATGGAAGTGATATAAGATTTTTTAAGACTGTCTGTAATAAAAGAAATTGGAACATCATGCTTACTTGATCTGAAATGTGCATATATATCAGATATGGCCAAAACTCTTTGGTACTCACGTCATAGTAGTTTTGCTGTGCCACCAATCCATTGATTTGTCCAGACAAGTTAAACCACTGCCGGTTGTTATTCACATCTTCATTGGTGGTTTGCAGCTGTTAATTTGGGGAAAACAAAATTATTTTTTGTAAGTGGGAATTAATGGTTGATGATCGATATATCATTACCAATACAGAAATTATCAGCAGATAACTATGGGTCACAGGAGTATTAGTGCCCTCATGTCACTTCTAAAATGTAACAACAGGCTTGTCAATTGATAATGTTTTGTTTTAGTTTTTTTTTTTTTTTTTTCCAAACATAAATTGATTAATTTCAGTCTTTTGTATGATTAATACAGAGATTGCTGCCATATTTACTGTAGCCAATATATTAAAAAGATAGATATACCATAAATCAGAGGTGTGCAATCTTGCTCCTGTAGGGCCACTGTCCTTCAGTTTAGCTCCAACCCCAATTAAACACAACTAAAACAAGGTCTTCCAATTAAAGTCTTCAGGATTACTAGAATCTTCTAGGCAGGAATTTTGGGACAAGTTGGAGTTAAACTCTGCAGGACACTGGCCCTCCAGGAGCGGGATTGGACACTCCTGCAGTAGATGATACAATAACATCATTGGCCATTGAAAAGCCTATATAGGGCAACTAGAATTTCAAAATGATTTGGTTCTCACCACGTCTAGGAGACCATTGACCTCATGAATGATGAAATCACTCTTTGTAATGTCTCTGCGGGCACTGCGGCAGACCTTTCCAACAGAAACACTGTTATTGAAACTACTTTTATCAAAATATTATGGTTAAATGTTTATTTTAGATTTAATTTTGATCTAATATATAATAAAGGCACCTGATAGACCATATGAATGATCTGCACAGATTTTGGAAGGTGTGTCTCCATTTCCCAGTTCAACTTTTCAACAGCAATTCTGCCAATTGCCATAGCAGACTCTTTTTGAAATAAGTCCACCAAGTTTTTGAGCCAATCATCAGGGAGTTTGGACCAGTACGTCTCTGAGAATACAACATAAATTATATAAAAATACAAACAGAACGAGGTCTAAAACACAAAGGATGCAAATGTCCTCCATCTTTACCTAACTTCTTGAGAGCAGCAGGTTTCAGATCAAGGATTTTGGAGGCCAGTGCTCCAGTGAGTTCAGTTCTTTGTCGTTCCTGGAGTCCTCTGATGAGCTCTGGGAGGAGAAGGTAAAGTCTCAGAGCTTCAACACCAGTTGGATTTGGATTCAGAGACGGCAGCAGTGTCTGATGAACCACCTTCAATACCTAAGAAACAAAAAAAAAAAAAAAAAAAAACAACATCAACTGAATCTTACCGTTTAAAATGTTACTAGCATTTTTTGTAAATGTTGGATTTACTATTACCTCTGAGATCAACCTTTCATTGTTTGATAACTTTGCAAAGGATTTTTTAACCAGATCAAAATCCAACCCACAATTCTCCACAGACGTCTGATAATGTCCATCACAACTACAAAGACAGACACTTACATTAAAATCGAAGTCATTTTAGGCACAAAAAGGAGGAACTACAAGATGAGACTTTTTTAATTCTGATTAGGAAATTTACCCTGTTTTGAGGAAACTTCCATTCAGAGAGGCAGCCGAGGAGAACACTTTGTTTATGTTCCTGTAAACAACAAAACTATACTTTAAATATTATTTTTTATATTCTATCTATTGATATTATTTCCTATGCCTAAAATTCATCACCTCATTGGCACATTTTTCTTGAATCATTTGTTAAGAAAGATGTAAAGAAAGACTATTTCATGGACCTACTGTATAGTACTATACATAAACTAAACAGCGTTTAGCATTAGTATCTCAATAGAAGCACTGTCGTTAAAACTGAGTCAAACACTCACTTCTTTATCACTTTCCATGAATCACTTCCAGACACCCATCGGTCAATCATTCTGTCATCTAATGTCAAAACCCCTCTGCTTGGATTTGGTTTAGACTCATTCCCAAGTTCCTACAATATACATAAATAAACATAAGTAATCACAGTGCAGCAATAATTTTATTGTTAATTTGTGAATGAAAACTGTCTGTCTTACTGTACCTTGAAAAACAAGGAAAAGGAATGATTCTCCCCAGCAATGAGTTTTTCAATCATATATTCATGATCACATTCTGTGTGCAACATTTAGTTTAGTTTTCTGAGCAACATCTTGAGTACAAAAGTATTCATAAGAAAATACCCTACTGTTAAAAGATCATTTTTATCTACCATTTGACAGATCCACAGGGAAAGGCACAGACTGCTTGATCATTTCTCCATTTCCCAGCTGCCCTTGCATCCCACATCCAAATGAGTAGATCAGCTTTGACGATGCGACTGATACGAGCGTGTGACGTCTTTATACAAGAAAGAATCAAATGTCTAATTACTGAGTTGAACTCATATATCTGACATGTTAACCATGTGAGCAATTAGAAAGAAATCTGTAATGTACTACTGCTCTGAGATATTGATTGCTAATGAAGCTTATGAAAAGTCTAGTTTACCTCCCACATGTGACCTGTGACACTTTAGATCCCCACAGTTCAGCAACCACCCGCGGATGATGTTCATCTTTAAACGAGTTGTGCCCAAGCTGACCAGAACCTCCGGATCCAAATGTGAATACTGTGCCACCCTGAAACATAAACTATTTACTACATTTGTCTGTCCAGTTTGTTGTATGCTAAATATGGTATTATAATATAAATATATAAAATATTACAAAATACTACCTTTGATAGAGTGGCAGTGTGTTCCCCTCCACATGAGATGGAGACCGTTTTCTTTCGGTTCAGACTATTTACAACCGTTGGGACGTGTCTGTCTGTGGTGGAAAAACAGTAAATTCATCACTTCCAGTGCTTTGATATAGATTTGACACAGTATTGCACAAATGTAGTACATTTATATGCACTTTTATACTATTAGTGATTTAGTTTGTACATGATGAAGTATTCAGACCTGTAGTGTCTCCGAGGCCCAGCTGTCCAGCCGAGTTCTTTCCCCATCCGAACACGACTCCAGAGAGAGACAACACAAAGCTGTGGTCTCCTCCAGCGCTGATCTGAGCCAGAGGGATCCCACACAGACTCTTCACCTGTTGAGCTGACAGAGAGCCGGGATGTTCTTTCTTCAAACCCAGCTGACCGTGAGAGTTTTCACCCCATACGAACAACTGACCATCTGAAAGACCAACAACAGCTCTGCATATCTACACTCAAATGCCAATCAATTCATGAGATGTCAGAAGATTAAAACAAAACATCAGCTGTTAGATGAAATGGTCATGAATACCATTGGTTAGTGCCATTGAATGCTGGTCTCCACATGCGATCTGAATCACCTGCCTGTTTTCCAGACCTTTGAGAGGCCTGCAGGGACAAGACAAGCTGTCAGATATATATATTTGTTATTACCATTTATGGACATTTTGCCTATATAAACGTACATGCACACAGTAGATTTGTCCATAATGAGAACTCTTCCTCCATCAGCAAGAAGAACCGCACCAGCTCCTCCACAGACAATCCATCTGATTCTGTCATTCTTTTTTAGCTGTAGTTGCTCTGGAGTAAATAAAATATTTTCATCAGTTCAACTTCTGTTCTTGACTGTAAACATACAAATAGACACTTATATAATTATAATTAATTTCATTAATAAGTCAATCATTATATTATACAGCAAAGTAACTCATGTACTATCAAATATAAATAGGCTATATGAAAATAAAAGATTCAAGACTTTTATCTGTTAAGTAGGCTATTACATAACGATGTCAACTTTATGAATGAAAAAAAAATGTCATCCAGGCTGTATCATACTTAGTTTTCCATCGTAATTACGTCCTTCACCGCGCAATCTCAAGACCGAGACCTTCCCATTCCGGATAAATCCAACAAAACTCCTTCCAGCTGACATGTCCTCAACTGATTTCGAACACATGGATCGTATTCCACATTTGCCATGTTTGACTTTATCAGGCTGTAACAGACCGAAGCCCTCTCTGACCTGCGCTCCCCAGTAGCACAACATGTTCACTGACGGATGAAACCTTCAGACTCCAGCAGTGTCTCTGTATCCTATTTATGTCTAACGAGAAGAAAGTGGAAAGGAATAGGAGAGTGCAACTGCTGAACTGTTTCCAAATCAACGAAACTTGTTATTAAACGATTTCCCAGGAAACGAAAGTAATGTTTGTTGATATTCTTCCGCGTTTATAGTCAGGAAAGTATTGATGATGATCGGGAAACGAAAGCAAAATCTAGGTGAAATTCCTCCACACCCTATAGGTGAAATTCCTCCACACCCTACACTTTATTAAATTTATTTCATAGTTATTTCGTGCAGCCAACTGATTAAAAAGAGTGACGTGCTGAAACTGCGCGACAACCTGGACGACATGCGTTGTTTACTTGTAGACCACGGCTATTGAGGCGGTTTCCCGGACAGGGTTTAAATTAAACCAGGATAGGCCTTAATCTGGAATAGTTAATCGAGGTTTAAAAATGTATTTCTGAAACACATATTAAGTACAGATTACTAAAACCTGGACTATGGAGTCCTGAATTAAAATAAACCAAATTAATTTAAAACCAACTGTGCTAATCTGAATTAGCATGAGAGAGGTTGCCTATAAAACATGGAATGAACCAAGAAAAGCCTAAAATTGCATGGAACTGAGAAGCAATTTCCAAGGAAAACAATAGCAACAGAAAAAGACTGCAATAAAAAAAACTTTACTAAACAAGACCGTTCTTTTAAAGCAAGCAAAATACTATTAAATATATAATAATCCTACAATTATTAATGGTTCTTGTTTTGTCCTGTGATCTACATAGCAACAAACTAAACATAACTTTTTTTTTTTTTTTTTAAACATGTGATGTTCAGTGTTGATAGTCTAGAAATGATACTGGTTTAAGGCAAAGCACTATATTAGTGACTACTTTATTATTAAAGCAATTACAAAGCTTGTTAGCAGGTCCACAACCCAAGCACAAGCTCAACATTTCACCACAATGGTAATCTCCAAAAAAACAACAAATGATAATGTTAATGTTATGTACCCTGTAGAACATAAACATTAAGAAGTCTCTCCATTTTCTCATCTTGCTAAAAATGCATAAAATAACACTTTATTTCAACATTTACTCACCCAATTCAGCCTGATGCAAAGCATGATGGGAAGTGAAAGTCCTGTTTGATTGGGTTACTTGATTGAACATGTTATTTCAAAATGAAAAAAATCAAGTGAATTCAAATAGTAACCATTTCAAGTCAATTTAACATGAAGCATCACATTTAAACCAGAAACAATAAACAATGGTGTTAAATCAGAATAAATTGTTTAAATAAAATGAACAGCATCAAAAAAAAAAAAAAAAACATGCATACATGCATACCCAGCTAACAAAATTTTGTTCTAAGAACGTTCTCTAAATTTTTTTTAAAAAAAAGCAACAAAAGTCAAGAGCCCAACTAAAGCAACCACTGATCTCCATGATGGTGACCTCATACGAAACATTTTCAGTAAGACATCAACATCTAAACCTCTGTTAATTCTCAATAAGAACTTCTGTAGACGTGTGACAGAAATAAAGTCAGTCTGTTTAGTAATAAGTGAAGCTGGTAATGCTGTTTGTGGAGTTGTTTAATCAGATCTTCAGAGACTTAATGTCTTACTAACCTTCAAATAACATTCGACGAACATTAAGGAAACTGGACATTTTTATGTTCTTGTAATGTTACAAATCAATGTTCCTAGAATGTTGAATTTTAAATCAAAATTAAGTTTGAGGAACATCATACCTTAATCAGCAATTGCAGATGTTTTCAGAAAATATTTCTGCATTGAAAAAGCAGATCAACATTTCTGTTTTAATGGTCAAATGACTAAATGACTACATTAAAGTCAACTGTTTTTTTTTTCTGTAGTTTTATTTACTTTTGGAATTGAGTCAGGACCTCGATTTAAAGGATGGTTCTTCTTACGGTCTAATGCCCCTATCGCTGCACTCTGACTTTAAGAGCCATACAAGCCTGGGCCCCTGCTGGCCTCACTAATGGCTCGTTTCCACTGAGCGGTACGGTTCGGTACAGTACCCTACGGTACGCAATTTTTGCTGTTTCCATTGTAAAAAGTTGTGAATGGTACCCTAATTACAATTTTTTCCGTTTCCATTGTCGAAAGTTGTGAATGGTACCCTAATTCCGAACCATAATGTACCACTTTTTTGGGACCCTTCCGTTGGGGTACAAGGCACGATAGTACCGTACCAAAAGGGTGGAGCTACACTCTGCAGAACATTGATTGGTTGACAGAGAACAGGCGCTATCTTTATAAATAAATAAACCACAGATTTGAGCTTTAAACAACTACATTCTCGCCTAAAAAAAGCTTTTAAAACTACATTTCATGGCACAATAAAGTAGGTTTTAATTACGCGGGATTTCTCCTCCGCTTGTTGGTAGGTGCTGCTGCATGGACGTTTGAACTTTGCGTACTTGGTATAGTGAAACGCCGAATGTTGGCGTGCAGCAGGCTAAGCTTGTCTTCTTCTTGTGACAGACAGCCTCAAGCCGAGAAGCAAGAACAAGAGCTGCTGAATCCATTGTTGTTTACTGTGTCGTTTTCTTCTTCGCGCGAGAATGATGTCGATCGCTTTCCGGCTACACCACGCCTATCAAGTAAGGGTACTGTTGGCGGTGGAAACGCAAGCCTGATCAGGGTGTACCGTTCCGAACCGTACCGAACTGTACTGAACTGAACCGTACCGCTCAGTGGAAACGAGCCATAAAGCATCTTCCAATTTCAATCAAGTTTTTTTTTTCAAAAAAGGTCTCCCATTCATGTCACATCCTGGCTTGAGCCAACTCAGCTTCAGTAGTGAGCAAGGATTTGGCCATCGGAAGCTACAGAATCAATGCTTTGTATTGTCTTGATAAAGTTTTCAGCAATACCCCCCTTCAATTAAACAAATGCCTTTTGTTTTCTTCATAAGTAAAAATAATAATACATTCTTAAGAAAATATTTCAGAGCTTCTTAATATTTTTCAAGAATTGCATTTAGAAACATTCCTTAAGAATTTTCTTAACTTCTTTCTTAAGAAAATTTTCATGAATCCAACCCCAGTAAGACCCATATTTATCAAGCTTCTCAAAGTGCCCAACTAAAGCAAACCCTGATCTCCATGATGGTGGCTTAAAAATTGTGATTTTCTCCTTTGGTGATTCTGCTTGTTAACATCAGGTGGTCAATCATCACTCAATTAATCACTTAATTATCTCATTAACTTTAACACTGCTTCAGTGTTCATTTAACACTCTTGAGAATGGTCATATACTCTCAGGAGAGTTAATTTAACACAGGAGTTTTTGCTGTGTGCAAATATGTTCTATAAGTTTGTGTCTGTCATTGTATTTCTGTGAATGCCATTGTACACATTTGTGTCTAGATAGGCCTTCTTTTCTGCAACTTCAAATTCAGAATACAAGTTTGACTATTGTTATTTTTATTTTACAGGCTTTCACATTGGAGCTGTGAGTGTAAATTTTAAAGTAGTACGAATATTTATAGTACAAGCTAATTACGTTGCTTATTCCGATTACTTGTGTTGGACATTTTTTGCATTTAAATTGGCTTATTCTGACTGCTGACACCAAAAATTATGTGTCTTTCCAAGGGTAATGGTTAATTTCTTGATTGCAGTTTTGACATAGTGTCTACCTGGACATTTTAATCATATTTGGTAATACTTTTTAATGCATTTGCCCTAATTTGATCCTTTTCCTGGGAAATTTATCTAGGCTATGTTTATTATTTTGTCATCATTGTTTTGTTTTCAGGAGTTAATGGTCCTTATCAACCTTGATTGACATGGCAAGAAAATGCTATCTCATTATTTTGACAGGTAAAGTTTTGATTGGGTTTGTTCAGTGAGAGGGAGAGAGAGTTATCAAATGTGTATGAATTTCCTGAGTTTGTGCATCTCTCAGCAGTGTTTCATTTCAAAGAAGCACATTGTGTATTTGCCTTATATTTACTCAAAATGGAATTGGTTGACAGATAATATTGCTTGGAAAAAGGTCTGGCTTATACGTAATCAATATTTAATTACAAACAAAGTCAAAGAGGTCTCATTTAAAATTATAGGATTTACCCAGTAAAGTATTACCTTGTAAAATTTAAAGGCGATATTGATGTTAAATGCACAATTGCCCAGAAACTGTGATTCATGTTTTGGCAAAATATTTGTGATTTTATGGCAAAAAAAAAAAAATATTGATGACCAATCTGTGCTTTTATGGAAAGATGTATTATGGAGGTCTTATGGAGGACTGCAGAGACAAGCACAGCCAGATTTATATAAAAAACTTTATACTCTTACTGGAAACATTCCATATTCATAAATGCAAATTTTCTTGAAAAAAAAACCCTGTTTTATAACTTTCAAGAGAGAAATTGAACATTATATTGACTCATTTTCTATGAAGCAAAAAGCAGTTAAAACTTTGAAAATCTGTAAACTTTTCAATATTTTTATGTAGATTTAAATAAAGCCTCCTCTAGTTTTGCTTGTTACATGTATGAGGTTATATATTGTATTTTGACGCATATCTGTAACACTTTTTTAATAATAATAAAAAAAAACAATAGATGGTAACACTGAATATAAATAATTTTTAGTTTATTAACAGACATGCAGTGTTAGAGATTGACTTGATTTGCCTTCAGTCAGTGTACACGAAATAGCAATAATATAGCAAAAAAGCAGTAATATAATTAAAATACTACACAATACTATATTACTACTATATTATACTACAATATATGTATTATTAGGTTTTTGCAGGGTATTTAATATTTGTGGATATGCTTTTGTTAGTTTTACTTTAATTTTGGCTAATTTTTTCTTTTATTTATTTTATTCATACAACATTTTCTCCTAAACTATGTGATAATGGATGAGGACTGAATTTTTAATCTACTTTTTTTTTGCCCCAGTCTTAATGTTTTTTTGTTGTTGTTGTCTTTTATTTTTAAAAGAAATTTAAAGACTATTAGTTTATTATAGCCTACTTTTTTTTTTTTTTTTTTTAAATTAGTCAAACATTTAGCTTGATCCATTTTATTATTATTTAAGCCTGACAGGCAAGATAAAATCTGTGTTGAAGAAATTTAAATATTTTATGGCTATAATCTTGGTTCATAAAAAATAAAATAAATAAATAATTGTATTATTAAGACATGTTTATTTTAAATTAGGTTCATAAATACAACACATCACATTACAGCATTTGGAAAAGAAACCTCTCCACTCTAGTGTTAAAGTACTGGAATCTGTTTGTGGATACAAATATAAACATTGTTATCAAAAATTGCTTTCTAACATTTTTCTGTTTTTCCTCACATTACATATTACAGCAGGAACTGATCATTGAGCATGAGCGGTTACAAACATTCCACCGTCTCAGGTCATTTATGTCATTTATGTGATTCATGTAATTCAAAACTGAATGCATCGAGACAAGAAATATTAACAGAGCCATTTTTAACATATTAGGCAAACAATTAAGAATGAATGTGCATATTTAAAATAAAAATATTATTTGCAATCAGTTCAAGTAAATTCTAGTTCTTTTAGTGTTCTTCTTCTTTTCCTTTATTACCTTACATTCCTTTAAATACTTTAATTAAATACCCCTCTAAAAATAGTTTGGTCCCCCAATGTTCAAGACACGGTTAATGCCTTGATCATGGATCAAGTATCAAGTTATTAGATCTGTGACTTGAGTCCACAGATGATCTCAGAACTCCAACACTGTCTCACTCTTCCCAGAACCCCCTCTTGTGGTTGATGGCTTCAATTACTTTTGCCCTGAGTGTTTCCTTGCTTTGATAAATAGGAAGTTCTAACAGAGCATGGCAGGTGAGGGCTTCTGGGAGATGGTCATGAGTAAAGTTGAACAGGGGTCTCACTCTCATCTTCACAGCGCTCATTCCCAGAATGGGCACTTTCTCAAACCCTGTTAAGAACACTTGAGAGAGGAAAACAGGGGAAAGGTCTATTTGAAATCACTCTACAGTAGATGTGTTCTGGCATACAGGTCAAAGTCACTACCTCAAAATGGTAGGAGCAGCTAGAGTAGATGCAAAAACATTAAGTTTGATTTCTTAAATTAGATCTCATTTCGGCAAATGTAATTTTCATTAATTACTAAGACACAATCACAGCACCATAGAATCACTAGTGAACTTACATAGAAAGGCCTTCTTCTCATTTGGTGTCAGTTCATCAAACACCTCCCAGAATGAGATGATGGTTGGATGCTCAGCATAAAATAATCCTTCATATGTGGTGTTCTAATGATCAAACGTATAAATGTAGTCAGTATTTAGCTGCTCACAATGTCAAGAGCAGAGTAGCTATGACATTTCTCTTTGACATAACATGGACCTGTTTGAGGATGTCCCAGTCATATTCCTCATTGCCCACCAGAACTCCTCTCAGCTCCTCCGGCTCAAACATCTCCACCAAGTATCTGTGACACGCTTTGAAGAAGCCTCTCTTGAATTCTTCAAACACTTCCTCTACTGATTTATTCAGGATATAATCCACATACTTGTCCACAAATTCTGTTCTGTTGCAGAAATTATATAAAAAACAAAAACAAAACAAAAAAACTATTAAGTTTTGCATCTTACTAAGATTATGAAATATCATCCAAGATTTAAAGCAATTTGTGTCTAAGAATTAAGAATTTTGTCCAAGATTAAGAATAAGCTAAAATAATACAATGTTCTAGTGAGTTATATGGGTATCTCAATATAATTAGATTTCTTTATAAAATTATAAAAAACCCTGACCTGTTATAATTTGTGACAATTTTTCCTGGCTCAGCTGGATCCAGTTCTACTTCTGTTCCATCCCATGAGATCTTATGTAGAGAAAAGAAATGTTATTTTTTTTAAGAAATAATGGGTTTCATTCACTAACCTTGCATGCAGAAAACTTTGGGCCCTATTATACACCCTGTGCAATGCGGCGACAGGCGCGACAAAGTGTTTTTTGCTAGTTTCAGCCCGACGCAGTTATTATTTTCACATCCTGCGCCACGTTGTTTAAATAGCAAATGCTGGTCTGAAATCGAGGTGTGTTCGGGCACACTGTTGGCGTGTTGCTACACAGCAAATTTCCCAGTGTTAAATGAACACTGCTCAGAGTTTATATGAGTCCACACTGTTATAAGTGTTATAAGTAACACTGGAGCAGTGTTGATGTTGATTAGGTAATTAAATGATTAATTAAATGATGAGCATTATTAAAGACACCTGATCATAAGCAGAATCTGAAGGAAAGAGAAATGCAAGAACTACAGCTGACTTCAGCCACAGCATTAGATGAAATCAACTGAAGATAAAAGACATTAAATCTCTGAAGATCTGATTAAACAACTCCACAAACAGCATTACCAGCTTCACTTATTACTAACCAGACTGACTTTATTTCTGTCACACGTCTACAGAAGTTCTTATTGAGAATTAACAGAGGTTTAGATGTTGATGTCTTATTGAAAATGTTTAGTTTGAGGTCACCATAATGGAGATCAGTGGTTGCTTTAGTTGAGCTCTTGAACCTTGACTTTTGTTGTATTTTTCAGCAATTGCAGGTGTTTATGGAAAATGTTTCTGCATTGATAAATAAAGCAGATAAACATTTCTGTTTTTAATAACATTAAAGTGGTTTACGCAACTGCTTTTTCTATAATTGCGGATTTAAAGAATTGAAGCATTATTAATAAGTATGAAACTCAACCAATGTGAAAAAGATCATTTGTAACACCGCTGTTGCGTTTCAGATGTTGATGTCTGTGAGTATATAAATAACACTGTCATTGTTAATTTTCTGTTTAAAACATATGTTGTGTCATTTATACACTTAAAGCTGATTTATACTTCTGCGTCAGACCTTTAACGTCAAGAAAACTGGACATTTTTTACATTCCCAAAACCAACAGTGAATATTTAGAGAACGTTCTTATAACAAAATTCTGTATGGGTGGGTGGCCTTATAAACATGTTAAGATGAAATTTTACACATAGATATTTCATCTAAAATATATTTTATCATAAAGAGTAAGAAATTGAGGAATTGTGGCTTGAGCTGCGAGGTTCCTTTGCATAAAAATGCAGATAGATATTTACAGCTGTAATCTGGGTCTGTATAAAAGGTGTTTCGACTCCTTTGAACTGGTTTATGAGGGTCTTACTGCAGAGCGAGAGCACGTCTTTAGAAATCATTAGCCTTTAGAATGCAGAAAGTCCTTATATAGAGATGGTTTGGGCGTGTTTTGTACAAATTAATTACATCCGACAATTCATTAAAATTAAAATGACGTTAAGAATAAATGTATGTGCGTATGCACATTTTGTGAATGAGGCGAAAAATTTTCATTAAAAGTTCTCATGTGTGTATAAATTTTAATAATCCACACAATTATTAGTGAATGTGACCCGATGTCTTTAAAAGCTACATTACTGCACATGATAACAGAAGAATCAAACAAACTAACCGTGAAGTTCATGTCCATTTCCTCAACATCATCACTGTAGTCCAGGGTGTACTGCAAACTCCTAAGAACATCATGTTTCAGATTCATTAAACAGTGTCACTCAATGATAGGTGGCAGCACATACACATACATAGAACAAGTACATACATTTTAGCAGTCATTAAAAAAAATATATATATACCAAGTGAATCAATATAACAATTTCGGTGGGCAAACTGATTAAATTATTGTATATGAATTCTGAAACTAATCCAAATATTTATAATTTATTATAATTCAATGTAATTAATTATACATTTCCCTTTTGAGCTAATTTTCAACAGAAGCTAAAGATAATCAAAAGAAAAATAAGATAATGTTGATTGTAAAAATACTCACTTGCCAAGAACCGGACTGAACTCTGTCAAGTCTTCTAGGGATGGTTTGATATTGAAAAGCTTCTTGAACAAAGCTAAAGGAAAAGGAAGATTCACTACAGAGTTGTTGTTGAAGACCAAGCCACACAGAGTCCCAAACAGGAAGTACTTCTCCTTCTCCACGCTGGGCTGGTGTAGGATGAGTGGTTAAGGCCAAAGAGAACAATAATAAAAATGTAAATTAATGGGAAAACTCAAAAGAGGCATTAGGTATTCACACAGAAAGCATTTTTCCATTTCACTGCGCTACTTTCCATTGTTTTTCTATGTAAACACGCTGGATGGATGTTTGACCATTGCGCTCATGTCTTTTTCAGTGTCTAGTAGTGCATGACAGCATTCTAAAAACACTGTTAAAAGAATTTAAAATAAGTTCAACTTTTAAAAAAAGTCTTGATTCCTTATCCTCCAAAATCTGAAGACTTTGATCGTTAGTTTGACATGTTCGCCGACAGCCGATTAATGATAATTGTGATCAAATTTTACAACAGCTGAAATTCTGTCAGTGTCAGAAGTTTTGATGCACAGTCCTGCAGTGTGACCTCCTATGACAAGCGTCAAATCAGAAACAAATAGGAACCTGATGATGCAACTAGTGAGACAACAACAAACCACCACTTGCTCTTTGTTTTTTTCCAGTTTCCTTTTCAAGAGAAGCAAAGATCAAAATTAACACTAGAGATTGTTTTTGTTTGCTTGCCACCATTTCTAGCCCGCATGAAATGCAGCTCACAACACTGAACGTGTCACAGATTGATGATGTAAAACTCCGGACGAGACTTATGTCTTGCCCACGTAGAAGGCGACGTTCTTGTGACCTTGCGTAACGTTCCCTAAAAGTTCTCATAATGTGACGAAAATTCCGAACCTTCTCGGAACATACTGGGAACGTTACTAGGCATGGTCCTTAACACCAGTGGGGACGTTCTGAGAATGTTCTGGGAATGTGGGGTGTGCGTCCATTTTTAACACATCTTGATTGTCGTACATTCTGACATTAATGATAACTGAGATCCCACAGTGTGACATGACTTAATAGCGGGGATCAAGTTCGTACAGTCTGACAAGCAACAGTCATAAAGGACTATTATAAATCATACAGTGTGCACCCGGCTTTAGGTATGTTACCTGACTTAACAAACGGTGTTACCACTATTTACTTCTTTAGCATGACCTAATGAAAAAAGTCTTTGCCTTACCTTTGTTGGGAACCAGCTCAAAGTTTTGTTGTCATTGTACATGAACATCTGAGACTCTGGTGCACAAAGCTCTTGAAACACGTTGAGAAAAAAGTCTCTCTTATTGACATCTGTTTTTCTCATATCCTCTGTGTAAAACACCTATGTTAGATAACCAAAAGGATGCATTTATACTGCAGCTCGTAACAGTTTGTATAATAAAAACTGCACACAAAAAACCCTGTTTGTTACTGAATAAAATTGAAATCAAACAATCAAAATGAAGTTTTGATTCATCAAAACTTCAACTTTTTCCTTACCGACATCCAAAATCCTCTGAGATGTTGCTGGCTGACCGTTTTTAGCTGAGAGAAACAATCCTCCAGCAGTGCTGTGCGTCTCAGAATCAGCTGAAAACAACCCTGCAATTAAAGCATTTCATTCTTTGATTAAAAAGAACATGGATACAGAAGTAATTCATAGGATTTTTCTTTAGGTCAAGACAAAATTACCTGCAATACTCTGTTCTTCATATAGCTACATTTGGCCTCCAGGTTAAAGATGCATGGAAGTGATATAAGATTTTTTAAGATTGTCTGTAACAAAAGAAATTGGAACATTATGCTTACTTGATCTGAAATGTGCATACATATCAGATATGGCCAAAACTCTTTGGTACTCACGTCATAGTAGTTTTGCTGTGCCACCAATGCATTGATTTGTCCAGACAAGTTAAACCACCCCCAGTTGTTATTCACATCTTCATTGGTGGTTTGCAGCTGTTGATTTGGGGAAAACAAAATTATTCTTTGTAAGTGGGAATTAATGGTTGATGATCAATATATCATTACCAATACAGAAATTATCGGCAAATAATTATGGGTAACAGGAGTATTAGTGCCCTCATGTCACTTCTAAAATGTAACAACAGGCTTGTCAATTGATAATGTTTTGTTTTAGTTTTTTTTCAAACATACATTGAGTAATTTCAGTCTTTTTGTATGATAAATACAGAGATTGCTGCCATATTTACTGTAGCCAATATATTAAAAAGATAGATATACCATAAATCAGAGGTGTGCAATCCTGCTCCTGTAGGGCCACTGTCCTTCAGTTTAGCTCCAACCCCAATTAAACACAACTAAAACAAGGTCTTCCAATTAAAGTCTTCAGGATTACTAGAATCTTCTAGGCAGGAATGTTGGGACAAGTTGGAGTTAAACTCTGAAGGACACTGGCCCTCCAGGTGCGGGATTGGACACTCATGCAGTAGATGATACAATAACATCATCGGCCATTGAAAAGCCCATATAGGGCAACTAGAATTTCAAAATGATTTGGTTCTCACCACGTCTAGGAGACCATTGACCTCATGAATGATGAAATCACTCTTTGTGATGTCTCTGTGGGCACTGCGGCAGACCTTTCCAACAGAAACACTGTTATTGAAACTACTTTCATCAAAATAATATGGTTAAATGTTTATTTTAGATCTAATTTTGATCTAATGTATAATAAAGGCACCTGATAGACCATCTGAAGGATCCGCACACATTTTGGAAGGTGTGTCGCTATTTCCCAGTCCAACTTTTCAACAGCAATTCTGCCAATTAACCTAGCAGACTCTTTTTGAAATAAGTCCACCAAGTTTTTGAGCCAATCATCAGGGAGTTTGGACCAGTACGTCTCTGAGAATACAACATAAATTATATAAAAATACAAATAGAACGAGGTCTAAAACACAAAGGATGCAAATGTCCTCCATCTTTACCTAACTTCTTGAGAGCAGCAGGTTTCAGATCAAGGATTTTGGAGGCCAGTGCTCCAGTGAGCTCAGTTCTTTGTTGTTCCTGGAGTCCTCTGATGAGCTCAGGGAGGAGAAGGTAAAGTCTCAGAGCTTCAACACCAGCTGGATTTGGATTCAGAGACGGCAGCAGTGTCTGATGAACCACCTTCAATACCTAAGAAACAAAAAAAAAAAAACAACATCAACTGCATCTTACCGTTTAAAATGTTACTAGCATTTTTTGTAAATGTTGGATTTACTATTACCTCTGTGATCAACCTTTCATTGTTTGATAACTTTGCAAAGGATTTTTTAACCAGATCAAAATCCAACCCACAATTCTCCACAGACGTCTGATAATGTTCATCACAACTACAAAGACAGACACTTACATTAAAATCGAAGTCATTTTAGGCACAAAAAGGAGGAACTACAAGATAAGACTTTTTTAATTCTGATTAGGAAATTTACCTTGTTTTGAGGAAACTTCCATTCAGAGAGGCAGCCGAGGAGAACACTGTGTTTATGTCCCTGTAAACAACAAAACTATACTTTAAATATTATTTTTATAGTCTAAAATTCATCACCTCATTGGCACATTTCTTGAAACATTTGTTAAGAAAGATGTAAAGAAAAACTATTTCATGGACCTACTGTACAGTACTATACAGGAGCGTCAGGAGCGTTTAGCATTAGTATCTCAATAGAAGCACTGTCGTTAAAACTGAGTCAAACACTCACTTCTTTATCACTTTCCATGAATCACTTCCAGACACCCATCGGTCAATCATTCTGTCATCTAATGTCAAAACCCCTCTGCTTGGTTTTGGTTTAGACTCATTCCCAAGTTCCTACAATATACATAAATAAACATAAGTAATCACAGTGCAGCAATAATTTTATTATTAATTTGTGAATGAAAACTGTCTGTCTTACTGTACCTTGAAAAACAAAGCAAAGGAATGATTCTCCCCAGCAATGAGTTTTTTAATCATATATTTATGATCACGTTCTGTGTGCAACAAACAGTTTAGTTTAGAGTTCTGACTGAGCAACATCTTGTGTACAAAAGTATTCATAAGAAAATAGCCTACTGCTAAAAGATGAATTTTAATTACCAGTAGCCAGATCTACTTGGAAAGGCACAGACTGCTTGATCATTTCTCCATTTCCCAGCTGCCCTTGCATCCCACATCCAAATGAGTAGATCAGCTTTGATGATGAGACTAATACTAGTGTGTGACGACTTTATACAAGAAAGAATCAAATGCCTAATTACTAAACTGATCTCATACATTATTAGAAATAAATCTGCTACTGCTCTGAGATATTGATTGCTAATGAAGCTTATGAAAAGTCTAGTTTACCTCCCACATGTGACCTGTGACACTTTAGATCCCCACAGTTCAGCAACCACCCGCGGATGATGTTCATCTTTAAACGAGTTGTGTCCAAGCTGACCAGAACCTCCGGATCCAAATGTGAATACTGTGCCACCCTGAAACATAAACTATTTACTACATTTGTCTGTCCAGTTTGTTGTATGCTAAATATGGTATTATAATATAAATATATAAAATATTACAAAATAATACCTTTGATAGAGTGGCAGTGTGTTCCCCTCCACATGAGATGGACACAGTTTTCTTTCGGTTCAGACTATTTACAACCGTTGGGACGTGTCTGTCTGTGGTGGAAAAACAGTTAATTCATCACTTCCAGTGCTTTGATATAGATTTGACACAGTATTGCACAAATGTAGTACATTTATATGTGCTTTTATACTATTAGTGATTTAGTTTGTACATGATGAAATATTCAGACCTGTAGTGTCTCCGAGGCCCAGCTGTCCAGCCGAGTTCTTTCCCCATCCGAACACGACTCCAGAGAGAGACAACACAAAGCTGTGGTCTCCTCCAGCGCTGATCTGAGCCAGTGGGATCCCACACATAGATTTGAGCGGTTGAGGAGACAGAGTGCTCGGCTCTTCATTCCCTAAACCCAGCTGACCGTGAGAGTTTTCACCCCATACGAACAACTGACCATCTGAAAGACCAACAACAGCTCTGCATATCTACACTCAAATGCCAATCAATTAATGTCAATCATAAGACATCAAAAGATTAAAACAAAACATCAGCTGTTAGATGAAATGGAAATGAATACCCTTGGTTAGTGCCATTGAATGCTGGTCTCCACATGTGATCTGAATCACCTGCCTGTTTTCCAGACCTTTGAGAGGCCTGCAGGCACAAGACAAGCTGTCAGATATATATTTGTTATTGTAATTTATGATATTTTTTTACTGTTTTGCCTATATAAACGTACATGCACACAGTAGATTTGTCCATAATGAGAACTCTTCCTCCATTAGCAAGAAGAACCGCACCAGCTCCTCCAAAGACAATCGATCTGATTCTGTCATTCTTTTTTAGCTGTAGTTGCTCTGGAGTAAATAATATATTTTCATCAGTTCAACTTCTGTTCTGACTGCAAACATACAAATAGACACTTATATAATTATAATTAATTTCACAAACATTATACAGTATAGCATAATAACTCATGTACTATCAAATATAAATAGGCTATATGAAAATAAAAGATTCAAGACTTTTATCTGTTAAGTAGGCTATTACATAACGATGTCAACATTATGAATGAACAAGTGTCATGTTGTGCATCATACTTAGTTTTCCATCGTGATTATAGTCTTCATCGCGCAATCTCAAGACCGAGACCTTCCCATCCCGGATAAATCCAACAAAACTCCTTCCAGCTGACATGTCCTCAACTGATTTGGGACACATGGATCGTATTCCACATTTGCCATGTTTGACTTTGTCAGGCTGTAACAGACCGAAGCCCTCTCTGACCTGCGCTCCCCAGTAGCACAACATGTTCACTGACGGATGAAACTTTCAGACTCCAGCAATGTCTCTGTATCCTCTCGTTAAATACAATTCGAAAACGAGAGCGAAACTGCTGGACTGCTTTCAAAATCAACGAACCGATTTCCCACGAAACGAAAGTAATGTTTGTTGTTATTCTTCCGCGTTTATAGCGAGTCAGAGTCACTGAATGAATTGATGATGATGATCGGAAAACGAAAGCAAAATCTAGGTGAAATTCCTCCTAGTTATTTTGTGCAGCCAACTGATTAAAAAGAGTGACGTGCTGAAACTGCGCGAGAACGTGGACATGTATTGTTTACATGATTAATAACTTCAGAACAACAACTATGCAAAGTACAAACGTCTCTCTTTACTGCTTACTTGTTATCATGGAACGTTACGTGCTTAACCACGTTTCTTAAAGGTGAAGTGCAATACTACAACATGTAGACCATGGCTTTTGTTACACATTAAAAGTTCTCTGTTGTTGGTCTCTTCCAACAAATGTGAATTATGTTCTAGTTTTTAATTGGCGACTGGTAAAAAAAAAAAAAAAAAAAAAAAAAAAATACTAATGCGACGCCACGCTTAAGTATTCAACTACCTTGTTATTTTGCTCCAGTCTAGATGTTCAGGATTTTAAATTGAAAGACTATTAGTTCATTTATACCATTTGTTCAATTAGTCCAACATTTAGCTTGGTCGTTTTATTAATGTAATTTTATTAAAGGTGCAATATGTAAGAAGTTTGCAGTAAAATATCCAAAAACCACTAGGCCAGTGTTATATGTTTTATTCACTTGAATACTTACAATATCCCAAATGTTTCCAACTATTTGTAAATCGTGAGAAAATTACAATTTTAACCAAGGCTCCGGGACGTGTGAGGAGTCACCTGTGTCATACCTGCGTTACCCTCTGTTTTATTTTGTAGAAACCATGGAAACACCAAAGACACTTTAATATATTACATGTTTTAATAGACAATGGAACAACTGTTGATACATTTATAGACAGAAGACTAATTATTGTTATATAGCAACACGTTTAGTCTTATTGTTTAAATCTAATTTTCTTGATTTTTTGCGAGTACCATGACTATTTTGTGAAGTAGCTAACATAGCATAATCAGATGCAGCTTTATTTTTAGTAACAGTAATACAGCATTTTCTCCATCATACAATACGTTTTAAAATTAATTGCATGCCATTTATCAACACAAGCCATCCAGCATTTAATATGATATTCTAAAATCAATCTATCTTACTGCAGTGTGCAACAAGTGTCTCACAGCAGCAGCCGAGTAATGTTATAACATCATTTTCAACACACTCAAATGTATCTAATATGATAAACAGAGCTGTTACCTCATACTCATGACCTGAAAAGCGGAAGCGGCGCCGGCGACTGTGGCATAATAAAAGTTCCGCTGCTCGTGAGGCGTGTGTTGCACAATCGCTCCAGCGGCCTCATTCAACTCCCACAACACTCGGTCCTGCTCTGCTTCAAACTACAGTAACGTTAATAGTCACATCCATGAACATGATTTCTTCCCGAGTCCCATCCCAATTCTTTTCCACCGACCGTTGAGATGAAGACCACATGTCCCAAGATTCCACGCTTAAACTTGAGGTCATCAAGCTATGCCTTTGTTTTGAATAGACCTCTAGCAGACAGAAAATATTACATAGTGCACCTTTAAGACAGAGAAATGTAAATATTTCATAGCTATAACCTTGGATTGTAAAAAATAAACAAATATTTAAATTTTAAGACATATTTATTTTAAATAAATCGCAGAAATTACAGTATATAGAAACGAAACTTATCTAGTGTCAAAGTACCGAAAGCAAAAACCACCAGTTTCGTTCCTAAAAAATTACTTTCTAGCCACAATATAATTTTTCCTAATTGTTTCCACATATTAAAGCATAAACTGACTGCTGAAGTAGAGTTTTTACAATAAGTGATCTCAGAACTCCAACACTGTCTCACTCTTCCCAGAACCCCCTCTTGTGGTTGATGGCTTCAATTACTTTTGCCCTGAGTGTTTCCTTGTTCTGATAAACAGGAAGATCTAACAGAGCATGGCAGGTGAGGGCTTCTGGGAGATGGTCCTGAGTAAAGTTGAACAGGGGTCTCACTCTCATCTTCACAGCACTCATACCCAAAATGGGCACTTTCTCAAACCCTGTTAAGAACACTTGAGAGAGGAAAACGGGAAAGGTCTATTTGAAATCACTCTACAGTAGATGTGTTCTGGCATACAGGTCAAAGTCACTACCTCAAAATCTTAGAATCAGCTAGAGTAGATGCCAATTAATTAAGTTTGTTTTCTTAAATTAGATCTCAACTTCGGCAAATGTAATTTTCATTAATTACTAAGACACAATCACAGCACCATAGAATCACTAGTGAACTTACATAGAAAGGCCTTCTTCTCATTTGGTGTCAGTTCATCAAACACCTCCCAGAATGAGATGATGGTTGGATGCTCAGCATAAAATAATCCTTCATATGTGGTGTTCTAATGATCAAACATATAAATGTAGTCAGTATTTAGTTGCTCACAATGTCAAGAGCAGAGTAGCTATGACATTTCTCATTCACATAACATGGACCTGTTTGAGGATGTCCCAGTCATATTCCTCATTGCCCACCAGAACTCCTCTCAGCTCCTCCGGCTCAAACATCTCCACCAAGTATCTGTGACACGCTTTGAAGAAGCCTCTCTTGAATTCTTCAAACACTTCCTCTACTGATTTATTCAGGATATAATCCACATACTTGTCCACAAATTCTGTTCTGTTGCAGAAATAAAATAAATAAAAATATAACATCATGAAATGTTTTTAAAAAATCATCCTCTTTAGAAGATGTTACCATCAAATAAATAAATAACCCCCCCAAACCCTGACCTGTTATAATTTGTGACAATTTTTCCTGGCTCAGCTGGATCCAGTTCTACTTCTGTTCCATCCCATGTGATCTTACGTAGAAAGATAAAAAGTTGAGGAATTGTGTTATTTTATTTAAAGAAATTATGTCTATAAAATGTATTTTAGTGCAGTAACCTTGCTATTCATAGAACATGAGATAACATGAGAACCAAACAAACTAACCGTGAAGTTCATGTCCATTTCCTCAACATCATCACTGTAGTCCAGGATGTACCGCAAACTCCTGAGAACATCATGTTTAAGATTCATTAAACAATGTCACTCATTACAGTACTGCCAGTTAGCTATTCTAACTTGCGTTAGTATTAAAAGAAAGACAAAATTATAGATGTATAATATTACAGTACACGAGTGTAATGAAGCCAGAGATACTAAAAAAAGGATCAAGATAACATTGATTGTAAAAACACTCACTTGCCAAGAACCGGACTGAACTCTATCAAGTCTTCTAGAGATGGTTTGACATTGAGAAGCTTCTTGAACAAAGCTAAAGGAAAAGGAAGATTCACTACAGAGTTGTTGTTGAAGGCCAAGCCACACAGAGTCCCAAACAGGAAGTACTTCTCCTTCTCCACGCTGGGCTGGTGTGAGATAATAAGTGGTTATGGCCAAATGAAAGTATAGTCAATTGTAAAAACACAATGTCTATTACATTATACTGTATATCCAGGGGTTGGTTCCCTATCATTCACTTTCGGTTTTTGCCTTGCTCTCTATTCTTCTTTGCTGATGAAGTCATGCCATGCCTTGTGTACACTGTCATAATCATAAAGACTTGTTCTTAAAACACAACAATTGGATGGTTAACATACTAAACACTGCTGAAAACCACTTGAAGAGTTAATTTGCAAAAACAAATAACTCAGTTTTTATTAATTCTTTTGTGCATTCCAATATCAATCAAACTGCAGTTGGGTTTTTTTGAGTTGATTAAGTAATAATAACTCAAAAAAATACAGGTAACTTAAAAAATTAAAGTTCATTGAAAGTACGTTTTTTATATATTAAAAGTTTGTTTTTTAGCAAACTCCAACAGTCGCAGATAAACCCAGATAAGCAAACCCAGATAACACACACAAACAAACGCAAAAGGACAACCAATGGTTCAGCATGTTGCACAAGGACTTGCAGTAGTCAACAATGGCACCCTAAACCCTCACGGTCTTCCTCTGAGTCCGCACTTTTACGACGTAATGCCGCTTTGCTTGTGAGCGCCCCCTTTGCGGCTGCTATGCGCCCTCGATGCACACTTCTGCTGAGCCCGCAAGACTGTGAGCTACGCAGAGGACTTTACCCTGCAGTCAAAGCGGCATTACGTCGTGAAAGTGCGGACTCAGAGGAAGACCGTGAGGGTTTAGGGTGCCAAATAGGACAGGGCCACAGTCTTGCGGGCTCAGCAGAAGTGTGCATCGAGGGCGCATAGCAGCTGCAAAGGGGGTGCTCACGAGCACCCTTCTTTAAGCTTAAATGACAAATGGGACACCCTACGGTCTTGTGGACTTAACAGACATGCGCACGCAGCGGCCATTGTATGTCTACAAGACCGAAAGTGCACATGAAGTGTGCCATTTGGGACAGGGCCAAAGTCAGCTTTGCCGAAACTCCCCTCAGCTAGCACGTCTTTTTGAAGTGACTAGCAGCCTTGTCACCTGACCTGAATACTGCGCGCAGATTCGCTAAAACGGACTTTATGTACACAAACAACAAGGACGCTTGTCAGTTTCTGCTGTAAAACGTGAACTTGCGATACCTTGCCGGCTTTTTTGACAAAATGTATTTAGGGTTCAGAATGTGCTATATGTGGAGAATAACGCACAGCAGTCAGTTCATTTTTTTTTTTTTAAAGTGGCGTTTATCGGTTTTTGCAAATGAACTCTTCACTTACACTGCACTGATATGCAAACTACAGAATATAAACAACAAAAAGATAAATAAAAGATCATCACAATGTTTGTTTTTTCACTGTAGCCTACACACGTTATTAACCCCTATTCCAATGGGTGTTCACATTATTTTGCACCTAACCCCTGCATATATAAGCTAAAAGAGGCCTGAATTAACAAAAAAAATTACTATGTAAAAAAGTATTTGCCTTACGTTTGTAGGAAACCAGCTCACAGTGTTGTTGTCATTGTACATGAGCATCTGAGACTCTGGTGCACAAAGCTCTTTAAACACATTGAGAAAAAAGTCCTTCTTGTTCACAGCTGTTCTTTTGCTCACATCCTCCTTGTAAAGCACCTGTGTTAAACAGCCAAGGGAGTTCATTCATACTGCAGCTCATAACTCTGCTTGTCTGTTGCTAGGGTACTTGACATTTTTCAATCAAAACTTTACATGAATTCAGTGTTTGTGAATTCAGAGAACTTCTTGCCTTACCGACAGCCAGTTTCTTCTGAGATCTAGTGATGGATCGGCTGTTCTCAGCTGATGGAAACAATCCTCCAGCAGCGCTGTGCGACTCAGAGTCAGCTCAAAACTTCCCTTTAAGAAAAGCATTTAAAAATTCTGTGAGCACAAAGAACATGGACACAAAAGTAATTTTCAGGGCAATTTCAGGTTGATTAATTACCTGCCATTTTCTGTTTTTCAGAAAATTACATTTGGCCTCCAGGTTAAACATGCATGGGTATGATTTAAGTTTGTTTAAAGTTGTCTGTAACAAAAGAAATAAAAAATTAAGCATTTTTTTTTTCTGAAATATGCACAGATATCAGATGTATATAGCCAAACATCTTTGATACTCACATCATAGTAGTGTTGAAATGCCAGAAATAAATCAACGTCAGTCCACCAGCAATACTTCAAATCTTCTTTAGCGGCATGCAGCTGTTAATGTGGGAAAATAAATATTTAGTATTTTATCTTTCTTCTCAAACATTTTCATTGTGAGCTTTAATTAGTGATCAATCAATATAGCAGACCAGTATTTGATGTTTTGAAATTAAAGATGGACAACCATGGTCAAAAGGAGTGTTAGTTTCCCCTTGTGTTGCATCTACAATACATAATTTTATGATACATGAGCAATATCACATGAGTAGCCGTGCGATATGGCTGTATATCAGCACGGCTGTGATTCGTCCGTAGGCAATCATAGCGTGCTGATATACAGCCTTATCGCACGGCTACGAGTGTGATATTGCGTTTATACAACAGTTTGATGGCACGAGTGTGTAAACAAATAAAAACAACAACGGAGTGTCTTTAAAACCCTCTTTTGTGCAGCACTACTTCCTTCCACCACGGATTCTAATCTCAAGTTGACAGTTTGACCAAGCCTCCGTTACTAATTCTAAAACGTCTCTACGCCTGTATGTGGGTTTTACAAATATTTAATGAATAAAAGGATTTTAAAGAGCTTGTGACAAAACCTCGTAACTCCATTGGATCCTCAAACTGTCAGTCAAACCACATAAATCCGCCCCACCTCGTGAATGAAGTGCGCACGCAGTTTCGTCTGTGCAATGCAAAGGTAAATAAAGATCTGATGCTTGAAAAAAAAAAAAAAATTGTAAAGCGTTTTCTTTGCTCAAAAAACACTATGTCTATAAAGGGTAATGTTTTATGTATTTTGAAGAGCGGAGAAGAGTCTTCGTCTGATATGTCCCGTCTAGTTGTAGCCAATATGCTATGCTATATAAAGGATGTAAGTTAATTATTATCAAATTTAACATAGCACAATTCGACTTGCTTTGGAACAAGTAATAGATTAATAAGACCAAAGATTGCCCGTTTTATGTGCTCAAAATGAATTATGTCTCATGTTTAACCACTATAAGAGCCAGCGGCAAAACCCTGAAGCACTGGCCGAGATGAAGCTGTTCTCGGCGCTTACACAAGCACTGAACGGCCGTTGACGCCCTGGAGCTCGCATCTCCGAAAACGTCTAAACAAATTGTAAAATAGGCGCTATGATTAAATACAAATCACATATTTCAGGTCTAAACAACTACAATCTCGTCTAAAAAAACTATTAAAACTACAGTTCGTGGTAGAACAAGTAGTATTCGCAAAAATTACGGTGGATTTGCTAGGCTGCCATGACGGTCACTTCAAGCGGAGTGATACAAACGGTGAAAAGGTAGGAGTGCTGTTATCACTAGAATATCGCACGGCTATCAGCCAATCAGATTCGAGAACCAGACAGAACTGTTGTATAAATAATTATATCATCCTTCTTATACCCTGTTCCCATATTTGTTAACCACTAGTAAGAATTACTTACTTTACTAACAAGTAAAGAATTTATTAGTTCTCACCACATAGTGCAGATAAATAATCTTGTGAATGACGAAATCAATCTTTGAGATGTCTCTGTTGGCATTGCAGCAGGCCTTCACAATAGAAACACAAATGTATTTTTTATATGAAACCATATGAAATAATAAGGTTAAATGGCTTTTTACATGGTACATACAGTAGCAGACAGCAAACTTCTTGCAATCTTACCTGAGGTGATCACTGTAAAAAATATTGTGTTCTGTGATACACGTAAAAGCTAATAAACTAACAACATTGAAGAAATAAAATGACATGTATTTATCAAATGTTTGGCTTTCTCTTAAAGGGATAGTTCATCCAAAAATAAACATTCTGTCATCATTTACTCACCCCCATGTCATTCCAAACCACTATTACTTTCTTTTTTCTGTGGGACATTAAAAAAGATATTTTGAAAAATATAGTCAATGGTAACCAAAATTGTTTGGGTACCAGCATTCTTCAAAATACATTCTTTCATGTTACGCAAAAGAAAAAAAGTCATTGTTGGTTTGGAAAAACATGAGGGTGAGTAAATGATGACAGAATTTTAATTTCAGGGGTGAACAATCCCTTTAATTTGACCATAGCTGAACCAAATTCATGTCACGGGACAGAACAGAGTCCATGTTGGCTTTTGACTACAAATAAGGTACTGTAAATGTCAGGTCTCCATTAGGAGCCAGTATTATCAAACCAGGATGGGCGATTTTCAAACGCTTTACCCGATTTGCTCTAATCCAGTGGGGGCTATAAGGGTTGGCTTTTATTATTTGAGCAAGTCAGGTAAAACAGCCATTTTGGATCTGGAGAGACATTGTTCTCAAAGGAATTGCCTAATGGAAATCAGATTAACCAGGAGACCTGTCTGTTAATGAAAGCACACCTCACAGTGACCGGGTACTATGTAAAAAGCCCTTAAATTTTTACTTATTTTGTCTTATGATATAATGTGGAAGAAAGGCACCTTGTAGATCATATGAAGGATCTGCACAAGTTTCTTCAGACGTCTTGGTATGTCCCAGTTTATAGGTCCAAATGCAATCAAGTCAATTAAAATAGCAGACTCTTTTTTAAATAAGTCCACCAAGTTCTTGAGACAATCATCAGGGAGCTTGGACCAGTACATCTCTGAGAATATAACAAAACAAAAATGCTTAGACAAAATAATATAAAATAATACACTTAGACAAAAATACTTATATAAATACAAGGACAACAACACAAAGGTTGAAATTGTCTTCCAGCTTTACCTAACACCTTGCGAGCAGCTGGATTCAACTGAAGGATTTTGGAGGCCAGTGCTCCAGTGAGCTCAGTTCTTTGTTGTTCCTGGAGTCCTCTGATGAGCTCCGGGAGGAGAAGGTAAAGTCTCAGAGCTTCAACACCAGTTGGATTTGGATTCAGAGATGGCAGCAGTTTCTGTTGAACCACCTTCACTACCTGAGTTACAAAAAACATCAACTGCATCTTATTGTTTAAAGTGGTATTATAATTTTTGTAAATGATGGATTTACTATTACCTCTGAGATCAACCTTTCATTGCTCGATAACTTTGCAAAGGATGTTTTAACCAGATCAAAATCCAACCCACAGTTCTCCACAGAAGTCTGATAATGTTCGTCACAACTACAAAGACAGAATGTTACATAAAATCTGTGATGGAAGGAATCATTTTAGGCACAAAAAGGTGATATTACTAGATTACAAGACTACCTAATTATGAGCTACCTTGTTTTGAGAAAACTTCCATTCAGAGAGGCAGCAGAGGAGAACACTGTGTTTATGTCCCTGTAAATAACAAAACAATACTTTAAAATCATCCTTTTATAGTCTATTAATATTCATTAGCATGCTTAGAATTTATTACCTCAAATTCCACTTATTATTTTATAAAAGATATTAAGAAAGAACATTTCAAAAGTGACATGGACATTTACTGTACATAAACTCATAAACATACTGCACATAAATTCTTAACAACAGCATGAAAAATTATGTCAATGACAGCAATGTGTGTAAAACTGAGACAAACTCACTTCGTAATGGCTTTCCATGAATTTGCATCACTTTCAGACATCCAGCAGTCAATCATTCTGTCATTTAATGTCAAAATCTCTCTGCTTGGATTGGATTTGGGCTTTTCTACCTCATTTCCAACTTCCTACAAAATACAAAAGAGTACAAAATAAGTACTCCATGCACTAATAGTTTAACTGTTTATTAATGAAAACTGTCTTACTTTTGAAAACAAGGCAAAGGAATGATTCCTCCCTGCGATGAGTTTTTCAAATGTATATTCATGATCACATTCTGTGTGCAACAAACATTTAGAGTTCTCAGCAACATCATGGATATAAAAAAACATTCATAACACAATAACCTACTGCTATAAGATCGTTTTTTCTACCGTTTGACAGATCTGCCGGTAAAGGCACAGACTGCTTGATCATTTCTCCATTTCCCAGCTGCCCTTGCATCCCACATCCAAATGAGTAGATCAGCTTTGACGATGAGACTGATACGAGTGTGTGACATCTTTATACAAGAAAAAATAAATTACTGAAATGAACATGAACCATAAAAAGACTTGTATTTGGGCTAATATTTATCTTAACCATGTGAGGAATTATCATTATATGCTGCATGAGAGCAAAAGAAGTTTGTGTGCATAAATAAATCTGCACTACTGCTCTGAAACACGGATTGCTTATGGAAAGTCTAGTTTACCTCCCACATGTGACCTGTGACACTTTAGATCCCCACAGTTCAGCAACCACCCGCGGATGATGTTCATCTTTAAACGAGTTGTGCCCAAGCTGACCAAAACCTCCGGATCCAAATGTGAATACTGTGCCACCCTGAAACATAAACTATTAATTCATTTGTCTGTCCAGTTTGTTGTGTGCTAAATATGGTATTATAATATGAATATATAAAATATTACAAAATAATACCTTTGATAGAGTGGCAGTGTGTTCCCCTCCACATGAGATGGACAAAGTTTTCTTTCGGTTCAGACTATTTATAATCGTTGGAACGTGTCTGTCTGTGGTGGAAAAACTTCATGCTTTGATATAGATTTGACACAGTCCCAGCTAACAGAATTTTGTTATAAGAATGTTCTCCAAATATTCAGTGTTGGTTCTGGGAATGTAAAAAATGTCCAGTTTTCTTGACATTAGAGGAACACGTTTTAAAGGTATGATGTTCCTCAAACGTTCTTTCAACTTAATTTTGATTTAAAATTTAACATTCTAGGAATGTTGATTTGTAACATTCCAAGAACATAAAAATGTCCAGTTTCCTTAATGTTAGTAGAATGTTATTTAAAGGTTAGTATGATGTTCCTGAAACATTCTTTCAATCATTCAAACACCTGCTGTGAACAAGTACTAAAAGAAAGAGAAATAAGAACACAAACTACGACTTTCTTCAGACACAGCCTTAGATGATCTGAAGATAAAAGACATTAAATCCCTGAAGATCTGATTAAACAACTCCACAAACAGCATTACCAGCTTCACTTATTACTAACCAGACTGACTTTATTTCTGTCACACGTCTACAGAAGTTCTTATTGAGAATTAACAGAGATTTAGATGTTGATGTAATAATGTCATCTAAACCTCTGTTAATTCTCAATAAGAACTTCTGTAGATGTGTGACAGAAATAAAGTCATATATTCTTTCAGTACTTGTTCACAGCAGGTGTTTGAATGACTGAAAGAATGTTTCAGGAACATCATACTAACCTTTAAATAACATTCTACTAACATTAAGGAAACTGGACATTTTTATGTTCTTGGAATGTTACAAATCAACGTTCCTAGAATGTTGAATTCTGAATCAAAATTAAGTTGAAAAAGCATTTTAGGAACGTCATACCTTTAAAAACGCTCCTCTAACATCAAGAAAACTGGAAATTTTTTACGTTCCCAGAACCAACACTGAATATTTAGAGAACGTTCTTATAACAAAATTATGTTAGCTGGGGTATTGCACTTTTATACTATTAGTGATTTAGTTTGTACATGATGAAGTATTCAGACCTGTAGTGTCTCCGAGGCCCAGCTGTCCAGCCGAGTTCTTTCCCCATCCGAACACGACTCCAGAGAGAGACAACACAAAGCTGTGGTCTCCTCCAGCGCTGATCTGAGCCAGAGGGATCCCATACAGACTCTTCACCTGTTGAGCTGACAGAGAGCCGGGATGTTCTTTCTTCAAACCCAGCTGACCGTGAGAGTTTTCACCCCATACAAACAACTGACCATCTGAAAGACCAACAACAGCTCTGCATATCTACACTCAAATGCTAATCAATTAATGTCAATCATAAGAGGTCAGAAGATTAAAACAAAACATCATGTGTTAGATGAAATGGTGGGGAATACCCTTGGTTAGTGCCATTGAATGCTGGTCTCCACATGTGATCTGAATCACCTGCCTGTTTTCCAGACCTTTGAGAGGCCTGCAGAGAAAAGACAATCTGTCAGATATATATATATTTGTTATTATCATTTAGGGTAATTTATACTGTTATCATGCCTACAAATTCACCTGCACACAGTATCTTTGTCCATAATGAGAACTCTTCCTCCATCAGCAAGAAGAACCGCACCAGCTCCTCCACAGACAATCGATCTGATTCTGTCATTCTTTTTTAGCTGTAGTTGCTCTAGAGTAAAACGTAAACATACAAATAGACACTTATATAATTATAATTAACATCATGCATTAGCCTATAGCAAAGTAGGCTAACACATGTACTATCAAATATAAATAGACTATATGAAAATAAAAGACTCGAGACGTTTATGTTAAGTATTATATAATGATGTCAACTTTATGAATGAAAAAAGTGTCATGTTGTGCATCATACTTAGTTTTCCATCGTGATTATAGTCTTCATCGCGCAATCTCAAGACCGAGACCTTCCCATTCCGGATAAATCCAACAAAACTCCTTCCAGCTGACATGTCCTGAACGGCTGATTTGGGACACATGGATCGTATTCCACATTTGCCATGTTTGACTTTGTCAGGCTGTAACAGACCGAAGCCCTCTTTGACCTGCGCTCCCCAGTAGCACAACATGTTCACTGACGGATGAAACCTTCAGACTCCAGCAATGTCTCGAAAACGAGAATGAAACTGATGGACTGTTAAGCATGTTCTCGACTATTTATTGAGTTTCCACGAAACGAAAGTAATCCGTGACATTCACAGTGTTGTTCCGAGTTTATAGCGAACGGAATGAATGGACGATGATCCACTGATGCCCCAGCTAACAGAATTTTGTTATAAGAACGTTCTCTAAATATTCAGTGTTGGTTCTGGGAACATTAAAAACGTCCAGTTTTCTTGACGTTACAGGAACGTTTTTATAATTCCTCAAACGTTCTTTCAACTTAATTTTGATTTAAAATTCAACATTTTAGGAACGTTGATTTGTAACATTCCAAGAACATAAAAATGTCCAGTTTCCTTAATGTTAATAGAATGTTATTTAAAGGTTAGTATGATGTTCCTGAAACATTCTTTCAATCATTCAAACACCTGCTGTGAACAAGCACTGAAAGAAAGAGAAATAAGAACACAAACTACAACTTTCTTCAGCCACAGTCTTAGATGAACTGAAGATAAAAGACATTCAATCTCTGAAGATCTGATTAAACAACTCCACAAACAGCATTACCAGCTTCACTTATTACTAACCAGACTGACTTTATTTCTGTCACACGTCTACAGAAGTTCTTATTGAGAACTGAGAACAGAAGTTTAGATGTTTCGTTTGAGGTCACCATCATGGAGGTTGGTGGTTGCTTTAGTTGAGCTCTTGACCCCTGACTATTATAGAGCTACTTCTTTATCAGTAATTGCAGGTGTTTTCAGAAAACATTCCTGCATTGATAAATGCAGATCAACCTGTTTTAATAACAAACAAATGACTGCATTAAAGTGGTTTAAACAACTGCTTTTTTTCTGTAATTGCAGCTTACGAAATTGAAATGCTGTGTCAAACTCAACCAATGTGAAAATTATCATTTGTAACACCATCACTGTTAACTTTTTGTTTAAAACATTGTTTTGTGTCATTTATACATTCACAGACATCAATATCTGGCATATGAAACACAACAATGGTGACATGCTTCATGCCAGCATACAAAACACATTCATGGTTCCCAGCATGCACTGCGACATGAATAAATTACGCAGCTGAATTTTTTTTTATTGTCATCATAGTTGAGGTTTGTATGATGAGTGCTGATGTCTAAGTGTGTCTTTTTTTTAATTTTTATTTTTTTTTATTAATCTTCTAAATAGTTTTGGACAATATTACACAAATCACAGTGTTAAAAAAGATTTCTATCACATCTGAATTTGTTATTTTCTTTTCACATAACACTTCAATACCAAAAGTAAAGAAAATTACAAAAAGCAGTTGTTTGTCTGTCTTTATCAATGCAGAAACATTTTCTAAAAACACCTGCAAACCTGGTTTCACAGACAGGGCTTAGCCTAAGCCAGGATTAGGCCTTAGTTCAATTAGGATATTTAAGTAGCTTTTATAAACATACACTTAAAAAAAAAAAAAAAAAAAAAAAAAAAACATTACTGGTGTGCATCTTGAGACAAAACAATGGCACTGACATATTTTCAGATATGTCAGTGCAAGTTGCTTTCAGTTAAAACAGCTCAAACATGCATTTTTAGTCTGGGACTAGCTTAAGCCTTGTCTGTGGTGATTGGTGTTTCCATTAGTTAGGCTCTTAACTCTTATAATATGTTTGTTTTCTCTGGCTGCTGTGACAGTGTTTGTAAACACATTTGCAGTAGTAAAGAAAGCTGAAATGAGATCAGGTGATGATAGTTAGCTATTGATGGTTTTATAATCATCATGAAGCAACCTGAATCACTGATGTCATTTGAATGTAATAATTGTGTTGTGCCCTTAACACATGTAAATTACAAACCCTGATTTACTGCAACATGCGATCACACTGTATTGCAAAAATCAGTTAAAGATTGAAGATTAAAAAATACCATGAACAGAAAGCTGTAAACAATGACAAACACAGATATGAGGAATCAGCGTATGAATCTTAACAATGATGACAACAAAATATTCAGACAATCAGATCAACTCTGGACATCACAAAATAAGCTACTAAAAGACAGAACAAAAACCACAGCAAAAAAATAAAAGCAAATAGTTAGAATTAAAGAAAATAATAGGATAATTCTGTTACGGAACACAGACTCACAACGGTGTAGAAATGAATATGAGAATTTATTGGACGTTGCAGGTAAAGTAAGCAGGCAGGTGAGCAGTCAAAGCAGCAATGCAGTATAATGAATGGAAATGACACTTCTTTGTTTTGCAGGTGATTTAAAGAAGTCGTGGACATGAGCAGCTGAGCACATGTGATGTGAGTGAAGCATAGAAGGAGTCCAGGGAAACGAAGACATGGAGAATAAGGAGAGATGATGGAACAATAACACATGAAGGCAAGTAGCACAGGAAAATAACTCTAACTCAACAACGAGACCAGACAATGTACCAGGGTGAAGTGTGTGCTTATATGCTGCAGTGATGATGAGGAGATGACAATCAGGTGTGGGTGATTAGTACTCTGGTGACAGTGATCTCTGTGACTGTGACTAATTTATTCATGCTGTGATGCATGCTGGGAGTTTTATACTATTGTTCCCAGCTTGCATTGCAGCATGACACTTTTGATTGTCACCATTGTTGAGATTTATGTGCGGATTCTTGATGTCTTTCTGGGTCAGTTTAGATTTAGTTTTTTATTGTTATTTTTATTTTATACACTACATGCTGTTAAATGTAATATTGAATCAGTGTTGGAGTTAATGAGATAATTAGGTGATAATGAGCATAATCACCAAAGGACAGAGAAACAACATGAAGTACTACTTCAGCCACAGCCTTAGATGAAATCAATTGAAAATAAAAGATATTAAATCTCTCAAGATCTGATTGAACAACTCCACAAACAGCATTACCAGCTTCATTTATTACTAACCAGACTGACTTTATTTCTCACATACATCTACAAAAGTTGTTATTAAGAATTACCAGAGGTTTAGATGTTGATGATTTGTTGAAAATAATATTTTCGTTTGATGTCACCATTATCGAGGTCAGTGTTTGCTCTAGTTGTGCAGTTTTACACTTGACTTTTTAAGCGTTAGCTTTTCTCTGGTTGCTGTAGCTGTTTGTTATGATATTAAAGGCAAGAAAAAATGTGATCAGCTGCTGTCTGCTGTTTGATGATCTAATGATTAGAGTTTTATAAGAACAAAATCTTAAGTTTGTGTTGGATCTCTTCTAGAAATACAACAACAAAACCAGAAAAGCTGACTGAGTTTTAAAACACAGTGTGCACACTGAAGAGTGTTCATTTCATCTGGGCTAAACCATGTGGAGCCTACATGGGTGTGCTGGCTGGGAGGCGTCCCGCCAGCGGGATTGTGACAGTTAAGAGGTTAAATTCCAAAATCATAGAACATGAATCTATGAGACAATCGGTTTTGTTTCGTTACAAGATTTCAATGACAGTCAGGTTTATTCAGTTACGAGATTTTAATGACGTCTGTTTTATTCGGTTATGAGATTTCAGTGGCAGCCGGTTTTGTCCAGTTACGTGATCTCAATGACGGTTAGTTTGTTTCTTTAAAAGATTTCAAAGACAATTGGTTTTGTTTTGTTACAATATTTCTATGATGGTTTGTTTTGTTTAGTTATGAGATCTCAATGACAGTCGGTTTTGTTCCTTTGTTCCTTTACGAGATCTCAAAGACAATCGGTTATGTTTCGTTACGGGATTTCAATGATGGTTGGTTTTGTTCCGTTACGAGACTTCAATAAAGGCCGGTTTTGTCCGGTTACGTGATCTCAATGACGGTTAGTTTGTTCCTTTACGAGATTTCAAAGACAATCGGTTTTGTTTCGTTACAAGATTTCAATGATGGTTGGTTTCGTCTGTTTTATTCGGTCAGTCATGAGATTTCAGTGACGGCGGTTTTGTCGATCACGTGATCTCAATGACGGTTAGTTTTGTTCCTTTACGAGATTTCAATGGCAGTCGGTTTTCAATATTGTCAGTCAGTTTTGTTCAGTTACGAGATCTTAATAACGGATGGTTTTGTTCCTTAACTAGATTTTAATGACAGTCAGGTTTATTCGGTTACGAGATTTTAATGACGTCTCTTTTATTCGGTCATGAGATTTCAGTGGCGCCCGGTTTTGTCCGGTTATATGATCTCAATGACAGTTAGCTTTGTTCAGTTACGAGATCTCAATGACAATCGATTTTCATTGCCAGTTGGTTTTGTTCCGTTATGAGATTTCAAAGACAGTCGGTTTTGTTCCTTTCTTCCTTTACGAGATTTCAAAGACAATCGGTTTTCAATATTGTCAGTCAGTTTTGTTCAGTTACGAGATCTTAATAACGGATGGTTTTGTTCCTTAACTAGATTTTAATGACAGTCAGGTTTATTCGGTTACAAGATTTTAATGACGTCTGTTTTATTCGGTTATGAGATTTCAGTGGCGGCGGTTTTGTCGGTTACGTGATCTCAATGACGGTTAGTTTGTTTCTTTACAAGATTTCAAAGACAATTGGTTTTGTTTTGTTACAATATTTCTATGATGGTTTGTTTTGTTTAGTTACGAGATCTCAATGACAATTGATTTTCAGTATCAGTTAGTTTTGTTCTGTTATGAGATTTCAAAGACAGTCGGTTTTGTTCCTTTGTTCCTTTACGAGATCTCAAAGACAATCGGTTATGTTTCGTTACAGGATTTCAATGATGGCTGGTTTTATTCGGTTATGAGATTTCAGAGGTGGACGGTTTTGTCCGTTACGTGATCTCAATGATGGTTAGTTTGTTCCTTTACAAGATTTTAAAGACAATCGGTTTTGTTTCGTTACAATATTTCTATGATGGTTGGCTTTGTTCTGTTACAAGGCTTCGATGAAGGCTGGGTTTTGTCTGGTTATGTGATCTCAATGACGGTTAGTTTTGTTCAGTTTCGAGATTTTAATGACGTCTGTTTTATTCGGTTATGAGATTTCAGTGGCAGCCGATTTTGTCCGGTTACGTGATCTCAATGACGGTTAGTTTGTTCCTTCACGAGATTTCAAAGACAATCGGTTTTGTTTCGTTACGAGATTTCAATGATGGTTGGTTTCGTCTGTTTTATTCGGTCGGTCATGAGATTTCAGTGACGGCCGGTTTTGTTCAGTTACGAGATCTCAATGACAATCGATTTTCATTGCCAGGTGGTTTTGTTCGGTTATGAGATTTTGAAAGACAGTCGGTTTTGTTCCTTTGTTCTTTACGAGATTTCAAAGACAATTGGTTTTGTTTAAATCCACGAGATTTCAATGATGGATGGTTTTGTTCCGTTAAGAGACTTCAATGACAGTCAGGTTTATTCGGTTGCGAAATTTTAATGACGTCTGTTTTATTCGGTTATGAAATTTCAGTGGCAGCCGGTTTTGTCCAGTTACGTGATCTCAATGACGGTTAGTTTGTTTCTTTAAAAGATTTCAAAGACAATTGGTTTTGTTTTGTTACAATATTTCTATGATGGTTTGTTTTGTTTAGTTATGAGATCTCAATGACAGTCGGTTTTGTTCCTTTGTTCCTTTACGAGATCTCAAAGACAATCGGTTATGTTTCGTTACGGGATTTCAATGATGGTTGGTTTTGTTCCGTTACGAGACTTCAATAAAGGCCGGTTTTGTCCGGTTACGTGATCTCAATGACGGTTAGTTTGTTCCTTTACGAGATTTCAAAGACAATCGGTTTCGTTTCGTTACAAGATTTCAATGATGGTTGGTTTCGTCTGTTTTATTCGGTCAGTCATGAGATTTCAGTGACGGCCGGTTTTGTCCGGTCACGTGATCTCAATGACGGTTAGTTTTGTTCCTTTACGAGATTTCAATGGCAGTCGGTTTTCAATATTGTCAGTCAGTTTTGTTCAGTTACGAGATCTTAATAACGGATGGTTTTGTTCCTTAACTAGATTTTAATGACAGTCAGGTTTATTCGGTTACGAGATTTTAATGACGTCTCTTTTATTCGGTCATGAGATTTCAGTGGCGCCCGGTTTTGTCCGGTTATATGATCTCAATGACAGTTAGCTTTGTTCAGTTACGAGATCTCAATGACAATCGATTTTCATTGCCAGTTGGTTTTGTTCCGTTATGAGATTTCAAAGACAGTCGGTTTTGTTCCTTTCTTCCTTTACGAGATTTCAAAGACAATCGGTTTTCAATATTGTCAGTCAGTTTTGTTCAGTTACGAGATCTTAATAACGGATGGTTTTGTTCCTTAACTAGATTTTAATGACAGTCAGGTTTATTCGGTTACAAGATTTTAATGACGTCTGTTTTATTCGGTTATGAGATTTCAGTGGCGGCCGGTTTTGTCCGGTTACGTGATCTCAATGACGGTTAGTTTGTTTCTTTACAAGATTTCAAAGACAATTGGTTTTGTTTTGTTACAATATTTCTATGATGGTTTGTTTTGTTTAGTTACGAGATCTCAATGACAATTGATTTTCAGTATCAGTTAGTTTTGTTCTGTTATGAGATTTCAAAGACAGTCGGTTTTGTTCCTTTGTTCCTTTACGAGATCTCAAAGACAATCGGTTATGTTTCGTTACAGGATTTCAATGATGGCTGGTTTTATTCGGTTATGAGATTTCAGAGGTGGACGGTTTTGTCCGGTTACGTGATCTCAATGATGGTTAGTTTGTTCCTTTACAAGATTTTAAAGACAATCGGTTTTGTTTCGTTACAATATTTCTATGATGGTTGGCTTTGTTCTGTTACAAGGCTTCAATGAAGGCTGGGTTTTGTCTGGTTATGTGATCTCAATGACGGTTAGTTTTGTTCAGTTTCGAGATTTTAATGACGTCTGTTTTATTCGGTTATGAGATTTCAGTGGCAGCCGATTTTGTCCGGTTACGTGATCTCAATGACGGTTAGTTTGTTCCTTCACGAGATTTCAAAGACAATCGGTTTTGTTTCGTTACGAGATTTCAATGATGGTTGGTTTCGTCTGTTTTATTCGGTCGGTCATGAGATTTCAGTGACGGCCGGTTTTGTTCAGTTACGAGATCTCAATGACAATCGATTTTCATTGCCAGGTGGTTTTGTCCGGTTATGAGATTTTGAAAGACAGTCGGTTTTGTTCCTTTGTTCTTTTACGAGATTTCAAAGACAATTGGTTTTGTTTCGTCACGAGATTTCAATGATGGATGGTTTTGTTCCGTTAAGAGACTTCAATGACAGTCAGGTTTATTCGGTTGCGAAATTTTAATGACGTCTGTTTTATTCGGTTATGAAATTTCAGTGGCAGCCGGTTTTGTCCGGTTACATGATCTCAATGACGGTCTCAATGACGGTTAGTTTGTTCCTTTACGAGATTTTAAAGACAATCGGTTTTGTTTCGTTACAATATTTCTATGATGGTTGGTTTCATTCCGTTACAAGACTTCAATGAAGGCCGGTTTTGTCTGGTTATGTGATCTCAATGACGGTTAGTTTTGTTCAGTTTTGAGATTTTAAATATGTCTGTTTTATTCGGTTATGAGATTTCAGTGGCGGCCGGTTTTGTCTGGTTATGTGATCTCAATGACGGTTAATTTTGTTCAGTTTCGAGATTTTAATGACGTCTGTTTTATTTTTTTATGAGATTTCAGCGGCGGCCGGTTTTGTTTAGTTACGAGATCTCAATGACAATCTATTTTCAGTATCAGTTGGTTTTGTTCTGTTATGAGATTTCAAAGACAGTCGGTTTTGTTCCTTTGTTCCTTTATGAGATCTCAAAGACAATCGGTTGTTTCGTTACGGGATTTCAATGATGGTTGGTTTTCTTCCGTTACGAGACTTCAGTGAAGGCTGGTTTTGTCTGGTTATGTGATCTCAATGACGGTTAGTTTTGTTCAGTTTCGAGATTTTAATGACGTCTGTTTTATTCGGTTATGAGATTTCAGTGGCAGCCGGTTTTGCCCGGTCACGTGATCTTAATAACGGTTTTGTTCCTTAACTAGATTTTAATGGCAGTCGGTTTTCAATATTGTCAGTCAATTTTGATCAGGTACGAGATCTTAATAACGGATGGTTTTGTTCCTTAACTAGATTTTAATGACAGTCAGGTTTATTCGGTTACGAGATTTTAATGACGTCTGTTTTATTCGGTCATGAGATTTCAGTGGCGGCCGGTTTTGTCCGGTTACATGATCTCAATGACGGTAAGCTTTGTTCAGTTACGAGATCTCAATGACAATTGATTTTCATTGCCAGTTGGTTTTGTTCCGTTATGAGATTTCAAAGACAGTCGGTTTTGTTCCTTTGTTCCCTTACGAGATTTCAAAGACAATCGGTTTTGTTCCGTTACGAAACTTCAATGAAGGCCGGTTTTGTCTGGTTATGTGATCTCAATGACGGTTAGTTTTGTTCCTTTACGAGATTTCAATGGCAGTCGGTTTTCAATATTGTCTGTCAGTTTTGTTCAGTTACGAGATCTTAATAACGGATGGTTTTGTTCCTTAACTAGATTTTAATGACAGTCAGGTTTATTCGGTTACGAGATTTTAATGACATCTGTTTTATTCGGTCATGAGATTTCAGTGGCAGCCGGTTTTGTCCGGTTACGTGATCTCAATGACGGTTAGTTTTGTTCCTTTACGAGATTTCAATGGCAGTCGGTTTTCAATATTGTCTGTCAGTTTTGTTCAGTTACGAGATCTTAATAACGGATGGTTTTGTTCCTTAACTAGATTTTAATGACAGTCAGGTTTATTCGGTTACGAGATTTTAATGACGTCTGTTTTATTCGGTCATGAGATTTCAGTGGCGGCCGGTTTTGTCCGGTTACATGATCTCAATGACGGTTAGCTTTGTTCAGTTACGAGATCTTAATGACAATTGATTTTCATTGCCAGTTGGTTTTGTTCCGTTATGAGATTTCAAAGACAGTCGGTTTTGTTGCTTTGTTCCCTTACGAGATTTCAAAGACAATCGGTTTTGTTTCGTTACAATATTTCTATGATGGTTGGTTTCGTTCCGTTATGAGACTTCAATGAAGGCCGGTTTTGTCTGGTTATGTGTTCTCAATGACGGTTAGTTTTGTTCAGTATTGAGATTTTAAATATGTCTGTTTTATTCAGTTATGAGATTTCAGTGGCAGGCGGTTTTTTCTGGTTACGTGATCTCAGTGACGGTTAGTTTGGTTTTTTACAAAATTTCAAAGACAATTGGTTTTGTTTCGTTACAATATTTCTATGATGGTTGGTTTCGTTCCATTACGAGACTTCAATGAAGCCCGGTTTTGTCTGGTTATGTGATCTCAATGACGGTTAATTTTTTTCAGTTTTGAGATTTTAAATATGTTTGTTTTATTCGGTTATGAGATTTCAGTGGCGGCCGGTTTTGTCTGGTCACGTGATCTCAATGACGGTTAGTTTGGTTTTTTACAAGATTTCAAAGACAATTGGTTTTGTTTCGTTACAATATTTCTATGATGGTTTGGTTTGTTTTGTTTAGTTACGAGATCTCAATGACAATCGATTTTCAGTATCAGTTGGCTTTGTTCTGTTATGAGATTTCAAAGACAGTCGGTTTTGTTCCTTTGTTCCTTTACGAGATCTCAAATACAATCAGTTATGTTTCATTACGGGATTTCAATGATGGTTGGTTTTCTTCCGTTACGAGACTTCAATGAAGGCTGGTTTTGTCTGGTTATGTGATCTCAATGACGGTTAGTTTTGTTCAGTTTCGAGATTTTAATGACGTCTGTTTTATTCGGTTATGAGATTTCAGTGGCAGCCGGTTTTGTCCGGTCACGTGATCTCAATGACGGTTAGTTTTGTTCCTTTACGAGATTTCAATGGCAGTCGGTTTTCAGTATTGTCAGTCAGTTTTGATCAGGTACGAGATCTTAATAACGGATGGTTTTGTTCCTTAACTAAATTTTAATGACAGTCAGGTTTATTCGGTTACGAGATTTTAATGACGTCTGTTTTATTCGGTCATGAGATTTCAGTGGCGGCTGGTTTTGTCCGGTTACATGATCTCAATGACGGTTAGTTTTGTTCAGTTACGAGATCTCAATGACAATTGATTTTCATTGCCAGTCGGTTTTGTTCCTTTGTTCCTTTACGAGATTTCAAAGACAATCGGTTTTGTTTCGTTACAATATTTCTATGATGGTTGGTTTCGTTCCGTTATGAGACTTCAATGAAGGCCGGTTTTGTCTGGTTATGTGTTCTCAATGACGGTTAGTTTTGTTCAGTATTGAGATTTTAAATATGTCTGTTTTATTCGGTTATGAGATTTCAGTGACGGCCGGTTTTGTCCAGTTACGTGATCTCAATGACGGTTAGTTTGTTCCTTTACGATATTTTAAAGACAATCGGTTTTGTTTCTTTACAAGATTTCTATGATAGTTGGCTTTGTTCTGTTACGAGACTTCAATGAAGGCCGGTTTTGTCTGGTTATGTGATCTCAATGACGGTTAGTTTTGTTCGGTTTCGAGATTTTAATGACGTCTGTTTTATTCGGTTATGAAATTTGAGTGGTGGCCGGTTTTGTCCGGTTACGTGATCTCAATGACGGTTAGTTTTGTTCAGTTACGAGATCTCAGTGACAATCGATTTTCATTGCCAGTTGGTTTTGTTCAGTTATGAGATTTCAAAGACAGTCGGTTTTGTTCCTTTGTTCTTTTACGAGATTTCAAAGACAATTGGTTTTGTTTCGTCACGAGATTTCAATGATGGATGGTTTTCTTCCGTTAAGAGACTTCAATGACAGTCAGGTTTATTCGTTTACGAGATTTTAATGACGTCTGTTTTATTCGGTTATGAGATTTCAGTGGCGGCCGGTTTTGTCCGGTTACATGATCTCAATGACGGTTAGCTTTGTTCAGTTACGAGATCTCAATGACAACCGATTTTCATTGCCAGTTGGTTTTGTTCGGATATGAGATTTCAAAGACAATCGTTTTGTTTCGTTACAATATTTCTATGATGGTTGGTTTCGTTCCGTTACAAGACTTCAATGAAGGCCGGTTTTGTCTGGTTATGTGATCTCAATGACGGTTAATTTTGTTCAGTCTTGAAATTGTAAATATGTCTGTTTCATTCGGTTATGAGATTTCAGTGGTGGCCGGTTTTGTCCGGTTACGTGATCTCAATGACGGTTAGTTTGTTTCTTTACAAGATTTCAAAGACAACTGGTTTTGTTTTGTTACAATATTTCTATGATGGTTTGTTTTGTTTAGTTACGAGTACTCAATGACAATCGATTTTCAGTATCAGTTGGTTTTGTTCTGTTATGAGATTTCAAAGACAGTCAGTTTTGTTCCTTTGTTCCTTTACGAGATCTCAAAGACAATCGGTTATGTTTCGTTACGGGATTTCAATGATGGCTGGTTTTATTCGGTTATGAGATTTCAGAGGCGGACGGTTTTGTCCGGTTACGTGATCTCAATGATGGTTAGTTTGTTCCTTTACAAGATTTTAAAGACAATCGGTTTTGTTTCGTTACAATTTTTCTATGATGGTTGGCTTTGTTCTCTTATGAGACTTCAATGAAGGCTGGTTTTGTCTGGTTATGTGATCTCAATGACGGTTAGTTTTGTTCAGTTTCGAGATTGTAATGATGTCTGTTTTATTCGGTCATGAGATTTCAGTGGCGGACGGTTTTGTCCGGTTACACGATCTCTATGACGGTTAGCTTTGATCAGTTACGAGATCTCATTGACAATCGATTTTCATTGCCAGTTGGTTTTGTTCGGTTATGAGATTTCAAAGACAGTCGGCTTTGTTCCTTTGTTCTTATACAAGATTTCAAAGACAATTGGTTTTGTTTTTCAATGATGGATGGATGGTTTTGTTCCATTAAGAGACTTCAATGACAGTCAGGTTTATTCAGTTACGAGATTTTAATGACGTCTGTTTTATTCGGTCATAAGATTTCAGTGGTGGATGGTTTTGTCTGGTTACATGATCTCTATGACGGTTAGCTTTGTTCAGTTATGAGATCTCAATGACAATCGATTTTTCATTGCTAGTTGGTTTTGTTTAGTTATGAGATTTCAAAGACAGTCGGTTTTGTTCCTTTGTTCCTTTACGAGATTTCAAAGACAATCGGTTTTGTTTCATCACAAGATTTCAATGATGGATGGTTTCGTTCCGTTAAGAGACTTCAATGACGGTCAGGTTTATTTGGTTACGAGATTTTAATGACGTCTGTTTTATTCGGTTATGAGATTTCAGTGGCGGCCGGTTTTGTCCGTTTACATGATCTCAATGACGGTTGGTTTTGTTACTTTACGAGATTTCAAAGACAAGTGGTTTTGTTTTGTTACAATATTTCTATGATGGTTTGGTTTGTTTAGTTACGAGATCTCAATGACAATCAATTTTCAGTGTCAGTTGGTTTTGTTCTGTTATGAGATTTCAAAGACAACTGGTTTTGTTTCGTTACGAGATTTCAATGATGGTTGGTTTCGTCTGTTTTATTCTGTCGGTCATGAGATTTCAGTGGCAGCCGGTTTTGTCCGGGTACGAGATCTCAATGACGCTTAGTTTTGTTCCTTTACGAGATTTCAATGGCAGTTGGTTTTCAATATTGTCAGTCAGTTTTGTTCAGTTACGAGATCTTAATAACCGATGGTTTTGTTCCTTAACTAGATTTTAATGACATTTGGTTTTGTTCAACTGCAAAGTCTCAGTGACAGTCAGTTTTGTTACATTAAGACAGGGGTGTCCAACCGAAATCAAACACACCTGAACCACTTAATCATGGTGTTCAGGGCTGATTGATAATTAAAGACAGGTGTGTTGGAGGCTATTTGGAACTGAAATCTGCTGGACGGTAGCCCTCCAAGAGCAGGGTTGGACACCCCTGCTCTATGAGGTGTCAATCACAGTGTAAAACATGACATTTCCTGTTGCCCGCAGGTGGCGCTATGACTGTAACTGAATATTTGCATGTAGATGTCTTCAGGCCAGGACTCTAATAAAACATGTGACGTTAGGGGCAGATTGGTCATTGTATGCCTGAGTTAAAACAATTTCCTTTTTCATGGTGAAACACCAAGTTTTGTCAGGCCGCCACAGACACGCCCTTCATTGAAAACTCAAGATCTTCGCAATTTAATGTTACAAAGGTCTTTAGATTAGACTGACCAAATATGATATTTGGTACACACATTGGTACACACATGTGTGTACCAAATTTCATATTTGTATGTGAAACTTGGCGCAAAGGGCACTTAATTGAAATTTTGTAGGTGGCGCTATCGACCCATTCTGACACATCTAATTCTGAAACCCTTATCAGACGTAAATTAATTGAAAATTTGTAGGTGGCGCTATTGAGCCATTCTGCCACACCTAATTCTGAAACCCAGACATAAATTTTCACTACTTCTGACACGTGTGCAAAGTTTAATGAGTTTTCAAGCATGTTTAGGCCCTCAAAAATGCAATTCATTTCAGAGAAGAATAATAATAGACCGAGTGATTACAATAGGGTCGCCACACTATCAGTGCTTGGATCCTAATAACTAAATAAAGTACTATATCATTTGTGATGTGAAACTAACTAACTACCTGCATGGTATGTGATGTAATGTGGGGATTATTTTTTGCCCCAGGGTTACACCCCTTATTTTCTGGGGTTTATTTTAACCCTTTATTCAGTACAGTTTATAGCAACTGTACTGGGGTGTTGGGCGGTATGTGATGTGCTGTATGGACTATTTTACACCAGGGTTACACCCCTTACATTCTGGGGTTTATTTTAACCCTTTAGACAGTACAGCTTATTGCGACTGTACTGGGGCGTTAGGACCCACTCAGGCCACAGGTTGATCAGACCCGCTAGCCTCTCTAACACCTCTTCCCACAGCTACCCATTATCCCAGGTGGTCTCCCATCCAGATATAGTCCGGGCTCAACCCTGCTTAGCTTCAGTGGGTGTGCAGGTGAAAGCTTCAGGTTGACCGCTGCATGGCTTCTTAAGCATCTTTCCAACCATAGACCCTCTTACGTAGCAAAAATATATGGGAATAGACTGCAAAATATAATGTGATATATTACATAATACATTTCCATATATGGGAAACTAGCGCTTATATTTCTCATTGTACTGCAATATATACATTGACCATGTATGGCTATATTGATACAATATTTAGACATGAAGACAAAATAGCATTATATGTAAAATTCATAAAGTTTTATCCTTTATTGTGCATATATATTGCACATACATGTTCTCAAATAAATATGAATATATATATATATATATATATATATAGTGTGTGTGTGTATATATATATATATATATATATACACACACATTCACGGAATGAGTTACAGCAGATTTCTAGTTTCCAGCATGCTTTGCTTCTGATTGTTAAATGTTGAAATTAAGTGTTTTGCTCAATATTAATATAGAGGGAGATCTGTTAGTGTTTATTGTTCTATTATTTTGGAATTTAAAATGGTTTCTGGTATGACTGAGTTTTTGGGGTTACCATTGTGCTGAAGAGTAGAGCCTGTGGTTAGGCTGAAGACATCAAAGATGTTTTTGACTTAACAGATTGACTTTTTTTTCAGTCACCATTATGGTGGTCAATATTTGCTTTAGTTGTGCAGTTTGATGACTTTTTAATGTTAGTAACTCATCATATGAATCTCTTTATATTTGTTGTATGGTTGTCTGTTGTTGAGTGTGTGTGATAGTGGTTGAGCACCTGCAGTATCTGTCAGTGCATCCCCAGGTAGCAACTTTGTGAAATGATGGCACTTGGGCGGACCGCTCCTGTTTGCCATATCTGGGCCACAAGCAGGCCATAGCAATGCCACATGTCATCCAAGAATCTGAGCTAAAAAAAAATTATATATTATTTATAGAATCATCTCAGCATTAAGAAGCCTGTTAACAAGCAGAATCACTGAAGGAAAGAAGAAAACAAAAGAGACAAACAGAAACAAGAGCAACAACTGTCTTCAGCCACAGCTTTAGATGAAATCAACTGAAGATAAAAGACATTAAATCTCTCAAGATCTGATTAAACAACTCCACAAACAGCTTTACCAGCTTAACTTATTACTAACCACTGACTTTATTTCTGTTCGACATCTACAGAAGTTCTTATTGAGAATGTAACATTTTTTTTTTTTTTTTCATTTGAAGTTACCATAATGGTGATTAGTTTCCATTAGTTGGGCTCTTAACTCTTATATGTTTGACTTCTCTGACAGTGTGTTTGTCAAACACATTTGCAGTAGCAAAAACAAAACAAAACAACAACGACTGATGGTTTTATAATTATCACGAAATAACCTGAATCACTGATGTCATTTCTATCTAATAATTGTGTTGTGCAGTTAATACATTTATATTGTGTACATTTATCCTGCATTACTACAACATGAGACCATGTTGTATTACAGAAATCAGCTATAAGATAAAAAATTATTCCATGATGACACACAAAGACATCAAGAATCAGCACATGAATCTCAGCAATGGTGACAATCAAAAGTGTCATGCTGCAATGCATGCTGGAAACAATAGTTGCATGCTGGGAACTCCTTTATGAATAATTATGCCACTGAATTGTCCTATTATTTTCTTTAATTCTAACTATTTGCTTTTATTTTTTACTGTTTTTTTATGTATATCTTCTGTCTTTTTGTAGCTTTTTGTGATGTCCAGAGTTAATCTGATTGTGTAAGTATTTTGTTGTCACCATTGTTGAGATTCATACGCTGATTGTTCATATCTGTCTTTGTCATTGTACTTTATTGTTTTCTAATGTTTACATGTTTTTTTTTTTTTTGGTCTTTAGTTTTAAATGTATAAACGACACAACACAATTATTACACTCAAATGATATCAGTGATTCGGCTATTTCACAGCAATTATAAAAATATCATCACCTGATCTCATTTTAGCTTTCTTTGCTACTGCAAATGTTTTTGACAAACACTTCTAATAATATATAAAGAGTTTGTGGCTTAGATAAGGTCCAGTTCTGGTTTATTTTTTTGCTCTTGGCTGACATGTGGCTCAGATCCGGTAAACAGGAGCAATCCACCCAAGTGCCATCATTCCACGCCACATGTGGCCCAGATCATCATACCACGCATGGCAGATGTGGGCCGGATTTGGGCCGGCATAAAGTTGCTATCTGGTGTGAAACCATTTCAGACTTGAATTTATCAACATACCGCCAGAAACTGATCGAAATGGAGAGGGCTCGACCATTGTACGGTTCTTATGGTTACCTTATATTGTTTTAGGCTCATAAGTTTATTCTCATAACTCTTTTCCATCATATATAATTTTTTTATATATTTGTATAGTCATGAAGCCATACAAGTGGCTGAGAGAGAAGGTGGACAGCAAGTGCAACAATTTTCCTCAGTGAAAACACCTGTATGTCTCATGTCACTTGATAATTATAAGCTCTAAGGTTGATGAAAGTGAATAATGCTTCAGTATGTCAGCTATGATTAATACTCCCTTCTGTATGGCATTTACTAGCCTATCTGTACAACTATGCAGAAACCCTGTGGATCAAGCCCAGACACATACTAATATGTTTTAGTTTTAGAAATAGGCCTATGCATACATGAAATCTACATCTATAGACATATAATGCCAAATTTACACTTTTAAATATTTCTTTTTCAATTATACATTTAATCTAGTCCAGGACTTCATTAATAGTGATTATTAACTTTCAAATGCTTAAATAATTAAACAATTTTTATTTTCATTATATTGTTTATGCTTACTGAAGGTATTTGTGCATTTTTAACCTGTTTTCTATTGTTTATTGTGTCTTAAATTGCAGCAAACTGTAGATTTTTAAAAATTATTTCGGAAGCAATACATTATTCACGATTGTGCCATTTGATGCACAGAAATGTTTATCTAAGGATGCCATTAAAAATTACACACCATTTTAAAAGACCTAGAGGTGCATATTTACATGTACGTTTGGCAGAAAAACAACATGCAGCTTGTATTAAGGCCAGTAGAAACAATCTAAAACTTTCCCTGAAACCACATGTGTACTTTGATTCATCAGTGATGACTGTTCAGCGTCTATCTGATGTCAGGAATGATAACGCAACGTGTGCGGTCTTGTTTGGAATGATAAGGTCTTTACTCGAAAGGGAATTATTTGAAAAGTTTATTTTTGATTATTGTATGATTATTTTACATATAAATAGACTTTAAAAATTGGCATAGTTCTGACAGTAAAAGAAAGAAAAAAATCTCCTTAAACCCAGAAACATTTCCGAAAGTATACTTTGGAATGCTAACATGCAAGCTTTCAAAAACATTTCATGTCAACCAGCTGGTGAAGACAGGTGTGACTACAATTAACACTGACCGTTCAACTGAGATCCACGGTTACATGCAACATGCTCAGAAAGAAAGCAAAAATGATAGTTTAGTATAAGAATAGAAGTCTATACCATCACTGTTCCACTAAATAATACGCCCAGAAGCGAACCCTTAAAATTTGTAAATGCAAGTGTATATTGCCTTTTATAGTTTCTCCTATTTACTTATTTGCTGCTTTCTTAAATCATTTATTTCTGGTCTCGAACCTTTAGTTGTCAACAGGAACTACTGCTATTTATTATATGCATTATTGTGCAATAATTTTTGTGTTATTTTAAGTGTTAAAAAGTATCAAGAAAAGTTCAAGTATCAAGTCACATTTAGAAATGGCATCGCACTGATCCTAACATGTTAAACAAGTCAAAGGTGTGATGACTCTTTCATGTTTTATGTTCATCTCTGATTTCGTCCAGTTTCAGTGAAATTGTGTAGGCCTCTGGTCAGGGTTGGTGCTTTGCCTTAACTTGACTTTATGTGAAATTTTCTACCCTGTAGCTAAGGGGAATTTCGTTTTTAAATTTTGCTTGTCATTCCTTTACAGTAAATCAAGTACTATACAACGAGTTGGTAAAAATAAAGGTTAAATCTGGCCGTTAAGCACTAAGAAGAAAAAAGCAAAGGCAAAAGAAGAAAGATAACTTTACTTTGCTCTTTAGTCAGGCACTGTTACTTTCACAATGTTGTCTGAAAATTTTTTGATTGAAGCTTCCAATCAAGTTTGCTTACTGAGACCTCAAGGCATTGAAGAAAACTGACATTATTATCTGTCTGACATGTTCAAACACACTATTTCAGCACTTGCATGAAAAACAGTCATAAATACAAAACCTTTTTAATGAATTTGAATACATTCTTATAATATAGCCTATTACACAGTATAATATATTTATAAAATTCATATTTCTGTTAATAGGAGACTGGAAGAAAAGCAATTAAATGCAGGTTCAATGGCTACATGATATCTAAAGCTTATGTCTTACCATTCATATTAACTGATATTCATATACTGCAAGACAGACAGAGTAAGAAGTAAAATATGTAAGAAGTAATCTCAATGTTTTCCTTTTTATTCTTTGTGGGTAAAAAAGCTCAGTGTTTTCCAGAAGCACAGACATATTGAAATTTGTACAGAAAATGTAATTAATTTTTTTTGTGCAAATTTCTATATTTCTGTGACTCTAACAATTTCCTTAGAATTAATGCTAATTCTAAGGTCAACAGAAAATGTAACATTTCTTATAATAACATTATATTTCTTTACTCAAAGATTTACTAATGAAATCTGAATATTTAATCTGTAAATCAATAACCATGAGTCACACCAGAACATGTCAAGCATGTATCAAGAGGTAGATGCTGTATATGAATGACTGATAAAATGCCTCCATGGTGAATCACTGAGGTGTTGATTCATTCCTTCACACCTGTTCAAAAGAGAGAGAGAGACCCAAATGGATGATCATGATGATCTCACTGTGTTTCTGTATCACACTGGATGGCAGGTGTGCGTGATCTGAGATTTTAAATTCAAGATTTCCCCCATCAATGAATCAGTGTGCATTTTCTGTCTCATCAGGGACAAGCAGAATATGTCTGATTCTGAACATCCTCTCAAACAAGCATCAACATCCAGCTAAAACCATTTAATATCCAGTCAAAAATCATTTTAGCCACATCATTTTTTTATGGTTTGGCATTTTTACTCCAGTTTGTGATGACTATTTGCATTCCAGCTGCACAAATGGTCATCATTACTGCCAAGCATTTGGATGCTCAGTGAGGAATTTGAAGGGACATCATGATTTTTCTATTGCAAGAGATAATTCCCATGATCCCTGCCAATATATGCATGTCATATTGTAAACTACCAATAGCTATGGAATGCAGTGGAAGCAAGACTCATATAGAACAAGTTGTGATCTATCCTCAAGCCATAAATTTACCATCAAAATTCCACTTAAAGAACGTTCTCCTAGGCGATTTACAGTACCTGGGCCATAATGATTTTTGTTACCTGTTTTCGCAAATAAAAGTGCCTCAGGGGTCTCATGATGTGACAGCCCCCCTCGTCTTGTCAAAACTCGCCTGTAAGTGGCTGTAGGTCAGAAAAACTGATACAGTGCATGTAAAGGGGTACAAAGCATGCATGCCGGGTCCTGGATTACTCATCACATCTGAACGTGCCTGCTCGTAAATATAATCGCTTTTTGGAGCACATCTTTATACAGAAGAACAGGGGCACAACAAGAAGACTATACTCATTTCTTCTAAACAAGAGTCAAGGTGAGTTTTAACATGGCCTTTTAAATGAAACCTTGTTGTTGTGCTATACTGAGTGTATTGTTTAGTTTTATGACTGAACCTGAACTGTTTTGAGGTGCAAGTTCAAGTTTATGTGTTCACGGATGGGAAAAGTCTGTCAGGTTGTTGTTCTGAGTTCTTCAGCTGTTCTAGGAACAGCCAAACTGCTCATTCATTAATGAAAACTTGGCAATGAAAGGGTGAAATTTTTGGCACATTGTCAGGCTTACAACTGAAATATTCAAAGAAAAAAAATCTATGAAATAATCCATTACAGAAAAAAAAAACTATAAGACTTTAAACTGTTTGTTTCCATATGTTTGATATATAAAAATTAAATTTTTATTCATCTTGAATGAATCCTCTCAAAACCAATTATGTGTAGACTTAAAAATAAAGGTTCTTTATTGGCAGCATCCATGGAATATTTCCATTGCACAAAAGGTTCTTTATAATGGAAAAAAGGTTCTTTAGATTATGTAAATGCTCTTCACAATAAGAATTTTTTTTGTTTGTTTTGTTATTTTAAGAACTTTCACTGAAAGGTTCTTTGGGGAACCAAAAATAGTTCTAAGAATAACATTCTTAGAAAAAAGGTTTAATGGGGTTCTCTACAGAATCCTTGGGTTCTTGACTCAATTTTAGAGAGCCCTTAATACTTTAATGTTTAATGGGTTATTTTATTTTTTCTACAGATAAGGTTTACAAGCTGTTGAATTCAAAAAATATATTTAAAATTAGAAATGAATTAAAACTAAACTAAAATTAATTAATTCAAACTAAATCCATAAAATGATGGAAACCCTAAAAGGTTCTATATATGAAGCACCTGACATAAACCCTTTAAGGTTCTATAGATAGAACCGTTTCTTCTAAGAGTGTGTGGCATCATTGTGGAAACACCTTTTTGGAACCTTTATTTGTAAGAGTGTAGCTTACATCATTAAACACTGAAAGTATCTTATCTGTAAAGAAAAAATCTCTTGTAAGTATTCATTTGTGGTCATGAGCTTATTGTGTTTAGATGTATAGTTTTGATCAAACCATGGCAGAAAAAATGTCAGGCAACCACAAACGCATTTTAGAACAAGCATAGACACACACATATATAATCAACATGAGTTTATGTATGCAGCATGGGTTTAATAGCTGTAATTTAGTTGTATAACAGATTCATGGCTGCAGCTGTCTTTCACTCTGCTATTCATAAACGACTCATTATCCAGAGTAATTTCAGGATGTAGAGCAAATCTGAAAGTGAAGGAATGGCAGGTAGTGGACAGATCATTACTGTTTTGCAGCTGTAATGATGACTATTACACAGCAATGGTGATGATAAACATTGCTTTGAAAAGGTGGCATAAGCAGAGGTGCTAAAGGTATAGAATGGTGATAGATGAATGCATGGATGGATGGAAGAACATCAATGGACAGAATGGAAAATGCTCAGTTCCGGAAAATATGTCATTTTAATTTGTATTTATTCAAAGATTTTCATTTTAAGATTTATATGTATATTAAAATTACATAATTATAATCTTTTATTTATACATACATACTAAAATATACTGTTTGTTACGTGGTCTCTTATATGGGTGATATGGGATATTGCCATTTTACAATCAAAATTAAACATATTAGAGATGGGAAACTGCTTAATATTTATTTATGTTTTAATTTATTTTTATTTGATTGTTTTTTATTTTCATTTATTTATTTTATTATTATTTTTATTTACCCATTCATTGACTGTATCAGTGAGTTTTGTTGCATTTTATTTACTTTTTATTTAGTTTTGTTACTTTCAGTTTATTGCTGACATTATTTCAATTTCATTCTCTAAACCTGCTGTCAGGGAATATTCTGAAACATTTAAAAACGTACAAAAATGTACATTTAAACTCACTTTTCTAACAAAAAATAAATTGAAACTAAATAAATTGAAGCTAATTATTATTGTTATTATTTACTAATATATTATTATTATTATTCTTTTTGCTATTGAAAAGTTGTTGGGGTGCTTCAAAAGCCCTAAGAACCTAAGGAGACTGATTTTGTAACTTTTAAGTATCACCAAGACTTCTAAAGCATTTAAGAAATAAAATACCTAATCATGGAGATGACCTTTGACAGTAAACACAGAAATAACTGAATTCAAACCCTACATACTGTAAGCTATTATGTGTCAGGTGTGGAGAGTATAGCTGCTGCCCTCAGGAGAACTTCAGGTTTAAACTTGTTGTAATCAGAAGGCTTGAAATTCAATCTGAAAAATCTTTTGATAAGATGTGCTGTGATTGAACTTGAACTGAAAATCATCAGTGTGCTGATACAGGACAGACCATTTGACATGAGATGGTAAATTACAACGAGTGGTAAGTGTCAATTTGTTCTGAGCAGATACAGGATAAAGTCTGATGTTTTCTGATGAATTTTTTTGGTTTCACAAATGTGCTTTTGTACTATATGTTATTTCAATACTAATTTATGTATTTGCAGAGCACCTTCGGTTCAGCAAAAAACATTTTGGCTGTATAGGGTTGAGTAGAGTTGTTATTTGGTTCTTATCTGGTTAAATTATAGGTTGCTAAATCAGTGTTAGTGTCTAGGTTCTTAAAGCCTAGAAAAAAAAGGCATTAAACTCTTTGTGGTTCTGATTGTAACCTTTTTCTTTTTTTTTTTACACAAATTGAAGGTGCGGGCCAGAAGTTTAAAGTTTTACTAGAAGCTAAAATGATACTTTAATGTACTGTAAATCAATTTCTCAAACACTAAGAATATGCAGGTGCATCTCAATAAATTAGAATGTTGTGGAAAAGTTCATTTATTTCAGTAATTCAACTCAAATTGTGGAACTCGTGTATTAAATAAATTCAATGCACACAGACTGAAGTACTTTAAGTCTTTGGTTCTTTTAATTGTGATGATTTTGGCTCACATTGAACAAAAACCCACTAATTCACTATCTCAATAAATTAGAATACTTCATAAGATCAATAAAAAAAAGGATATTTTAAACAGAAATGTCAGGCTTCTGAAAAGTATGTTCATTTCTATGCACTCAATACTTGGTTGGGCCTCCTTTTGCATGAATTACTGCATCAATGCGGCGAGACATGGAGACAATCAGCCTGTGGCACTGCTCAGGTGTAATGGAAGCCCAGGTTGCTTTGATAGCGGCCTTCAGGTCATCTGCATTGTTGGGTCTGGTGTCTCTCATCTTCCTCTTTACAATACCCCATAGATTCTCTATGGGGTTCAGGTCAGGCGAGTTTGCTGGCCAATCAAGCACAGTAACACCATGGTCATTGAACCAGCTTTTGGTACCTTTGGCAGTGTGGGCAGGTGCCAAATCCTGCTGGAAAATGAAATCAGCATCTCCATAAAGCTTGTCAGCAGAAGGAAGCATGAAATGCTCTAAAATTTCCTGGTAGATGGCTGTGTTGACTGTGGACTTAAGAAAACACAGTGGACCAACACCAGCAGATGACATGGCAGCCCAAATCATCACTGACTGTGGAAACTTAACACTGGACTTCAAGCAACATAGTTTCTGTGCCTCTCAACTCTTCCTCCAGACTCTGGGACCTTGATTTCCAAATGAAATGCAAAATTAACTTTCATCTGAAAAGAGGACTTTGGACCACTGAGCAACTGAGCCCCGGTAAGACGCTTCTGACGTTGTCTTTGGTTCAGAAGTGGCTTGGTACGTGGAATGTGACAGTTGTAGCCCATTTCCTGAAGACGTCTGTGTGCGGTGGCTCTTGATGCACTGACTCCAGCTTCAATCCACTCCTTTTGAAGCTCTCCTAAGTTCTTCAATCGGCTTCGCCTGACAATCTTCTCATGCCTGCGGTCATTCCTTTCACTTGTACACCTTTTCCTACCACACTTTTTCCTTCCAGTCAACTTTCCATGAATATGCTTTGGCACAGCACTCTGTGAACAGCCAGCTCTTTCAGCAATGACCCTCTGTGGCTTACCCTCATTGTAGAGGGTCTTGATGATCGTCTTCTGGACAACTGTCAAGTCAGCAGACTTCCCCATGACTGCTGTTGGGATTACTGACCTAAACCCAGTATTTATACCCTGAGAATGGTAATTTAATTAAATATTCTAATAAATTGAGATATTGACTTTTTGATTTTGATGAGCAGCAAGCTGTAATCATCAAAATGAAAACAAAAAAGGCTGGAAATATTTAACTTTATGTCTAATAAATCTAGAATATATTCAAGTTTTACTTTTTGAATTAAATTACAGGGAAAAAAAATAACTTTTTCATGATATTCTAATTTATTGAGATGCACCTGTATGTCTGAAATCATGATGCATTTGGAATAGCAGTCCCTTGTTGCTCGTTTTCTCCTTTGCTTGTATTCTTTCAGAAGCATTTTGTGTTAATGATGTTAATCTATGGCACCAACATGCTAACAAAATGTAAAGAAAAAAAAATGGATGTCTTATTTTATTGATGAGGGTAACTTTGCTTTACAGTAGTTAACATGGAATGGACAAGCTAACCACAACCAAGATTGTCAAAGTAGAGGGGGGATCTGGGGGATCTGGAAAAGGTGAGTGTGGAAAACACTTTTATCACTAATAGAATTAAAAGAGCTATATGTAGAATTCCGAAAAACTCGTTATTAGCGACACCCGGTGGCCGTTAAGTGAAACTGAAGCCAGCAACTTATTGGTCGTGCTTGCACTCGTGCGCACGTAACATACACTGTTAGACCCTGCCAGGCTTTTTTACAGTAAAATACTGGCAACACTGTTGCCAGTTATTTACTGTAAACTACAGTATGTTACTGTAAAGATAACCATTCACTAAATTAAAACTCGAGTTACCTCATTTCATTTGCAGAAACGGACTGTCTTTAATTGTCTGACTGCCATTTAAATTTATAAACTAATATTTATATAATGCTAATAATGTGAGCATTTATTATTGTAAAGTTATTTCATTAGAGTTCTTAGAGTTCACTAAAACATCTTAAATAAAGAGATTTTCACTGCATCAGCAACTACACAGTCACTATCTGTTAAATAAAGCAACAAACAGCATATCATCAACAGTTCTTGATCTTCTCCTGAAGTTAAGCAGGCTCTACTTTTCAGCAGAATGGTGACCCACAAAACTCAATTTTACGGTAAACTACTGGCAACAGTGTTGCCAGTATACAACTGTTTTTTTAACTTACAGTTTGTAATACATCAGTTAAAATACATTTTCTGGGTGTGTCATTTTATGTTGCACCTTTAACCCTTTCAACCCCACAGGAACATCCTCTAGTGTCCACAATGCATAGAGTAAAAGTAACATTGATGCTGTGTTGCAGTGAGATAATTAAGTGAATGTGTAAGTGATGATCGAGCATTAATGATGAACACCTGCTGTTAACAAGCAGAATCACTAAAGAGAAGAGGAGGAACAACAAGAACAGAAAAAAAGAGATGAGCAGAAACACAAGAACTACAACTGTCTTCCAGCCATTATTACACGTATTACTAACCACTTTTACTTTATTTCTACAGAAGATCTTATTGAGAATTAACAGAAGTTTAGATGTTGATGTTTAATTGAAAATGTTTGGTTTGATGTCACCATTAAGGAGATCAGCGTTTGCTTTAGTTGAGATCTTGACCCTTGACTTTTTAATATCATTTTTTTCCTCCTAATTGTACTATGCTGGCACCCAGCATGCATTGCGACATTTAAACTTTTAAATATCACCATTGTTGAGATTCATATGCTGATTGTTGATGTTTGTGTGTGTCTAAGTCATGCAGTGTCTTATGCACTACATGACTTTAATATTCTTCAAAATAACCGATTACTGAAACATTGCTGGATCTCATGCTTTTAAATCACAGACTTAGTATAATCAAATATAAAATACCCATGAAATCAAAGATTAGACACAGAAAGAGATCAGTGAATTAGACAAGTCCAAGATGATTACAACTTCACAACAGCCAAAAACACCATATCAATTTCCTGTTGGCTTTTTCTTGCCATAACAGATGTGTTTTATAAACACTCAGTTACAGCAGGCAGAGAAAACTAATGTCAAAGAGTCAATAGCCCAACTAAAGCAAACACTAGTCACCACGATGGTGACTACAAACTTTTAATTCTCAACAAGAACGTCTGTACATGTATGAAAGAAATAATGTCAAACTGGTTTGTGAACTTGTTTCACACACAGTGTGGCTGAAGTCAGTTTGTGTTTCTGCTTGTCTCCTCTTTTTTCTGTTCTTGTTTCTCTGTCCTTCAGTGATTCTACTTATTAGGTGTTCATCAGTGTCTGAATTCACTCTCTTCTTTTCAATTACTCTGTCAAGTGTACTATATTAGTGAACTAATGTAGGGAATAGTGAATGAGGGTATATGGTGTGACTTAGAACACAGCCTCTGAGTGTCGACTTTGAGCGATGTTAACTCTCAGTATATTCCTGTAGGCTACTTTCTCGAAAATGACAAATATTACCCAGAATGCATTCTTTCCTACAGTATATTTCTGTTTTGATGGAAAATGGTTTGTTACTGTCAGAATTTGGTCATATTTTTACAGCAAGGTTTAACAGTGTACATAAGACTGAAAGTGATTCAAGGCCTGGATATACTCACGGCTAAGTTCTTTTTCATTCTTCGCTTAGAAGTAAAAAAAAGTTGGAAATATCTTAGATGCAATATACTGTTAATGAACATACCGGCGTCATCCACACTGCATCCACACGACGTTTAGATGAAAATGAAAATATGTTCTGCGTGCTTTTCAACATGTTTGAGACTGTAGACTATACAGATCTGGCTATGTGAGATTATAGTTTGAATCCCTTTTCTTTGCATGACACATTGACATTAGTACAGACCTCATGAGTATGAGTATGAGGTAACACAGCTCTGTTTATCATATTAGATACATTTGAGAGTGTTGAAAATTATGTTATAACGTTACTCTGTGCGTTCGCTGTGAGACACTTGTTTGAGACACACAGCAGTAAGATAGATCGATTTTAGAATAACATATTAAATGCTAGATGGCTTCTGTTGATAAATGGCATGAAATTAATTTGAAAACATATTGTATGATGGATAAAATTCTGTATTACTGTTACTAAAAATAAAGCTGCATCTGATTATGCTATGTTAGCTACTTCACAAAATAGTGTTTTTCTCTGAGGCATGGTAAAGCATGGTACTCGCAAAAAATCAAGAAAATTAGATTTAAACAATAAGACTAAATGTGTTGAGCTATATAACAACAGTTAGTTTTCTGTCTATAAATGTAACCAAACAGTTGTTACCTTGTCTATTAAAACATGTAATATATTAAAGCGTCTTTGGTGTTTCTATGGTTTCTACAAAATAAAACCGGAAACAGAGGGTAACGCGGGTATGACGCAATTGACAGGTGACTCCTCACACGTCCCGGAGCCTTGGTTAAAATTGCAATTTTCTCACGATTTACAAATAGTTGCAAACATTTGGGATATTGTAAGTACTCAAGTGAACAAAATATATAACACTGGCCTAGTGGTTTTTGGATATTTTACTGCAAAAATCTTACATATTGCATCTTTAATGCATGAAAATTACATATTAACAAAGTAATCTGGCACAACCATAGTAAAACTGGATATATGATATATACAGGCTATAATTTAAATTCAGTTGTCTCTGAATAATCTCAAAAATTACAGAAATCCAGAAGCATACAGAAACTGTAACGACCACAAGACTGACATCTCTACCCCCAAGTATGTTTAAACTGCAATTTGATATTACATTACATTAAAAACCATTGATTGCACCATTCTCTCAATTGTAGAACAGTTCAAACTTCTGCCCTGCTGAATGTTATTTGGTGTCTCCCCACTAGAGGGAAACAGCAGCTCCGTGAGCAGCCAACAGGTACTGACCTCCACAGTGAACAGCTCCGGCTCTGGAGGAGCTTCAGGAGGAGCTGTTCTGCTGGAGAAGAAGATCATCTCCCAGACAAGTGCTGAAGGGGGCGCTTCCAGAAGTTATGTCATATCCTGTGAGTCCAAAAATCATCCAGCTTCAACCATCTATGCATGAAATGTACAGGAAATTGATTAAATTAACACTTATTTTAAGCAATATTTACTCCAAATTCATGAAAGAAATTTTAAAACAATATTTTTTTATTCTTATTATTCATTTATTGACAAGGCTTCTTCTAGTATATTTTGGAATTGACATAAAGGTTCTGGTTATTAGCCACAATAATCCTCTTCCCTGCTGAATGTTATTTGGTTTCTCCCCATATATATATATATATATTGGAATATCTGTAGTATTTATTGCCCACTTATTTAAGTTGCTTTTTCTTCTCTCCAGCCTCCTCATCTGGAAGTTCAGCCAGTAGCAGTTCAGGAGCAGGATCTGTGATCAGTGGATTTGACGGAATATCTCGTGAAATCAGTGTAACCGGTCCGATTAGTAGTTCTACGGTTAAAAGCTCTAGTTCTGTGGTTAAAAGCTCTAGCGGTGTCTCTACCTCCATCACAACAGTTGGCAGTTCCTCAGCAACAGGTGGAGACCTTTCTTCAGGATTTGGGTCCGGCTCGTCCTCTGAGTTTGTGTCTGGTTCTTCAGGCGGTTGTGTTAGTGTTTCTGGAGGTAGTATGAACATCTCCAGAAGTGGAGGAGGTGGTTCTGGCTCCTCTGCAGTCATGTCTGCCGGAGGAGCTTCCAGCTCCATGACTGTCACCAAGTTCAGCTCCTCGTCCCCTAGTGGAACAAGGAAAGGTTTGAGTTACAGCACAGTCCCTACTGAGAGAAAGACCAGTCTGAACCCTTACACTGGAGGATATGAGGGTAAGTGAGAGATCATGACCTCTGACCTTTGTGGGATATATTGATTTCAGATGAGAGGCATCGCACAGAGTATGTTTAATTGTTGATATTAGTTTAAATATCATTATAGTCATTAAAATTGATAAACAGTATGTACTGTATGTTATTTATATTTACTCAGGGAGCTCCAGTGGCAATTCCTCCCCTGAATACATAAAGAAAGAGTACGGTATGTCCATTTATATTTTGTTTTGGGACTGGTGTGTATTTTTAGAGGGAAAAAACATAATTTGTAACCTAGTATTTTAGAAAAATACTAGGCTATATGAAAGAAATGCATTATTAATCAGCACAGTTAACCAAACAAAGCTATCGAAAAGACCAATGAAATCATCTTACGAGTGCAGTTTTCTTACCTCTGAACTGTAGACGAACTTTTCTAATGAAACTGAACGTTTGGCGGGACATATCGAAGGGTTCTGTCGCTTAAAATAGCCAATAGGATTTAGTTACGTCACACCCATGAATCAAGATTCGCTACCTGCTTGAATTATGTATTGGGTGGGAGGGACATGCTCATTCTTGGCTCATTTGATTGGTCAAAAATGTGTGTCGCGAAAGATCAGTCATCAAATATGCAAATACATAGTAAAGTATTTATGTTTTGACAATGTTATATCCAAAAATGTTTGCAATGAAATATGCTAGCGGTCTCCTGTTGATTTATGTTCGCGAAGGTGTATTTAGCGTCAGGTAAAAATAAAAACGTCAACGTTTGTGGTGACAGAAACATAAAAAAACACAAGCAAAACAAATGTTGATACGTATTCTTCTATGTAAAATGTACTTTTAAGACCACGCTACTCTATCTCCGTTCCCCAAGCTTATACTGCTATACTGTGTGTGTAACTGTGTGTGTGTGCGTGTTAATCCTATTAAATAATAATTATTATTATTATTATTATTACTATTACTATTTCATCCGTTAAACTTGTGTTTCTCAGTATTCCGCTTCAGTGATTTTTTTTTTCATTTGCAGTTTCGACAAGCGTTGCCACCAGAGGGCGCACTCAGACACGAGGTATTTATGAAATAAGTAGTTTCGCAAACTTCCCAACAGTCTTAAACTTGAACTTCAAAAAAAAAAAAAAATTAAAATACATTTTCTCTTAATTTAAATCTCATTTTTAAATCTTAATGTTATCATTGTCTTTTTCAGAGAGTGAGATCAGAGCCAGGTTGCAGAGTGCTTCACCTTCCACTAGATGTCAGTGTTGCTTATGTTCAATCAATAATGTTTTTACTAATCTGCTTCACTATGCAAATAATTTGAAATTTCATATTTTAATTTGCACCACATATGTAGGGTAACAATATATTTTTTATTTCATCTTTTAAATCATATATTGATTGTATATATAATAGTTTGTGTTGCCATTAGTTTCAGAAAATGAATTATATTATCATGTATTTAGGGACAGAGCTGGATGATGTGAAGAGATTATTAAAGGGAAGTCGCTCCGGGAGCATCAGTCCACCTCGTTCTCCCACTAACACTCTGCCTATCCCGAAAAAAGCCAGCGTGGACACGCGCCACGAGAGCCAGTCAGGTAACAAACATTCGCGCGCACAGATATGCCCGTGACTTTAATACACACAGCACACTTCAACACTAATATGTATTTCAGGTTATGACGGCTCAGTCCTGGATGCTGGATTCAGCGGATATTACACCAACCCAAACAATCTCAGTTACACCACACTGCAACAACCATCATCACCCACAGGTCAAACAGAGAGAAACAATAGTGTCTGTGTGCATGTATTTATGTGTGTTAAAGTTGAAATTAAAAGATAAATGAAAAATAATACCAGGACGATCACTGTCACTGATCATATGTTGTGTGTTTCAGGTGGCATGCAGAATAATCTGAGCCTCAGCTCATCTGGCCTTGGTAGTGCAGGTCATTACATTCACCAATTCATACACTTTCATTAACAAACACTAAATCTGAGCTCTGGTTAAATGCCCAAAAGACTCATGAAACTGAAAAAGTACCTGATGCTGATGGCTTCCCTCTGTGTTTCTGTTCTTCTCAGTGTATGGGATGCAAAATAACCTGTCAACATCTGGCGGTGCTCTCATGGCTAATGGAATGAGTGTTGGCCATGGTAAACTGAACCTTGTCTCTCTCTATGCTAACTGTTATACACTGACGTAATGCATGCAACATTACTACAGTAAGAGATTTAATGTGCCTGATTGTAGTTCCAGTGTATGCAGCACAGAAGAATGTTGGCAGCACCGGAATGGTCTCCAGTGTTACTGGTAATAATGATTTTACTTCAGAATGTTCAAGATTAAATCAATACAATATTACCAAATGAAAAGTCTGCCTTTTTATATCACATTTACAGCTGTTCCCAGCAGCCCTATCACCTCTGATGATGTTTTTGTGAAAGATGGCAAGTTTATTGCGATTGGAAAAGAAAATGTAGCGGCTAAGAAAGAGACCGAGAGACTGATCATGTCCAAAAATACTGGCAAACAGTTCGTCACATCCACCACCAGTGCTGGAGCAGGTAGACAGCTTAGACTAGATATTTTAATGTAGGCTTTAAATTTATAGTTATTAATTATATTAAATCAGTCATTTAATTAGTAAAGAAAATTAATTGGTTCAGTTGGATTGGGTAAAATGGCTAAATATACACTACCGTTCAAACGTTTTTGGACAAGTTTTTGAAAGAAAGTACTTTTATTCAGCAAGGACACATTAAATTGATCAAAAGCGACAGTAAAGACATTTATAATGTTACAAGAGATTTTTTTTTATTTCAAATAAATGCTGAACTTTCTATTCATAAAAAACCTTGAAAAAAGTATCAAGGTTTCCACAAAAATATTAAGCAGCACAACTGTTTTCAACATTGATAATTATAAGAAATGTTTCTTGAGCATCAAATCAACGTATCAGAATGATTTCTGAAGGATCGTGTGACACTGAAGACTGGACTAATCACAGAAATAAATTATATTTTAAAATATATTCAAATTGAAAACTGTTATTTTAATTTGTAATAATATTTCACAATATTACTGTGTTTTTGATCAAATAAATGCAGCCTTGGTGAGAAGAAGAAAATTCTTTCAAAAACTTTTAAATCTTACAGACCACAAACCTTTCAACTGTAGTGTATATTTTTAAAATAAACATAAAATAAATTTAATATGATTGGAAAATTGCATGATTATTTTACATTTAAATGTTTTAATTAACTTTTTTTTGTAGAAATTTATTTGTGGAAATGTTTTTCTTATGTTACAGATACATTTTCAGAAGATTCGCTCAAGAGGGAGAAAAAGATGATCTCGAGCACCATGGAAACCACCACTGGTACATTCAGATAAAGTCACTCACTGGATATTATTTCATTAATAACTGAATCCTCGCTTAAATAAAACTGACATTTATGTGCTTCCAGCTTCCAAAGCCTCAACAAAAGACAAGGCAACCTATGCAGGTAAGTGTATTATGAACATTTTAATTATTACAGAAAATCTATACTGTAGCAAACATCAGCTCATATCACAATGATCATGCTCACAACATCATGCTCATAGACTCATATTCTAATGTCTCGACAGAGATCCGTAAAGATGAGTCTGACAGCACAGCACTGGGATTCTGTTCCTGCTGCTCATGGTGGAAGTGGCTTCTGGCATCGATTATTGGTCTTCTCCTTCTGCTGGGACTCCTCTGTGGTCTCATCGCACTGGGTACATCATGTCTCAAGACTAGTCTAGACCAACTGGTGTAGCTTGTACTTGTACTATTTCCTCTATAATGAATGTTCTCTCTGTGTAGGTGAGGAGGTCAGGAAGCTGAAGGCTCGAGTGGACGCTATTGATGGTGGAGAAAGAGCAGCCTCTGCTCGAACCAGTCGTTTGTCCTCCTCCTCGGTGGTCAACATTGTGGATCCACTGGAATCGTCATACGCCGAGCGCATCTCTGGTGTCCGTGCCGATAACACTATAAACCTGGGTTCAGCACCTGCTGCACAAGACCCTGTGGTCCTACAGAGGACCATCCAACAGATCCTCAGATCTGAACTGCAGTCGGACACCGTTAGAGGTGTTTACCATATATTGATGCTGAACATATGCAAGAGTCATACATTCAATCAGTTAACATTTATTAATCATTCATTGGTTTGCTATTCATTTTTTTAATGATTCATTATAGCTTCACTGGCAACTTCACTTAGGGGTGAGAGAGGAGAAACTGGGCCTAAAGGTAATATTTACAGATTAATACGTAGATAATATACAGTGAAAAGTGTGAATGCAGAATTACTAATACAAACATTTAATGTGCATTTAAATCTAGGAGACCAAGGACCTCCTGGAGTTAAAGGTATTCAAAAAAAATCACACCAAACTGTCATTGTAACATTCTGCAGTACAATTTCACAAATGGATATGCATAACATCACAATAATATCATAAATGTATCAAAGTTACATCACATTTACTGTATATCACAATATTGTAACACAATATCACAGCAGTATCACATATCATACTTATAGTATATCACAAATATATCACAATAATGTCACATTATCACAACGCTATCACATATTACAAATATAACAATATTATCACAACAATTTCACAAATATAACAATATTATCATAACAATATCACATAATATCACAAATATAACAATATTATCACAACAGTATCACAAACGTCTCATAATTATATCACAAATATATCACAATGTCACACAATAATATCAAATCATTTTACAGGTGATGCAGGAATTCCTGGAATTCCAGGTAATTAAAAAAGTTTTTTTTTTTTTTTTTAATATCAGAAACATCACAATCTGTTGCACTTTCACATTTAGTAAAATAGAGAAAAAATGTCTCTGTTAAAGTGTACAACTATTACATTAGAAAAAAACACAAAGGCTAAGAAACAGACTGGCTGATCGTGGATCAGTATCTCACTTTTTACACATATTAAATAAATGAATAATGAAATATTCATTTGGTATGTACTTACCAGAAAAGCCTAAATGAATAAACTGAATTAATGAATGGTGCCTTTTCAGGTCCTCCTGGTCTCATTGGTCACCCTGGACAGGAAGGTCCTCGAGGACCCAAAGGAAGTTCAGGTATGAAGCAGAGACACTAAACCAGTAGTAACATCTACTAGTCAATCATTGCCATTACAACTGAAGACTGATTTTGTGATGCTCACATGTGACAAAGGTGATCCAGACCTAAAATAAGACCTCTTCGTACTATTCATAGGTGAATCAGGAACTGATGGTGTACCTGGGCCGAGGGGGCGGGAGGGGCCAGCGGGTCCCAGAGGAGAACCAGGACCCCCAGGAATTAGAGAGAAAGGAGAGAAAGGAGAGAAAGGTGATACCACTGCCAATATTGCTACTGTTGTATTATAAGCATTTATACACATTCTTCACAACAAGCTGATAATGATTGCTAATTGTTCTGCCTTTGCTCCTCAGGCTCATCTGGCGATGTTGGTGCACCTGGGCTAGCAGGGACCACCAGGTCCCATGGGACCAAAAGGTAAGACCATCTGCACAAAAACAGAAGAGAGAAATAAGCAGAGAGATTTCAGTACAGCATGTACAAATGATTCTGGTTCAGCAGGCATTTCATATTCTTACTGCCTTTGCCAGTAAAGATACATTTTTAGGGGAAAAAACTTGTTTTGTCACTGCAGGTGATGCAGGTGCACGAGGCGTACCAGGTCTTACAGGAGCTCCTGGACCACAAGGCTTCCGTGGAGATTCTGGTGATCCTGGACCCAAGGGTAAATCTACCTTTTCTTAACATTTTCCCATTCAAGAATTTCATTTGAACAATATTTTTCATCATCCTTTATATTTTTAGGTGATAAAGGACCTGCTGGGCCACCTGGGGTCAAAGGTTGGTAGAAGCCAAAGATGCATGTTGCGAATAGTAAAACTTTTTAATTTTAAGTTTTTATGCTGATAATTATGTTGAAATATTTTTTTTATTACTAAATCAGGTGATCAAGGAGAGAGAGGGCCACGGGGTGCCACTGGTGAGTAATCATATACATACATACATACACTACCAGTCAAAAGTTTGGAATTGGTAAGATTTTTAATGTTTTTAAAAGAAGTTTCTTCTGCTCACCAAGGCTGCATTTATTTAATTAAAAATACAGTAAAAACAGTAATATTGTGAAATATTATTACATTTTAAAATAACTGAATTATTTAGATTTATTATTTAGAATTATTTACAAAGCAGAATTTTCAGCATCATTACTCCAGTCTTCAGTGTCACATGATCCTTCAGAAATCATTCTAATATTCTGATCTGCTGCTCAAGAAACATTTATTGTGTACAATTGTACAAAATATTTGTTCTATTCATTCTTTGATGAATAGAAAGTTCAAAAGAACAACATTTATTTGAAATATAATCTTTTGTAACATTATAAATGTCTTTACTGTCACTTTTGATCGATTTAATGCATCCTTGCTGAATAAAAGTATTAATTTCTTTAATTTCTTTAAAAAATTCTTACTGACCCCAAACTTTTGAACGGTAGTGTATAATGTTACAAAAGCTTTGTATTTCAGATAAATGCTGTTCTTTTGAACTTTCTATTCATCGAGGAATCCTGAAAAAAAGTACATTGATAATAATCATAAATGTTTCTTGAGCAGCAAATCATCATATTAGAATGATTTCTGAAGGATCATGTGACACTGAAGACTGGAGTAATGATGCTGAAAATTCAGCTTTGATCACAGGAATAAATTACTTTATAAAATATATTCAAAAAGAAAACAGTTATTTTAAATTGTGATAATATTTCACAGTATTACTGTTTTTACTGTATTTTTAATTAAATAAATGCAGCCTTGGTGAGCAGACGAAACTTCTTTTAAAAACATTAAAAATCTTACCATGTCCAAACTTTTGACTGGTAGTGTGTATATATATATATATATATATATATACATATAATATGTGTGTGTATGTGTGTGTGTTATAAACATCTCAAAATATGATAATATTTTTTGAAAGGTGAGCCGGGTCTGGTTGGACCAGCAGGGCCTCCTGGTGAGAAAGGTCTTAAAGGATCAGCAGGTGGGTCACAGAAAGAGAAACTTGAGTAAAAGAAAACCTGTATCACATGCAAAATCTATGCAAATATAGCTTCTTTTGAATTCTATATGAATATTCACTATTGCCAAAAAAAAAAATACTTTCATATTACTAAGATTTTGGCTGTTTATTTGGTAATAGTTAATAGTGAGAATTGGACCCTAAACTGTGACCCTTTTTTTTAGTAAGGATGCATTATATTGATCAAACGTGACAGTAAAGACATTTACAGTATAATGTTACAAAAGATTTCTATTTCAAATAAATGAAGTAATAAACGTAATAAAACGTAATAAAAAAAGTAATGATGCTGAAAATTCAGCTTTGATCACAGGAATAAATTACATTTTAAAATATATTCAAAAAGAAAAAAAGTCATTTTAAATTGTAATAATATTTCACTATTTTATATTTCTTTATTTACTGTATTTTTGATCAAAGCCTTGGTGAGCATTAAAGAGACTTACTGACCCCAAACTTTTTGATGTTGTGTATAAGAGACTTTCATACATCTGGATTTAAAAGGACTGTATGTGCTGTATAATAAAATGTTATATATAATATTTTATATCATATCATATTTCATTTTCCACAGGTGCTCCTGGGCCAGATGGTGTTAAAGGAATTCGAGGTAATTTTGAAACTTGTCTTGGGAAAACATTAGTCTGTGTTTCTCTTATCAAGCATGTATTTTGTAAATTTCTCTTTCTTTTAAATTCAAGGGGATCAAGGTCCGATTGGGTTGCCTGGAGCTCGGGGGCCATCAGGGCCTCCTGGAGACGCAGGAATATCAGGTATAAATTCACACCACCGCTGAATAAAAAGATAATGCTTTTCATACTTTTTAAACACACTTGTCAATAATGCAAACCATATAAAGGAGGCGTTTTCTGTTTTCCTGCACAGGTACACCAGGACTCCAAGGACCACCAGGTTTGATTTCATGTGTTCTTCGCTGAATATATTAAACACAACACATCTATTAGTATTTCTGTAAAAACCGTCAACAGTAACAAGTTTGCAGACAAAAAACAGACACATCTGCATCTTAATGATATATATTTATATTATTTTTTTTACCTTATTTAACTAGGGTTGCCAGGTACCTCAGGCCAGCCAGGGCCCAAAGGTAATATTTCTTGTGAGATGTTTTTAATTCATTTCTAAAGGCCCGGTTATACCAAGGAAGTTAACTATAACGATAAAGATATAGCTCTAAAATCATTCTAAATATAAAAGAATAGCAGAGTCCACACCACAACTATAACGGCACACAGAAATTATATAGCTGGAATCACTTTCAGAGCGATTTTTTCCAGCTGATGAACAATAACAACATTGACAGCCAATCCATCCTGCTTTAAAGAGCTCGAGCATTTAAAGTGGCAGACGACAAAACTGCAGCACATGCTTATAATAAACAGAATGATAGTTATCGATATAGTTATCTTTTTAGTAATCATTCTTGTTGTGAACAGGCCTTAATACCATAATTTTAGTCACATTGTGTATTTTATATATACATCATTCTACTTTTTAATTTATATATATATATATATATATATATATATATATATATATATATATATATACAGAAATACTCTTTATCACATCATACATGCTGTTCTCTCTTTAGGTGAGCCCGGTGAGCCCGGAAGAGTCATTTCTGCAGGTGAGGGAATATAAATGAAAATTAGTTAATGGTGCTTAGTTAGCTTCTGGTCTATTAATCTGGCTCATTTGATGTTGACATCATTCATCATCATCATCATCTGGTCACTCCTCGCAGGCGCTAATACTAACACTGTGGGTATACCTGGACCACCTGGACCTCCTGGAACTCCAGGTCCTGCTGGACCACCTGGACTGTCAGGTATCATGAATTCATCACGGATTATCTCAAATGCATTTAATATTAAAAATGAAAGAATCAGTTAAACAGCGGCATGTTCTTGTTTTTTTTTTTTTTTTTTTTTTTTTTACCTAAGGTCCTATTGGTCCTGCTGGTCTTCCTGGTCCACCTGGTAAGATGACTTTTTTCTATAAAACAAAAATATTGAAATCAGAGAATTTTAGTTCGCTGACATTTGAATCTCTACAGGTTCAAAGGGAGATAAAGGAGACAAAGGAGATGATGGGAAGCCTGGAGTCTCTGAGAGTGCAGGGAGTAAGTGTGCTCACTTTTAAAATGTACATTGTAAGAGTTTTATATCATTCATGTGCTCTTAATCTAAATTGAACAGAGAAAGCTGCTGCTGAACCTGGTCCTCCTGGCCCACCTGGTCCACCGGGACCACCCGGACCGCCTGGTGACAATGGGCAACCAGGTACTTAGTCCCTAATTCAGTTTTGTTACATTTCTGTTATGTTACTGTATTCATTTTGAAATTTGTTTTTCCACAGGTGTTGGTCAACCTGGCCCTCCTGGTCCTCCTGGTGAAAAGGGTGAACCAGGAAGCTTTGTACCAACTTCAGGTATGCTTTAGAGTTCATTTACACTTGGTTCTTTGAGACATTGGGTCTCATTTACAAACCACGCGTACACGTAAATTTGTTCAGTTCAGTTTATTTATCCCGAGGGAAAGTAAGGTTGCAGCGAGCTCACACAGACATAATAAGAAACACAGTTGGCATACAAAATACAATATAATACATAATTCCATAATCTAATTTAATAAATAAAATTTGTGATTGAAATCTGTGCACAAACATGTTTATGAACAAAACAGGATTCATCAACAACTTCCAAACTAAAATGTATTCTTTATGGAACAACTAAACAACTAAACAACTGATTCAACGCATACAAAAATCACTGGGTGGCCTTATAACTGTGTCATCTTTGTCATCATTGATTGATTGATTTGTGTAAAAGTTCTCCTGTGCATATAAATACAAATAATCCACACAATTATTAGAATTATTAGTGAATGAGACCTATTAAATAATGGTTTTGAAATGATCTGATTGTGGTTTTTGTGGTCAATCAGAAACCTTCTTTGCTGGACCACCTGGGCCTCCTGGACCCATTGGACCAAAGGGATCACAGGGTAGAATTAATATACATTATATACAATAGATACAATCTACAACATTTGGGTTTTCCATGGGACCCTATGAATTTTAATGTTTGTCTTGTTCAGGTGATATTGGCCCTCAAGGATTCCCTGGTAAGATTGACGTATTCCATCACACATATATAAATATGACATTCTGAAGTTTTTGGATTACATGCATACTTACTTCCGTTTCATTTTTTTCTTCAAAAGGCCAACCTGGATTACCTGGAGAACCTGGAATCGGTTAGCGATTCAGATTTGTATGATACAGAATATACAAGTTTCTTCATTGTTCACATTATTTTACTTGAATCCAGGTATTCCAGGACAGCCAGGGTCACCAGGACCACGTGGAGAACAAGGACCTGAGGGTCCACAAGGACCACAGGGACATCAAGGACCAATGGGTCCCATGGGGCCAGAAGGTCCAAAAGGTACAATGGAACAAAATATATCTATGTTAGGGCTCTTTAAACAGTTTTTACATATATCCATGTTAAAAAGACATATCTATGTAAAAAAAAAAAAAAAAAGCCTCCAGTTACAGTAAAACCATTACAATGAAAGTAAATATGTTTAGTTTTTATACATCTGTGCACCAACATTTTTCATTATTATTTAAATATAGGTGATGCTGGAGTCCCAGGGGCCCCTGGCATTCCTGGTTATTCCTACGGTAGGCAAATGGCTCCAATATCTGATTTGACATGAACAGTTTCAAACCAGATACCATTACATTAATGAAAGAAAGAGAGTTTCATGTGATTGTTTTTATAAGGTGGAGGATCCAGAAGCGCTCCAGGACCACCAGGTCCACCTGGACCCCCAGGACCTCCTGGAGCACCTGGTTCCCCGAGTGGCGGCTCACCAGATGTTGTTCAACAGATTTCAGACTACCTCAGAAGTATGTTTAAAGGACATGAAGAACTTTTATGCAACCCAAAAATTGTCATCATTTAGAAAGAAAGTTACACAGGTTTGGAAGGACATAAGGGTTAATGTTGTTAAAAACCTGTATGACTTTTTCTTCTGCGGAACCCAGAAGATATTTTAAAGAATGTTGGTGACCAAACAGTTTTGGTTCCCATTTACTTCCATTGAATTTTTTTCCCATACAATAGATTTTAGTCAGGTTAGATGCCATATTATATTTAACGCAGATGAAAACGAGTCTGTGAGGGAATGGCTTGCTCTATGTAGTGGTCCTAGATCACAATTTTCTGAATTTTTGGAAAGGCGTTTCATAAGCTGAACAATCGGTATGTTGTTAAACAACAGTACAATCCATTTAACGCTCTGTACTTGTATCCCTCACAGCCTCGTTTTCATTCCTGTCAAAAATTCCTCACCTTCATGTCGTTCCAAACACGTAAGACCTTCGTTCATCTTCGGAACACAAATTAAGATATTTTTGATGAAATCCAAGGTTTTTTTATTCCCCATAGAAAGCAATGTAATTGCCTTCATTCAAGGTCCAGAAAGGTATTAAAGACATTGTTAAAACAGTCGATGTGTCTAAAGTGGTTCAACCTTAATGTAATGCAGTGACAAGACTTTTTTTTTTTTTTGCGGAAAAAAAGTAACGACATTATTCAACAATTTCTTCTCTAACCTGTCAATCTTGTACGCAGTTGATGCAGTGAATGCAGTGAATAAAGTCATTATTTTTGTTTTGTTTTTGTGCACAAAACCTACAGTTGAACCACTATAGTCACGTTGACTATTTTAACAATGTCTTTACTACTTTTCTGGACGGTAATTACGTGCTTTCTTTGGGGAATTAAAAAAAAACATCAAAAATATCTTAATTTGTGTTCAGAAGATGAACAAAGAATGACATGAGAGTGAGTACTTAATGACAGAAATTTCATTTTTGGGTGAACTTGTGACACTGTCACATAACCGATCAGCCAAATCGGTTGAGTTACAAACGAACCCTTTAAATATGTCACTGCCCCGACTAATGTCTATGGAAGTCAGTGGGAACCGAAACTGTTTGGTTACCAACATTCTTCAAAATATCTTCTTTTGTGTTCAGCAGAGGAAATTACAGGTTTGGAATGACATGAGGGGGAGTAAATGATGACTGAAATTTCATTTTTGGGTGAACTATCCCTTCAACTACTGCATAGCAGCTGCTAACGTGTTAGCATTGTGGTGGAAAAACATCTTTAGAAGTCCCAGTTCTGATTAATGCCACTACAAATTACATTTTTAACTAGTTATAGAGATAAATGGGCAAATAAGCTCCATGACAGTAACATTTAATGCGTCTTTTGTAGGTGAACCCATCAGAGAATACCTGGCTGGACCTCCAGGCCCACCTGGACCACCCGGACCTCCCGGATCAGCCTCTGAGGATGCACTGACTAACCGTGTCCTAGATTACCTCCAAAGTGAGCGTTAAATGTTCTACAACTGTCTTTTACGGGCTTTATTTTTTTTGTTGGTAACACTTTATTTTGATTTAACTAAATGCAACTACACATCAACTCTCATTAGAGTATTAGTAGACCGTCTGCTTAATATCTGCTAACACTTTATTTTGATTCTCCCCAATAGGCATTCTACTGACTATATAAGTAACTTTGCAACTACATGTTAACTTATTCTACTTACCCAAAACTTTAACACCTAACCTAACAGTCTACTAATACTCTAATGACTTGTAGTTGACATGAAGTTGCAAAGTTACTTATTGTTAGTAGAATGTCTGAAGTGGACCATCGAAATAAAGTGTAACCTTTTTTTTTCTACAGGTCTAAGGTTTGCTTTTTGCTTTCAATAAACATGTAACTCAAAACTAATGTACTTTATGACACATTTTGATGGATCCACACATTCTTTGGTGTATTCATAGGAGATGAGGTGAGACAGTACCTGATTGGTCCTCCAGGGCCCCCAGGACCCCCAGGTGTGCCAGGTGGATATGGCTTTAACACTCAGGAAGTTGCTGGACGAGTGCTGAGCCTGATGAATGGTATGAAAGATGTGCTGGACTTGTCATATGGTGTATATCAAACAGTTCAGATTTAAGCTTTGGAATGTTTGGAGTTTGTTAATAACAAGACTGTAACTATTTCAGGATGTGGGTGACCAAACGTAATAGTTTAAGAATTGGGCATTGAAAATATCTGTCAACTACTAATCTGATAAGTTGTTGACAGTAACTGCACACAAATATTATCAAGGTTAATTTTATATAGGCGCTGCTAGTACTAAAAAGGTTTGATGATCCCATTTGCATAAAACTTTTCATTTTTAGATGCTGGTTTCAGAGGTCTGCCAGGACCCCCGGGTCCCCCAGGACCTCAAGGACCACCAGGAAGCGCTGGAGGAATAGTGTCTTACGCAGTGAATGAAAACCAACAGCAAATCCGTGCAGAGCCTCAGGAGTACATCAAGAGTAAGAAGAGTGTTTTATTAACTGCATTTCATCTTTTAGCAGTTTAATGGCAGTTTGTTTACTTCTGCAGGTCACCCGAGCCCTGGCGAGAATTTGGATTACCCAGCCATCGCCAAACAGGTTGCAGAGTACATTATATGTAAGTTACGCTACGTGACAACCTAAAATGCACTTACACACATACATACGCATATCAAAAATCTTCTTCTTTGCTTTTCTTCTCTTCTCTTCTCTAGCTTGCTTCCTAATAGTAGTCTAATAAATTTTGCATTGTATATAATGAATATTGTTGGCTCTTTGACAAGTTGCTTTCGTTTGTCTTTTGTAAGTCGCTTTGGATAAAAGCGTCTGCTAAATGCATAAAGGTAAATGTAAACAAAATATGAGTAGTACCTTTATAGATTTAGGAATTATTGAGTCTTGTGAGTTTGCATTTTTTCCACAGCTAATGGCCTGTTACAGGACAAAGATGTTTTGAGAGGATCCGCAGGACCACCAGGAGTACCTGGACATCCAGGACGACCTGGACCAGATGGTTTACCAGGGCTTCCAGGACCAGATGGTAGGCCAGGGTTTCCAGGACCACCTGGACCTCCAGGAATCATTCTAGAACCCAACAACATGATTGAGATCATGGACTATATCAGAGGCAAGAAGGAACTTGCTCAAAAGAAAAGTTCTTATGCATTTAATATGCATGATTTTAATTACTAATGGCTGTTTCTACAGAACACCGTATGATTGGACCACCAGGGCAGAAAGGGGAGATGGGATTTCCTGGACCCAGTGGACCGAAAGGTACAAGTTCTATTTATCACACGGCCATGTGAAACTGGCCAGCAAAGCAAGTAAACCTAGTTACCTTCATTTGGTACCTGTGTGAAAATAGGAAGTGACGTGACTTAATCCTGTTCAAAATTAAACAAATCCATAAAAATTATGTCAGTAATGCATAAACAGGAGTTGAAAAGTTACACAAAAAGATGATTTAGACCTACAGCTCCAGATACAAATGTTGCATATTTTTAACAAAAATATGAGCTTCACATGTCTGCACCTGGTAGGTTTCAAGTATATTAAAATATAAAATAAATTAAAATATATTATAATTATTTTCTGTGGTAATAGAGAGCATTAACAGAGCTGCCGTCAACAGACTATCAATCGTATTATCGTAATTGATGCACAAATTTCTATGGCATCCAAAATATCAACATGATCAAAAATTTGCAAATAACCTGTTGTACATAATCTATAAAATGCCTTCTGTCAAATGATTGATAGTTCATACTTTTTTGACAACTAAAAGGTCTTTTAGTGTAATTATAAATAGGTTCACCTTCAGGTCATGGTTCATGTGTCTTTTTGCTGTGAAATCTTTACAGATTTTTATAAAGTAAACATAAGAACAGCTTTTTCATGAAGAACACTTACTGACTGAAGCAACTTAGGTTTGCTTGACTATCCATACATCATTTTTAGAAAAATCAAGTTAAAATGTGAGTATCAAATATGATTCATCATTATCGTATTGTCATTGTATTGCATTGCATTCTATGTTTTGGCCCCCACAATAAAAACCACAGAGCTTTGATCATTTAAATATCATTTTAAGACATTAATGGGAGATATAAAGTTACAACTCATATTTATCCAGGTATTTACACTACAAGCTATCAGAATTTCATTTTTCTTTTAGGCCATATAAATATCAGTAAATGTATCAAATTGCATTTTTTGCTCAGTTTGGGCCTCGAAATAAAATTCAGGTGTTTTTTTCCTCCACAAGCTTGAGCTCCATTCTCACTATATACTGTATGAGCCATAAAGGGCTGATGTACAGTATCAAATGTGATGCTCAACAAAACATATGTATTTTAGATTACTTGTTTGATTGTCAAAAAGGTTCAATTAATTGATCCACTTATTATATATATATATATTTTATAGGGTTAATCCAGAGTATTCCTTTAAACTGTCTGTTTGCATGGACAAGTGTTCAAATCTTATATATCTTGTTTCATGTTTTAACTTGTAATTTTACTGTTGTACACAGGTGACCCTGGTTTTCCTGGTATACCTGGTCCAGTTGGCCCCATAGGTGCCAGAGGTTCTCCTGGTAACCCTGGCCTCCCAGGCTACAAAGGAGTGAAAGGAGAAAAAGGAGAGAAAGGTATGAGCCAGGTTACACAATATGTAATTGATCATAACATATATTTCTTCATGATAATGTCATGACAAACCCTTTTTCCCCCAGGGGAGATTTCATATGTCACTCGGAGGAGGAGGAGGAGCACAGGAATTTAGACAGACAGCAGTGTGTTTGCCTTTACCAGCTAATGCTTTAAAAATTACATGTACATATTTTAATTTAGTCTTTTCTCTTTTTTTTTTTTTTTTTGACAATGATTTGTTACCAAAATATAAATATATTCACACTGAATTAACAAGTATTACAGAGCAAATTCAAATGTACTACTACAGTTTTTAAAGAAAAACAAAAAATGTGAGTGCATGACTACAAAATGGGATTTAACGTAATCTGGGGATATTGATGTTTAAAATTAGCTTTTTTTGTCATTTGATGTGCTAAAAATACTTTAATTATTACAGACTTTCAATAGCATCAGAAGTGGCTTGACTTTTAAACTGAGAAATAAAGACTGTTTTTTTTTCCTAAGCTGAGACTCTCATATCAAAGTCCCTTTAAGGCAAGTCATTTCACTCGGCGGCCATCTTTGAAACGTCAAATTCTCCAAAGCTGTTCACCAAGCTTGCTATTAAATTTTATATTTGAAATCACCAAGGAAATCTTACAACAACTGTTTCATACATTTGTTTCTAAACTCCAATCAAAAACTCCATTCATTTTCTCCAAAGGAAAATTGATTTTGAACGGTAACTTATAAACCTTTAAAGACAGACCTAATGTGAGCTACGAGATTGTTAATGGTATTTTCTTCTGCTGAAGCCGTCAGCCCACATTATTTCAGCTTATTTTTAAAATAATCATCTTTAACAGTGGAAAAAAACTACATTACCCCTGGTAAAAAAAACTACATTACCCATGATGGTGTACAATCACGCCAATCAGAGTCAAAAAAAGCAACTTGCGCCAAAATAGCTCTTAAGCACCGCCCACTCCCATTAAGCACTGTGAATGATGTCAGAGTTGATCTCCATATGCTCTCAAAATACTGAAATGTTTGTATATATATGCATATTTTCCAATAAACCTAAAATATATTTTGTATACATATAATTACATTCATAAATGAGTAGCTTTATATTTCTCCATAGTTAATTCAATTATGCTGTTCGCAATGCTTGATGGGATTGTAGTTCTTTCCTCAATAAAGCCGTTAAGTACACAATCATGTACCTTTGAATTTTTGTCATCAGTGACTTCAAGCATTGATAAAAAAAAAATAGAGGGAAGATGACGAACGAACAACAATATATAATTATAATCTTTTATTTATTTGTACATACATACTAAAATATGCTGTTTGTTACGTGGTCTCTTTTACATGGGTGATATGGGATATTGCCATTTTACAATCAAAATTAAACATATTAGAGATGGGAAACTGCTGTATAAGAATAAAATGTGTAAATATGTTCATTTTATTTATTTATGTTTTAATTCATTTTTATTTGATAGTTTTTTATTTTCATTTAATTATTTTTTACATTTTATTATTATTTTTATTTACTCATTCATTGACTATATCAATGAGTTTTGTGCATTTTATTTACTTTTTATTTAATTTGGTTCCTTTCAGTTTTTTGCTGACTTATTTCAATTTCATTCTCTAAACCTGCTGTCAGGGAATATTCTGAAACATTTAAAAACCTACAAAAATGTACATTTAAACTAACTTTTCTAACAAAAAATAAATTGAAACTAATTATTATTGTTATTATTTAGTAATATATTATTATTATTATTATTATTATTATTATTATACTTTTTGTTATTGAAAAGTTGTTGGGGTGCTCCAAAAGCCCTAAGAACCTAAGGAGACTGATTTTGCAACTTTTAAGTATCACCAAGACTTCTAATGTATTTAAGAAATAAAAGACCTAATCATGGAGATGACCTTTGACAGTAAACACAGAAATAATTGAATTCAAACCCTACATACTTTAAGCTATTATGTGTCAGGTGTAAAGTACACTGAAAAAAACAATAAGTGAAATTTACCTAATTTTTCTTTGCAAGTTTTTGCACGCATATTTTTAAGTACATTTCAAATATGGAATTAAGTAACTCTACATAACTAAGTTAAGTAAAATTAAAGGTGCAGTATGTAGGATTTCTATCCGCTAGAGGTCGCTAGAGGCCTATTCAAAACAAAGGCGTAGCTTGATGACGCCAAATTTGAGCGCGGAATCTTGGGACATGTGGTCTTCACCTCAACGGACGGTGGAAAAGAATTGGGATAGGACTCGGGAAGAAATCATGTTCATGGATGCGATTATTAACGTTACTGTAGTATGAAGCAGAGCAGGACCGAGTGTTGTCGCTGGAGCGATTGCGCAACACACGCCTCACAAGCAGCGGAACTTTTATTATGCCACAGTCGCCGGCGCGCTTCCGCTTTTCAGGTCATGAGTATGAGCTAACGCAGCTCTGTTTTACTGTTACTAAAAATAAAGCTGCGTCTGATCATGCTGTGTTAGCTACTTGACAAAATAGTGTTTTTCTCTGGCATGGTAAAGCATGGTACTCGCAAAAAATCAAGAAAATTAGATTTAAACAATAAGACTAAACGCGTTGAGCTATATAACAACAATTAGTTTTCTGTCTATAAATATATTAAAACAGTTGTTCCCTTGTCTATTAAAACATGTAATATATTAAAGCGTCTTTGGTGTTTCCATGGTTTCTACAAAATAAAACCGGAAACCGAGGGTAACGCGGGTATGATGCCATTGACAGGTGACTCCTCACACGTCCCGGGCCTTGGTTAAAATTGCAATTTTCTCACGATTTACAAATAGTTGCAAACCTTTGGGATATTGTAAGTACTCAAATGAACAAAATATATAACACTGGCCTAGTGGTTTTGGGATATTTTACTGCAAAAATATTACATATTGCACCTTTAACAAAGAAAATAAGTCATTTCTACTTAGTTGAAGTTTCTTTTGCAATACATTTTACTCAAACAATATAACACTAAATTAAACCATGCTTTTAAAACATATGCTTTACTTAGAAACATCCAAGCAGATAATACAATAGATATTGTGTAGACACCATATCTACATATTAGAAGTAACACAGCACCTGAACACAGAGACCTCAATACTTGGTACACAATACACAATGATGGTAACATTCAATGGGGCGATTTTGAGTGTGAATGTGCCATTTTGAGTAGAAAATTAACTCCAAATGTCACAGAATTACTAAACATAACCACAAAAGCAATGATAAAACAGTGTCAATACAGCTGGAAAACTGTGAAAAATCGACCTCATTAATTGTTCAAGGCCCAGTGCATGATGGGAACACCAGTATCAGAAAAGTTGAGTAGTTTTACTTAATTTTATAATGTTGATATTTACACTTTAATTTCTACAAGCTTAAATTGAGTACTAATATAGAATTTACTTAGTTTTTTATTTCTTGCCTGAACTAACTTTTTCATGTAAAAATTACATTTGTTTTTTCCGTAGTATTTACTTCACCATAAAATCATTTTTACAGAGTATAGCTGCTGCCTTCATGAGAACTTCAGGTTTAAACTTGTTGTAATCAGAAGGCTTGAAATTCAATCTGAAAAATCTTTTGATAAGATGTGCTGTGATTGAACTTGAACTGAAAAACATCAGTGTGCTGATACAGGACAGACCATTTGACATGAGATGGTAAATTACAACGAGTGGTAAGTGTCAATTTGTTTTGAGCAAATACAGGATAAAGTCTGATGTTTTCAGATTAATTTTTTGGCTTCACAAATGTGCTTTTGTACTATATGTTATTTCAATACTAATTTGTGCATTTGCAGAGCACCTTCGGTTCAGCAAAAAACATTTTGGCTGTATAGGGTTGAGTAGAGTTGTTATTTGGTTCTTATCTGGTTAAATTATAGGTTGCTAAATCAGTGTATTAGTGTCTAGGTTCTTAAAGCCTAGAAAAGAAAAGAAAAAGAAATCAGGTATTAGCCATTAAACTATTTGTGGTTCTGAATGTAACCTTTATTTTAAGCAAATTTAAGGTGTTGCATATTGTAAAAAGCATATAGACAGCCACAAGTTTAAAGGTTTAAATATTTACTGGTAGCTAAAATGATACTTTAATGTACTTTAAATCAATTTCTCAAACACCAAGGATATGCTTATGTTTGAAATCATGATGCATTTGGAATAACAGTCTCTTGTCGCTCGTTTTCTCCTTTGCTTGTAATCTTTGAGAAGCATTTTGTGTTAATGATGTTAATCTATAGCACCAACATGCTTACAAAATGTAAAGAAAAAAAGTAAATTTTATTGATGAGAGTAACTTTGCTTTACAGTAGTTAATGGAATGGACAAGCTAACCACAACCAAGATTGTCAAAGTAGAGGGAGGATCTGGGGGATCTGGAAAAGCTGAGTGTGGAAAACACTTTTATCACTAATAGAATTAAAAGAGCTATATGTAGAATTCAGAAAAACTTGTTATTAGCGGCACCGGTGGCGTTAATTGAACTGCAGCCAGCAACTTATTGGTCGTGCTCGCTGGCGCACATAACATACACAAGACTGAAAGTGAGATGTCTCAACATGTTTGAGACTGTAGACTATACAGATCTGGCTATGTGAGATTATAGTTTGAATGAATCCCTTTTCTTTGCATGACACATTGACATTAGTACAGAATGGCTCTTTCAGCATTGCCCTAAACATTGTATAAGCATTCGTTTCATGTGTCATAGAACGAAGAGAGGCTCTCGGAGCTCGCGTGTAAACATTACATCCTTTTTCCCCTGCAAAATCTTCACATAAATATCAGCCTACAGGCTTTCATATACAACCTAGGAAGTGGGAATGTCTCATTTTTTTAAGCTTCGTTATAAGCTGTTCACACATTGGCAATAAAAAGCGATTAATGCATGAAAAATTACATATAACAAAGTAATCTGGCACAACCATAGTAAAACTGGATATATAATATATACAGGCTATAATTTAAATTCAGTTGTCTCTGAACTTGAATGATCTCAAAAATTACAGAAATCCAGAAGCATACAGAAACTGTAACGACCACAAGACTGACATCTCTACCCCCAAGTATGTTTAAACTGCAATTTGATATTACATTACATTAAAAACCATTGATTGCACCATTCTCTCAATTGTAGAACAGTTCAAACTCCTGCCCTGCTGAATGTTATTTGGTGTCTCCCCACTAGAGGGAAACAGCAGCTCCTGGTTCTGTTAGTGTTTCTGGAGGTAGTATGAACATCTCCAGAAGTGGAGGAGGTGGTTCTGGCTCCTCTGCAGTCATGTCTGCCGAAGGAGCTTCCAGCTCCATGACTGTCACCAAGTTCAGCTCCTCGTCCCCTAGTGGAACAAGGAAAGGTTTGAGTTACAGCACAGTCCCTACTGAGAGAAAGACCAGTCTGAACCCTTACACTGGAGGATATGAGGGTAAGTGAGAGATCATGACCTCTGACCTTTGTGGGATATATTGATTTCAGATGAGAGGCATCGCACAGAGTATGTTTAATTGTTGATATTAGTTTAAATATCATTATAGTCATTAAAATTGATAAACAGTATGTACTGTATGTTATTGATATTTACTCAGGGAGCTCCTGTGGCATTTCCTCCCCTGAATACATAAAGAAAGAGTACAGTATGTCCATTTATATTTTGTTTTGGGACTGGTGTGTATTTTTAGAGGGAAAAAAAAACATAATTTGTAACCTAGTATTTTAGAAAAATACTAGGCTATATGAAAGAAATGCATTATTAATCAGCACAGTTAACCAAACAAAGCTGTCGAAAAGACCAATGAAATCATCTTAGGAGTGCAGTTTTCTTACCTCTGAACTGTAGGCGAACTTTTCTAATGAAACTGAACATTTGGGCAGGACATATCGAAGGGTTCTGTCGCTTAAAATAGCCAATAGGATTTAGTTACGTCACAATGAACCAAGACATGCCCTGCATCCCAATGTGCATACTATCCACCCTAAATAGTATTGAATATTATTAATGTCACATACTATTTAGGATGGATAGTATGCACATTGAGACGTTACGCACTTTAATGCACTCATTTGTCTGTTATTAAAACAGACATGTTGATCTGCTTTATCAATGCAGAAATGTTTTCTGAAAATGCCTGCAATTGCTGATAAAAAAGCAACTCAACAAAAGTCAAGGGTCAAGAGCTCAACTAAAGCAAACACTGATCTCCATGATGGTGACCTCAAACAAAACATTTTCAATAAGACATCAACATCTAAAACTCTGTTATTTCTCAATAAGAACTTCTGTAGACGAGTGACAGAAATAAAGTCAGTCTGGTTAGTAATAAGTGAAGCTGGTAATGCTGTTTGTGGAGTTGTTTAATCAGATCTTCAGAGATTTAATGTCTTTTATCTTCAGTTCATCTAAGGCTGTGGATGAAGAAAGTTGTAGTTTGAGTTCTTATTTCTCTTTCTTTCAGTGCTTGTTCACAGCAGGTGTTTGAATGATTGAAAGAATGTTGCAGGAACATAATACTAACCTTCAAATAACATTCTACTAACATTAAGGAAACTGAACATTTTCATGTTCTTGGAATGTTACAAATCAACGTTCCTAGAATGTTGAATTTTAGATCAAAATTAAGTTGAAAGAGGATTTGAGGAACATTATACCTTATAAAAACGTTCCTCTAACGTCAAGAAAACTGGAAGTTTATTTACGTTCCCAGAACCAACAGTGAATATTTAGAGAACAAAATTCTCCTGGATGCTGGATTCAGCGGATATTACACCAACCCAAACAATCTCAGTTACACCACACTGCAACAACCATCATCACCCACAGGTCAAACAGAGAGAAACAATAGTGTCTGTGTGCATGTATTTATGTGTGTTTAAAGGATCAATTAAATTAAAAGATGAATGAAAAATAATAGGAGGAAGAAAGAGAGAGATTGTCACTCATCGTATGTTATGTGTTTCAGGTGGCATGCAGAATAATCTGAGCCTCAGCTCATCTGGCCTTGGTAGTGCAGGTCATTACATTCACCAATTCATACACTTTCATTAACAAACACTAAATCTGAGCTCTGGTTAAATGCCCAAAAGACTCATGAAACTGAAAAAGTACCTGATGCTGATGGCTTCCCTCTGTGTTTCTGTTCTTCTCAGTGTATGGGATGCAAAATAACCTGTCAACATCTGGCGGTGCTCTCATGACTAATGGAATGAGTGTTGGCCATGGTAAACTGAACCTTGTCTCTCTCTATGCTAACTGTTATACACTGACGTAATGCATGCAACATTACTACAGTAAGAGATTTAATGTGCCTGATTGTAGTTCCAGTGTATGCAGCACAGAAGAATGTTGGCAGCACCGGAATGGTCTCCAGTGTTACTGGTAATAATGATTTTACTTCAGAATGTTCAAGATTAAATCAATACAATATTACCAAATGAAAAGTCTGCCTTTTTATATCACATTTACAGCTGTTCCCAGCAGCCCTATCACCTCTGATGATGTTTTTGTGAAAGATGGCAAGTTTATTGCGATTGGAAAAGAAAATGTAGCGGCTAAGAAAGAGACCGAGAGACTGATCATGTCCAAAAATACTGGCAAACAGTTCGTCACATCCAACACCAGTGCTGGAGCAGGTAGACAGCTTAGACTAGATATTTTAATGTAGGCTTTAAATTTATAGTTATTAATTATATTAAATCAGTCATTTAATTAGTAAAAAAATGTAATTGGTTCAGTTGGATTGGGTAAAATGGTTAAATATACACTACCGTTCAAACGTTTTTGGAAAAGTTTTTGAAAGAAAGTACTTTTATTCAGCAAGGACACATTAAATTGATCAAAAGCGACAGTAAAGACATTTATAATGTTACAAGAGATTTTTTTTTTTAATTTCAAATAAATGCTGAACTTTCTATTCATAAAAAACCTTGAAAAAAGTATCAAGGTTTCCACAAAAATATTAAGCAGCACAACTGTTTTCAACATTGATAATTATAAGAAATGTTTCTTGAGCATCAAATCAACGTATCAGAATGATTTCTGAAGGATCATGTGACACTGAAGACTGGACTAATCACAGAAATAAATTATATTTTAAAATATATTCAAATTGAAAACTGTTATTTTAATTTGTAATAATATTTCACAATATTACTGTGTTTTTGATCAAATAAATGCAGCCTTGGTGAGAAGAAGAAAATTCTTTCAAAAACTTTTACGTCTTACAGACCACAAACCTTTCAACTGTAGTGTATATTTTTAAAATAAACATAAAATAAATTTAATATGATTGGAAAATTGCATGATTATTTTACATTTAAATTTTTTAATTAACTTTTTTTTGTAGAAATTTATTTGTGGAAATGTTTTTCTTATGTTACAGATACATTTTCAGAAGATTCGCTCAAGAGGGAGAAAAAGATGATCTCAAGCACCATGGAAACCACCACTGGTACATTCAGATAAAGTCACTCACTGGATATTATTACAGAAAATCTATACTGTAGCAAACATCAGCTCATATCACAATGATGAAGCAGACCTTATAGATCTGGTTTTGCTCATAGACTCATATTCTAATGTCTCGACAGAGATCCGTAAAGATGAGTCTGACAGCACAGCACTGGGATTCTGTTCCTGCTGCTCATGGTGGAAGTGGCTTCTGGCATCGATTATTGGTCTTCTCCTTCTGCTGGGACTCCTCTGTGGTCTCATCGCACTGGGTACATCATGTCTCAAGACTAGTCTAGACCAACTGGTGTAGCTTGTACTTGTACTATTTCCTCTATAATGAATGTTCTCTCTGTGTAGGTGAGGAGGTCAGGAAGCTGAAGGCTCGAGTGGACGCTATTGATGGTGGAGAAAGAGCAGCCTCTGCTCGAACCAGTCGCTTGTCCTCCTTCCTCGGTGGTCAACATTGTGGATCCACTGGAATCGTCATACGCCGAGCGCATCTCTGGTGTCCGTGCCGATAACACTATAAACCTGGGTTCAGCACCTGCTGCACAAGACCCTGTGGTCCTACAGAGGACCATCCAACAGATCCTCAGATCTGAACTGCAGTCGGACACCATTAGAGGTGTTTACCATATATTGATGCTGAACATATGCAAGAGTCATACATTCAATCAGTTAACGTTTATTAATCATTCATTGGTTTGCTATTCATTTTTTTAATGATTTCATTATAGCTTCACTGGCAACTTCACTTAGGGGTGAGAGAGGAGAACCTGGGCCTAAAGGTAATATTTACAGATTAATACGTAGATAATATACAGTGAAAAGTGTGAATGCAGAATTACTAATACATGCATTTAATGTGCATTTAAATCTAGGAGACCAAGGACCTCCTGGAGTTAAAGGTATTCAAAAAAAATCATACCAAACTGTCATTGTAACATTCTGCAGTACAATTTCACAAATGGACATGCATAACATCACAATAATATCATAAATGTATCAAAGTTATATCACATTTACTGTATATCACAATATTGTAACACAATATCACAGCAGTATCACATATCATACTTATAGTATATCACAAATATATCACAATAATGTCACATTATCACACATATATCAGAAATATATCATAATAATGTCACTTATATCACAATAATGTCACACATTATCATAACAATATCACATAAGATCTCATATATCTCAACAGTATCACAATAGTATCACATATCACAAATATAACTCAATATTATCACAACAATATCAATTAATATCACAAATATAAATAACACAATATTATCACAACAGTATCACATATCACAAATATATCAGTTACATCACATATCACAATAATGTCACACATTTTAATAGTATCACATATCACAAATTTATCACAATATCACAAATATAACAATATTATTACAACAGTATCACAATAATGCCACACATTATCACAACAGTGTCACATAATATCACAAATGTATCACAATAATGTCACAAATATATCACAGTAATATCACTTAATATTTTGAAAATATCACAGTAATATCAAATCATTTTACAGGTGACGCTGGATTTCCTGGAATTCCAGGTAATTAATTTTTTTTTTTTTATCACAAACATCATAATCTGTTGCACTTTCACATTTAGTTAAACAGAGAAAAAAATGTCTCTGTTAAAGTGTACAACTTTTACATTAGACACGCTTTAGGAAACAACATTGCTGAAAAACCACAAAGGCTAAGAAACAGACTGGCTGATCGTGGATCAGTATCTCACTTTTTACACATATTAAATAAATGAATAATGAAATATTCATTTGGTATGTACTTACCAGAAGAGCCTAAATAAATAAACTGAATTAATGAATGGTGCCTTTTCAGGTCCTCCTGGTCTCATTGGTCACCCTGGACAGGAAGGTCCTCGAGGACCCAAAGGAAGTTCAGGTATGAAGCAGAGACACTAAACCAGTAGTAACATCTACTAGTCAATCATTGCCATTACAACTGAAGACTGATTTTGTGATGCTCACATGTGACAAAGGTGATCCAGACCTAAAATAAGACCTCTTCGTACTATTCATAGGTGAATCAGGAACTGATGGTGTACCTGGGCCGAGGGGGCGGGAGGGGCCAGCGGGTCCCAGAGGAGAACCAGGACCCCCAGGAATTAGAGAGAAAGGAGAGAAAGGAGAGAAAGGTGATACCACTGCCAATATTGCTACTGTTGTATTATAAGCATTTATACACATTCTTCACAACAAGCTGATAATGATTGCTAATTGTTCTGCCTTTGCTCCTCAGGCTCATCTGGCGATGTTGGTGCACCTGGGCTAGCAGGACCACCAGGTCCCATGGGACCAAAAGGTAAGACCATCTGCACAAAAACAGAAGAGAGAAATAAGCAGAGAGATTTCAGTACAGCATGTACAAATGATTCTGGTTCAGCAGGCATTTCATATTCTTACTGCCTTTGCCAGTAAAGATACATTTTTAGGGGAAAAAACTTGTTTTGTCACTGCAGGTGATGCAGGTGCACGAGGCGTACCAGGTCTTACAGGAGCTCCTGGACCACAAGGCTTCCGTGGAGATTCTGGTGATCCTGGACCCAAGGGTAAATCTACCTTTTCTTAACATTTTCCCATTCAAGAATTTCATTTGAACAATATTTTTCATCATCTTTTATGTTTTTAGGTGATAAAGGACCTGCTGGGCCACCTGGGGTCAAAGGTTGGTAGAAGCCAAAGATGCATGTTGCGAATAGTAAAACTTTTTAATTTTAAGTTTTTATGCTGATAATTATGTTGAAATATTTTTTTATTACTAAATTAGGTGATCAAGGAGAGAGAGGGCCACGGGGTGGCACTGGTGAGTAATCATTCATATATATATATATATATATATAGTATGTATGTGTGTGTGTGTGTGTGTGTGTGTGTGTGTGTGTGTGTGTGTGTGTGTGTGTTATGAACATCTCAAAATATGCTAATATTTTTTGAAAGGTGAGCCGGGTCTGGTCGGACCAGCAGGGCCTCCTGGTGAGAAAGGTCTTAAAGGATCAGCAGGTGGGTCACAGAAAGAGAAACTTGAGTAAAAGAAAACCTGTATCACATGCAAAATCTATGTAAATATAGCTTCTTTTGAATACTATACAAAAATATACACTATTGCCAAAAAAATTGGGGTCAGTTTTTTTTTTAAGAAATAAATACTTTTATTGGTAACACTTTAGTTTAGTTTAGTCCAATTCTCACTATTAACTAGTTGCTTATCAGCATACATATTACTAGGATTTTGGCTGTTTATTTGGTAATAGTTAATAGTGAGAATTGGACCAAATTGGACCAAAGTGTGACCCTTTTATTCAGTAAGGATAAGCATTCAGCATTATATTGATCAAAACTGACAGTAAGGACACTTTTTGATACTGTTTGATAATAATGTTTTTGAGCATCAAATCAGCACATTAGAATGATTTCTGAAGGATCATGTGACACTGAAGACTGGAGTAATGATGCTGAAAATTCTGCTTTGATCACAGGAATAAATTACAATTTAAAATATATTCAAATAGAAAAAAGTCATTTTAAATTTCAATAATATTTCACTATTTTATATTTCTTTATTTACTGTATTTTTGATCAAAGCCTTGGTGAGCATTAAAGAGAATTACTGACCCCAAACTTTTTGATGTTGTGTATAAGAGACTTTCATACATCTGGATTTAAAAGGACTGTATGTGCTGTATAATATAATGTCATATATAGTATTTTATATCATATCATATTTCATTTTCCACAGGTGCTCCTGGGCCAGATGGTGTTAAAGGAATTCGAGGTAATTTTGAAACTTGTCTTGGGAAAACATTAGTCTGTGTTTCTCTTATCAAGCATGTATTTTGTAAATTTCTCTTTCTTTTAAATTCAAGGGGATCAAGGTCCGATTGGGTTGCCTGGAGCTCGGGGGCCATCAGGGCCTCCTGGAGACGCAGGAATATCAGGTATAAACGAAAAGAAATTTCATACCACCGCTGAATAAAAAGATAATGCTTTTCATACTTTTTGAACACACTTGTCAATAATGCAAACCATATAAAGGAGGCGTTTTCTGTTTTCCTGCACAGGTACACCAGGACTCCAAGGACCACCAGGTTTGATTTCATGTGTTCTTCGCTGAATATATTAAACACAACACATCTATTAGTATTTCTGTAAAAACCGTCAACAGTTACAAGTTTGCAGACACAAAACAGACACATCTGCATCTTAATGATACATATTTATTTTTTTTTACCTTATTTAACTAGGTTTGCCAGGTACCTCAGGCCAGCCAGGGCCCAAAGGTAATATTTCTTGTGAGATGTTTTTAATTCATTTCTAAAGGCCCGTTCATACAAAGGACGATAACTATAACGATAAAGATATAGCTTTATATATTTATATATTTATATAAGATATAGCTTGATATATATAGCTTTATATAATCATTCTAAATATAAAAGAATAGCAGAGTCCACACCACAACTATAACGGCACACAGAAATTATATAGCTGGAATCACTTTCAGAGCGATTTTTTCCAGCTGATGAACAATAACAACATTGACAGCCAATCAGAATCCATCCTGCTTTAAAGAGCTCGAGCATTTAAAGTGGCAGACGACAAAACTGCAGCACATGCTTATAATAAACAGAACGATAGTTATCGATATAGTTATCTTTATAGTAATCATTCTTGTTGTGAACAGGCCTTAATACCATAATTTTAGTCACATTGTATATTTTATATATACATCATTCTACTTTTTTTTCCAGAAGGACAACAGGGACATCAAGGACCAATGGGTCCCATGGGGCCAGAAGGTCCAAAAGGTACAATGGAACAAAATATATCTATGTTTGGGCTCTTTAAACAGTTTTTACATACATCCATGTTAAAAAGACTATGTAAAAAAAAAAAAAAAAAGCCTCCAGTTACAGTAAAACCATTACAATGGAAGTAAATATGTTTAGTTTTTATACATTTGTGCACCAACATTTTTCATTATTATTTAAATATAGGTGGTGCTGGAGTCCCAGGGGCCCCTGGCATTCCTGGTTATTCCTACGGTAGGCAAATGGGTGTATTGCTCCAATATCTGCTTTGACATGAACCCTTTCAAACCAGATACCATTACATTAATGCAAGAAAGAGAGTTTCATGCGATTGTTTTTATAAGGTGGAGGATCCAGAAGCGCTCCAGGACCACCAGGTCCACCTGGACCCCCAGGACCTCCTGGAGCACCTGGTTCCCCGAGTGGCGGCTCACCAGATGTTGTTCAACAGATTTCAGACTACCTCAGAAGTATGTTTAAAAGGACATGAAGAACTTTTATGCAACTTTGCAACTCCCTTAAAACCACCCAGAACACCTTAAGGGATAGTTCACCCAAAAATTTTTATCATTTAGAAAGAAAGTTACACAGGTTTGGAAGGACATGAGGGTTTATGTTATTACAAACCTGAATGACTTTCTTTTTTCTACGGAACCCAGAAGATATTTTAAAGAATGTTGGTGACCAAACAGTTTTGGTTCCCATTTACTTCCATTGAATTTTTTATCCATACAATAGATCTCAGCAGGTTAGATGCCATATTGTATTTAACGCAGATGAAATTGAGTCTGTGAGGGAATGGCTTGCTCTATGTAGTGGTCCTAGATTACATAATTTTCACAACTCACAACATTAAAAGCTGTTTTGCATAGTTTTTGTCTACTAAAATTTTTGGAAAGGTGTTTCATAAGCTGAACAATAAGACCTTGGTTCATCTTCGGAACACAAATTAAGATATTTTTGATGAAATCCAAGAGGTTTTTTTTATCCACTATAGAAAGCAACGTAATTACTGTCATTCAAGGTCCAGAAAGGTGTTAAAGACATTGTTAAAACAATCCATGTGACTACAGTGGTTCAACCTTAATGTTATGAAGCGACGAGAATACTTTTTGTGCTCAAACAAAACAAAAATAACGACTTTATTCAACAATTTCTTCTCTACACTGTCAGTCTTGTACACAGTTGATGCAGTGAATGCAGTGAATAAATTCATTATTTTTGTTTTGTTTTTGTGCACAAAAAGTATTCTTGTCACTTCATAACATTCAGGTTGAACCACTGGTTCTTACGGGTTTGGAACGACATGAGAGTGAGTAATTAATGACAGAAATTTAATTTTTAGGTGAACTAACCCTTTAAATATGTCGCTGCCCCGACTAATCTCTATGGAAGTCAAGGGAAACCGAAACTGTTTGGTTACCAACATTCTTCAAAATATCTTCTTTTGTGTTCAGCAGAGGAAACAAAGTGATACAGGTTTGGAATGACATGAGGGGGAGTAAATGATGACTGAATTTTCATTTTTGGGTGAACTATCCCATTAACTACTGCATAGCAGCTGCTAACGTGTTAGCATTGTGGTGGAAAAGCATCTTTAGAAGTCCCAGTTCTGTTTGATGCCACTATAAATTAAATCTTTAACTAGTTATAGAGATAAATGGGCAAATAAGCTCCATGACAGTAACATTTAATGTGTCTTTTGTAGGTGAACCCATCAGAGAATACCTGGCTGGACCTCCAGGCCCACCTGGACCACCCGGAGCTCCCGGATCAGCCTCTGAGGATGCACTGACTAACCGTGTCCTAGATTACCTCCAAAGTGAGAGTTAAATGTTCTACAACTGTCTTTTACGGGCTTTATTTTTTTTGTTGGTAACACTTTATTTTGATGTAACTAAATGCAACTACATGTCAACTCTCATTAGAGTATTAGTAGACCGTCTGCTTAATATCTGCTAACACTTTATTTTGATTCTCCCCAATAGGCATTCTACTGACTATATAAGTAACTTTGCAACTACATGTTAACTTATTCTGCTTACCCAAAACTTTAACACCTAACCTAACAGTCTACTAATACTCTAATGACTTGTAGTTGACATGAAGTTGCAAAGTTACTTATTGTTAGTAGAATGTCTGAAGTGGACCATCGAAATAAAGTGTAACCTTTTTTTTTCTACAGGTCTAAGGTTTGCTTTTTGCTTTCAATAAACATGTAACTCAAAACTAATGTACTTTATGACACATTTTGATGGATCCACACATTCTTTGGTGTATTCATAGGAGATGAGGTGAGACAGTACCTGATTGGTCCTCCAGGGCCCCCAGGACCCCAGGTGTGCCAGGTGGATATGGCTTTAACACTCAGGAAGTTGCTGGACGAGTGCTGAGCCTGATGAATGGTATGAAAGATGTGCTGGACTTGTCATATGGTGTATATCAAACAGTTCAGATTTAAGCTTTGGAATGTTTGGAGTTTGTTAATAACAAGACTGTAACTATTTCAAACGTAATAGTTTAAGAATTGGGCATTGAAAATATCTGTCAACTACTAATCTGATAAGTTGTTGACAGTAACTGCACACAAATATTATCAAGGTTAATTTTATATAGGCGCTGCTAGTACTAAAAAGGTTTGATGATCCCATTTGCATAAAACTTTTCGTTTTTAGATGCTGGTTTCAGAGGTCTGCCAGGACCCCCGGGTCCCCCAGGACCTCAAGGACCACCAGGAAGCGCTGGAGGAATAGTGTCTTACGCAGTGAATGAAAACCAACAGCAAATCCGTGCAGAGCCTCAGGAGTACATCAAGAGTAAGAAGAGTGTTTTATTAACTGCATTTCATCTTTTAGCAGTTTAATGGCAGTTTGTTTACTTCTGCAGGTCACCCGAGCCCTGGCGAGAATTTGGATTACCCAGCCATCGCTAAACAGGTTGCAGAGTACATTATATGTAAGTTACGCTACGTGACGACCTAAAATGCACTTACACACATACATACGCATATCAAAAATCTTCTTCTTTGCTTTTCTTCTCTTCTCTTCTCTAGCTTGCTTCCTAATAGTAGTCTAATAAATTTTGCATTGTATATAATGAATATTGTTGGCTCTTTGACAAGTTGCTTTCGTTTGTCTTTTGTAAGTCGCTTTGGATAAAAGCGTCTGCTAAATGCATAAAGGTAAATGTAAACAAGATATGAGTAGTACCTTTATAGATTTAGGAATTATTGAGTCTTGTGAGTTTGCATTTTTTCCACAGCTAATGGCCTGTTACAGGACAAAGATGTTTTGAGAGGATCAGCAGGACCACCAGGAGTACCTGGACATCCAGGACGACCTGGACCAGATGGTTTACCAGGGTTTCCAGGACCAGATGGTAGGCCAGGGTTTCCAGGACCACCTGGACCTCCAGGAATCATTCTAGAACCCAACAACATGACTGAGATCATGGACTATATCAGAGGCAAGAAGGAACTTGCTCAAAAGAAAAGTTCTTATGCATTTAATATGCATGATTTTAATTACTGATGGCTGTTTCTACAGAACACCGTATGATTGGACCACCAGGGGAGAAAGGGGAGATGGGATTTCCTGGACCCAGTGGACCGAAGGTACAAGTTCTATTTATCACACGGCCATGTGAAACTGGCCAGCAAAGCAAGTAAACCTAGTTACCTTCATTTGGTACCTGTGTGAAAATAGGAAGTGACGTGACTTAATCCTGTTCAAAATTAAAGAAATCCATAAAAATTATGTCAGTAATGCATAAACAGAAGTTGAAAAGTTACACAAAAAGATGATTTAGACCTACAGCTCCAGATACAAATGTTGCATATTTTTAACAAAAATATGAGCTTCACATGTCTGCACCTGGTAGGTTTCAAGTATATTAAAATATAAAATAAATTAAAATATATAGTATAATTATTTTCTGTGGTAATAGAGAGCATTAACAGAGCTGCCGTCAACAGACTATCAATCGTATTATCGTAATTGATGCACAAATTTCTATGGCATCCAAAATATCAACATGATCAAAAATTTGCAAATAACCTGTTGTACATAATCTATAAAATGCCTTCTGTCAAATGATTGATAGTTCATACTTTTTTGACAACTAAAAGGTCTTTTAGTGTAATTATAAATAGGTTCACCTTCAGGTCATGGTTCATGTGTCTTTTTGCTGTGAAATCTTTACAGATTTTTATAAAGTAAACATAAGAACAGCTTTTTCATGAAGAACACTTACTGACTGAAGCAACTTAGGTTTGCTTGACTATCTATACATCATTTTTAGAAAAATCAAGTTAAAATGTGAGTGTCAAATATGATTCATCATTATCGTATTGTCATTGTATTGCATTGCATTCTATGTTTTGGCCCCCACAATAAAAACCACAGAGCTTTGATCATTTAAATATCATTTTAAGACATTAATGGGAGATATAAAGTTACAACTCATATTTATCCAGGTATTTACACTACAAGCTATCAGAATTTCATTTTTCATTTAGGCCATATAAATATCAGTAAATGTATCAAATTGCATTTTTTGCTCAGTTTGGGCCTCGAAATAAAATTCAGGTGTTTTTTTCCTCCACAAGCTTGAGCTCCATTCTCACTATATACTGTATGAGCCATAAAGGGCTGATGTACAGTATCAAATGTGATGCTCAACAAAACATATGTATTTTAGATTACTTGTTTGATTGTCAAAAAGGTTCAATTAACTGATCCACTTATTATATTTTTTTTATAGGGTTAATCCAGAGTATTCCTTTAAACTGTCTGTTTGCATGGACAAGTGTTCAAATCTTATATATCTTGTTTCATGTTTTAACTTGTAATTTTACTGTTGTACACAGGTGACCTTGGTTTTCCTGGTATACCTGGTCCAGTTGGCCCCATAGGTGCCAGAGGTTCTCCTGGTAACCCTGGCCTCCCAGGCTACAAAGGAGTGAAAGGAGAAAAAGGAGAGAAAGGTATGAGCCAGGTTACACAATATGTAATTGATCATAACATATATTTCTTCATGATAATGTCATGACAAACCCTTTTTTCCCCCAGGGGAGACTTCATATGTCACTCGGAGGAGGAGGAGGAGCACAGGAATTTAGACAGACAGCAGTGTGTTTGCCTTTAATGCTTTAAAAATGACATGTACATATTTTAATTTAGTCTTTTCTCTTTTTCTATTTTCTTTTTTTTTTTTGACAATGATTTGTTACCAAAATATAAATATATTCACACTGAATTAACAAGTATTACAGAGCAAATTCAAATGTACTACTACAGTTTTTAAAGAAAAACAAAAAATGTGAGTGCATGACTACAAAATGGGATTTAACATAATCTGGGGATATTGATGTTTAAAATTAGCTTTTTTTGTCATTTGATGTGCTAAAAATACTTTAATTATTACAGACTTTCAATAGCATCAGAAGTGGCTTGACTTTTAAACTGAGAAATAAAGACATCAAATTCTTAAAATCGTTAAAACAGTTGTTCCCTTGTCTGTTAAAACACGTAATATATTAAAGCGTCTTCGGTGTTTCCATGGTTTCTACAAAATAAAACCGGAAACCGAGGGTAACGCGGGTATGACGCCATTGACAGGTGACTCCTCACACGTCCCGGGGCCTTGGTTAAAATTGCAATTTTCTCACGATTTACAAATAGTTGCAAACCTTTGGGATATTGTAAGTACTCAAGTGAACAAAATATATAACACTGGCCTAGTGGTTTTGGGATATTTTACTGCAAAAATCTTACATATTGCACCTTTAACAAAGAAAATAAGTCATTTCTACTTAGTTGAAGTTTCTTTTGCAATACATTTTACTCAAACAATATAACACTAAATTAAACCATGCTTTTAAAACATATGCTTTACTTAGAAACATCCAAGCAGATAATACAATAGATATTGTGTAGACACCATATCTACATATTAGAAGTAACACAGCACCTGAACACAGAGACCTCAATACTTGGTACACAATACACAATGATGGTAACATTCAATGGGGCGATTTTGAGTGTGAATGTGCCATTTTGAGTAGAAAATTAACTCCAAATGTCACAGAATTACTAAACATAACCACAAAAGCAATGATAAAACAGTGTCAATACAGCTGGAAAACAGTGAAAAATCGACCTCATTAATTGTTCAAGGCCCAGTGCATGATGGGAACACCAGTATCAGAAAAGTTGAGTAGTTTTACTTAATGTTATAATGTTGATATTTACACTTTAATTTCTACAAGCTTAAATTGAGTACTAATATAGAATTTACTTAGTTTTTTAATTCTTGCCTGAACTAACTTTTTCATGTAAAAATTACATTTGTTTTTCCCTAGTATTTACTTCACCATAAAATCATTTTTACAGAGTATAGCTGCTGCCTTCATGAGAACTTCAGGTTTAAACTTGTTGTAATCAGAAGGCTTGAAATTCAATCTGAAAAATCTTTTGATAAGATGTGCTGTGATTGAACTTGAACTGAAAAACATCAGTGTGCTGATACAGGACAGACCATTTGACATGAGATGGTAAATTACAACGAGTGGTAAGTGTCAATTTGTTCTGAGCAAATACAGGATAAAGTCTGATGTTTTCAGATGAATTTTTTGGCTTCACAAATGTGCTTTTGTACTATATGTTATTTCAGTACTAATTTGTGCATTTGCAGAGCACCTTCGGTTCAGCAAAAAACATTTTGGCTGTATAGGGTTGAGTAGAGTTGTTATTTGGTTCTTATCTGGTTAAATTATAGGTTGCTAAATCAGTGTATTAGTGTCTAGGTTCTTAAAGCCTAGAAAAGAAAAGAAAAAGAAATCAGGTATTAGCCATTAAACTATTTGTGGTTCTGAATGTAACCTTTATTTTAAGCAAATTTAAGGTGTTGCATATTGTAAAAAGCATATAGACAGCCACAAGTTTAAAGGTTTAAATATTTACTGGTAGCTAAAATGATACTTTAATGTACTTTAAATCAATTTCTCAAACACCAAGGATATGCTTATGTTTGAAATCATGATGCATTTGGAATAACAGTCTCTTGTTGCTCGTTTTCTCCTTTGCTTGTAATCTTTGAGAAGCATTTTGTGTTAATGATGTTAATCTATAGCACCAACATGCTTACAAAATGTAAAGAAAAAAAGTAAATTTTATTGATGAGAGTAACTTTGCTTTAGTAGTTAATGGAATGGACAAGCTAACCACAACCAAGATTGTCAAAGTAGAGGGAGGATCTGGGGGATCTGGAAAAGCTGAGTGTGGAAAACACTTTTATCACTAATAGAATTAAAAGAGCTATATGTAGAATTCAGAAAAACTTGTTATTAGCGACACCGGTGGCCGTTAATTGAACTGCAGCCAGCAACTTATTGGTCGTGCTCGCGCTCGTGCGCACATAACATACACAAGACTGAAAGTGAGATGTCTCAACATGTTTGAGACTGTAGACTATACAGATCTGGCTATGTGAGATTATAGTTTGAATGAATCCCTTTTCTTTGCATGACACATTGACATTAGTACAGAATGGCTCTTTCAGCATTGCCCTAAACATTGTATAAGCATTCGTTTCATGTGTCATAGAACGAAGAGAGGCTCTCGGGAGCTCGCGTGTAAACATTACATCCTTTTTCCCCCTGCAAAATCTTCACATAAATATCAGCCTACAGGCTTTCATATACAACCTAGGAAGTGGGAATGTCTCATTTTTTTAAAGCTTCGTTATAAGCTGTTCACACATTGGCAATAAAAAGCGATTAATGCATGAAAAATTACATATAACAAAGTAATCTGGCACAACCATAGTAAAACTGGATATATGATATATACAGGCTATAATTTAAATTCAGTTGTCTCTGAACTTGAATGATCTCAAAAATTACAGAAATCCAGAAGCATACAGAAACTGTAACGACCACAAGACTGACATCTCTACCCCCAAGTATGTTTAAACTGCAGTTTGATATTACATTACATTAAAAACCATTGATTGCACCATTCTCTCAATTGTAGAACAGTTCAAACTTCTGCCCTGCTGAATGTTATTTGGTGTCTCCCCACTAGAGGGAAACAGCAGCTCTGTGAGGGGCCAATGGGCAAATGGCCCTTTTAATCATCCCTTCATCATTCTGTCTCCTCTCCACCAATCAGCTGGTGTGTGGTGGGCGTTCTGGCGCAATATGGCTGCCGTTGCATCATCCAGGTTCCTCCTTCAATATGTAAAGCGCTTTGAGTGCCCAGAAAAGCGCTATATGAATGTAAGGAATTATTATTATTATTATCTATTGGCGATTGGCTCTTTTATTTAGAAGGCGGGAGTATTCTGCCAGATTGTGCGTTGCACTTTCTCCCATTCACAGTAATATGAGTGCACCGTCTTTCTGTATATAAAGTCTTTGCCTCATATTCATAAACAGAGAGACACTTAAATACAGAGACCCACACAACTGAACTATTCACCACAAATGTTTTAATTACAGCAGCTTCCTATAATCACAATGATTTGATCTTTGACACAAACACAGTACATCTTACAACTGTTATGCTGTTCATTTTACCTCATGAGAAAATGCATACAAAAAAAAAAAAAAATCAAGACAAAGTACTGATTATGAGACTACCTGCAGGACTTCCTGTATCAGAAGGCGCACAGCACTCTCTGTACAGTAAAACCTGCTGCAAAACATCAACAATGCTCTCAGGTTTTATCAATGACAACAACTTGTTTTCAGTCTTTATTCACAGATTTTATATGTTGTTTTGCGCAGTTTTTACGGACTACGCCACACATGTAAATGAAGTAAACACATTAAGAAGTCTATGTTGAAAGTTAAGTCAACTTAGATGAAGAACATCTTTTACTAAAAAAAAAAAAAAAAAAAAAAAAAGCTAAAAATATACAAGAATAAAACGTGTCTAAATATAATTAAATCGGTTTACAGGACACTCTATACAGACTTACAGTCGAAAAGTACACAAATGTAGTGTAGAGATGTCTGGGTGAATCTCCAGTTATCAGAGAAACAAACTCATGTAATCGAAAAATCATTTGGCATTTTTTGGAGAATAAACAGTATGGACAACATGAAAACATTGAGCTCTTTTGCTTTAAAGTTCATAGATAAATTGTAAATTTGAGATGATTAATTGTGCTACATGTTCACATTGCATAGCACAAGCAAGCGCAAATGCACTTCTTGCCACAGTGATGTCAGAATATTTGCATACAGTGTGGTTGATATGCTAAAATGCTTCAAAGAAATGAATATGGCTGCTACCTAAAGAATAAATCCATTTTATGATAATAAACAAAGTGATGTGAGATAACAGAAATTCAAATATATTTATATCCTGCAATTCATACAGGAAATAACCAAGACATCATGAATTAACATTAAATATTATGTCCTGAAAATGTATTTATCTCTAAATAATGTGCCATTAAACTTAAACAAATTTTTGCTTGGCAGAATCAATGGCTTTATTCTGACCGATTTTGATATTTAAATCATTCGCTTGGTTCTCATAACCAGTGACATCAAGCATCGACTCTTTTATTCAAGCAAATTAGCCTGAAGTTGAACAGTCATATTCCATGTCCGCAAATATAGTCCTAAAAATACCACAGTAAACCACATGATTAACACAGTGAGACCACTTGTTCAAGGGGAAAAAAAAAAAAAAAAAAAAAAAAAAAAGGTAAAATTATGATTTTTTTTCAAATAAAAATGTAGTGAATTGAAATGAATTTAGTGACATATAGAATTAAATCACGTTATCTTTCATAAACCATCACTAAAATGTTTAGGGAATCCACACTGAAAATCCACTTTTAAAGCTTAAATAAAAAATAAAACAGAATAAAATCAAAGCAACAGCTGTAGGTTACTGGAACAACTCCGTTCTGACTGACACCAGCGATCAGAGGGAAGAAGGCAGCAGAGGTTCAGTCACAGCAGTTCATCATCTCTGTGCATGTGTGCATTAAAACCCAGTGGACTGGACGCTCGGGACGGGGTAGAACTTTGAGATTCGGCTCTGGGTGGAGGGGTTAAGGCATGCAGACTCCCCGCTCATTTTGAAGAACACTTCCTGTTCCTGTAGCTTACGGGCGAACTCTTCTTCAAGGGCCTGGACAGAGAGATTTCATGTTCTTAGTGAACATACTAATCAAACTTGATGGAAGTATTCACTATTAAAGGTGCACTCAGTAATGTTTTGCTGGACTTATACTGACATCTAGTGGTGTGGATGAAGCATCACACAAAAGCTTGAGCGCACCTTAAAAAGTCTCAATGTACAAAGATTGAACATACTGTTCCATGTCATTTCTTTGAATTATCATGAAGAACTGCAGTTTAATTGCTCAATAATATTAAAATATATTGGTGTAATGAAGACTGACACCAAAAACATTAAAAAATCTTACTTTACCTTCTTGCGGGGTCTGAGTTTGTCTCTCCAGTCCTTGAGCTCAGCGCTGTGCTCCTCATCCAGCTCCTTCAGCTTCTGAGTCTCGTGCTCGATCAACAGATGGCACTTCTCATTCTACAACACACACAAAGCACATTACCGTTTTGTTTTTATGTTTCATAAAAAAAAAAAAACATGCTGTATTGTTCCTCTGGTGCACCTGCAGCTGCTGGAGTTCTCTGGCGTTGGCGTCGCACTGCGTCTGCAGGTCTCTCATCTGATTCTCATGTTTCTGCTGTTGATGGAGACGCTCGTTCTTCTGTCTCTTCTCCTCCTGTGCTGCAAACTGTTTATCAGCCACACAAATGTACAAGAATTACTACACAAACACAAATATATTTACTACAAGAAAAAAAAAGTATCTGTGCAATAAGCCTAAATATTTAGGGATGCACAATATATCTGTACCATATTGGTTATCAGTCAATACTGAGAGATTTTAATCAGTATCTGCCGATATTGGATATATACAGTAGTAGTGACATTGGCTGATCTTTCAATATTGGCTTATATATGTCCAATATATAAAGATACCAATAACAATTAGCGCTAATATCAGCCAATAACCAATATGGCATTGACATAATTAATTGGTATCCATTGATATTAGATACATAACAGCCAATATTGGGTACTTAATTGAGCATGTTAATTTCTCCTATTTTTACATTTAGATGACCTTTGCTAATAATTTAATAACACTTAAAATGTAATTTTAGCAAATCTCAAAATGTAATAATAATAATAATAATAATATACAAACTATACATGTGATTATATATTATATACACACACACACACACACACACAAACACACTATATATAATAAATATAAAATAAATCTGTTCAGTTTTTTAAGGCATTTTAAATAGTATATATATATATATATATATATATTTTAAATTTGCCAAAACATGGAAATACTGATCGGCAAGAATTTCAACATTGCTGCATAATTCTGCAAAAATAATTAAATTTTTAAGTTAATGTAAACTAGAACAAATTATTCAATTAAAAAGGTGCAGTAAGTGATTTATGAGAAACACTGTTGATATTTGAAATCAACCCAAACAAACCCCCCCTTCATTGCTCCGCCCCCAAAATGCACAAACAAGCAATGCAAGAGTGGATGTCACTTTCTCGTGGCTGAAATGAAGGAAAATAATGCTTTGCGGAAAAAATATTGAGCGAAGATGACGAATGAACAACAAGGAAAAATGAACACCGTATACAGTGTATACAAGCAAGAGTTGGTTGTTAGTCGCCAATAGCACAACTCCAGACAATCACTGACACCCAAAACTGTCCTATTACTATAACTAACATTACAACAACAGTATTTCTTGGTTCTGTGAAACAGCAAAACCAATGTTACTCGCGTATGAAGCAGAAACAACGCAACCTCGCCGTCTGTTTTCAGGCCTTCCTATTTATGTCTCTCCAGCGCTGGAAAGCTTTTCTAATATTAACGCGGGTCCTAAAGCTCTTGCCTGATCGTAACCCTTCTTTTTCCAGTGATATTCCAATGACCTTTTCTCTTTTGTAATGTCTCTCAGCCATCTCTCTTTCTACAGTCTTTCTTTAAATCTCCCTCTTGCTTGCTCTCTCTCCTCCCTCATCATGAATGGACACACCCCTTACTGCTGATTGGCTCACTCTCTCTCTTCCCCCATCATGAGTGGACACGCCCCCTACTGCTGATTTGGTTGCAAGAGTGTTGTGGTGTTGGTCCGATCCATTTTCGACATCATTTCTCAGAAATCACCTACTGCATCTTTATGCCTGCATCTTTACGACCTCTGACCTGTTTGACCCTCTCACGTTCCAGTTCCGGCGTGACCCCTGTGGTTGTGATGCGCAGACTCTTTTTAAACATGGCCATGCGAGTCTTAGCATCACCGCGCTGGATCTTAGGCAGTCTGGTTCTCTCTTGCGTCTGTTTGTTCTTCATCTCCTCCATCAGACGCTGGTTATACCTGTGCATCTGCTCCATTTCCTGTAGAAAAACACACTCAGAGTTAAAAATCACAACAACAGCAACCAGAAGAGCACATACAAGACTGATGAGGGAAGTACCTTCTCGTGTCTTTTGAGCAGCTGGTGTCTTTGCATGAAGTACTGGTCTTTCAGCTGCTGCTTGTGCAGCTGGTGTTTTTCCTGTAGGTGGCGCTCTTCCAGTTCCCACATGGCAGCTTCTCGGGCTGCAAGAATCAGGAAGAACTAAGTTAAATCGACTGAACATTGTTTTCAAAGTTCAAATGGCACCCTGTGTGACAAAAGCTAGCACAGTACCAGAGCACATGGTAAGGTAACTATAGATATATTTCCATCCAAAACATTTACGAATAAAGCAGCGTTTCCATCCTGTGTGTTCAAGAGAATAAAATCAACATTCGTCGCAATCGTCATTGCCGCAAAATATCTGTAATAAAAATGGAAGTTCTTCCAATCAGGGAAACCACTATGGCTCTTTTTTCCTACATCATAAATGACTTGCGTATCAGAGTGTTAAAATCGTTAAAAGCATTAAAAGTGTTAATTTCTTTCAAAATGAATTTTAAAAAAAATACACTGACCCCAAACTTTTGAAGGCTAGAGTATATCATATCTCTAATACTGTGGGGTGTTGGTGTTCACCACACAAACAGCTGACTAGAGCCCTGTCTGAATATTTTGAACCGCTAACAATGCAAAAGCTGTAAATGATCAGTTGGAGAGGATGAGAATGAGACATTTAAGGCTAATCTTGAGTGGGAGTGTCCAGTCTGACCTCTCAGGAGCTGCTGTTTGTGGTTCAGACAGTCTCTCTCAACAGTGGCCAGCTCATGTTTGTGCTGCTGAATGATCTTCTTCAGAGCGCTGTCCAGATCCTGCTGCTGCTTCTGAAGAAACTCCTGCTCCTGTAAACACACACAAACACAACATTAACAACTAGCATTAAAACAGTATATATATATATTCATTTTGAAAGCAGACAGGGCACTTTTGACAGTGTATCCTAAACAGAAAAACTGACAAACAAGCAAAGGAAACCAGATTTAATGTTTCACAGCACACAGTCAACAAACATGCCGCTTACGTCCTGCAGGGCGGTGGTTTAAAAATCAACAGAATGCTTCTTCTGGAAAGCAGGGAGGAAAAGATCCTAAACTCTCCCATACCTCTTTCTTGCGGTTCTTGAGTGTGTTTTGAAACTTGGAGAGCTCTTTGTCCTGCTCAGCTTTGATGCGTTTGGCTTCGTCTCGGAGATGCTCAGTGTGTTCCTGCTCCAGACGCTCGATGGTCTGTTTTTGCTGCCGTTCCATATTCTCCACCTCCGTATCATACTGGCGCTTCTTAGTCTAGTGAGACAAGAAAACAAGCAAATCATAAAACAGATCTACAAGAACCACCTCTATGGAGCCATTTAAAATACAGAAATAGACATGCATAACAAATATGTATAATAAACTCCAAAATTTTGCACCAGAAAAGAAATTAATTTGACAAGAAGAAAATAAACAAGAGAATCTGGAGATCTTTGCCTGATGACAGCCAAAGTTTAGTACAAGTTCATTTTGTTTTATTAGCTAGAATAAAAAATAATGAACAGGAAAAATGATGGTTGAGCAGGTTAACTGGCACAATCCCAGGTGGCTTAAAATACTGACCTCACCTTAATAGTCAGACACGGATTACACGCTCCAAAAATAATGAAGCTGTTGAGCATGTGATGTAATTCAGTAAGATTCCTGCCAGTGTTTCTGGGATTGGTATCACCACTAGTCTTGGGAGTGCAATCAATGTTTAAGCACCTATAAAGTCTATAAATTTTACAAAAAACACCTTTTTTAAATAATAATCACATCAGCCAAGTATCTTGGCAGGTTGATTATGTGGTTTCAAGGTGCCATTTCAAAGATGATCCCAGTGAACAGTTGTCAGATTGTATTTATTTTGCCCTGGAAAACAGGAACTAATTCAGTATGGAAGCAGGCACTTTCCTTCTGTATCCTTGATTTGATTGATGTTGGATCCTTGATGTGATCCAGTTCCATCAATGAAACAGCGATTCCTATCTTAATGTCTTTGTTTGTTCTGGCTCACCGTGACTTCCTGTTCAAAGCGTCTGTAGATCTGCTCCCTCTGCTGCTGGAGTTTGTTGCTGAGCTGAGTTTGGGCTCTCTGCTCCTCTTTCTGCAGAAGTCTCAGTTCCCTCAGCTCCTGACGCCTGAAACACACACATTTAACACTCATTTTACACTGATCTAACAACAGACCCACCTACGGTGTTCAACCTGTTCAACCTTTTTGAACTTAAAGGGATAGTTCACTCAAAAATGAAAATTCTGTCATCATTTTCTCACCCTCAAGTTGTTCCAAACTTGTATGGGTTAATTTCTTCTGCTGAACACAAAAGAAGATATTTTGAAGAATGACAGTAACCAAACAGTTGATGGGCGACTTCCATAGTTTTTTTTTTTTTTTTTTTCAAACTATGGAAGTCAATGGGGTCCATTAACTGTTTGGTTACCCATATTGTTCAAAATATCTTTATTTGTGTTCAGCAGAAGAAATAAATTCATACAGGTTTGGATCAACTTGAGGATGAATAAATGATGATAGAATTTTTATATTTGGGTAACCCATCTTTTTAAATGATTGTAATTCATGAATGCTTTAGAAAACAGACCTAAGATCGGTTTCATTTAATCAAGTTGGTCCAAATTTGAAGTTGATATCACAAAATTTGAGCCTGCTAAAAAGGATTTAAAGCACCATCTACACACGGTAAAGCTATGTCCAATTTCAAAAAGGTTTTCAGAGGATGAATTTTGAGTGATCAATTGATACCTAATTTGGTGGTTGATGATTACGAAAGTATGTGATAGGGGGAAAAAAAAAAAAAAACAATAAAAAAACAACCCATTTTACTTCTGAAATGTGACATTTTTAAGTATAAACTGGAATCCTGCACAAGGATCATGCTTTAAGCAGCTAAATATGATTGTTTTTTATGCATTGACATTAAAGACTATAACTGTATTTTCAGTTTTTTACTTCCTTTCTTTTTTATGATGACAATAATGTTAGGATAATAATAGTAATATTAGTCTATAAATTCTTTAAGATTGATGCTAGACAAAATAATAATAAAAAAAATGTTTAAGGTTGAAAACTGCTGAGCTTTTCTGGAAATGGCACTATCCAGTCTAACAGGAAACTCTCCCAGGCAGAAACAGGAAGTATCACTCAGCTTGTTTTCCCTTTAGCACATCTGGTGTTGGAATATGGCATACTAATAAACACTGCACAGGAAACTTTTTGTCACTTTGTGGTTTAAAAACAGCCTAACACCTCTTTTATATCACCCAGCTGTGAAAGATGACTGGACACTAGCAGTCTGTGTGCATTTACCAAAACAGGTGAAGTTGCTATAAGAACGAGAGAAGGCAGAAGCTTTTAATAGAAAATTTCTGCCACAACATGAAACAGGCAGAACTAAAGTTTTACCAATGAATGCAAATATGATGCAAACATGAGACAAACATGCAAAGTGTCTCAGACTAGTTAAACAGCTGATGGCTCACCGGAGGAATCTCATCTCCTCGCTTTTGGTGTCATTGTCTGTGATGATCTTTGATGTCGTCACGCTGACTTCCACACCATCCACAATGAACTTGCGAGTCTTTTTCAGAGTTTTTTTCTTCCTCTTGTTGTCCTAGAACAATTAACAGGTTTGGAAATACAGAATAAAAAACTATTTCTGATATTTCTCAGTCTTTTGATATTGAATATTATAGCACAATATTTATGATACTTTGTGGCTTAAATGGACTTCATTAATTGGTTCTTCAGTAAAAACAATCAATTAGTCCAAACAGCCACTGCAGCCAAATGATTCAAAATGTTTAAATGTTAGAACTTCAAATCAGTGAAAATACATACATAAATGAATAAAGGCTTGCAAATTTTCACTGAATGAATAATTTACAACACATTTATTTTTAGCCTATAGAACATGTTTAAAATGCTTAAACGTTAGAACTTAAACACAGTAAAAACAAATAAAATATAGGTAATTAATTAATAATTAATGATAAATTATTAATTCACTATGTTTTTTAAATCTATTTTTAAAAAAAATGTTAAAATGCCACACTGAGACTCTGGGAACAAGTGACTTAACTGAACTGGAGTTTTAAATTGATTCATTGAACCGATTAAAAAAAAAAATCAAAAGCAGGTTTAACAACATTTTATACTACAGGGCTGTTGAATGCTTGATTCTGATTGGTTGATGAACATTCTTATTAGTCTGCATATCAGTGGCTAAAGCCTCCGTTACTAGGTCTAAAATGACATTTTGGAATTAGCAACAGAGGCTTGGGATGAGATGCTTAAGAATTTGGTCCTTTTAAGGACAAAACCTGACAAACGTCCCGAAATTAAACATCTGAACAATGTCTTGAGCTGTGGTAACCATAGTATAAGCAGAATAATTGACTGTAGTTGTACATTACTAATAATTCAATGGAATTTCATCAATTATTCCTTATTTAAATAACTGAAATTTGAATCAGACTGTACTGACTCTACTTCATACTCACTAATCACTAGACAATAAAATATCATAAAATTAGTGAAATCACAGCTGTTTTCTCACCTGTTGAGAGATGGTTCCTGGCTCCTTGGACTTGCTGATGAAGCTGGAGATGGATAAGTTCAGGTCTATGCTGCTGTTGTCAGTTGTAGAACTTATTCCAGAGTCTGAGTCTTTCTTCTTCACATACCTGGGCTTCACTGGGCTTTGTTCCTCCACCAATGCAGGTTTTTCCTTTTCCTCAACCTTCTCTACTTCTTTCACTAGAGATGTTGGGCTGGGCTCATCAGGCTCAGCTTGTTTAGTGGGCTCTGTTGGAGTCTCCGGTGAAGGAATGTCTGAAGCAGGCACTTCCTTTATGAGCTCACCATTGCCCACCACCTCCTTTTTCTCTTCCAGTTTCTCTTCATCAGGTTTGGCTGGTTGCTCCACCGTTTGGACTATTGTTTCAGCAGGAAGATCAATCTCTGGTTCTACAGCCTTTTCTTCATCTTTAGGTTCTTGAGATACTTCCACAGCTTGTTCTTTGGATCCAGGTACTGTTACATCCTGGATGTGGTTCTCGTCCACCTTCAGAGGTTCTTCTTCCTTCCTTATTCCAGCTATAAGATTACCATCTGGTAGTTTGGGTGTAGCGACTTCCTCAATCTTTTCAGGAACAGACTCCAAGGTGGATGGTGACTGCGGAAGCTTCTCGTCTTCCGAGCTTCCGATGCTGGCATCAGATGGTGCACGCTTGTGTCCAGGAAGCTGAGGGAAGATCGTTTTAAACAAGTTAGTGGTTGTGCAGCAAAAATGCAAGCATCACTACTTCTGTTGCTCATAAGTCTTGTTAGGAATCAGAACGAAGCCAAAACATTACACTTTTTCACTTAACTTGAGGTAACTCTTTTATGCTTATAATTAAGCAATCGGGCTTATGGTTTTAACTGGAGTGAAATGTTCAAATTACAAGTGCAATGTTAAACATGCAGATATGCAATGAATTCCAGATGTACCTCAGGACATTCTATTGGCCAACATTCATCCAGACTTTGTAGATTTAATCTTTCTCTGAAAAGTGTTCTAAATTTGTTGGCAGTCCTTATAATCTCTTACCAGGTTTCCTTCATGATCTTCTTCCTCCTCTTCCTCCTTCATCTCCTCTATCTCCTCTGTGACCTCTGCCTTGGCCTCAGCGATGAGCTCCCGCAGGGGTCGGCTGTCAGTTACTCTACTCACAAACGGGTGCTGCACAGATGAAGCGAACTACTATTACTAAAATATACATATTAAAAATTACACATGCAAATATTATTAAGATACTATTAACATCCATAAAAAGCAGTCAGATTACTCTGTTCCAGATAAATTACACACACACACACATATATATATATATATATATATATATATATATATATATGAGTTATGTTCATGTCCCTCCCCCTAATGTATTTTGAATTAGGAATATTAAAATTCTGGCCAATACCAATAAGCTGATAATTATTTTTTTGTTACGGCCAATAATCAATATGTGGTTGATATTAAAATTGTATTAAAACTGCATGTATTTTCTAAATAAATGTAATATAAAACATAAAAATTGATATCAAACACTCAAACACTGTAAATGCCACAAGTGAAATAACATTATATTGTACAGTAGGAAAAACGGATATAAATTTGAGATTTGCTAAAGATTAAATTTAACAGTATTATTAAATTATGAGTGTTTTCAAAGATCTTGAGAAACAAATTCAGTCAAGTGTGCAGAATAAAATAAAACAATGAGAAAAAATAAAATAAATATTTGAAGGAATGAAGAAAACAGTGTAAAAAGCAAATAACTATAACACCATATTTACACAAATATATTTTATTATAAATATATCATATATATATTTTACATAAATTACATAAATCAACATTTTGAAGCCTGTACAGATGGCTTAGTAAAATAAATGAAAATAAATAATTGCAATTAAATGATTAGTTTTCAAAGATTAACTTTAGGTGAGCGTTAAATGAATACAAAATCTGAGTGTAAAAATAAGTTGAAATGAAATTTCCAATAAAATTATAATAAAACTCTAATATTGACTGATAACTGATATGGTACTGTCTAATATATTGTGCATCACTATTTAGCTAAAGAAAAAGAAGCCTAATTTAGGATCTTTAAGATTTATTGCATTTGTAAACAGGAATTGCTGCAACCCAACTGTTTGACAGACAAGAGGAAAACGAGCACATCAAAATCAATGTCCCATGAGGATCCCAGTCTCCAGTTCTTACCTTTCTTGGCTTCGACACCTGCTGCAGACAGTCTATAGCTGGTCTGAGAATGTGCAGCTTCTTTGATATTATCAACTTAATTGGAGGAAAACTTGAGTTCTGTATTTTCAACCCCATGTTGCTTCTGAAGCGATTAGCACTTGTGAATGAGCGTGTGCATATGTGCGCAGTCAGTGCTAGGCTGGCCTACTTAAAGCCTCGGAAACAAAATCTCCTTTGCTGACGTCAATTCTTAAGGATGAAGGCCAGTGCAGAAAGTGCCTGACACAGACAAATAAATGAACAGCTGCAGATTCATGGGGCAAGAAAAGCACCTGGACCAGCAGGTGGCCAAGCAGCAGGATGACGGCAAACAAGGGGCTATTACACGGAGGGGCTGCTGCAATACTGGCTCAGGTTAGGTCAGGTTTGAGTGGATATGGCCTTAGATCAAGTGTTGAAATAAATGTGAGAAAAGTCAATTCACCTGAAGAAGTTGTGCTGTGCTCCACCTGTTGTCCACGTTCTTATCCAGAGCGTGTTTCAGGAAGTCACTGAACTCAGGAGACCTGCAGATGGATGAAGAGAAAGGTCATTAAAAACTCTAAAATAAACCAAATGGAAGTTTAGGTGTTATAATGTGACAAAAAATACTGTAAGTAAATTAATATTTGTCTACAAATCTAATTTCAGTTATTGAAGCATAAGCCATGATATAAAAAGGTTTTTAAGATCATAAGAAAAAAATTGTTATGCTTTTTCGATTGTCATTTTGATATATGTATATATGTGTGTGTGTGTGTATTTACAAACACATTTACACACACATATATTTTTAATTAATATTAAATTATTTACAATTTTAAAATGAATCTATACCATATCGGTTATCTTTTTAAAAAAAAATATTGGAATTTAAAATTTTAATTTACTGTATATTTAATTGTGGAGGCTTTCCCCTATTTTTACATTTAGATTATTTTTGCCATCATTTAACACTCCCTTAAAGTTATTCTTTGAAAACTCTAATAATTTAATATTCATTTTTAATATAATTTTAAAGGAGGTTTTCTTTCCTATTGATTATAAGTCAATGTTAGAGGTTTTTTTTGTTTATTGCAATTTTTATTTATTGTACGCACAATTGTGGAGGCTCATTTCCCCTATTTTCACATTTAGATTATTTTGCTGCTCAAAAAACTATTATTAACTATATAAACTATGTTGAAACTGTTTTTTGTTTTTTTTTCAGGATTCTTTGATGAAAAGAAAGATAAATACCATTATAAATGTATAAATGTATTTACTGTCACTTTTGATTTAATTTTTTTTTTTTGGATCAATTATTGCTGAATAAAAGTATTTATTTTTTTAATTTCTTTCCAAAAAAAAAAAAAAATCTTACTGACCCCAAACTTTTGAATGGTAGTGTATAATGTTACAAAAGATTTCTATTTCAGATAAATGCTGTTCTTTTGAACTTTCTATTCATCAAAGAGTCTTCATCAAAGAGTCAAAAAACTGTTTTCAACATTGATAATAATCAGAAATGTTTCTTGAGCAGCAAATCATTATATTAGAATGATTTCGGATGGATCATGTGACACTGAAGACTGGAGTAATGATGCTGGAAATTCCGCTTTGATCACAGGAATAAATTACATTTTAAAAGATATTCAAATAGAAAACAATTATTTTAAATTTCACAATATTACTGTACTATTGATCAAATACATACAGCATTGGTGAGCAGAAGAGACTTCTTTTAAAAAACATTTACAAATTTTACCAATCTAAACCTTTTGAATGGTAGTGTATATACATGCACAAATCACATTGTTTTGTACCATTTTGAGGGCTGCTGGAGAGTAGGAGGGTCAGCTTTGGCGATCTTGAGCAGAACTCTCATTGGGTTCATCTCATGGTTGGGCGGTTCGATCTGGGCCAGCTCGATCAGAGTGACTCCTAGAGACCAAATATCGGCCTTATAGTCATACGGCCTGTCCTTAGACGTCTCGCACATCACAACCTCTGGAGCCATCCTGAATGAAAGAGAGTGATATCAACGTGTCAGCAATGCCAATGTGTGTAAGTACAAGTGGTTTCATTTTATGAAACTCTAACTTGCCAGTAAGGGGTTCCAATGAAAGAGTCTCTTCGCTGGATCGTCTTGGTGTTCTTAGCAGACACTCCAAAGTCCGCTGAAAGATACAGAAAATGTTCTTTTTGGGAAATGTTCTGCATGAAAAGATTGCTTGTGCCATCTTTCTTCATAATAAATGCCACTTGCTTTGATATTTTCTGATCTAATGCAATGACATTCAGTGGCTTAAGTGTCCATATAGTTTTAAACACCAGCATCACAGAATAATTTACATCTGGTCAATGACGTAATGTTTATACAAGCTGCGGTTTAGTCTGACATGTAAATGACCCTTCTCAGCTCCTCTCTGTATCTTTCTGTTTCTCTTTACCATGCTATTACGTGAAACTGTGAAACTGCTCATCAGACAGAGCATCTGAAATCGCCTGCTGCACTGGGTTATATGCATCTGATGAGCAACAAAAACTAAAAACACTCCACTGTTACTCTGATATTAAAGTTCAAGATTACACATGCCCTGATTAACTAGCTGCACATACACACCAGAGTCCCCATGAGTCCTTAAAAAGTCTTAATTAATATTATTCAGTACTTAAACGTATAGACCAGGGGTGCAAAACTCAGTTCCTATTGCCAACATTACTCCACTAATATAGTTCACTTAAAGGAGTGAATGAAAATGAGTGAGTGAATTCGGACACTGAGTGCACCAGATAGGCTGCTGCGTTTGCATAGTTTGTGCTTGCTGTTTAATGATCATTTGATGCTTAGGAAACTGGCAGCTCCAGAAGTAATGAAAATATTTATATTGAACTCTGTCATGGAAACTATGTATAAACCTTAATTAAACAATTTAATAATCAATTCGAAAGGAATTTATACTGCATTATATTATGCTGCAGCCACATTGGACCAGTGGTTTGGCAAACATCAGGTGGATGGATGATTCAGCTGCGGGTGCCGCCATCTGGTAAGATGCGGGAATTCATTCGGCGCACGACTCTCACAGTGCATTATGGGTATTCTCTAGCCGTTGAGCGTACATTGGTTGTACACTCGTTATTACGGTGCATTGTGGGATTGAATGAGTGCACTCCATAACATTCACGATGGTTTCAAACACCACTCCAAATGGCTGTTCCCTTAAAAAGTGCCCTATTTAAGGGCATAGGGGGCCATTTCGGACACAGCCCTAGTTTTTAAATAAGCCTGAAGGACTTAATTAGCTGGATCAGGTGCATTTAATTAAGATTGAATCTAAACTCTGCAGAACCCTTTTTTTGCACCCCTGGTATAGACCTTATGTAGCCTCGCCCCTTTTAAGTGCTGCACTCCTTGTGTTTTTATCCGGTTTGTATTCCCACAGCATGAAGGTAATATCTGACGGATTTATGAATTAACTGCACGTTTGTAAAATAAAGAAGCAGACAAACTACACTTTTCGTTTCATTGACTTCTGTTCATAAGCATGTAAATGCATCTGACCTCCATATTGAATTCATGTTTATAAAAAAAGACAGCAGAGCGTGACGTCATATCACGACCGTTGCAGTGCCTGAAGAAATTTTGCATGCTCAAAGTCTAGTTAGACCACGGCATTGCGATAATTTATTATGACATCCGCTTCAAACATTACAATGCTCATGATAACTTTTGTTAACTCTACCATAAGTACACCCACTTTACCAGCAAATTACTCTTCGACAGCGGTGCCATAGAAATATACAGAGCTACAGCAAAAATGGAAGTTCAGTGACAAAATTCTAAAGATGGCTGTGCGCTTGTTTTTCTGGTGCATAAGGTCTATAGCTACACTGTAACAAGGACACCTTAAAATAAAGTGTAACTGAAAAGTCTTAAAAAAGTGTCGCTGTTGTGCGTTCTACAGGCTCGCAGTTTCAAAGCAATTCGCACCCAATGAATACTGCACATTTATACCAAGTGATTGTTTATGATCTACTCTTAATGAGTTATGACAATGTTTACCTTCTGGTGTTTATATCATACCTGCAAACTTGTTGCCCTGTTCTAGTAAGCACAGCTGCTTTGTATACAGGGGCTTCCGGGGTAACCGCTATATTTCTGCTGTTCCATAAGCACTATATAGTGTCAGAGAGTGAGTCTGCATTTTCAATCAGCCCGTCTGCTGTTTTTATTTATTTGTTTATTGTTTTGCAGCATACATTCTTTTCATTTATAAATTTGACTCATCCTTTTTTTTTTTTTTTTTTTTTTTTTTAAATGTGAGATTTATCATTTTATTAAACTTTTTTTTTGTCAAAACATTACCTGAACTGCAAAGTTGTTTAAATCATTGTTTTTACACTCATTTTACGATTTAGGATGTTACCATACACATTGCTCTACACTGTCCTATCCATATGGTATTAATTTTATTTGAGCAGGTCTTAAAAAAGGTCATAAAAAGCCTCTAAACCCTCTTACACACCCACTCACCCAGTTTGACGTCTCCATCTAGTGTGAGCAGGATGTTTCCAGCCTTCAGGTCTCTGTGGATGACCTTGTTGTCATGCAGATACAACAGAGCATCCAGAGTCTGTTTACAAACCACCCTGATCTGCGGCTCCGTCAGAGGCCTTTCCAACTCTACACAAATATGAACAGGGAAAAGCTTACATACACAAACACACATTTATAGATCATACAGTATGAACAGGGAGACACATTTAATTTAAAGATAACCAGCTAATATTACCTATTACAATAATATCTCCTGTTTTCTAACATCTGAGTTTTGAGTTGTGTAAAATTAGCTGTTGATTCTCAAACTAATTTCTCACATGAAAAAAAAAAAAAAAAAAAAAGACTCAAAGACTCAAAAGTTACCATTTCATCTGAGTCATTACTGAATCAACATATGACTCACTTATTGAACTACAAGTTTTCAAGTTGGTTTCATTCAAAATGCAGCAAATTTTGTGTGCTGGAGGTTTGTGAAACTTAAATCATTACTGACTGGTTGTGTGACCCTCCGCTAAGCCCTGCTGTCACGTTTTCCTGCCTGCGCTAAACATGGAGTGAGCAGCAATCACATGAAGTGAACAGCCTCAGGAATTACTATGCAATATCTGGATCAAACATGCATTTATTTTGAGTAATTATATATAGTGGCCAAAAAGTTTTTTAACTTTCCTATATTGCAACTAAAATGAGAAAAGCTTCATTGCTTGTACTGAAAATATCTGCTGGTGAGAAAATATACTATATATATATATTTTATCTATAAAGTTGTTTCACTGCAATGATTATGCCTGAAAAAAATAAATAATTTCTCTCAATGTGGTCTACCATTATTTAATAAAATGGACATATTAAGAACTATTATATTTTCTGTAGTTTTTAAATGGTTTTAAATGTTTTAATAAAATGTGTATATTGCGATATACTGTACAAGCATTATCAGCAAACATTTTAAAGAACATTTATGCAAATTACGGCCTTTCAGCGGTTTGGTGTTTTTCAAGGCTGCATTTATTTGATCAATAATTGTGAAATAATTTATTGTGAAATATTATTACAATTTAAAATAACTTTTCTAATTGAGTATTTGTTAAGATGTAATTTATTCCTGTGATCAATTTTCAGCATCATTATTCCAGTCTTCAATGTCACATGATCCTTAATATGATGATTTGCTGCTCAAAAAAACATTTCTTATTATTATCAATGTTTAAAAACAGTTGCACTGCTTCATATTTTTGTGGAAAGTTGAAACCGTGATACATTTTTTTCAGGATTCTTTGATGAATAGAAAGTTCAAAAGAACAACATTTATTTGAAATATAAATCTTTTGTAACATTATAAATGTCTTTACTGTCAATTTTGATGAATTTAATGCATCCTTGCTGAAAAAAAATATTCATTTCTTTCAAAACAATTCTTACTGACCCTAAACTTTTGAACACTAGTGTGTAAATAAAGACTCAACAGGTATTATAATGCTACAAAACACCTTGTTTAAGAGACATGGAATAAATCTATATATTGTTGCTCATAATGTGAACAGAACTGATTGCCAGTGAGAATAATCAAAGCACAGTTGAAGTTCATCTTATCCTTTAAGAATGAAATGTGTTGTTGAGTAATGGAAAGGAATTGGCCTTTGTAAGTGACCTTTTCCTAATGCAGCCTTGCATGTCAAATGCTTTGTGTGAACTCACCGAGCATAACCGCGTCGACGGCCCCGCCAGCGCAGAACTCTATCAGGATCTGCACACAGAAACATGGTGAACATAAAACCGGGTGTACTTTCCAAAAACACAATCACACTGTTTTACAAAAGCAACCACATTTCATTACACAAGACAGACTGACTGAGATTGGCAAGCTGTCTTTATTTCTCAATGTTCAGCTGGGCACAATGGCAGCATTATGTTTCTGTAGTAGACGAATCTGTTTATCCTATTGTCATGAACACACCTACATGAACCAGCAGGCACTGATTTAAAAAAAAAGACTAACTGCACTCATTCAGAAAGCCATTCTTCATTCAACTCACTCAAAAAAATAAAAAAAAATAGAACACTCATTCAGTTTAGTGCAGAACTCCATAAACACAGCAGAATCACATAGATGGATAAATCTAGATTTACAGTACAACAACATCCAAACCAGGACATAATGCACAAATTATTAACTTTACAAAACAATTCACTTTGCAGGGCCGTGATTAGTCAACAGCACTGCGTTGCAGGGCCATGAATGGTCAATGAAGCTGCTGAGTATTGAAGGCTTTTCTTGCTCCTCAATGACATAAGAGGATCGAGCAAAAGAGGCCTGCGTGAGCACGCGGAAGGATGAAGGCTTTCTACACATTAGCACAGTGCCAGAATTGAGACCTTTCTGTCCTAATAGGATTAGAGTTTCCGTGAACACCAGGCGGATGGAGGGGTCACGGCTGGGGTTAGTCATCTGGAGAGGGAGGACAGGTATTGGTAGAGACTGTTTACATAGTCAAAACTGAACAAGAACAGTGTTTCCTGTATCGCACAAATACTATAAATTATATTACATTTTAGGCGAAAGAACTTGAGAGAACAAAGAGGTCCGGTAATATATTACACAACTATTTAAAAGTTTGGGGTCAGTAAGATTTATTTTTGCTTGAAAGATATTAATACTTCTATTCAGCAAGGATGCATTGATCAAAAGCAACAGTAAAGACATTTATATATACAAAAGATTTCTGTTTCAAATAAATGCTGTTCATTTGAACTTTCTAGTCATCAAAGAATCCTGAAAAAATATATCACGGTTTCCACTAACATATTAAGCACAACTGTTTTCAACATCGACAGTAATAAGAAATATTTCTTGAGCATCAAATCATCATATTAAAATGATTTCTGAAGGATCACGTGACACTGAAGACCGGAGTGATGATGCTGAAAATTCAGCTTTGATTACAGGAATAAATTACATTTTATAATATATTTAAATAGAAAACTGTTATTTGAAATTATAATAATATTTCACAATATTACAGTTTTTACTGTATTTTTGATCAAATAAATGCAGCTTTAGTGAGCAGAAGAGACTCTTCACAAAAACATTAAAACCCCAAACTTTTGAACAGTAATGTATCGACAAATTGTCAACAAAACTTTCACAGATTATGATGTCCTCAGTGACAGCACAAAGTTCACTCAATCGGTGCAGTTCTTTTTTTAATGAATCACAGGAATCATCAGCGTGAATCATGTTCTGAATCAGTCTAAAAAACTAATTCACAGAATAAGCATGGTTTGTTCTAGGGCTGTCACTAACGATTATTTTGGTAATCGAGAAATTGGACAAATATTTTGACAATTAATTGAGTAACTGGATATTTTGTCTGTGGTAATAAAACAGACCTAAGCAAACAACAGCCTTTAAAATGATTTAAAATACATAGAATAATAAAAGTTCACTCAATCAGCACAGTCCTTTTTAATGGACCACAGGAATCATTGGCTTGAATCATGGTTCGAATCAGTCTAAAAACTCACTAATTCACTGAATAAGCATGGTTCGCTCACTCTCTTTTCTCAATATACGATGTTAGACTCAAAATGAGCTAAATTATTGGGATAAAAGGGCCAATGGCTTCAGACAAGAAACACATGAAGCTTTGAAATGATGTTAAGGCCTGTTCAAAGCAAGAATGCTAACTATAAAGATAAGTATAAAGATTAGGACGATATCGTTCTGTTTATTATAAGCACACCCTGCAGTTTTGTCATCTGCCACTTTAAAAGCTCGAGCTCATTAAAGCAGAAAGGATTTTGATTGGCTGTCAATGTTTTTATCACTCATCAGCTGGAAAAAAAACATGCTGAAAGTTATTCCAATGATATTGTTTCTGTGCCATTATTGTTTTGGTTGTGGTGTGAACTCTGCTATTCTTTTATATTTAGAATGATTTTTAGAACTATATCTTTATTGTTATTGTCCTTGGTGTGAACGGGCCTAAACCCTACACTATTGTGTACACAGAGATGCAGCACTGAGAACAGTCACTGTTATTCATGCTCTTGAACGCTGTTCTACTGTGGGTGAGATGTTGGTTTTGACCGGTGGCTACAATAACACAATAGCCCACACAGTGCTGTCATTCAGACCGAGAACTACAATGGCCATACTCAACGCACAAGATGAGGCTTCCTTTCCAACTCTAAAATGTAGGATTCTGTTTTATTTCCATTGATCCCACTGTCTGGATAACAGAATGCACTATTAATCCTCATATATACCACATATAGAAGCCTCAATTATTATTTGGACAAACTTTAAAAATGTCTGAATGCAAAATATTTGTAAGTGGCATCTGAAATTGAAGCTAAGCTTTGCTACTAATATATGAAGAGGAAACTATTTCACACAGACTACTGAATGGCATTACTGATACCAATGTGCTATTTGTCCAGCTTAAGCTGCAAATGGCTGATGAATAATCCAGTTCAAACATTCCCTGAAACACAGCCAAATCAAAGCCCTCCTACATCTTCATAAGGAAATGGGTGAGGCCGATATCAGTCCATTTCCTGGTGTACGGCAGGATCGGAGTAAAAACATGCACACCTCTTCCAGTACACATTGTTCAGTACGCAATGAATGAACAACATTATTCTGATGAGATGTGCTTCAACAGAAGTGAATCTAAGTCTTCCTTTTCTGGTAAATCTCACAGAACCTTTCAAGAACATGTCCAGGTCATATTCACTCTAAAATCGAGGTGGGAAAAAAACAAAACAAAACCATATTTCGCTTCAAATGGGCTTGATATGACGACCATTTTATTGCAGTATGACATTGACAATTAAGCACTGGAAAAATATTTTAACTGCAGTTTAAGTACACTACCGTTCAAAAGTTTGAGGTCAGTAAATAAACAAGTTTTTTTCAACAAATTAAAAAATGTATTAAGCAAGGAAGCATTAAATTGATCAAATGTGACAGTAAAGACATTTATAATGTTACAAAAGGTTTCTTTTTCAAATAAATGCTGTTCTTTTGAACTTTCTATTACTGTATTTTTGATGAAAAAAAAGTCATGATGAGCATGAGACGAAAAAAAAAATCTTACCAACCTCAAACTTTTGAATAGTAGTGTATACATACTGTACATTACGGTAGTATTTTTGTACAGCCATAAGTTTATGATTATGTAAATTTTAAATAAAATCACTGTATTACAGCATAGTAATACAGTAAAAAAAAAAAAAAATTTCCGGGCACATTACTGTAATTTCAAAATCTCTTTAAATATAATAATACAATTATTTCAAGTTTTTGTCTTTCTAATTTAATGTGAAATATAAAAAGTACATGTGCTGTTACATGTATTGAATTTCATAAAGCCTCTTGGATTTGAACCTCTCGTAAGTTTCTAGTGTCCGTACTGAAGTGAAGCTGGACTTGGAAGCGGAGTCCACCTTAACCTTGTTTTAAACTTCCACTGCGCAGGAAGGAAATGGTTTGAGTCAACAAGGAAAATAAAAATGAAGCAAGCAGGGTTGTCTCCTACTTCTTCTCCATATCTTTTTTTTTCTTGTATAAAACAAGGGGTATTATGTAGTCACCATGAAATAATTTTAAAGTCAGATTCCAACTTATGCTGTGGAAAAGAGAATCTGAATGAAATCTGTGCAATAAGGATTATATAAAACCACGAAAAATAAACTAAATCCACTCACCCACAGTTTGCTCTCATAGTAAAATGCATCAAGCAGCTTGACGATATTTTGATGATCACATGATGCCAAGATGTCGATCTCCACCATGTAGTCCTCCAGTTCATCTTCAGTTTTCGTGTCAATCACTTTTGCAGCAGCAAAAATGCCTGTCTGCTTGTTCTGAGCCTGAATAAAAAGCAAATTAAGGTTCAAGAAAAACGACGTTTATACATAGCCCACTAAATAAAATTAGACTAAGTAAACAATTTTAGGGTGTGCATGCTTTCAACAAAGCAAAACACTTTGGCTAACATTTTGTTAGTAATAAAAATGAAAAGTAATTAAAAAAAAATGGTTATTCTTCATTTTACACCTTCTGATGTTAAACTATCTGTATGGATCTGACATGAATGTTTGAGGAGTGACATACATGGATACATGTTCTAAGTATGATCTCTTTTAACAGCCAGTAAATAGAGGTAAAAAGTATTAATTAGACTCATGCAGTCAGCGTGATCTAGTCCAGCATTCAACAGAAATCACATTCAGTGTCATTCAACCTAATGGGTTTTTCTGCAGTGCAGAGCAATGAAGGTCACAGAACAATTCCACCCAATACGGCTTTTGTAAATGGCTGGTAATTACGGTTTAGAATCCAGCGTGATTCAGTAGTGAAAAATTAACCAGGTCAAAGACTGCTGGTTTATTGCAGGACGTTTTGAAATAATAAATTCTGCAGTGGTTTTATTGCACATGTGATGCACGTTCAGTTGTATTTGACATGTTATAATTCAAACTTTTGGCAACAAAAAGCTTTGATTTAAATGAGGAAATAAAATTATTACAAATAAAAAAAAATACAATTTTAATTAATACAACACAACAATGGTATATAAAATTGAAAATTATTATAAAAAGAGTTTCTAATTGAAGCAAATATTGTGTTAAAAAAAAAAAAAGGTAGACAGCCTAGAGTACTAAAATTATGACAGCCACAAGAAACATGCTTGAAAACAGTCAGTTCTGTTCAATGCTCATAGTAGCTCCCAACAAAACAAGACACACTGTGATGAAAATCAACAAAAACCAATGTCCTGAAAACCCCAGAACCTCAATTCAACAGATCATTAGACCATTTACAAACCATCACACATGAGACCATGAGAAAGTTCTAACAACATTGTTTTGACTGTATAGACTAGAGGAAATGGCCTTAAGCTTAATCTCCAAATCACCCTATCCCACTAACAAACTAAGCAACATTAAGCCTTATAACAGAGCAAAGAAGAGAAACAATCAAGCAGACTGGACATTACAGGCTGAGGTCATGTGAATGACAATGACACGGGTGTGTGCTTGATGTCATGCACGTGGTGATATCATAAATCTCAAAGAATTCAGAAACTTTTTGCATTTTAAAAGGTGCAATGTGTAAAATTTGGGAGGATCTATTGACAGAAATGCAATATAATACACATAACTATGTTTTGAGTGGTGTATAAAGACCTTACATAATGAACCATTATGTATTTACTACCTGAGCCATTTCTATCTACCTACACCGCGGGTCCCCCCTCCATGTCAAGTCGTCATTTTGCGCCAGCATGTTTCTACAGCAGCCCTAAACGGACAAACACTCTACAGAGCACGTTTCATCACTATGTTGTTCTTCTTCTAAATCGTTCATGTTTTTAGAGGCAGCTTGCATTGTCACTACGTTGAACATGCACAAAGTAGTAGTAGTAGTAGTAGTAGTAGTAGTCGTCGTCTGGTTTATTAGAAGCAGAGACCGTTCTTTGTTAGAAGTAAGAAGAAATCTCATTGCTTGACTGGCTAACATACTCTCTGCTTTCTCAGACGACGACATCTTTGACTTGTGTCGGCCAGACAGCCACTCTCTATTTTGCTTCGAAAGGGAGGCAGTTCGCAACCTCACCCCTAGATGCCGCTAAAATTTACACACTGCACCTTTAATTTGTGTTTGTACAAGATAGAACAGACAAACAGACAGATACACAGACAGACAGACAGAATGACAGACAGACAGAATGACAGAACGACAGACAGAACGACAGACAGAACGACAGACAGAACGACAGACAGAACGACAGACAGATAGAAATACAGACAGATAGACAGACAGACATACAAACATAACGACCGACAGACAGATATATACAGACAGACAGAGAGAGATACAGTCAGACAGACAAATATACATACAGACCGACAGATAGACAGAGACAGACAGACAGACAGATATACACTATACAGACAGACATATACACAGACAGACAGACAGACAGACATATACACAGACAGATATACACCATACAGACAGGCAGACAGACAGATATACACTATACAGACAGACAGACAGACATATACACAGACAGACAGACAGACATATACACAGACAGACAGACATATACACAGACAGATATACACTATACAGACAGACAGACATATACACAGACAGATATACACCATACAGACAGGCAGACAGACAGATATACACTATACAGACAGACAGACAGACATATACACAGACAGACAGACAGACATATACACAGACAGACAGACAGACATATACACAGACAGATATACACTATACAGACAGACAGACATATATACACAGACAGATATACACTACTATACAGACAGACAGACATATACACAGACAGATATACACCATACAGACAGGCAGACAGACAGATATACACTATACAGACAGACAGACAGACATATACACAGACAGACAGACAGACAGACATATACACAGACAGACAGACATATACACAGACAGATATACACTATACAGACAGACAGACATATACACAGACAGATATACACCATACAGACAGGCAGACAGACAGATATACACTATACAGACAGACAGACAGACATATACACAGACAGACAGACAGACATATACACAGACAGATATACACCATACAGACAGGCAGACAGACAGATATACACTATACAGACAGACAGACAGACATATACACAGACATATACACAGACAGACAGACAGACATATACACAGACAGACAGATATATATACAGACAGATATACACTATACAGACAGACAGACATATATACAGACAGACAGACATATACAGACAGACAGACAGACACACACACACACAGACAGACAGACAGACAGATATATATACAGACAGACAGATATATATACAGACAGATATACACTATACAGACAGACAGACATATATACAGACAGACAGACATATACAGACAGACACACACACACAGACAGACAGATATATATACAGACAGACAGATATATATACAGACAGACATATATATATATACAGACAGACAGATATACATATACACAGACAGATAGATCGAGTCAGACAAATATACATACAGACAGACAGATAGATAGATCTCAATAGAGCCATTCCATTATAAGTGCATTACATGCTACTAACCCTATATTGTACTCACAAGAAAAGTACTAGGGTCCAAAATAACAAAAAAACATATATAAAATTTTGCAGCAAGATAAGATTAAACAATTTCAATGGGTTTATTTTACCTTGAACACCTTTCCAAAGGCTCCATCTCCCAGTTCTCCCACAATCTCCCATATTTCCTCCGGATTTGTGTCCCTGTGCACGTGATCATATTGTTTTTTCTTCTTCTCTGCGCCCAATTTAAAGATTTTTCGGAAATTAAAGAATGACATAGCCAGATCTCACGCGCGCCTTTCTCTGATTGGTTGACAAAGAAGGATTTCTTTCAATAAATGTCTAAATAGGCGTAAAGCAATGCAATGGTTATTGCATTCCCATTGCAATTAAAGACTGTTCAATCTCTTGCCTAACAAGGAAATAGTCTGAGTGTTGACATGTCTGTCTTTGCACGGTATAATTGGAGAGCTTGATGTGTTAAACCAGCAGTCCTATAGAGATCATCATGTCAATGCAATAATGCTCAGACAAAGAAAAACTGATTCTTGACTCTAGCTATTCTTGACTCTGAAATCGGAGGTCAAGTGAATCATATTTACAAAATTAAAATAAAGCATTAAAATCTACAGTGTGCAATAGTGTGAAGGCGATCTTGAGTTGAATAAATCCGGCGTCTAGCTCTTTCAGGGTAAGTCATGAGGTTGTTGTTCTTCGGAGTTTCATGGATCTGATCCGTAAAAAATCTAGTTCTTTCTCTTTCTCTTTAAATAAAGTCTGACAAGAGGCTGACAAAATGTTAATACATCCGATACTACAGATCGTACATCCTCCAGTCCTGGATTAAAAGCGAAACTGCTCCAAACGCATGAAAAGGCACGATAGTTTTTGTTTGGAGAAACTATGCACCTCCTGCGTGTGCGTGATGCGCGCGGCTCCTCTAATCTAGCGGATTTGTTGTCGCTGTGCGCGTTCACGAGGAGCCGCGGATTCTTCGCTGGGGTTCGGTCACACGCGCCTGCGCTTTACTGTCGCCTGCCGTCGTGGATGTAAACACTGATTTCAAAGCGTTAAATTACTCTGTAAATACATGTTATTATAATATTCACGATATATGCCGAGTTTATCATTTTGAACACAGTTTACAGAATAAAAATGCAAAAAATATATCTAAATATAAATATTTACTGTATATGTTTTTGTTTTTGTTCGTCAACCATTTGAAACATCATATTTATATTTTACCGCAATACATTTTTACTTTTTTACTACTAATTTTATATATATTTTGCCTAGCTCCGCTTCATTGCTTCATCTCAACTTCAAAACTACTCAACGTGAGCGTTCACAACTTGTAGTCAAGGCAACGGACGCAAACGGAGGTAGATCTAGTGTTCTGATTGGTTGTCGCCTCTCTGTTATCTTGACTGACAGTTTGAAGCTGTGTCGTGATTGGTCAGTGGCGCTGTTTATCCCTCAGGGTAAAGAGCTTTAACGTGTTGAGATTTAATTTAACTCACTCGTTTTCATTTGCCAGAACCACTACAAGAGGTAACACGAGCTAACTTACACAACCAATACGTTGTCTTCTGCACTGTCTTTATTGAAAGCAGAATCTATTTACAGGTTTTATCGTGCGGGCTCAATGCGAGGTTCAAATTTATACTGTAACTTTTACGTGTGAATGATTTTATGTGCCGGTCTAAAATTGGTGTCAATGCATAACATACTACTTTTAGTGCATGTTGTGGTTTGCAACTATTATCAGTAAATATTAAAATGCTAAAATGCAACCTATGTTATACTTTATGTTCTTGAAAAAAAAAGTATTTTTGATTGTTGCACGAGACGCATTTTCAGTGACGTGCAGCCATAGTATATCAGTTGCCATGACAACCTCGTTGTGGTTTAATTTTATACATTTTTGAGAAAACTTGCATTTAGTAAGTCAGAATAAGATGATTTGGTATTTAACAAGTCAATTTAGAGATGCTCTACTGGAATGTATAGCTCAATATCCATCGAAATGTTTGTGTTTCTTATGAAGAAGTAAGTAACTTATTAAAAAATAAAAGTAACTTCACTAAATAAATGTGTCTTCATACAAGAAACAAACTTGAGGACAAAGTAATGACTGGTAAAACATAAAGCATAGTATGCCCTAGATGCCATTTTTACTTTGTTGTATTGAAATTTAAATTTTTACAGGTTGTAGTAACATAGTACTCCCAAAAGGTGGCGCCAGAAACCGTCAAAACTGGATCAGAGAGCCTGAAGTGAACTCAGCTGATGAGCAAGAACAGGAGGTTGAGATGTTGCTTTAGGCCAGAAATGACTAAAGTTTTAAATTAATTATCTCGAAATGTACCTCTCCTGTTTCTCACATTTACCTGAACAGATGAAAGATTATTTCTTTATTTCTCAATATTCTGATCCAGGTAAGGAGGCAGAGGCTCTGAGAAGGATGCTGAGGGCTCGTCGCTCTACCAGCCCCGTCAAAGGGGCATCTACCCATCGCAGTCCCACCAGACACTCACCTGTTAAAGTACTAATAAGCCATCAATGCAGTAGTATTAGTGAGATTAGTTTCTTTTAATGCTAAAAGAAACTCTCTCTCTCTCTTTTTAAAGGGTGGCACATATGATTCAGAACTCATGAGGGTGTTACGGGAAAGAGATGAACTGCAAAACATGTTGGAGAAACACGAGCGGCATCTCTCAGAGATCCAGGCCAATGTTAAAGTGCTCACAGCTGAACGGGACAAGACCAGAATGCACTACCAGCAGGTAGACAGCTCCAAATCTCCCAGAATTCTTCAATCAATGACACACACATAGTATTATAAAAAACAAAAGCCACATAGTTAATTCTTAGTGACTGATGTTTAACTTGCAGTTTTATGTCACTGAGGTATAGACAATAAAAGAAAAATGTTTTTTTTTAATTATTCAAATATTATAATGTAAAATTTTTACCACATGCATCATATTTGTTTTTGTCAAATTATTATATATATTTATATATTTTATAATATTTATTTATTATATATTTATAAGTATATATTTATTCTTAGTATTATAATATTTCAATAATTTGTTTTGGCTTGACTACAATGACAATATACAGAAAAATAGTTATTTAATTTTATATTGATTAAAATATTAATTAATAAAACAATATATTATATTATATAACAATACTTTTTTAGCACATGCATCAAATTAGTTTTGATCAAATTATATATATATGATATATGTATATTATTTTAACATATATATAGTATTATTAAAATATTAAATGAATAAAACAATTTGAATATTTTAGCACAATTTTTTAGCACATGCATCAAATTTGTTTTTATCATATATATATATATACACACACACACACATATATATATATAATTTGCCAGATAATATTTTGATTATTTGTTTTGACTTAACTGCAGTGACAATATACTGAACAATTATTTAATATTAAATTACTAAAACAATGTTCATTTAATATTTTAGAGCAATATTTTTTAGCACATGTATCACATTTAGTTTGAATAAATTATTATATAAATGTATGTATTTCATATATATATATATATATATATATATATATATATATATATATATATGTAGTGCCAGATATATATTTTAATAATTTGTACTGACTTCACTGCAATGACAATATATAGTAAAAACAAATATTTAATTTTGGAAACATATCTCCAATCATAATATTTTTCTTACACAGAAAGAAAGCATTCCCCTATTATATATTCAGTATTTCACAAAACAATGTACCCTAACTCCCCCTGCAGGCTCAAGAGGAGATAGCAGCTCTACGGCGGGAGGTGATAAGGTCAAAGGCAGCGCGAGGGCCCAAGAGCAGTGTGACCGCTCAGAGCATCCTGAAGAGAGTGGAGGCCGAACGGAACGAGGCCACAGCAGACCTCAACCGCATGACCACAGAGAGAGACAGCCTGAGAGAGAGACTCAAGGTAAGATCTCCAGCCCGATCTCAAGTACACCGGCATATGTGCTGCATATCACATTCATGTTCGCTTGTATATCCGTCTTATGAAGATGTTATTTAGGAGCTCTAAAGGAAAATCACTTACGCTCTAGAGTACAGTAATAAATTGAGTCATCTCACTGGGGATAATACCAGGAGAGAGGTGTGCTTTTTTTAGCCCACTGAGTGTATGTGTGTTCCCTTTGAACTGCACGTCGCCTCAGATCTCTCAGGAGACAGCCATCAGCGAGAGAGCTCACCTGGAGCAGAGGGTGGAGGACCTGCAGGCTGCTGTACTCACAGTAAGAGCTCTGTATTTATGGACCAGTGACGACAGCTGTAGATTGAACAAAATATACTTACTATAGCCCAGAGGAAATCACCAATGAGATCTCAGTTGTTTCTTTAAGACGACAATAACATTAAATGGAGAACAAATGGAGACCAATTTAAAGGGATAGTTCACTTAAAAATGAAAATTACTCCAATCTTTACTCACCCTCAAGCCATCCTAGGTGTATATGACTTTCTTCTTTCAGACGAACACAATCAGAGATATATTTAAAAATATCCTGGCTCTTCCAAGCTTTATAATGGCAGTGAACGGGGGGCCAGACTTTAAAGCACAAAAAATTCATCCATCCATTATAAAAGTAATCCATATGGCTCTAGAGGGTTAATAAAGGCCTTCTGAAGCAAAGCGATGTGTTTTTGTAAGAAAAATATCCATATTTAAAACTTCATAAATTAAAATAACTAACTTCCGACAGATGACCGTAGTTGATTTGCGCCACAAGAGTAACCCGTGACGCGAGGTATGACGCAGGATGTAGGAGTATCGTAAGCTTAGACGCCTCTCGCTGTTCAAACAAATAGGGTTAGGCAAGCTCCTCCTCTCTTATCTCAAAATACTCCGACATTTCTCTTTAAAAATTCTTGTTTTAGACTTCTAATTCGTGAACGGTGTTTTGTTTTGCTCTCTCCTCTGAGCTTCCGCGTTCATCATTACATCATACATCGGGTCAGGGGTTACTCTGCGTACGGCCGTCTGTCGGAAGCTTGATATTATAGTTAACGAAGTTTTAAATATGGATATTTTTCTTACAAAAACCCATCGCTTCAGAAGGCCTTTTTTAACCCCCCAGAGCTGTATGGATTTTTAAAAAATTTTTATGATGGATGAATGCATTTTTTTGGGCTTCAAAATCTGGCCCCCCTTCACAACCATTATAAAGTTTAATTGGAAGAGATAGGATATTATTTAATATGAAAGAAGAAAGTCATATACACCTAGGATGGCTTGAGGGTGGGATAATTTTCATTTTTGGGTAAATTAACCCTTTAAGTATAGTGAGACCTTTTTTTCAAACCAAATTCAGATTTGCCGAAATACAAAATCAAACATTTTCATCAAATTCTACAAAGTCCTAAATTGAAACCCAAGTATATTGTGTGCATTATGAAAGCTTTAAGCAATGCATTTTTCCTCTGGGGCTACACTATACTACACCATATCAAATAGTACCATAGTATAACATATTGTACTATACTGTACAATTCTATACTGTTTCATACTATAGTTTATTGTCATAGACAGTTATTGTTATGGACTAGTGTCATTGTTTTGTGTGTGTCGCAGATGGAGCAGGAGCGAGGGGAACAGAGAAGCAGGCAAGCTCAGATGAGGGAGACCATGATGGGTCTGGAGGAGGAAGTTCACACACTTGGGCGAAAACTCAGTGCCAGTGAGGAAGAACTCAGCCGCTTCAGAAATGAGTGCAGCAGCCTCAGGTACAATCAAAAACAACTACTGTAGATGTGTCCATATTTCAGTGTGCTGAAAGTAGGTTTAAATGTTTTGTTAGCTTAGTACTTTGAATATTAATTGTTTTGTGTGTGTGTGCATGTGTGTGTGTGTGTACCAGACTGGAAAATACTCAGATGGAAAGTTCTCTGAGTGAGAATCAGCGGAGACTGACCAACAGGATTGGAGATCTACAAAACACTCAGGAGAGAAATAAAATACTGGATGAGAAGAACAGTGAGAAAACCAGACAATACATTTAATCTGTCCTTTTATTAAACAGTTGCGGTTATTTATCTTATATATGTATATATATATATAATACTATATATGAAGTTGTGGGAAGAATGTACTACTGTTCAAAAGTTTGGGTCAGTACAATTTTTTTTTTGTAAGAAATTAATACTTTTATTCAGCAAGGTTGGATTTATTTGATCAAAAGTGACAATAAAGACATTCATGATGTTACAAAATATTTGTTTCAAATAAATGCAGTTTGTTTGAACTTTCTATTCATCAAAGAATTATTGCCGTTTTTACATTGCTTTACATTGATACAGTAATAAGAAATGTTTCTTGAGCATCAAATCATCATATTAGAATGATTTCTGAAGGATCATGTGACACTGAAGACTGGAGTAATGATGCTGAAAATTCAGCTTTGATCAAAATAAATTACATTTTTACATATATTCAAAGAGAAAACTGTGATTTTAAATTATAATAATATTTCACAATTTTACAGTTTTTACTGTTTTTTGATTAAATAAATGCAGCCTTGGAGAGCAGAAGAGACTTCTTTCAAAAAGATCTTACTGACTCCAAACTTTTGAACAGTTGTATGTCATGTTTTTTGGAAGAATGTTTTGAATTAATCAGTTGGATAGTTGCAATAATGTTAGTGTTTAAAGAGTGCATGTGCGTCACTGCATCATTTTTTCTTTTCCTGTGTGTTTCAGACTCTCTCCTGAGGCAGGTGACCGCTCTGCGAGAGGAGGTGAGCACACTGAGAGGCACAATCTCAGAGCTGGACCAGCACAGAGACACGCTGCAGGAACAGCTGGAGAAAAAGACACATCTGCTCAGCACAACACATGACCAGCTAGATGAGAAGGTACCAACCTCACATATTTTGGATTGTGTTTTCGGTGACTTGCTTTCCAGTTAGTTAATACATTTGTTGATATCATTATTTATTTGCAGGAGAAAACCATTAGGAGTTTGAAACAAAGAACCGAGGATCTTGAGACGACTCTAATGTAAGTTCTCTGTTCATTTTCACAGATTAGCAGACAGTCATGTGTACTGATTTTGAGACTGTAATGATTAAAATGATTCTTTAAAACTTGTTACCAAAGTTCTGTATAATGTGTAGCTTACTGTATTATTTTCTTTTCATTACACAGTGTGTTATGCTCACCATCCAGGTATAAGCTTAATGCTAATGTTGATGTAATTGAAATGATTATAATTAGACTAGTCTATAGCCATAGTTGTTTTTGACTGTAGCTCATGCTTATTATTACACAGCTCTCTAAAAAACTTGACTCCGATTGGTCAGTTTCAGCATTGATGGTAAATATTTGACATGCCATTGTCCATGGCAACATACCAACGCCTCTTTAATGTCATAAAAAGTACATTATCCCTTACATAGTTCTGGGTACAAAATGTTTCATTGTCTAGAATTGGTTTGTGTAGTTTCTCCTTTGCCATTCAAATGTTTGGGGTTGTTAAGATTTAAAGTCTCCAATGCTCACCAAGGCTTTGTTTATTTAATGACAGTAAATACAGTAATATTGTGAAATATATTTTCAATTTTAATATATTTTAAAATGTAATTTATTTCTGTGATGTTAAAGCTGAATTTTCATCATCATTAGTCCAGTCTTCAGAGTCACATGATCCTTCAGAAATCATTCTAATATGATGATTCGCTGCTCAAGAAACATTTCTTATTATTATCAATGTTGAAACAGTTGTCCTACTTCATATTTTTGTGGAAACCGTGATTTAAATTTTTTCAGGATTTAAAAGAAAAGACTTTATTTAAAATAAAAATTCTTTTTCAAAATTATAAATGTCTTAATTGACAATTTAATGCATCCTTGCTAAATAAAAGTATTAATTACTTACTGACCCCAAACTTTTGAACTTTTAGCGTAGTTTCCTCTGTGGATATAAAACTATAAACCAGCATTTGAGTACATGAGTGTGTGAGTATGTGATATGTAAATATTCAGTTAGACTAATACACCCTAAAATGTAACACTGGATTTCCTCAAAAGATTTATGATTTTATGGTATGAATGTCTATGAAAAAATAATGACTTCCTGTCCGCAGAGCTCTGAAGGAGACCATAGCTGGCAAAGAAAGAGAGCTGGATGTTCTGAGGAGGAAGTTGTCAGACTCTGAAAAAGAAATGGGTGCAGTGATGAAAGTCAAAGATGCCATGTTGCAAGAGAACGGTCAGCTGAAGGACGAGCTTGACAAAACACGTCTGGAAAATCAGGTACCAAACTTTTATTCAAGGGCATTCCAATAAATAAGGTAACAAGACGTCCAATTTTCTTTCTTTCTTTCTTTCATTTCATTTCAGACTCTACAGCTCAAGCTGGATGAAGCTAATGAGGAATTAGAAGACTTGCAAAGAAAAGTGCAAGATCACATTTCTGACATCTCACGCACTGAAGATCTGTTGTCTGCTAAGGTAAAGCCACTTGAACTAAATGGACGACAAGCAGGTTCTATGACTACAGGTGAATTAGAGTATTATATTTTCATTGTAATCTGTAATTTGATTCTTCTTGTTTCCTGCCCTTTAGGAGCGTGAGTGCAGGGAGCTTCAAGAGTCTCGAAGAAAAGTGTCTCTTCAGGTGGAAAGCTGGGAGGAACAGGCCAGGCATGCTGAAACCACTGTCATCGAACTCCGTCTTGAGCTTCACAACTCTAACTTAGAGATCCTTCGACTCAAAGAAAGAGCCGATAGCCTGGAGAGCAGCCTGCATCAGGTCACTTGGTCATCATGATGTTGGTGGTTAATATGCAGAAGATTCTCAACTCAACCCAAATGCTCAATACAAGACTGAAGCTTTTAGAAGTCTCAGATCATAGCAAACCCACAGCATGTGTCTGTCACTAATGCTCTGCAGTCTTCAGTAGTGTGCACTTAGCTTTAGTTAACTCAGTCTCTCATAAATTGTGGTTTGTTGCTGTGTCCAGGCACTGAGTGCAGAGCGAAGCTGTAATAGTCAGCTGTCTCAGCTGAACCGAAAGATGATTCACATGGAGGAAGATCTGCGTCAGGCCCAGACTGAGCACACAGAGTTGCAGACTGACCTGGAAAAAACACGAGAGCTCTGCGTCAAACTGGATGCAGGCAAAGAGGCTGTGAGTGCTCAGATTGCTTTATATCAGTCTACCAGTAAAACAATATTACCTACTTGAGGTACTTATGCATTTATTTATGTTTTAAACCAACCAAATTGCCAAAACAGGGACAAACTGAAATTGAACTGAAATGTAAATAATGTAAATGTGCTCATACAGGTGCAGCGTGAGCTGGAATCATGCCGCTCTGAGGTGGAGCTGTTACAGAAGCAGCTGACCAGTGAACGTCTGTCTGTTCAGACTTTGGAGAGCCTGCTGGTGTCCTCACGAGAAAAGGAGCTACAGAGGCAGCTCACCTCTCAGGAAAGACAGACAGAAATACAAATTCTCAAGGACAAACTCTGCATGGCTGACAGCAAAGTGTGAGCGCACATACACATACGACATCTCATAGAGCACAGCGGCTGTTTCTTGTCTTTCATTGTCTTCATCTTCCACTTACTGTCTCTAGGAGTTCTCAGAGTAGGGAAATGGCTCAGCTGAGGACACGATCAACCCAGCTGGAGGCAGATCTTGAGATGACTAAGAGACATCTGTCTACTGAGCGCTTTGAAAGGTGAGACACAAACCTTAAAGAGGACCTTTTACAAAGTCATGATTTTGTTTTTGAGGTCTACTAGAACAGGTTTTCATGTTTGAATGTTCGAAAAACATTATTGTTCACATATTTGACATTGTCTGTCTGTCAGTAACGCTCTGTTTAGTTTCTGTCTCTATGAAGGCCCTCCTTCTGAAAAGCACAGTGTGCTCTGATTGGTCGGCTGGACCAGTGTGTTGTGAGTGGTCAACCGCTCTGACAGGTGTTTGGGAAATCCCTTAACATTACAACACTACTATCTCAACTCAACCAGGTCTCGCAGCTTTTTTTGCATATGCCTTGGGCGGGAATTATTTAAATGAGGAATATTGTGATGTGTTCGTTCCCAGATAAAAACTCAAGACTACAATGGAGGCGTTTCAGGGAGTTCAGAAACAGTGTTACTGATATAGCAAATAACTCCCTTTGGAGTGACTTTGTAACTTTGCAGACCTTTGTCATGCTCAAACAGCTACATTACGCACTAAGGAAAGCTGAACATGTAAAAAAGCACAATAGTGAATAGTGAACATTCTGTCATTATTTACTCATCTTCATGTTTTTCCAGTTCCAGAAATGAATATATTTATTCCTTTGTGGTTTGAACAATGAAGACTAAGGATTTGAATGTCCAGTCTATGTTCATCTCTGTCTCTTTCTATCAGGGAGCGGGCAGTACAGGAGCTGCGCAGGCAGGGTCTCTCAGCTGTTTCTCCCGTCCTCTCCTCCACTATGCGCTCCTCATCCCCTTCCCGCCATCGCTCTCTGAGTCCTCACAGATCATGGTCTCCAGAACGCTCTCATCACACCACACCTGACCCACTGCTTGCGTCCCACTACCCTGACAGGTGCGCTCCAGTGGACGATTTGTCATTCTGGTTTTAAATAAGTCGACAGTGGTCGTGCTGGTTGTTATATTCAGTTTATTTTGTTAATTATACATTTGATCTGTTTCTGCTTTAACAGGAGTCTGACTTTCAGGGACCTTTATGACTGAGAAGATCTGAATACTCCAATCACCCATATTTTGGCAGGCATGATTAATTCATTTCATCTGCTTATGTCTTGGATTCTCTCTGAAGACAATCAATAGACTCTGATCTTATAAGATTTACTGTGACGTCATGTTTTTAATAAATCAGACAGTTCTTACTATGAGTTTTGCTGTTTTGCTGAAACTGACATCGATGCACATATTATTAATGTTGTAAATAGTTTTGGAGTGGATTGATGATAATGGATTTTCTATATGTTTAAGCATATTTCTACAAAAACATGATTCTTTTTGATTCATTTCAATATTTTTTTTATTTATTCAAAGTGTAGTTTTTATATGGCACAAACTGCCAGACCTCTTGAATTAAAAAAAAAAAGAGATGTGTTTCGCTATACTTTGTCCTTAGACTACTTATTTATTAATTTATTTAGTTAAAGTATCTCTATTTTTGTTTAATTATTCGTTAGGATAATGGTAATGGTTATCTTCGTCTTTATAATACCTGCAGTTAATTGAAAAACATAAATAAATGACAAGCCAAAAAGAAAACTAACCAGTGCAAAGCTCATTAGAAGGAGCTCACCTGTACGCTTCAGCGCGCCATGCGTGTCGTCATTATGTGGGTGTGGCCTATCCAGTGAGCTCACTAGTTTCGTTCAGTCTCATGAGCTCCGCGAGTGTTTTTGATGATCTTAGCGCAGGTGCGCGCTTCTGCATCTTCATTCCGAGGAGGTAAGACATTTGAGGCTGCTGTGATTATTTTTCTTTCATATTCATCCTCTTCACGGATAGTAGGCAGCATGATTGTTTGGTGGGTTGTTTTAATAAAAAAAAAAAAAAAAAAAAATCGACGCAGTCCTGACAGAAACCATTTTAAGAAAAGACCTTTGCGACGGCGACTTCCAACCAAGAGATGCTGAATTTGATAAGTTATAGTTTATATAGGCCTATTGCCTGCTATCTATCTATCTATCTATCTATCGTACACTTTATGCACAGTTGTACTGTAAAAAATTTAGCAACTTTAATGTTGTGTAAATGTTGCTCTAGATGTCTTTCTCTAAGGTAAAGGAGAATAAAACCTTTTAGAGAATGTAATGTCTGAATAAGGCCAACATCAGAGGATAAAAATAATCTTTGGCTGCAGAATTTCAATAAAATGAGGCTGTCAGAGGTTTCAAAGGCATACAATTCTGATTCTGAGAGCACACTGATAATTTGATTCTGAAAAAGAGGTTTTGAATGAATAACTTTCTGTGCGTCACACTCACGTTCACTGTTACTATATGACGTCATGTCAGCGCTTGTTATTAGTGTGTTCAGGTAAGTGTGGACACATTAGATAGTAGATCATTATACTGTAAGACACATGGTTAGTGTACATGGCTTGTTAAGTTTAGTGACTGACAAAACTTTCTAATCTATATGTAAACTACAGTATTATATATCTTATATAACCCTATCTGTATCCTACAGAGATATTTATCATTTTTAGATGATTTGTACATAATCGCCCCCATACTGCTGTTTATCAAGGGATCGTGTTGTTATTGACCAAACAGTGATGTCTGAAAGGAAGTCTGTCTAGCTCAGTTAAAGTAATTGTAATCCAAAGGTCAGTATGTTTAGGATGAAAGCAGCGTTTAGGAGTGGTCAGGTATATCTTCAAAACACAGTTAATGTTCAAGCAGATTAGTCACCCTCTCTGATGAGAAGTTAATGTTTGCAGAACGAGAAACAAATTGTCCTGAAAGGAAAACAGATTAACGCAGTGCTTCAAGGATAAAAGTGAGTCAATAAATCTTACAGGTCTTCATTATTTTCTCAGAAATACATTAGTGACCACAAAAGCAATGTGTCGTATTGTACCGTCTATCTGTGTTCTCGCCGTTCCAGACTTAAAACGTGCTAAATTGTACTATAATAATTAGTGCCCTACTTGTTACTTTTTTACAGGCTACTCAGCTAACAATTGTTCTTCCAGTAACATTAATAGAACTTTTGTTTAAAGTAGTCTTTTTAATAATATTCTAAAAATGTTAACACAAAAATGTTATATGTTATATATGGGTCATTGACAAATAAAGTTTTTAAAAGTGTAAAAAACCATAATGGAGATATAATTAATTTTGAAGTTTTATTAAGTGTTAACAATGAGATTATGTGGTTTTTATAATCAATTAACACTGCTTTTGTCATTTTTTACAAGATGGACAAAATTTGTCACCAAAAAAGTCATTCGGTTTAACCAAAATTTCGGTTTTACCGAATGACACTTTTGGTTATACCGAATGACATTATTTTCAAATAATGCTAACAGGCTGATATCTAGCTAGCTAGCTAGTTAGCTTTCTAGCTAGCTGACAAAAGGACAATCAATTTTATATTTAGTACAAGTTTTTAAAATATTACACCATTTTCCATGTTTTATAGCGGTTGTACCAAATGACCTTATTTTTCAGGACATGTGTATGAGCAAGTGAAAACATGAATTTTTCAAATAGTTAAAAGAGAGTTAGTGAATTTGCTTCACAACCATGTGGTCCTTTGCAGGTGTCTGAATGATGTCACATCCTGTCACATGATACTGACCGCATAACATTATCCAAAATGGTCCCTTTATATTGGTTACTCCGAATGACATCAATGAAATTAATTTTTCCGGACATTCTTTCTCATAACAAAGCAACGACTTCTACACATAATTTTAATAACATTTTGCACTGTTGATATATGATGTTATAAAATCATGCCAGAATAAAAAAAAATATATACATTTATTTCATTTTAAGATATTTTAATCACAAATGAAATGGCTGTATTGGCCTTTGGACAGTTAAACCGAATGACCTTTTGACACTTCAAAATACCTTTTTATATGTAGCAAAATATAATTAAAACCTTTTGGATTCAATAAAAGAGATCTAGTTGTACTACCTTACATACTTTGGATGTCAGATCTTTGTTTTTTATTATTATTAAGGCCTTTGGACAGAGAAATGACCCATCACATCATTGACCCATATGCATCATTCATGGATGTTTCAGTTGGACATTTATCTAATGTTTTTTTTTTTTAAGTTTTCATGAAATGGAAGTTGCGATAATCTTCCCTATAGTGACGTTGATCCGAATGAAACAGCTTCTCAAACAAGAAAAAATGTAGGGAACTAGGACTTGGTTTTGTTCATTAGGAATTGATTGGATGGTTGTGGTTTGCTATTGGTGGATCTCATGTGAGAGACAGGTTGCCCCGCACTCACACCAGTAAACACATCATCAGAGAAGAGATGTCTCTGCAAGAGGGAGGGAAAGTTATTTTGATTTTATTTATTTATTTTATGTATTTATTTTGACCTATAATTTGTAATTTGATTATGAGGGCACACGAATTTAAAATTAATGACATGCACAGATCAATAATTTATGATAATGTAATATAGAATTGTCCATTTTTATTTCATGGTGACTTCAAACATTATTACTACTTGCTTCAGAATGTTCAGAGATCATTCAAACGTTATGTCAGAATGATAAAATGGAACATTCCAATGATGTTTTCACTAATGTTCACATAACATTCTGAATGTTAGCAGAAAATTCTTAGAACATATTGCTGTTAGCTGGGTATATCCTATTATATTTCTCATAGCCAACCTAAAAAAAAGCATAACAAAAGTTTGTCAAGGGATTTTAGTGAGTGAACTGAATGTACCACATGTTGTACAATGTACAAAGATGGGCTTGACTGCGCAGATTGCATTTCACCTGGGTAACGCAGTACTTGAATTGACGCATTCATGCCCAAAGAAAAGTGAAGGTCGAATCTGAAAAAACGAACCCAGAGAAAGTGCGCCAGAGTGAGAGAGATGACATTTCTGCTCGAGTCTCAGGGTGTTGGGTTACATTGGGTCAGAACAACTGGTTGCCAACTGCATAATATTGTCTCCTTCTTTGGTTGCTTTTAAAGGATTCATTTAGCATCTTTATGAGCAGGCTGAAAGCTCGATTAAAACTTGTTGACATTCATAAATTGTGTAAGCTGTTGATTCAGAGCTTATTTTTGGAAAGGTCTTCTGGGAAACTCCTCCGGTGTCACCTGCACTGTTTAAACGTAAGCTAAGCTCTGGGAGACAAACAAGATGGAAAGGAAATTATGTCACTCAAAGCGAAACAGTCTCTATGTAAGCAATAAGATGCGAGAGGCTGTGCTGTATGGTGAAAAAGCTGAAGGCTCAAGGGCATTGTCAGGCACAACGCGAAGCCTCATTGATCTGAGGATAAAGAGGAAAAAGAAAGCCTGGATTACTCAAAATAGTTTGTTTGTGGACATTAATGTGTGTGTGTGTGTGTGTGTGATCCGAGGCCTTTTTCTTTGCGAGCACACGTTCATGTGTGAACGAACATGCATGATGAACACTAAATGTTTCCCTTACTTTCAATCTCCCCCATTCATTTTCAATGGATTTTCATTTTTTTGACCAATATAAGCTCAGATCAATGAGGCCTACAACCAATTAATTCCAAAAATAAACACAAAACCTGGCCTAATTGAAAGAAAACAAGTTGACAAAAAGATTGAATCCAATATTTGGTGATAATATAGCATAACAAGAGATTTATAATCTATTTTTTGTAGGCTGGTCATTTTTGACCAGGAACACCACAAGTTTAACAAGGTGGGGGAAAAATTCCCCAAAAAGTAAAAAAATTATCCCAAAAATGTTGGAAAGTAGTTATACCCTGTGTGAGCAAAGTCTGTAAGTTTTAGACCAATACATTTTCGGGAAAAAGAAAATCCTCTCCAGGTTAAAATGACCCGAACAACATCAAGACTCTTGCTGCCTTCACATGCTAGCAGAAATTTCCTACTTCCCACCTCTGAAGTCGTAATTATGAGTTTCTCACGTTCAAGAGCCTTGTTGAAAGAATAGGAATTATGGAGGACGCAAGGTTCATATTTGTTTATTTCTTAGGCAGATCTTATTAAAGCTAAAATGTATTGAACATATATTTAGTCAATGTCCAACAGATTTTGAATAAAATGTAGCGCCCCATTTGTTGGCAACCACTTAAACATTGCCTACGATAGGTTAGGATAGGTAGGTAGGATCTAGATACTGTAGGTTGCTGACGATTCTAGTGTTTCAGTCACATAAATGCTGTTTTTCGATGTGTATAATACATACAATATGCATCCAATGGTGATTTATATACATAAATATACATGACTAATGCATGAGATGTATATGTAGTGGGAAAAATGAATTAAACTAAACTCTGTTCTTTCCTCCCAAATCTGAAACTCGGATAGCAAAATTATCTTTCCCAGTCAGAAATAAGACTTGAGAGGCTGTTCATGTCCAATTTCTAACTTGTATTTACGATAACTCCAATAGCATGTGAAGGCAGCATTAGACTTGATATAAATGCATTGAGTGCACTTTGTGGGACTTTATACATGCTTTATTCATGCATATCAGCCTTGTGCTTAGTTTTAAATCAGTTGTAGAGCACAAAACATAGTTCAAAGGGCCACAGAGATATGCAAATACAGAAAACACACCTGGGCATGCTTAAACCAGCAGTTTTCATTGTCAGTTCAGAGATAAATATTACAGGAAGCATGGCTAATGCACTAAATTACATTTTTAATCAAATTTACCTTGGCCAAGTCAGTGGTAAGAATGAGTAACTACTCAAGGGATTGGCATGTTTATTTGCATGTGTATGAACATTGATGCCAACCTTTGCTTTTTAATGACAACTGAGCTTTTGACACGCCAAAAGTCTGAACTGCAGTCTACAACTTCATCCTAAAAACAACCCAAGTTGGGTTAAAAATGGACAAACTCAGCAATTGGGTTGTTTTAACCCAGCAGTTAGGTTAAATGTTGGCCCAACCTGCTGGGCAGTTTTATTTAACCCAGCTATTGTTTACAAATTACTATATGGCTGGCTTAAAATGAACCCAAAATTGGTTGGAAATTAAAAATCATACACATAAGAGGCAACATTAATAATCAAAAGGTGAACATTTATTAATAAGCAATTTAATAAATGTTTATTGTTTAATTAATATCCTTTAAACTTATAAATACATGTTCATTTGTTAAACATATTAATAAATGTTAATTTCCAACATACTTTGGGTTCATTTTAAGCAAGCAATACAGTCATTTTTAGTGGAGTTAAATAAAACTACCCACCAGGTTGGGCAAACATTTAACCCAACTGCTGGGTTAAAACAACTCAATCGCTGGGTTTGTCCATTTTCAACTCAACTTGGGTTGTTTTTAACCCAGCATTTTTTAGAGTGTACAGTATACACAATACAGAGTACTTTGGCATATACAGTATGTAAATGAAATGGGTGATGCAAATGTCCTTTAATTTTACATTCAGTCAAACAAATAAACAATGATGTGTTTATCATTACCAGTGCAACAGTGAAATGGATAAAGATTCAGGTTGTCGTCTCCAGGAGACATCTGTTGCTGGGTAAAAAGCAATGGCCTATAGTTTTAATTCAACCTATTCATATTCTAAACCACTATGAATGCTCTACCTATAATGTGTGACCCTGGACCACAAAACCAGTCATAAGTGTCAATTTTTTTAATTTTTGAGATTTATACATGTATGGTTTGTTATGATAGGACAATATTTAGCCAAGATAAAACTATATGAAAATCTGGAATCTGAGGGTGTAAAAAATATATATATATATAAATATTGCCTTTAAAGTTGTCCAAATGAAGTCCTTAGCAATGAATATAGACTCACAAAAATCAATTTTTGATATATTTACGGTAGGAAATTTACAAAATATCTGCATGGAATATGATCTTTACTTAATATTCTAATGATTTTTGGTATAAAGGAAAAATCGATCATTTTGACCCATAAATTGTATTCCTGGCATTGCTACAAGTATATCCATGCGACTTATGACTGTGGTCCAGGGTCACATATGGTATTCAGATCATTACTCATTTCAGAAAATACTGGCAATGTAATTTTTAGTACAAAACTGTAATTTCATTTTTTTCCCTAGCAAGTATTAAAGCCAATGATCACTTTAATATTTTAGGGGAAAAGCCACCTGCCTACTGTAATTATTAACTCCTACAGAGGAAGAAGATGCTTTAGTAAGGGCTTTTACTAAAGATCATTAAGGGACTTTACTTGAGTTCCTCACAATGCAAGAGTTGAGCAGGTCATGAAGGTGTACGCAAATATAGAGAGGGTGAAGAAAGTCATCACTTACTCACCCTCATGTCGGTCCAAACCCTTTCTGTGCAAAGCAAAAGGAAATATTTAGCAGTACATTGAAAGAATTGAATGGGGATGGATGTCGTCAGGCTCCAAAAATGACAAAAAAGCACCATACCTAGAGTAACCAATGAGATGATCCCAAAAAGTTTTACAACATCCAATTTACTGCCCTCACATCCTGTTACTATGAAACTTTTTGTTCCTGGTCTCTCTCTCTTCTCTGTCTCTCTTTCCCTAACCCAGTCTTTCTGATCTGCTATAATACCCTCTTCAACTTCATTTGCAGATGTCAGTGATCTAAACAATCAAGAACTGGAGACCACAGCGGAAAAAGCCACAGAAGAAAACAAAGGAAGCTCTCAGACGAGGGAGATCATTCTGCTTTAACTTAAAGCTGCTGGTAAGTTCAGAAGAAGTTTCTATTTACTGTTTTTGTTCATTTTCATTTTACAACCAATTCAGGATGCTGCTTTACTGTTGAGTTGAAATGACAGCTAATTTGATTTTACTTAAAAATGTAAAGGTGCAGTAAGCGATTTCTGAGAAACGTTGTTGAAAACTGAAATCAACACAACAAACAATTTTGTGAATATATGCTAGGCGCCTGTGTTTGCATAGTGTGTTTGTTATTTTGGAGGCGGAGCAATGAAGGGAGGGGTGTGTTTGTTGTGTCCAGTTCAAATATCAACAGTGTTTCTCAGAAATCGCTTACTGCACCTTTAAGGCAGCAACTAAACTTTTTGTTTTTAAAGTTTTATGTTGAATTAGGGGAAACTTTTTACTGTGTTTACTGTGAAAATCTGGAATTCATTATCTAATTGAAAGTTTAAAGGATTCTGAGACATCTAAAATGAAACATTATGATGTACTATTTACAAGACATATTCTGCACTATTTCTAGGTCTCTAAACTAAAACTTTTTATTTTAAACAAACTTTTCACTCAAATTGTTATATTGGTGATCTAACTTGTAATAAATTGTACAGAAATAAAATATTAATTATAATAATATAGTTGAAAACAAAGAATAAATACAACACAAAATTTAAATATATTGGAACAATGCGAAATAGAGGCTTAAAATGTTTTTTGAAAGTCTCGTCTGCTCACCAAGGCTGCATTTATTTGATCAAAAATACAGTAAAAACATTAACATTTTGAAATATTATTATAAAATCTAAAATAACTTTTTTTATTTGAATGTATTTAAAAATATTATTTATTTCTGTGATGGCAAAGCTGAATTTTCAGCAGCCATTACTCAGCAGTCAATACAGCCAATTGTAAATCAATTGTGTTTGCCATTTATATGCAAACACAATTGATATTTATGAATAGGACCTGCGGGAAGATGACTTAGAAAGCCGACCCTTGATGTTCTAGGCTTCCTCTATTGTTACTTAATATTGATTTTTGATCTTTTGTTTAAACAAGAGTCTATTATTTGCCATTGTGTTGATCCTAATCCTGACTAGTGCGTAACGTGAATGTACAGCACTTTTGTCATCCTCTGCACGCTCAGAAGCACATGGCATAATGATTCAATATTAGACAGCAAGGACAACAGGGCTTATTGGTATTTCTGTCATTAGATTGTTTGGTTAAGGCCTGAGGACAGTAGTAGCAGGTGTGTGTGCATATGCTAACACTCAACCATTTACATAAATTGATTGCTTATTTTTTTATAGTTTTTTATAGAACCATTTCATGCTATGTTTCAGACACACGCACCCCAGAGAGCACAACAGGATAAAGTTACAGCCATGATAACAACCTTTTTTTTTTGTTAGCATTGTTAGCATCACTATTATTATTCCTCACGTTCACATTTAGGTATTTATTTCAACAAAGCACTAATGCTAAGTATTAAAATTTGGCTTAATTATTTACATGCTTGTTGAGGAAAGATGTGCTATTACTTCTAAGTGATCAGATTTAAAAATAGAAATAGACGGAGGCGCCATCTTCTGGTCAGACATGAGAATTAATTCGGCGTGCGACTCTGACAGTGCTTTATGGGTATTCCCTAGCCATTGAGCCTACATTGGTTGTACACTTGTTATTGTGGTGCATTATGGGATTGAATGAGTGCACTCGATAATGTCCACTATGGTTTCAGACACCACTACAAATGGCTGTTCCCTCAAAATTAAATAGTGCCCTATTTACAGTTTTTCTTAATTGCTAACACACAATTCATGAAACAATTCACCATTTTCTCACAACTATAAACACAATCTCGTCACTACGCACCAACTTGTACAAACCTCAAACTTTCATGTCAAAATCAAAAATTTCAGTCAAAAACTTGTTCACTTCTGTCAAAATCAAACTTTGGTCTCAGATGACACACAAAACCTGCAAATACACAGACTACTTTCCTGCCCAGTGAACACTAGTGAGATCAATTCATAATACTTTAACAAAAAAAAAACCTCTTATTGCTATTCAAGAATAATTTGGCAGCTCAGTGTCTATTACAGTATACAAAATAAATGTCAGAGCGCAGATAGAGTAAAATGCAACAATGAGCTTTAGGAAAAATTATTTTCATTTCACTACTGTAAGGTGATCTTACAGGAGATGAAGTAGATGAAGTAGTTGATCTTACAAGAAGAAGAAAAGTTAAAAAACCAAAGAACTAAATATGAAATGTGTATGCAACACAGTACAGTATACTGTCAATTACAGTGATACATAAATAAAGAAATAAATTCGCCATCCTCTGCACCGTATACAGTACAATAGCAGTTTCTTGGTCTTCTGACAACGACTTTCTCTACCTTCCTTAGGAAGTCGTATCTCAGTTCTGCAAAAATACAGCACATGAAAACGGCTACAAATAAATTTGACAATCACAAATTTGAGGATATACATGTGCTACAGTTTACTGGACACAGAATAGTGAAATTTCTCTTATATAAAATACTATTACTGTGTACTGTAATTATACTGTATATGTAAGTAGTATAAAACCCTGTTGATGATTCTAGGATGCAATTTCTAAAGCACAATCACCTGTGCTTCTGTTTATATTATCCCGACATCCCGAGATTCTGATTGGTGTTTTTTCAGTTTTGCTACTGAATGTTTACTGATGGATAAATGTGTGCTATTTGAGTTTACATAGTGACACTTGAGTTAATTATACTATGTGTTTGTGTTTTCTGAATGAGAACATGGTTAAACCACTGTAACATTTTTGTGTAGAATTTTGCAGAAATCATTAAGAAAATTGGAATGTGTGTGAAAACAAGTGAAACGTGTTTATAGTTTTGAGAAATTGAATAAATGGTTTGGGAAATTGTGTCAAATGAATCAGTATGTGTGTTAGCAATCGAGAAAAACTGTAAGGGGGCAATTTCGAACACAGCCTCAGAATAGCAACACCCTAGCAACCACACAGCAAATCTTAGCAGCTGCACAACAATGCACTAAATGCTGTACACCTGTTACGTTTATTGATCTAATCTGTGAATGAAATACTGTAAGTGTAATAAACTAATCTAACAGTAAATGTTCTGATGTTCTACAAACACTCTAAAGAATAAATCAGAGAACTGAGGGCGTGTGTGTGTGTGTGTGTGTGTGTGAGAGAGAGAGAGAATGTGGTTAATGAATTGTAAGAGCTTGGACAAGGGCTTGGTTTCCCAGGTTGCATGTAGACACAATGTAGTATTCACTAAAAGTCGCGTCACCCTTGTGCATCACTAAGCAACTGGTGACATGGCCAAAGTGAACTACCTATTCTCTCCCCTTAGAAGTCACTGTATTACAAGAGGCTACTGATTATATAACAACACAAAGCCAATATAAAGACACAGGAGATGTTTTCACAATCTGTGGTTTGCCAGTAGGACAAGCCCAACAGGATGAAAGCAGATGCTTTGCATCGTCATGTTTGCCAGTATAAAAGCAAAGAGACCAGCACATGACTCTCTCACTTTACATCTACGTCATCAATCTCGTGACGAGTGCAATAATCTGCATAATACGAAATAGTAGTGCACAATACTAGTAGATCACAAGTACTAAACTGAAAACAGGAGCAGCTCTTTCCTTATAAGGGCATTGAGGATCCTAACAAATGCTTAGAACAGGATTCATCACCTTTGAACACAGGAAAAGATGTACTAAAGTGCAAACAGAGTGTATCAGTTAACTGTGATCAGCTGATCTTTACTGCTATAAACAAGACATGCAGTAGATACTCTTCCACACAAATGAGCAAGTTTCTGGTTGTTAATTCCATCCAGTCTGCACACACTGAGATTTAAAAGCCTTTTTTTCTCATTAAAGTGTCATTAAATGATTTTCTCTTCTACTGTGGTTCAGCAGATAAAAACATGGACTCCAGCTCTGGAGAAATGGACAAAAATGGAGAGGAAGTCACAGGTTTGTGATTGTTCGAATTCCTGATTGGAATACATTCATGTGTTTTCTTTTTAAGGATTTATTGGTGAGAAATACTAATGCAATGGAGACATGCATTTGTGATTTTACTACATTTACTACACTATTTTTAGACACAACAACATTAAGCAAGAATGTCTAAAACTCCTTTAACCACAGTTAAATCACTGAAGCACAGTAGCTTTATGATATAAGACACCAATATTGAATAAATAATTAATAATACAACAATAAACAACAATAAACAATAACAATAAACAAAACTCTGGTAAATAAAATCAGACAGAACCAAATCTGACCTTACTTTACAAACCGATCTTCTCATGATGTCTTTAATCTCTGTTTTTGGAGATCCATTCAAATCAGTCTTTCTTATTCCTGGTCTCTTCAACAGGAAGGAAGAAGTCACGTTTTAAGCAGCTAAAGACACGTTTCTTTGGGAAACTGAAGAAAAAGGAAAGCGAAGGGCAAATTAAGCAAAGCCAGTCTGCTAGTGACATCACCGCTCCAGGGGGCAGAAGGGAAGTCTACGACTCTGAAGACGAGATTTCGTAAGTCGCTGATATGTCAGTAAACTAAAGTGCCCCATTATGCTTTCATTTTGTGTGTAATATAGTTGTTTGTCAATAAAAAAGGTCTGCAAAGTTCACAATAAATGTTAATACGTAAGTTATTGTCTCCAAAAAGAAAGAACCAATTCTGAACTGCCTGAAATGAGTCATCAGTTATTCCAGTCTTACTTCCTGCACAAACCTACATAGGCTTGAAACAAATTTGCATAATATCAGCCTGTGGTCTTCATTGGCTGTCTGAAACCTTCAGAACAATGTCTACTTTGACCCTTAAACACTGTAGTTGTAGCCGAGACTGGATATGTTTTGTTCATGTTGTCGACGTGTCGAAAAGACACTGTTCTCTGTGCTGCCAAAGCAAATCCACTTTGCAAGCACTTCCAGAGGAGGAGGACTTAGGCTGAAATTGATACGTTAAAACTGACGCCATCATTACTGTTCGAATCACTGTGAATCAAGTGCTGAGGAAGATTCTGAGCTGAAATTCAGATATGGTAATGGGTGTTTCATTTCCAACACGTGCTGTAAGTGATAGACCAATCACAACAGACTGGGCCATCTGACCAATCAGAGCAGAGTACACTCTCAGAGAGGAGGGGTTTAAAGAGACCAAAATCTTTTTTAGACACAGTGACAAAAGAGGTGATGCTCAATGTGTATAATGAGAAAATTAAAGGGCCCTATCATACACCCGGTGCAATTCGGCGCCAGGTGCGACGCAAGTGTTTTCTGCTAGTTTCAGCCTGACGCAGTTATCATTTTTACATCCCGCGCCATGTTGTTTAAATAGCAAATGCATTTGTGCCTATATTTTTGCCCATGGGCATGCTGGTCTGAAAACGAGGTGTGTTCTGGCACATTCTTGGCTTGTTACTATTTTTTTTGTTTGTTTTATAAAGAGCGTGTTAGTAATATTCGCCTATAGGGTGTACACTCTGCTTATTACACACAGAGGGACGCGCAGCAGCACACAAACATGCCAAATATTTAAAAAAAAAAGGAGTACAATGTAAAAGATTATTATTGTGTGCATGAAGATAAAAATGCTTTGGTGGAATCCGGCTTTTCCCGTAGATGGTCTGCTTGCGCTTTAACCTTGCACACAAGCAGATCCGTTTCCTCACTAGAGAAAAGTTCAGTTTCTCAACTAGCTTTTAAAGGGAATGGGAGACAAGACTCTGATTGATTTATTGCACATTACGCCCAAAACACATCCATTACTCATTAAGAGAATAGGGACAACCCTTTTAGACATTTTTCCCATCGTTAAACTAGCAAAAGTGGATTTTGACATGCTCTAAGTGCACATAGACCATGCCCTTAGATTGTTAAAATAGGGCCCAAAGTGTTTTTTTTTTTTTTTGGACGCATGTAAACCTATTGTAGGAGACCTCCAAAACAAATAAACAACATAAAATAACATAATAGGGGCACTTTAAAATCAATGAGCTGTCCTGTTTGTTTGCTCATCTGATTAGACGTGCATGTATATATATATATATATATATATATATATATATATATATATATATATATATATATATATATATATAAATGAACTTACTGAATCTGATCCGCAGGTACCCGCAGTGTCTGAGCTCCAGGGCGCTGTCTCATGATAGCATCTTCTTTACCGATCAGACCCAGTCCACAGAACCAACACGAGTTCTTTCACAAGAGAATGTTCATGGCAAAATTAAGGCCTTACAAGTAAGGGAATGTTCTTTGTGGGAAAACCAACAGCTTGCAAATGTTTTTGTTCAAAAGATCACAGATTATTTCAGATACTCTTATTATGCTCCAGCAGTGTGCTTTGTTCAACTGTAATTCAAGTAAGGGGTTCATTAAATAGAAAGAGGTTTAAATTTTGTTTCGGCAGTTGAAACTACAGCAACAGAACTTACATCTAGGTCCTCCTCCAATGTTGATTCCTGGTAAACGCACAGAGGACTCAGGAACCACTTCAGAGGACGATGGTTTACCGTGCAGTCCACCTGAAACGTCCTTCCATGAGCGAGTGATGCACGGAGCCGTTTACAAGGTAACAGAACAATAGAGATGGAAAGCTTAGGCTTAAAACATAGCAGACATTTGCTACTACTTTAACTTTGACCTTATTAATGGAATTTTTCTTACAGTATCCTGAATCTCAGAAACATCTGAGCTCTCTGAGTTTAGCAGGAACGGGAAGTGAAGAAGAGGAACAGGTAATATTCATGTATAATAATAATAATACATAATATTGACAAACCGAATTATTCAAAACAATCTTTGTGAATAAAAACATATATATATACACATTACTGTATGTAAATATTGTCTCACTCTTTTCCAGCCATCATCAAGGCCTCTATCCCCAGTCTCCAAACAGCCAATCATCTCCCCCACCTCAGCCTCGACCACACCCACTTTAGGAGTTGACTTCAGTAGCCCTGCAAGTTACATGGCCAGGCTGGATAACTCAGCTGCCCGTCATCGCATGTCAGTCAAACCGAGGAACCAACGAGCCAGCACAAGGGGAAACAGAGTGCCAACGGTAAGACCGTGAGGGTGATAAAATGCATATGCCTCAGCTACTTCACATCAAGCTGTATGTATAATTAGACATTTCGGTCTCTCTTTTTCAGGTATCTCCTTCTCCCAGGTATCGTTCAGAAAGCATCAGTGATTTGGACAATGTTCTGTCTGAGGAGGATGATGATGAAATCATGATGTTCACTGAGACGGTACACTGTCACTCATCTTCCTCTCCGACTTCGGATCTAAAAGAGAAACCCACCTCTCCAGAGCCTACAGCGACAACTCCTGCAGCTTCAGAGCAGGACCAGGAGGAGAACCCCAACAGAACTGAAATTAATTTCCCATCTCTGGGTGTTGAAATCATGAAGTCGGAAGAATCTCCTGAATCTGAGGGGAGAGTCACCACAAATCCTCTTTATTTGCAGTCCATGTCCTTTGGCTTGACCTCGAGCTCCTCAGGTCCACCATCACCTTTAGGACTTCCAGAATCTATTCAACCATCAAGAGAAATAGAGTCGTTAAGAGCCCATTCACCTATCCTGACACATGATACAAATGACATCCAGATTCAGACGACTGAGCATCTTATATGTGGAACAGACACAAAGGAAAGCACCCAAGAGGAAGCATCATTTAGACTATTTCCTGCACCTCTGCCTCACATCGAAAAGTCTAAAATGGAAACAAGAAGCCCTCCGTCTCCAAAAGGAGCCATGGAGGCCTCATCAAAACCTTGGGAAGCTGGAGTGGAAAGTGCACCTGAACTGGTTGACAGGACGCAGTTTTTCATTGCATCTGCAAAGAATCACTCCAAAACAACAAGTGAGACTGTGACAAAGCAGAATGAGGGACATTTGAAAGTTGCTCCAGGATTTAAGACCCAATCCAACAAACCCAACCTAGAGTCGCAGAAAGATGAAGCGAGAGAAACGAAACCAACAGAGTTTCAGAGTTTCCTCCGTCAAACGCAAGATAAAAAAAGTTTTCGTAAAGAAGTAACACCTCCTATTATGTCCAAACCAACAATAGGAACCAGTCTTAAGAAGACAGATACTGCTACAGAACATGTGGAAACAGAGAAACTAGTGGAACCTGAAGACAGGAAGAATACTTTTGGGGTGCAGCTCCGCACAACCTCTCTGTCGCTGAAATATCGCTCTGAGGTTTCCAAAATTAAGGAAGAAACCAAACGATACAGTTTAGAGTCTAATACAGCACTAGCTGTCTCAGACGAGCACGCTGGGAAAGCAGAAACCTTCAGAAATATGTGTGATGGCAATACCAAGAGTAAACACAGTGTTCCCAAAAAACAAGATTCACAGAGCCTGGAGTGTCAGCTTGCTGCCCAAGACAGTGAGTGTAAATGTCTTTCTTCTTTCTGTTGAACTATATACAGAATATATGATATCTGTTTGTTGAATTGGTTCATTTGACATTTTATTTCAAAGAAATGGTGATAAAATTAAACTAAAATGTTTAAGGAACTGGATATTTGAACCAGGGTTATTGTAGTTATAGTCCCCTCATTATTCTTTTTCGAATATTACCATTCATGTAGTGTGTAGTACAGCTGTTTGTGAATGTAATATGGCTGTAAAGTTTTAAAGATCAAAGTGCATGCAAATAAAGTTACCGTCTCCTAAAAACTGCTAAAACGAGAAACGAAACATCAGCAATTCCAGTCTCACTTGTTACATACCTGTTACATACCTACGTAACAATGTAACAAATTCGTATCGTTCGTATCACTGTGTATCAAGTGCTAAGTAAGTCTCCGGAGCTAAAAATTAAGATAATAAGGTAATAGGCGTTTCATTTCCAACACAGGCTGTAAGCGATAGACTAATAACAACAGACTGGGTCATCTGACCAATCAGAGCAGAGTAGACCAATCACAACAGACTGGGCCATCTTACCAATAAGTGCAGAGGAGGCTCTCGGAAAGGAGGGGTTTAGAGAGAGAGAATCTTCGAACAAACTGTTTTCAGACTCTATGAGAAATGAGGTGATGTGAAATATATTATGAGAAATTATTATGTTAAATTATGTTTTTTGACCTTGGATGTAAACCTTTTGCATGTAAACCTATTGTAGGAGACCTCCAAAACAAAATTAGGAACCTTTAAAATAGCATAATAAAATATATAAAAACTCTCTGCTAGTTGCCAAGGCAACATTTCTCATTTTCATTTAGTTTGACTAAAAATAACTCAAACTGACATAAAGTAATAAAAACTATATATACATTTAAAAAGAGACAAAAACATACTACTAATGACTACAATTTTGACTAAAAATGAAAACATAAGAATAAAAACTAACTGAAATTATTTTGTCAATGATACTAAAATAAAACTACCTTTAATTAAAATATTGAATGAACCGATTTGTTTTAAGCATCACTCAAATGTGTTCCCAGATAAATACCATTCTGTCTTTTTGTTTGCTATTTTTAATCTTACAGTAACATAAAACCAAACAAAACTGCAAGTTTTGTTGAGCTTTTTTTTTTTTTTTTTTTTAAACATATTTGAGAATAAAAGTTGCTTAGTCAGACTTTTGACTATTGGATATTCTGGGCAAGAATGGCTGACTTACACAGGAAGAGTCTGACTGACATGTACAACAGGCAATCAGTGTTTTATTTAAGTGTGCCATTCAGCAGTGGGTTTATCTGAAATTGTTGATACCAAAATAATAAACTGCCATGGAAAAACCTCATTGTAATCAGAATTCGTCATCCAAAAGTAATAATTATTACTGATTATTGTGTGTTTTCTTCTTTCTAAAATTGAGTTTTTTTACACAGATGGAAGACCATCTATCCAAAATACAATAGGAGCAACTAAAGAGTCAGTGTCTGAGCCAGGCTGGATGAGTCTAGCCAGAGAGAAGACCAAGGCTTGCCACCCATTATTGAGCAGACTGGCTACAAATCACTCACCAGTCCACCCTTCACCTCTAACAGCACCTCCTGCGCAGCTTCCCAAACCAGCCGTACAGAATAAAACACAGCCACTGACCACTGCGCTTCATCCTCTGAAAACACAGCACACACTGAACACACCAATCCAGCCGGCCTCACAGAGACTTCCTACTAAACCAGCACCTAGTGGAACAAAAGACAAGCAGGTAACATGGCTGAAGAGCACAGAACACACTTCATATTTAATATACACTACCAGTCAAAAGTTTGGACACGGTAAGATTTTTAATGTTTTTAAAAGAAGTTTCGTCTGCTCACCAAGGCTGCATTTATTTAATTAAAAATACAGTAAAAACAGTAATATTGTGAAATATTATTACAATTTAAAATAACTGTTTTCTGTTTGAATATACTTTAAAATATAATTTATTTCTGTGATGCAAAGCTGAATTTTCAGCATCATTACTCTAGTCTTCAAAAGAAATTAAAGAAATTAATACTTTTATTCAGCAAGGATGCATTAAATCGATCAAAAGTGACAGTAAAGACATTTATAATGTTACAAAAGATTATATTTCAAATAAATGCTGTTGTTTTGAACTTTCTATTCATCAAAGAATCCTGAAAAAAAAATATTGTACACAAATATTTTGTACAATTGTACACAATAAATGTTTCTTGAGCAGCAGATCAGCATATTAGAATGATTTCTGAAGGATCATGTGACACTGAAGACTGGAGTAATGATGCTGAAAATTCAGCTTTGATCACAGGAATAAATTACTTTATAAAATATATTCAAACAGAAAACAGTTATTTTAAATTGTAATAATATTTCACAATATTACTGTTTTTACTGTATTTTTAATTAAATAAATGCAGCCTTGGTGAGCAGACGAAACTTCTTTTAAAAACATTAAAAATCTTACCGTGTCTAAACTTTTGACTGGTAGTGTATACAAGAAAACATCCATGGAAAAATCAGAAAAAAAGTAAAAGGTACTGATAATATTCTGCCAGGACATTTTCCGTTGAGTTTACGTACATTTCCTTTAAACCTAAAACACAACACAATGCAATGTGCAATTCAAAATATATGGAAAATGTATATATATATATATATATATATATATATATATATAATCTCTCAATAAATTTATGGTCATTAAGATGTAAATTAAAGTAAAGATCCAATATGATTAAAGAAATGTTTTAAAAGATAATTCCTTTACTCTTTGCAGGACAATGGTAGGAACTGTACAGCAGAAGGTGACACAACAAAGAGAGCAGGAGCCTCCAACAAGATGGATGGGAATGCAAAACCCATCCCACCTAACACAGAAAGTAAAGCAGTGCTTTGACTGTCATTTTTAAATGTTTGCAATTTTTTGCTGTTCATCAAAGCTTTGTCATTTGATATAGTCATTGATGTGTATGTTTGTGTTCCTCTGCGATAGCACTTACCGTCACATCTGAGCTTCCAGCAACATCACCGCCGGACGCCTCTCAGCAGCAGCCGCCACGGTCAGATGGAGCTCAGCCGTCCTGGATGGAGCTTGCCAAGAGGAAGTCTTTAGCTTGGAGTGACAAAACTTTAGAATAAAGACGAGACAATCAACCAGAGACATTCAGTGATGGACTGATGGTGCAATATCTAATGTTACAAGGAATGAATGTAATACTGTGTGTGGGATTGAGTGAGTAATTGATAAATTGTTATATCTTGTATGCTAATAAATTGTATAATTATAATTCATTTGCATTAGTAAGATGTTACTCTACAGATTTACACCCATGTTTGTAATTGATCATGCATTGTTATTTACATAATTATGAATGAAGAACATGTATATCTATAGTTTGTCAGCATCTTTAGTAATGTTACATCAAAACAGCTGATAATACAGTGATAATAAACAGTAACTACTTATGCTCAGTAGATACAGTGGGACAATGTATTTGCATTATATAACAATATTTCAAAGTGTTATTTATAAAAATGCAATATTACAAACACTTTTCAATCAATACAAACTTGCCTAACTTTATGAGAACACAATGGTTACACTGCCCTCTGGTGGATACATCATACCTTGACTACAAGAGTGTCAATTCCATTCGAGTTAGGATGACAAACGTGGCAAATAGTTATAGTGATTATAGATAAACAGTGATTCTCAACATTCATTTCATGAATGTCCACATCTCACCAACTCTTACTCAGACCAAATTCTTAAAACATATTAATCTTATTTTTCAGGTAAGAGCGGGCGCGGCCATTTGTAAATTAATGTGTCTGGCTTCCGGTGTCATTTATTTTATTTTGAGATGTACAAAACAGCTCGTTATGCTGCTTGATATTGCAAAATGGTGTTTCTTACCCCATTACTTTGATTTATTGTCTTAATTAGTCCTATAAACACGCTGGTTTGTAGCGCAAACAGTTTACTGCTCTTTGATATTCTTCTCGTTATTTCCCTATAGCGGCTAATAAATCGGAAGTCTCGCACATTCACAGAAAACACCTTACTTCCGCGTTGAAAAATAAAGTGGACAGGGCTCTGGAAAACCCCTGCAAGGAAAATATGCGCAAGCATGCCACAAATACGTTTTTAAAAGGGGTAATTTATAACTGGAATTGCCACCTAGGCTGCATCCGAAATCGCATACTTCCATAAGTAGGCGAAAAACAGTAGGCAAAAAGTACCCGGATGAGCTACTACTTCAGGATCTGAAGTGTGCATACTATGGACACTTTGCTAGCATGAAGCCGCAGGAGAGGATTTTTTTTCTCTCCAGGTCTTTTTATTAATCATAAACACAAATAAGAGTGTAAACAGTGACAAAAAGCATAAATAAATACAATGTGTTGGGAGAGGATTTATGAATGGCAGTGAAGCGATGCAACTGACAAGGGGGGACCAATTTTGTCACCACACCGGATTACATTCATAGCCTACTACACACACTCACACTATATAGAACATACCTTTTTAGCAGTTGTGAAGTAATGACTTTTTCGAAATAAGTACTCAAGAGAGTAGGCTATGTGATTTCGGCGCAGCCCTGTAGAGTTAAAAGAGCCAATTGGCCTTCTCACAGAGGCCTCACATGTGCTCTCCAACGCGCATGCTCATAGATATACCGATTTTAGCATGATTTGGGCCAAATAAGCAGGCCTGCAATTTATTATATACAATCCTGCAAATGTCTAAAATAGTGCTAATGACTAAACATCAGGTGTGCCAGACCTTTATAACAACACAAAACATGACACCATAGATACTGTGTACATCCATTTATCGATTGATCGATCAATCTATTATCCATACTTTTATTCAAGTATGTTTCAAGCACTTCGACAGAAATGTGTAATCAAACTAAAGATGCTCTCGAACAGGGAGCTGACTTGAAAGAGAAAAAAAACCTTGGTGTAAAAACAGCAAAAATTAGGAATATACAAAGGGGAAGCAAAAGAAGAAGGTGGTTTGAAAATGAGGAGTGGATCCGTCAGGCTGTTTGAAGTCGGGCATTGTATTGAGGCACTATTGTGTCTGACGCCGAGCAATATAATGAAGATAAAGAAAGTGAGAGATAGGGCTGATGTTAATAATGCGTCGACCCCCCGTTGCTCCGACTCACCCTCTTCATCGCCTAATTGACCGGGCAGGGTCCCCTGAGTCCTCTGTTATTATTTATTAACAATTCAAAGATAAATAATTCACATCTTGGAAAAGAAGCTAGCAGACAGAAGCTCTTAATTGAGCTTTGGAAAGGAATGGCGAACCCCCTGTTCTAAATTTACGCCTTCCTTTATCTTTATTTCTTTCTTATTGTCTTAACTTTATATCACACTAAATGCAGATCAGGCAATATAGCCTAATTGTAGGGTGAATTCAGGTTGATTGGGACACTTTTTTCCAGTCATCTCAATGGCAAAAAGTGCCCCAATTGCTATCTTACTTAAGGTGCAGTCACATTTAATGCTGTTCGGCGACCAACAGAAAGTTGCTTGGTTTGAAAGTGACTTCTGTGTGTGCTTCAAAAATCACTACATTATTAACCATAGACAGTTTTGCCAATAGGCTATGTGACTGCACCTTAGTTTAAAGGGTTAGTTCACCCAAAAATGAAATTTCTGTCATTAATTACTCACCCTCATGTCGTTCCGCACCCACAACACCTTCGTTCATCTTCGGAACACAAATTAAGATATTTTTGATGAAATCCGAGAGGTATCTAAACCACACATAACGTCATTGCACCTTTCAAGGTCCAGACAGGTAGTAAAGACATTGTTAAAATAGTCCACAGTGGTTCAAACTTAATGTTAAGAAGTGACAAGAATACTTTTTGTGCGCAAAAACAAAACAAAAATAATGACTTTATTCAATAATTTCTTCTCTTCCCTCTCAGTCTCCTTCGCTGTTTACATTGTAGACACAGTGCAGCGCTTCCAGGTTCTACGTCAGAACGCCGACTCAGTATTGGCTGAAGCTGTTCACATGAGCAGCACGACGCATGCTTGTGATGCTGACGCAGGAGCCGGCCAATAATGAGTCGGCGTTCGAATGTAGAACGGCGCACTGTGCCTTCAACGTAAACGCAGTGTTACAAAGATGAACGAAGGTCTTACGGGTGTGGAACAACATGAGGGTTGGTACTTAATGACAGAAATTTTATTTTTGGGTGAACTAACCCTTTAAAGTCACCATGAATCAAAAGTGACAATTAAATTATTTGGGAATATTGCAGCATTTATTATAAATGTGTGCACATCATTATTTTATTTTAAAATTATGTGCCTTCATAATCTTTCCCTCCCTCTTGCAACGACTTCTCTGATGGCGTGAGGGTGGGACAACCTGTCTCTCGCATGAAATCGACCAATAGCAAACCACAACCATCCAACAAATCAATCAATTCCTGATGGACAAAATCAAGTCCAGCACTACATTTTTTCTCGTTTGAGATGTCGTTTTACTCGGATATACAGGTATGCCACAATAGGTAAGAAAAGACCATCGCAACTTTCGTTTCATGCCGACTTTAAAGGTATATTTCACTCACGTAAATCATTTACAATAATTTCTTTGTTCTGCTGAGCACAAAGGAAGATATTTGGAAGAATGTCAGTAACCAAACAGATCTTGCCCCCCATTTACTACCATAGTATTTATGGTAGTAAATGGGGGGCGAGATCCGTTTTGTTACTGACATTCTTCCAAATATCTTTCTTTGTGTTCAGCAGAACAAAGACATTCATAGAGGTTTGGAACTACTTGATAAATTATGACAGAATTGTCATTTTTGGGTGAACTATCCCTTTAAGCTTTTCTTTCAAAGCTTTAAGAACATGTTTCTTTCTGTGGTCATACAAGTAAGATAATAAAATGCAGGATTGCACTTGCCACACTGTAAAAAATAATTGGTTAATACAATGAAGGCAATTCATTTAATCAACAGAAACTCAAAATATTATGTTATCTGAACCACATTAATTATTGAAGTTGATTTGACAAAAGAAAAAATGTTGTTATAACAAATCACGAAAATAATTTTTACAGTGCACAAGGTGGTCCCAGCTTTATAGCATTGAGGCACCACTAACTTTGTTCCAGAAAATGTAGAAATCTATTTATTTTATTATTATTTTTTTTTTGTTCTTGATAAATTCAACATAGTCAATATAGACATTGAAAACTGTAAATTATTCGTTTTAAATGATTTATGGCACAATGTCATTTACAGTAAACAGGGATCTGGAGGGATTAACCCTCCTCTTTTACTGACAGAACAAGAAAACCTTGAAAATTCTGCCACAGGATTTTGAAAAGATTTTATTTTTTATTTTTTTTAAAAAATGTCTCATGCTTATAGAGAGCATGCAAAGTTTGATCAACACGATTCTTTGGGGCTTTAGATCATTAATAAACCAATCTTGATTCAAAGCAGCTAATGCTTAAAGTTTGCTTTTCACTGAAGTACAGTTTCTGCTGGGATATAATAAGTCAGAGAAATATCCCTCTGAAGGTCTTCTTTAGCTTGCTTCTCATCGGGGAATGGTTCATCAGAAGTTTTCAACAAGGTCCATACAAATCTCCAGTTGCCACAGTACTACATACGGAGCCTTTAATGATTACTGCTTTGGGGGAGAGTGCAGATGGGAAGATAGTTTAACTTTGCTCCCTTTATATTTGTATTTTTGAAGACATCACTGTAGACTTCGCTTAATCTAAAAGTACATCAAAGCTTCTAATGCAGCTTGTGCTAAACATTTGTCTGGTCCTTATTACCAATGTATGTTATGCCCATGGGACACTGAAGAGTCTAAAAGGAAAAACAAACATGCGCCTTTAGCTCACAAATAACTGTTTATGCTGGTACAAATGAGCATTCTGGGTAAACAAATACTCTCGAAAGCTAAATTTAAAATTTTTGGTGCCTTGTGACTTTGTGTAAATGATCAATAGCAATGGTTTATCCCAGATCAAAAGATTTTAGTCAGGTGTAACGATGAACTTTATATCAATAAATAAATGGCACCAGTTTCCAACTTATTAATGAAACTCTGCTTTTATGAGCACAGAACTGCACTGCTTCGCAAGTGGGTCCCGGTCCAAGGTGGAAACACCTCTTCAGAGATGCTGCATTTTGCTTGCTTGATCTATCCGAGTATATTCCGACCCATCTCTCGCATGCTGTAAAAGCAGATCTCCAAACCCGCTGAGAACCGGGAGAGTTCTGAAGCCCGGGCTGGTGAATAATAGAACAAAGAGAGAATGAGCCTTCTGAGGTTCAACTGCTCTTCTGTACCCCTCTGTTGCGCGCAGGGGGGAAGAGGGTGGAAAGAGATCTGCCTTATCATAATAGAATGCGCTGATGGGTGGAAAACAAATGCGAAAAAGACATATTATTGTATTATGTTTGGGTTAGATAACAGATGCCCACACATACACTACGGGGGTTGATGAGTAAAACTTCATCTGAATATTTTGCTGTTGATAGTGTGCTTTTTATTCAGGTTTCCAAAAGAGGTGTCATTAGTTTTGGTGACTTAAGGCTACATTCGCACTGCAAGCCTTCATGCTCAAATTCCAGTTTGAACAGATATCAGATCAGATTCCAGTGTGAACAGATCATGGTCCTGAACTGACCCGCATGCGCAAAAGAACAATAAAAGAAGTCATGCAGCATGCTGTCATACAGAAGTAAACACAGAGGACATTAAACTAAGCGATTATTGTGTGATCTGCTGCAGAACCCAGCGAATTTATGTGCAGGCAATTTTAAAAACAAAGATGAGGATGTGAAAAAAGAGCAAAGTTTTTAAACATTTATGATGTTTTGCTTTAGATCTGTCACTGTAATACAGTACTTATGAGTTCTGACACATCACTGTCCTTCACTGACTACCTTTTGCAACTGTCTTGATAACTTCGGGTATGCAAAATCTTTGAAGTGACTCCTGTGAGCACAGAACTGTGACGAATGGCGAACTATAGTGGTGTAAAAGTCACATGAATATGACTATCATATGAATATTCCGATATGACTGTTCAGACTGAGGTCACATTGCAAAACACCAGACCTGTATCAGATTTAGGACCACATATGGAAGTGGCCCAAATCAGAATCGATTCCATGTTGTTTGTGCTGTTAGCACTAGGGCTGTCAAAAGTAGCAGTACTTCAGTACCAAGTCGGTACTGAATTTTAAAAAAATTATGTTTCCAACATTTCCTCCTAGCATTTTGCTAGTGCTGTTGAGCGGATTCTGACAAACTAAACACCTCTAATTGGCCATTGTGTTCACGTGCTCAACAGATATGTCTGTGATTGGCTACAAAGATCAACGCTTTAAAAACGTTGTAAATAGACATCTTTACAGAGCGCTTACACAGATACACACCTGCTCCCACTTTCAAAAGGCTTTCAAATGCTCCCGCACATTGATCATTTTAGCCAATCACAGATATATCTGTTGAGCGCATGAACGCAATGGGGAATCAGAGGTGTTTAGTTTGTCAGAATCCGCTCAACAGCGCTTGAAATGCTGGTATTGTCACGTTTTTAACATTTCAGTACCCACTTGGTACCGAAGTACCGGTACTTTTGACAACCCTAGTTTACACTGTCTTGAAAACAAAAAGATATGAGTCACATGAGCAAAAAAATCAGATTTGGGCCACCTGCAGTCTGAACATAGTGTTAAGACATAAATGCTTTTGTAGCATCTCTAATTTCAACCTCAAAATGGTGTTAGGGTTGATAAGTTCAATTTGGTTCTGTGAATATGTTCAAACCTTTTTACATTACAATGAATTGATTCAAAAATCTGTTTTGTTTGTTTTTTAATGTTACCGTTCAAAAGATTGGGTTTGGTTAGAAGTTGTTTTTCAATGTTTTTGAAAGAAGTTTCGTCTGCTCACCAAGGCTGCATTTATTTGATCAAAAATACAGCAAAAACAGTAATATTTTGAAATATTATTACAATTTAAATGAACTGGTTTCTATATTAAGATATATTAAAATATAATGTATTCCTGTGATCAAAGCTGAATTTTCAGCATCATTACTCCAGTCTTCAGTGTCACATGATCCTTCAGAAATCAATCAATGTTGAAAACGGTTCTGCTGCTTAATATTTTTGTGGAAACCACAATACATAATACATTACAATTCATTGCGGTATATACATTAGCAGCAGATCATCATATTAGAATGATTTCTGAAGGATCATGTGACACTGAAGACTGGAGTAATGATGCTGAAAATTCAGCTTTGATCACAGGAATAAATTACTTTATAAAATATATTCAAACAGAAAACAGTTATTTTAAATTGTAATAATATTTCACAATATTACTGTTTTTACTGTATTTTTAATTAAATAAATGCAGCCTTGGTGAGCGGACGAAACTTTTTAAAAACAATAAAAATCTTACCGATTCCAAACTTTTGACTGGTAGTGTACGTAAATGAAAATTATTAAATTTAATTCTTCCTTGTGTTAATTTAGTGTTTATTTTAACTAACTTTTAACTGTATTTTACTTCTTGCTTTAAACTTTTTGAATCCGATTGGTGACAATGGTTGTTTGGTTGAAATCATACCTCTGATTGAAAAGAATCACAATTTCGGACAAATACAAAACTATATCACCCAGTCCTACTGCCATCTGATCACAGGATTTGCACCAAACGGCCGCATGAATAATGTTCCAAGATGGGACAGAGTCGTGTGGTCCCTCGGGGCACCCACTTACTTTTGAGCAGAGGAGCGAACAGACTCTTTGGTCATCACGTATAGAGCGATTGAAGTCTTGGCAGCTTTGACGCTTTTGCCCCGATGATTATACACTTCATTAGAGCTGTCAGTCATTTGGCTCTTGTGACGGAGCAGCACTACAGGGCCCCCTCAGGGCCTAATCAATGTAGCGTCCCAAGGAACATGCCATTGAACAGATAACAGGGAGAGACACACGCTGTACGCCCTACCCAAATGTGCCCAGATGGCTGTCAATGATCACAACACTTCTCTATCTTTGTATATTTTATAGCAAGCTATTGCTTAGTTTGGTTTAATTCAAAAACAACAGTTCAACTCCAGGGCCTTTAAAGGGACAGTTTGTCCAAACATTAAAAATCTGTCATTTACTCACCCTCATGTCGTTCCAAACCTGTTTGAGGTTCTAGCTACTGTGGAACAGTTTTTGTCCATACAATGAAAGTCAATGGGGTTCAAAACAATGTTGGACACCATTGACTTTAATTTTATGGACAAAGACAATTGTTCAAAATTTCTACTTTTGTGTTTCACTTTCACAGAAGATAAAGTCCATAAAGGGTGAATAAATATTGACAGAATGTTCATTTTTGGATGAAAGGTGTCCCTTTAAAAAAGATTAAGTAGCGAACCTTCTCGTTAAGAAGTAACAAATGCTTTGTTTTATGTTATTATTCACCTAACCTATAACCTAATCTTCTCTTTTTTTGTCTCCACATGTACAAATCATGAGAAGCATGAAAAATAAATGGACAGATGGCCACCAATCTCCAACCTGAGTCCCTGGAACAATGAGATATCCTCCATATTGTGTTTCGCAATGCAAATACATCAGGAAAAAAAGGCTAAATATAACAAAACAAAATAGACTTTGAAGAAAAGTTCTGCAGACAGAGTTCCTTTCAACAATATACAGAGCGAGTGTTTCTCAGTACTTTGTGTTATTCAGAGCATTCCTCTAAATATTTTGAGAGAGTGAATCGAGATGAAAAGAGCAGAAAACAATGAGGCCGCACCGTTGTTGTGGCGTCGGTAAGCCCTGGCTCGTCTTGCTTTTGTGTCTGCTCCAGGGGTCCCGAAGACACCCGCACTGGATCCAGCACAGACCACAGACGTGTTCCCAAATATTTCTCCGGGTGGGTCCTAGTCAAATGTTTTGACGCAACCTCAGGTGGCATTTTTCATGTATTAACAACACACTACCGTTCAAAAGTTTGGGGTTGGTAAGATATTTTAATGTTTTTGAATAAAGTCTCTTCTGCTCACCAAGGATCCATTTATTTGGCATAAAATACAGTAAAAACAGTAATATTGTGAAATATTATTACAATTTAAACTAACTTTTTTATGTGAATATACTTTAAAATGTAATTTATTCCTGTGATCAAAGCTGAGTTTTCAGCATCATTACTCCAGTCTTCAGTGTCACATGATCCTTCAGAAATCATTCTAATATGATGATTTGTTTGAAAACTTATTTTCATGATTATTTGATTAATAGAACGTTCAAAAGAACAGCATTTATTTGATATAGAAATATTTTGTAACAGTATAAATGTCTTTACTGTCACTTCTGATCAGTTTATTGCATCCACTCTGAATAAAAGTATTAAATTCTTTCAAAAATAAAAAATAAAAACATCAATTAAAAACTGACCCCAAACTTTTGACAGTAGTGCATGTAGGTAAATATTGCTGCTTTTGAAATGAAAATCAGTAAACATCATTCTTCTTTGTGTTTATTTAGTGTTAGAAAACATGCCTTGATTATTTTTATTTATTGCTCTTTTACTTTTTGCTCCAGACATTTTGAATGTTGAAATGTTGGTTATTCTGATTGGAACAAAAGACGCCATTTGAAGCTATTTTAAAAGTAAATACATAAATATAAGTTGTTTACAGATCACAACAGTGTTTCGTGTTTCCTGTTTCTCCAAGTCAAACATTTTGACTACGTTTTCATGACCCAACTTACCTTTTACATTTTTAATCGCATAACGCTTCTTAAATGGTTAGTTCACCCAAAAATGAAATTTCTGTCATTAATTACTCACCTTCAATTCGTTCTACACCCGTAAGACCTTTGTTTATCTTCAGAACACAAATTAAGATATTTTTGATGAAATCGAGGGTTTCTGAACCACACATCCAGCAACCAGCAACATCACTGCACCTTTTGAGGTCCAGAAAGGTAGTAAAAACATCCTTAAAACAGTCCATGTGACTGCAGTGGTTCAACCTTAATGTTATGAAGTGACGAGAATACTTTTTGTGAGCAAAAAAAAAAAAAAAAAAGACTTTATTCAATAATTTGAACTGTTGTCATACGCAGTTGACATAGTGAACGCAGTTCAGCGCTTCCGTGTTTACGTCCTTTCTGGACCTCAAAAAGTGCAATGACATTGCTGCCTATGTGTGGTTCAGAAACCCTCGGATTTCATCAAAAATATCTTCATTTGTGTTCCAAAGACGAACGAAAGTCTTACAGGTTTGGGGCGACATGAGGGTGAGTAATTAATGACAGAAATGTAATTTTTGGGTGAACTAACCCTTTCTTATAATATTGTTCCAAAGCAGCTAAACAATGAATAGAACACACCAGTGACCCTGGCTCAGGAAAAACTCCTTAAGATGTTTGAACCTTTGACCCAATATCTATACTCACAGATACAGGTTGAAAGTAATGCATCATCCCCTGGTTCCAGCTCAGTTATGTTTGAAGCTGATGCCACATAGCTTCAGAGAGGGAGGTGGGGATCTGATAAGAGTTCATGGCTCTACCTGTGGGATGATATTCCATTCATCTCTTATTCATAGATGATAGATCATAGGCATCATTGAGATTGAGCTCAGGTGATATAGTCAGCCATGGGAGGAAAGAAATATCACTTATTGTTTGGCCAAATATTTTGATCATGCTGAAAACTATTCAGTGGTTTCGACTGGTTGAAGATGTTGGGGTCGTATCAAATATGACTTGTAGTATTGATGACATGGACTTTTCTGTGACATTTATAGGGATAGTTTACCCAATAATGAGTGAAAAATCCTGTCATCAGTTACTCACCCTCATGTCATTCCAAACCTTTATGATTTTCCTTCTTTTGTGGAACATAAAAGCAGACATTTTGAAGAATGTTGGCAACCAAACAGTTTTGGGTTCCATTGATTTCCATTGAAAATACAATTGAAGTCAATGGGAACTAAAACTGTTCAGTTACCAACATGCTTCTTTTGTGTTCCACAGAAGAAAGAAAGAGATACAGATTTGGAACGACATGAGGGTGAGCAAACGATTCTTTATTACTGGGTGGACTATCACTTTAAAGCAATAAAACACATTAAAATACAATAAATATGTTGTGAGGTCAACAAGTCATTTTATTTCATTAATTCGACTAAAACCTCTCAGTCAGAGCTTGATTTTTTGTTTTGTTTTTTAGGGAAATGCATGTAAATGATGAATTCAAGCTTGGTGGAGACCTCAAACATGATACATGTATGTTCATGTAAGTACATTCAAGTAGTTTATTTGTCACTTGCTCAGCTTACACATGTAAACAGGGCATTGAAATGGCTCAAAAGACAGAAACAAGTGCAGTACAATAATAGTGCAGGAAAATTAAGCATATTATAGACTTTTTCAAAAAAGCAGATTCATCATAACATGATTAATTTGATCCGTTTTAGGTGCTATTCCACAGTCTTCCACTTGAGGGCGCTGTGCATTGAGATGGAACAGGGAACAAAGAACGGTGAGTCAGACGCCTCTTGGTTTTTATTGTATTTCAGGTCATATTTCCCTCAGAGAATCATTTATTATGAAGCTCTATAGATTTATAAAACATCTCATTTAACAAAAATGAAGTTACAATGTCAACTTTAGTTGACAAAAAGCCTAAAACAACACAGAAAATGACTTCCCAAACATCACATGCTCACATCTCCAGGCCTGGATTAGGAGGTAAAGACCTTAGTGAATGTTCACTGTGTGGCCGAGATTATACTCCCTCATAATGGAGTTAAATACTGCAGTCAGCAGATGACACCGCGTAGGGCTCAGTATGTTGTACACAGTGGCTTTGGAGTGGCAAGTGTGAATAGAGGGACAGATTTAATGCCCCAGCTCGGGGTGGATTAGCCCGCTAAACTGCAGCCTTCGTCCTGTAGTCTCAGCAAACTCTTGGGGGTCATAACCGCAGACGGTGAAAAAGGGTCTCACGTACATCCCATACGAAATAGGATTATCTCCCTTCTTCCACCACCAACCCTTCTCATTCTATATTCCACATGCCCCTTGCCTTTCTTTTGTCCTGTAGTTTGATGCAAGGGAGGAAGCATCTTCGTTTGCCTTTTAAAAACCGCATACGTGTGCCGGATAGATGGAAATGTCGGCCTGGTTTATGGTCAGTGTTGGGGGCTTGATGTGGTGAAGGTAATCCAGGGTGATCTGGTCTAATCTGTCACAGATACACAACTGAATGACGGTGACCACCGAGTTGGAGTCTGAAAAAGGAAGAGGAGCTGAAAACTGGATTATGGCGGTACATTGGCGTAAACCGGCCTGGCTTATCTCTTAAATGCTCCAAAAAGCCCAGTTTGGCTTCTGTGCAGGCAGGACTGTCTGTGTGTATGTGGAGGAAAAGGCACTGGGGAGCAAAATGGAAAGTTTCAGGCATAAGATAATCTTTGAGGCCAATGCGACAACATTTCACTTCAATGTGTGCTGTAAAAACTAATTATGGTATCATTCAGGGAGGGATCATTCTCCATGGAGTTTCCACTTGAGCAGTGACTGACTGCTAGAGTGTGGCTAGTAATGCGCTTCCACCGCACTTGCTGCCTAAACCCAATTATGGTTATTTTATACATGATTAGTGAATAGTGAGCTAGACATGAAAATATGACTAATTGATGGTTATTTTGAGAATATGAATGTCTGTCTCTGGCTAATCTGAGCACAGTCATAAACGTGTAGCCACAGGCCTTCACGTCTGCATGCCTGTACACACAGTGAACCGCACGTGCACTGCAAAAATAATATTCTTCATGAGTATTTTTGCCTAATTGTCCAGTTAAAATATCTAAAAATCTTTAAAATATGATACATTTATTTAAAGCAACACTCCAGAAGATAGTAAGACTTGTGTTCAGAGAATGTCTTTAATACGGATGGATTTTGTCACTATACCATTTAAAAGTTTGTAGTAAGATTGCTTAATGTTTTTGAAAGAAGCCTCTTCTGCTCACCAAGGCTGCATTTATTTGATCAAAAATACAGTAAAATTGTGAAATATTTTTACAATTTAAAATAACTGTTTTCTAATTTACTATCTTTTAAAATTTAATTTATTCCTGTGATCAAATCTGAATTTTCAGCATCATTACTCCAGTCTTCAGTGTCACATGATCCTTCAGAAATCATTCTAATATGATGATTTGCTGCTCAAGAAACATTTATTATTATTATCAATGTTGAAAACAGTTGTGCTGCTTATTTTATTTGTGGAAACAGTGATACATTATTTTTTTTCCAGAATTCTTTGGTGAATAGAAAGTTAAAAAGAAAAAAAATTGTGAAGTTATAAAATGTTAAAAAAAAAAAATGTAAAAAAATATTCTGCTGCTAAGAAACCATTTCTTATTAATATCCATGTTGAAAACAGTTGTGCTACTTAATATTTTTGTGGAAACCTTTTTTCATGATTATTTGATGAATAGAATGTTTAAAAAAAAAACATTTATTTGAAATCGAAATCTTTTGCAACACTGTAAATGTCTTTACTGTCACCTCTGATCAGTTTATTGCATCAATTCTGAATAAAAGTATTAAATTCTTTCACAAATTAAAAAAATAAATAAATAAACTATTTAAAGTATTCATTTCATTGAAGAAAAAAAATGTACTGACGCCAAACTTTTGAATAGTATTGTATATTCAATATGCAATCTATGAAACAAGTCTTAAAATCTTATGCAGTGTTGCTTCTCCAGTTGATTTCTTCTCTTTTTAAGGGTTTTTGGATATTTTTTGGAAAACAAGTCAAGAAAGATTGATTAAAAACATATTTTTTGCAGTATAAGTTCACATTTAAAACCACACATTGGCAGATACACATACAAATCCATAGAAAAGAAGAGTCACCAACAAGGTCTCCTTAACATCTCAATAGTTTTTTCTAGACAACAGTTAGATTTGTTGAAACCTCATGCTTCCCCTGAGGAAAAAGTGCCCAATAATCTCATGTTCCCCTAGTGTGTCGAATCTCAATAATCACTTAAACTTGTGCTCAAATTTGCTGAGATATTAAAGTCTGTGATCAAAAGAGACTTCACTGTGAATTTAAAATTCATATTGAAATCGCAGTTGTCTCATTTGTGCCTATTTTTATTTTTCCTAAATAATTTTAGGTGTTGGTGCCGATAGCATCGTGGGCAGCACGTGATATATAGCGCCATTGTGCTTCGGCGACCCAAGTTCGAGTCCCAGCTCACGGACCTTTCCCTATCCCATCTCTCTCTCCCACTTCGCTTCCTGTCTGCATTACTGTCCTATCATAGTAAAGGCAAAAACGACAAAAAATATGTTTACATTTTTTTTTTTTTTTTTTAAATATTTAGGCGACAAAATTCATACCTAAAGGGTGAAGTGTGTAACTTCTGTGCCATTAGCAGCACCAAATGGATTTGTTTGATAGAGGCAATGTTTGTTGGTGCCATAACAACATTAACAACATTAGTTTGAGTTTTGGCCATGGCTATCTGTTTATCTGACCAACGGCAGACGAGGGAGCACTCTAAAAATAACATAAAAATAGGGCACCAGTGTACTGTGTTAATATGAAGGAATTTTACATATTGTTTTTTTTACATGTGTTTTACCTATATTTTGAATTGTGCATTAGAGTATATTGTGTTTTAGAGTTAAAGGAAATGTCCATAAACTTAATGGATAATAATTGTTGATGGTGTTGACAGTGGCAAATCAGAGGCATTTAAATTAGTCTGTAAGTCTATAAATAACGAGAATCATTCTTAAGAACTGAGGTTTAACCAGCCTAATCCTTTTCTGTTTTTCTACTGATTTATCTTCTTACAGTCAGTGAAATTCTTTGGGAACAACAATCATTATTTTTGCCATTTGGTGCCACCAATGGCACGTCATTTACTTGATTATTTCACCCCATTCCAATTCTGAGCAATGAAATGTTCTTCTGAGAACACAAACACAAAGAACCACATTAAAAAACATTCAGTGACAACAAGCGGTCTTGCACAGCCGTGCACTTTGCGTTCCATGACTCCCAAACTCCTGACAATTACTCGCGTCTCCTCCAATCTGGCCTCGAGACCTTGCGGATTTCGATCTGTGCACTTACAATGACTCTGGCAAGCATAAACAAACAGTCAGAGCTACTCACGCACACTTACAAGCACGGGCTCCACATCCCTAACCACAATCCACAGGGTGGAGGACCCGAAACACACAGAGAAAGATTCACAGACCGTGTGGATGCTCTAATGTTTATGTTTTGTAGATTAGCAATGATGAAAGAATTCCTTTTCATGTCTGGACTCGAAGAACCCTTGTACACACACCCCGCCCGAGCGCCACACACACACTCACTCCCGACTGCCTTCGCCAAGCGAGACCTCCCCGATGAACGCGGATCTCCTCTCCTGCCATGATGGACTATCGGTTCTGGTGGTCATGGTCTTTGATATGTCACCCTCATCCTTTGTGACATCTTCTCATCAATGCTTATACTAGTTCATGTGAAAGGCTTCTATTGTTCCCCAGCAGCGTGACTGTGGTCTCTCTTGCTCTCTTTCTCTCTCTTTGAGCCATATGTTTGGCCTGCTTTTCCCTTTCCCCATTTTTTTTCTTTGTGGTGACTGGGATTATGATGTGATTTATTCATGTTGGGGTTCCCATGCCAGGAGCCTCCTCTATTTCCCCCACTTCCCTTATGAAAAAAACAGCACCTGCGTATGTTGTGTTTCGGATGCTGGTGTGCCCACCAAGCTTTTTAACTAGCTTGACCAGCAAAACATCCTCAGTCAACCAACTTCACCACAAACACCATCCTGGTCAACCATCCGAAAGTCTCTCGGATGAATGGCATGGCTATGACCAGCTAAACCAGCACTAAGTAGTAGATATGCACAACTTATCGGAAAAACAATCGCTGCCGCAATGAAATTAATTGCTGATGGTGTTAACAGTGGCGAGTCAGAGGCATTTAAATTAGTCTATCAATAATGATAATCATTCTTAAGAACTGAGATTTAACCAGCCTAATCCACAGATGTGTGTTTTATGATTCATAGTGGGAACTGAAAAGTTCACCTTAAAATGAACATTCTGTCATTATTTACTCACCCTCATGTTGTTCTGAAGCTGTATGCATTTCTTTCTTCTGTGGAACACAAAGGAAGATATTTAGAAGAATGTTTTTGCCCATATAATGAAAGTCAATGAGGTCCAAAAGAACATTAGTGTTATTTATATAATATTATAGTATTTATTAATAAATAATCATTAGATTTTATTTTTATATTTTCAATTTTCATTTACATTTTACTTTAAGTAATTTTGTGACATGCATTTATTTTTAGTTTTTTTAGTTTTTATTTAAAATATTTCTATTTAGCTTTAATTGACTCCAACTTCAAATTATTTATTTCAGTACTTCCCAAGGCAACATTTTTAATTTTTGTTTAGGTTTTTTTAAGTTTAAAATTTCATGTATTTTTATATTTTAAATTATTTCACTTTTATTTCAGTTGCTGAAAAGAGACATTTTTTAACATCTGTAACACAATTAGGTCTCATTAACTTTAGTTAATGCATTAACTAACGTCAGGGTTGCCAGGTTTTCACAACAAACCTTTCTTAATATTAGTTAATAAAAATGTTCATGTTAGTTCATTACCTAATGTTAACCGGTACAATATTTAATCTTTAAAATATATTTGTAAATGTTGAGATTGGCCTTAACTAAGATTAATAAATGCTGCAGAAGTATTGTTCAGTCTTAGTTCATGTTAACTAATTAAAGACCCCCTGTGGTGAAAATCAAGTTTTTAATGTTGTTTGTATGTCCATGTAGTGTTTTTAATATGCTTTAAGACAAACCATGTGCAAATTCATAAGTCAGCACCATTGCTGAGTATTTTATGTTTGAAACTGCAGTAAACCAAAGACAGTCTAATAAAACCCGCGGTTTGAAATCGGCAGTGTTTGTGACGTCACAAACTAACTTGTAACCAATCACAACAAGGTGCCGGCAGGCTTTAGCATATTATTAACTATGACTGCTCTGAAGCAGGAAAGTCTCGAGAGAAGCCAGGTTATCCCGGTATATTTTCTGTTGATATGAAAAATTGTGTAGATTTATCAATATAGCGAGTCTATTACGATGTTATGATGAACTATTTGCCTTTTTCCACTGACGTTCTGAGTTGTTAAAAGCGTTTGTAAGGATACTCATTGTTAGAAGGCAGCTGTCTGTCTGAACGGAACGGTGTGTATAACATTAGCAACACATTATTAGCTGTTTGATAACGTAGTCAAGCAAAAGGCTAATTATATTAATTCATATTAATTAATGACAGAACCGTTGCAAGGGCTGTGCCAAGTGTGCGAGCGCATAGGCGCTCGCGCCAAAGTAAAGTGACAGCTGACTTGAAGTAAAGCCAATAAAGTTCATGTTTTTGTCCTTCGAAATATTTTAATACTATAAAACATAGCTAAAACAATATTGCTCTGAGCGTGTGCGTGTGACCGTGATTCATGTGCATATGTCAGTCAGTGTGTCCTCGCACGTCATGTTCTGAGAGAGCTATTCAGTCCATTATAAATTCTGATTTTGGCCACCTCTGGAATGGATCAAATCATAGATATTAGCCTACCTGATAAGTTCGAGTAAATACACTGGAAATCCGCGCTCATTCAAGGATGTGCATTTATTTCATGTACGGAGAAGGCACGGGCGCCTGCAGGATTTCATCTGAATGTTTTTTTAAATCTGAAAACTCCAAAAAAGCAACGAAATTGTCAAACATCCATTTAACGCATGTTCACAGAGGAAAACGGCTGCTTGTTCTCTCGATATTGTCTGTTTTACTGAGAAATCGCTTCAGTGATTCAGTGAGAGAGCAGTCCAAACGAATGCAAGTGGATTCAGACCGTTTTGCAAAGGCGTTTTACCAATTCATAATTTAAAACACAATTTAAGTGTCAGAAAATATGAGCAGTTCAGTTGCACAGCTGTTAAACTGAATATAGACAACAACAAATTGCTCGTCACTACAGCAACAGTAGACTCTCCGAGCTGGCGTGAGCGAGTGGAGGCGGGGCTAATTTGCATAGTCATTGATCTGTGTATATTAAATGAGGCAAGGGTGTAGAGCTACATTCAAGCTATTTTAAGGCATGAAGAAATTTTTTTTCACTTGAATTGTTTTTTTAAATATGTCATTTTGGTGATCAAAGATGAGTTTTAAGGGATAAAATATTTGACTACAGGGGGACTTTAACAAATAAAACCTTATTGTAAAGTGTTTCCATATCTTCTTTCGTGGTCCACAGAAGAAATAAAGTCATATGGGTTTGGAACAACATTAGGGTGAGTGAATAATTGACAGATTTTTATATTATATTTTTGGTTGAACTATCCCTTTAAGAAGCATCACCTGATATCTTTGGAACCAAAGCAAAAGGAATTGGCTATGATTCAGAATTATGTTAGAATCGATAGATGTGGCACCGATAATTTGCAATGTAGACCGCGTAACACCCAATAAACACTGCAAAACTAGAACAAGGTGTTGACGCAGTGTAAATAAAAGATTTATTGTGCAGCGCAGACCGCGTTGTTTATTAAAATGGGATGAAAGTGTTTTAGTATTGTCACATTGCTTGATTTCTGTGTGTAATTTATTCAAAACAGTTTTGTTTTTCATGCTGCCAAGAGGACTAATGTGAACTTTGTCAGTGTCTTGATTTACTGGTGCATAAAACAGTGATAAATAAATTCAGCAACACAGTTCCCAGCTTGTATAGGGTGTGTAGCCTATACATATGGCATGGAGTTTTCCCACACAAAATAAGAATTTTACTGTCATAAATAAAAATTATTATTAATATTAATGTAACCTGGGTAGGGTTATTATTATGACTATTGCTGAGTTAATAACAGAATGGGTTAATGCTGGGTAAAATTGAGTAAATAATATCTAATTCACGAGGAGGGTTAATTTGGTATGCATTAGATGTGAGTACATAATTTATGTTTATGTACATGCGATGACGTGTTTCAGTTGAGGAATACATTTTCAAGCACTGTTTCTTTAAGAATTACTGCGATACTTAAAGTTTGTATGTAATGCACTTACGTGGTTTCGCCTAGCAAGTTAGTATTATTTGTTGCTGATTGGTTGTTGTTTCATTTGTTCCCGCCCTCACGTGTGAGAGTGCGATTCTGATTGGACTAGAGGGAGAAGAGAGACGAGAGAGGGACGCATGAGGGTGTTGTTCGGATGGCGGAGAAGAAATGTACATGAAAACGCTGTATAAGTTGTTGAAACTTACATTTCTTCATATCTGACAGTTTAATGACATTGGTGAAAGTGTATGCGCGTTACTCTGCACAAGAGTATAAGCAGGTTTTCTTCTGTAGTGCCGAGTTCAGTCATTAGTATGAGAATACGATGGATAAACGGACATTCAAGTACACTGGACTGCATTAACGTTTATTTTGTCTAATTTGACGAGTTTTCTGGATCAACAAAGACCCAGATAGCATTCTAAATCCCCGAGTGATTTAGAATACCTCTGGCTCCGTGGGAGACGATCAGCGCAACATTGTCATGTGAGAGACGGAGCGTGTTTGAGTTTCAGAGGAGTCTGAGGAGAACGCCGCTAATCGAGAGGAATTCAGGTGATCTTATTTCATTGTATTTGCTCAATAGAGTGGTGGCCATTTGTTGTTTCACGGCCCCAACGATCTCTAGCAACGTCCAGGCCTGCAACGGGGAGAGGTTGAGACTTGTGAGGAGTATGTGTGCGTGCGCGTATGTGAGTGGCCACTCAAGGTATTGTTTCAACTATTGGTTTTGAGATGAATATTCTGTATTGATATTATTGGTTTATTTGAGGTATTAAGGAAGTGTTGATCTTTCATTTAAGTTTTGTCATTTTATTTGTTTATTATCTGGTGGTTTAAATCAACAAAACTAAACTGGGGAAGGTGAATTGATTATTGGAATTGATTGCATATTTTTCTTCAAGGGAAAAGAAAGACACAAGACAAGTGTTTGGTTTATTGAAGTGTATTGAACATTTGAGATTTAAACATGTATTTATTCATTTATCTGTTTTAGTTTACTGTGTATAAATAAACCTAAAGGTTAATTTTGTTATACTTCCCTCATTGTGTCATTATACAGTGACATTTCCTAGCTGACATAGGGGGAGGATAGCATTAGTGCATAGTCGAGAGACATTTTAAAAACCTGGCGCGCTGCTCTGGTTACAGTCAGGGCATAGGGGGCGCTACACAATTTGGGGGCTCGTCCGGGATCAATATTCTGAATATTAAGATTAAGTGTTCAATAGAAGATAAAGGGGACTTACTGACTACTCTTTCCAAGATTCAAAATGGCATTCCAGAGTGATTCACTTTTGTCTGTTGAACTTTCAAACTGGTGCAAGGAAGCTGTGATTGAGGAAAGCCATGCTATCATGTTAATGGGAGTACTTGCAACAACTGATGTGGCATGTATTGAAGAGGCTGTTGAAACTATAAAAGCTGTAGGTAGAGTGAGAGTTAGAGACTCTAAAAAGGGACAAAGCCCAGATACTGTGTTGGTATTGTGTGAATGCCGTGAAGTAATAGATCCTACCCGCATGCCAGCTGAATTGCTGAGAGCCGAGGGGGAAGAGATGTGGAGGGTCATCGTAGCACCTGTTGATGTTCCTGCGTCTGGGTTTTCTGAGAAATTAGCAAAATTTCTGCTTGAGGAAGGAAAATCCATGACTTGGAATCTTTATTCCATTCATCTAGTTCCAGTGCTGGTTCACCCGAGTACATTATACGTGCAGTTGGGGACCTTCTGGAAAAAACAAAGCCCTCTGGAGACTCTAATGCGTATAGGCGATTGCGTATGTTTTCTGGTAATATTCCCACCCCGTCGGGAGAAGAGAATCTTGAGAACTGGATGGAACAGTTCAGAACAGTAAGATTAATGACAGCTGAATGTGAGTGTTCAGAAAGAGGAAAAACGGCGATGGATAATGGAGAGTTTGAAGGGCCCTGCTCTTGACATTGTGAAGGCAGTAAGATTTTCAAGTCCTGAGGTTAGTGCTTCACAGTACCTTGAGGCTCTAGAAAATACCTTTGGAACCTCTGAATCAGGGGAAGACCCTGCTTTCAGGTTACTGAGACGATTCCCTAGAGAATCACTGTCTGACTTCCTGAGATGAATAGAGAAATCGTTGACAAAGGTGGTACAAAAAGGAGGGTTGATGTCTCAGATGATGGATAAGGCGAGGATTGAACAGCTAATCAGGGGTGCTGCTTTCAACTCAGACCTGATGTTATTACAGCTGAGGTTAAGAGAACGGAAAGACCAACCTCCCACTTTCCTGGAATTATTGAATGAGATAAAGACAGCTGAAGAGAATGAACTTGCACGTCGTAGAATCGGAACGTCAGTGAAATCAATGAATCTGAAGACCGATGATAATCTGGAATCGGATGTAGTTAAGCAACTCCGAGCAAAGGAAGATCCTGCTGCTTCTCGTGGTCCAGATTGTTTCTCCAAGAAGGGACTAACTGATGTCAGTGAAAAGGAATGTGTGCCTATGGGTCTAGTGGTACTGGTCTCGACCATTTCAGTAGAATTGAATGGATGTCCATGCAGCGCTTTACTGGACAGTGGATCTCAAGTTACTATTGTTTTTGACCAGTGGCATGCCCAGTACTTACCACAGATTCCCATTCAACCTTTGAATGGATTGTCTATCTGGGGACTAAGTGCCTGTAACTATCCATATAAGGGATACATTCTAGTGGATTTGTCATTTCCTGAGTCACTACTGGATTGAAAGAAACACTACCTGTCTTAGCATTGGTGTGTCCAGAGCCACATGGTCCTCAACAGGTTCCTGTAATCATTGGAACCAATGCAAGTTTTTTCCAACGACTGATTTCACTTGGCCAGGAATCAGGAGTTTCAGATGCTGCTCATTCCCTGAGGATTCAGTCAACTATTTCTATACCTTGTGTCCAGCGTATGCAACGGAAAGAGGAAGTGACTGACTCAGTTGAAGGAAGTGTTAAATGGATGAGACCTGGACCCTTAACAGTACCTCAGAAGGGTGAAAAGTATGCTGAGTGTAGAGTCGAACTCAAGGAACAGGCGAGAGAAGATATTCTCCTAGTGGAAGCCACTGATGAGAACCTATTACCTGCTGGAGTATTTGTCCCATCGTCTGTCCTGTATTCTTCTGATATAGACGTGGATAGCTTCAAATTGCTTGTGTGCAATGAGACTGCAAAAGATATAAGCATTCCTCCAGGGACTGTGATGGCAAATGTTTTCCATACCGACACTGTTACAGTCGCGCAGGGAGATCAGACCCCTGTCAGGAAGTTGAATCCGAATATCTTTAACTTCGGTGATTCTCCAATACTGCCTAATTGGGAGGAAAGACTTAGAAAGAAGCTGAGTGAGGAAACGTGTTTTCTATATCAGAATGGGATGTTAGAAAAGCAGAAGATGTGACTCATACTATCAGGCTGAATGATTGCACGCTTTTTAGGGAAAGATCTAGGCTTATTGCCCCAGCAGACATCGATGATGTGTGCCGTCATCTGAAGTATTTGCTGGCTGCCAGTATAATAAAGGAACCAAGGATTCCCTATGCGTCACCCATAGTCATAGCTCGTAAGAAGAGTGGTGCTATTAGAATGTGCATTGATTATAGAACTCTGAATTCCAGAACCATACCGGATCAATATACAACTCCCAGGATAGAGGACACTCTGGATTGTTTGTCGGGAAGCAAGTGGTTCTCCGTCTTGAACTTAAGGAGTGGTTACTATCAAATTGAAATGGCTGCTGAAGATAAGGAAAAGATGGTCTTCATTTGTCCTCTTGGTTTCTACCAATTCGAGCGGATGCCGCAAGGGATATCTGGAGCGCCAGCAACATTTCAACGATTGATGGAGAGAGCAGTTGGAGATATGCACTTGCTACAAGTTACAGTGTATCTAGATGATCTAATTGTTTTCTGTGTAAAGACAGATTCTATTGGTCGCATTTGACTAGGGAAGTGGAGAAATATGTGAAGAATTGTGGAAGATGTATTGTGAGGAAAACTCTGCCACAAAAATCAGCCTACCTGAATCATATTACAAGTAGTGGGCCAATGGACCTTGTTTGCATTGACTTCCTCTCAGTTGAACCAGATTCAAAGGGAGTTTCCAATGTTCTTGTAGTGACCAACCACTTTACCCGTTATGCGCAAGCGTATCCTGCAAGCGATCAGAAGGCGTTAACGGTTGCAAAGATCCTAGTGGAGAAGTTCTTCGTACATTACGGTTTGCCTTCCAGAATTCATTCTGACCAGGGCTGTGATTTTGAGAGCAGACTAATCAAGGAGTTACTTGGAATCCTGGGGATTCGAAAAGACGAGAACGTCACCCTACCATCTTCAAGGAGATCCCCAACCAGAATGCTTCAACCGGACTCTTCTATCCATGTTGGGTACACTGGATACTGCTAAGAAGGAAAGGTGGAGCCAGAGTGTGAGTCAGTTAGTACATGTATATAACTGTACTAAAAGTGAAATAACGGGATACTCTCCTTACTATCTCATGTTTGGAAGAGAAGCTCGTCTCCCGATAGATGTGCACTTTGGAAATCCCACAGATGGAAGGAGGGGAGCAAATCATCAAAAGTATGTGGTGAGGATGAAGGAGGACTTAAGACATGCATATAAGTTATCTTTGCAAAATGCGCAGAAGACACAGCAAAGGAACAAAAGACTCTATGATCAGAGAGTGAAGTTTAGAGTGCTTGAAAAGGGAGATTGTGTGCTGGTCAAATCTTGCAATGACTGGGAAACAAAAGTTACAAGATCGATGGAACTCAGTACCTTACCTTGTCCTGGAGAAGTTGCAGAATCTGCCTGTGTACAGGGTGAAGCCAAAGACAGGAACAGGTGGAGTGAGAACTCTGCACCGGGATTACTTGTTGCCAGCTGGAGAAGAGGTGAGGATAAACTTACCTGCTGAAAGGGAAGAAGTTCCATGCCACATGGTGACCAGATCCAAAACTGTGAAAAGAAAACGGAACAAAGCAATAAGACATGGAGTGGACTCAGAGAGTTGTAAATGTGTGGATATAACTTCTGACAGTGATGACGGTAGTAACTGTGCATATTACCCAGTTGAACAAACAGTAGACCTTGGAAAACTGTCATTTCCATCATCTGAGAGGGAGAAAGTGAAGAGCCCTACTAGGTCTCGAAAGGATCCTGCTCAGGTGGAAGTGACTGTCGGAGACTTGCCAGATGATGATGATGATGTGGAGAGTATTTCAGCACAGATGCCTGAGAACTTGGGAGATTCAGTTTCTGACGAAGAAGTTAATGAATCGATGAATGTTACAAGAGAAGAAGAACATGGAAGAGTAGGAGATCGTCCAAAGAGGATGATAAAACCAGTTCAGAAACTAAGTTATGATGAACTTGGAAAATCTACTGATAGACCCTTAACTATCGTATATAGGGGTATGGTAGTGATTCTAAGGTATTCTAAGATGAAGAGTGCTTGCAAGACATTGTGGTGTCACCCAATGGCCACATGTGAACACTGTGTTAATGAGCATCCAAAACTGAAGTCTGAAGTTATGCTACAGTTGTAGTTGGGAACCTCATGGGGACATGAGTATTTCAGTAGGGGGAGAGTGTAACCCGGGTTGGGTTGTTATTATGATTATTGCTGAGTTAATAACAGAATGGGTTAATGCTGGGTAAAATAAATAAGTTATTATTGAGTAAATAATATCTAATTCATGAGGAGTGTTAATTTGGAATGCATTAGATGGGAGTACATCATTTATGTTTATGTACATGTGATGATATGTGTTTCAATTGAGGAATACATTTTCAAGCACTGTTTAAGAATTACGGTGATACTTAAAGTTTGTATGTAACGCACTTATGAAAACGTGGTTTTGCCTAGCAAGTTAGTATTATTTGTTGCTGATTGGTTGTTTTATTTGTTCCCACCCTCACATGTGAGAGTGTGATTCTGATTGGACTAGAGGGAGAGGAGAGACGAGAGAGGGACGCATAAGAGTGTTGTTCGGATGGCGGAGAAGAAATGTACATGTAAACGCTGTATAAGTTGTTGAAACTTACATTTCTTCATATCTGACAGTTTAATGACATTGGTGAAAGTGTATGCGCGTTACTCTGCACAAGAGTATAAGCAGGTTTTCTTCTGTAGTGCCGAGTTCAGTCATTAGTATGAGAATACGATGGATAAATGGACATTCAAGTACACTGGACTGCATTAACGTTTATTTTGTCTAATTTGACGAGTTTTCTGGATCAACAAAGACCCAGATAGCATTCTAAATCCCCGAGTGATTTAGAATACCTCTGGCTCCGTGGGAGACGATCAGCGCAACATTGTCATGTGAGAGACGGAGCGTGTTTGAGTTTCAGAGGAGTCTGAGGAGAACGCCGCTAATCGAGAGGAATTCAGGTGATCTTATTTCATTGTATTTGCTCAATAGAGTGGTGGCCATTTGTTGTTTCACGGCCCCAACAATCTCTAGCAACGTCCAGGCCTGCAACGGGGAGAGGTTGAGACTTGTGAGGAGTATGTGTGCGTGCGCGTATGTGAGTGGCCACTCAAGGTATTGTTTCAACTATTGGTTTTGAGATGAATATTCTGTATTGATATTATTGGTTTATTTGAGGTATTAAGGAAGTGTTGATCTTTCATTTAAGTTTTGTCATTTTATTTGTTTATTATCTGGTGGTTTAAATCAACAAAACTAAACTGGGGAAGGTGAATTGATTATTGGAATTGATTGCATATTTTTCTGCAAGGGAAAAGAAAGACACAAGACAAGTGTTTGGTTTAATGAAGTTTATTGAACATTTGAGATTTAAACATGTATTTATTCATTTATTTGTTTTAGTTTACTGTGTATAAATAAACCTAAAGGTTAATTTTGTTATACTTCCCTCATTGTGTCATTATACAGTGACATTTCCTAGCTGACATAGAGGGAGGATAGCATTAGTGCAAAGTCGAGAGACATTTTAAGAACCCGGCGCGCTGCTCTGGTTACAGTCAGGGCATAGGGGGCGCTACATTAATAATGATATATTAATTATTACTTGTATTCTAAATATTATAATATTAATAATAATGAATTAAATGTGCAAATTAGCAAGTGCAATATCAAGGGAAATGTTTGCTCTATTAGATTGAGATTTGGTGACTGTGGAGGCCATTTGAGTACAGTGAACCTATTGTAGAAACGCAATGTCACAAAGTTCAAATCATCTCAAACTGGTTTCTTGAACATGACAGTGAGTTCACTATACTGAAATGACCTCCACAGTTAGCATATCTCAAGCCAACAGAGCACTTTTGGGATGTGGTGGAATGGGAGAGTCACATCATGAATGTACAGCCGACTAAACTGCAGCAACTGCATGATGCGATCATGTCAAATATGGACCAAAAATCTCTGAGGAATGTTTCCAGCACCCTGTTGAGTCTGTGCCATGAAGAATTAAGGCAGTTCTGAAGGCAAAAAGGGGTCCAACTCAACACTAGCAAAGTGGACCTAATAAAGTGGCCGGTGAACTTTTCAATCCAGAGTTGAGGTTCTGTATTGCTTAATGGAGACTGAAGTTGGCTCACTATGTGATTCAATTTTTCCCTCGTTCTCTTTCTCTCCACGATTGTGGATTTGGATTAGGGAATCCCGTGGTTGAAGGAGGGACATGCTCAGGCAATTTGTTTCTCATTATTTTAATATAAGGGTGACTTGTTCCAAACAAAACAAGATTGCTGGCAACTCAGTTATATTCAGTCATGTTTAAACGGTAAGATAAGTTTAAAAGACACTGAACATTAATCATTAAACGTTAGATCCTTAGGGCATCTATAAATCACTCAGAGCCCTTTCACCTCCCATTAGCATGTGGATCTAGCCAAGTCGTACATTACTACATTGATCAGATGTTATTGTTTTCTTTGAATGCAGTGTGATAACGCAGTTACAAAATGACACAAGGATAATGGTGATCAAACCATTTCAATAAAACATTGACACCTAAACCTCTGATAAAAGGGATAGTTCACCCAAAAAATGAAAATTATTCCATGATTTACTCACCCTCAAGCCATCCTAGGTGTATATGACTATCTTCTTTCAGACAAACACAATCCGAGATATTTAAAAATATCCTTAGTCCTCCAAGGTTTATAATAATTGTGAATGGTAGGCCAAATTCTGAAGACAGAAAAAAATGAATCCATATGACTCCGTATCACTCCTTTGAAAAGAAGTGATACGTTTTTGTAAGAAAAATATCCATATTTAAAACTTTATATATTCAAACAACTAGCTTCCAGCGAAAGACCGCACGCAGAATGCGCAAGTCGATTTGCGCCAAATGAGTAATCCTCTGACGCGATGTATGACGCAGGATGTAGGAGTATCATAAGCTTAGACGCCTCTCATGGTTCAAACAAATACAGCTGGGCAACAAACTCAAGCTCCTCTTCTCTTATATCGAAATCCTCAGACATTTCTCTTTAAAATTTCTCATTTTAAATGTATAATTCGTGACCAGTGTTTTGTTTTGCTCTCTCCTCTGCGTCATTGCATCATCGCGTCAGGTCAAAGGTTGCTCTTCCGCCCAAATTGATGTGCGCAGTATGCGTACGGTCGTCCGCCGGAAGCTTGTTATTTGAATTTATAACGTTTTAAATATGGATATTTTTTATAGTCATATACACTTAGGGTGGCTTGAGGGTGAGTAAATCATGGGATAATTTTCATTTTGGGGTAAACTAATCCTTTAATTCTCAAATAGAACTGTAGACAAATGACAGAAATAAAGTCAGTCTGGTTTGTAATAAGAGAGATTTAATGTCTTTTCAGTTGATTTCCTCTAAGGCGGTGGCTGGAAGTCAGTTGTAGTTCTTGTGTTTCTCTTTCCTTCAGTGATTCTGCTCGTTATCATCAGGTGTCTTCAATAATTGAACAATCATCACTCAATTGATCACGTAAGTATCTAATTAACTCTAACACTGCTTCAGTGTTACTCTTAACAGCCTGCTGTTGGTTCCCATGTAAACACTGAGTGGTGTTAATTTAACGCCGGGGATTTTGCTGTGATTAATGTATATTTTTGAATAATCCAGTGAATTAAATATTTAACAATTTAAAAGTGCTCAATCTCGTTATTATTGTCTTTTTATTTAGAATTTAGAAATAGCAGTTATTTTAAATTGGAATAATCATTAACAATTTTTTACTGTATTTTTGATCAAATAAAAGCAGTCTTGGTGAGCATAAGAGACTATTTTTAAATTAAAAAATCTAATCGACTACAAACTTTTAAAATATTATTAAATATGTATTATGACAACTAAACTTCTCCTTGTGTTACACCCCTTAATATCAAGTTTTTCCTGATCATGACTCATCGTGAGCAAAATCTCGTCACATGGTATATACGGTCATACTGCCCAGCCCAGGGGTCATATGTCGGAGACTGTTTCAGCCAGACTCAATGTCATTTTCTTGAGTATTATCTGTCTGGGTTCATCTTTGTAGTGGGCGCCTCATGTCTTTGTCAGTAGGTGTATTGAGGCTTGTTTGCAGAGAAAATCATCTCACCATTTGCGCTTAGACTCTACCTGCCAGAAGCTTTCCAAGCAGGATGAGAAGCCCACCTCCCTCGGGCATGTATTGGGAGTTCTTATCTCTTGGATAGGCTGTGATTGAAGACTTACCTCAGCCAACATAGGAGGGATGATCTCCATACTGCAGGCCTAGAGGGTTGCAACCGTTCGGCTGCGGTCTGTGATATTTGAGCTCCACCAGGTGCTGACACTCAGCCTGAAGCAGAAGTGCAGGGGTTATTTACATGTAGCACAACTTTGCCACAAGTGCAGTGATTCACACCCGTGGAATGACATCAGTAGATTACTAAGCCTCTTTGAATCACTTGTCTGCTTGTGTAAAGATGAAAGACATCTATCTATCTATCAATCTATCAACACACAAATGTATCTAATATGATAAAACAGTGCTGCATTACCCCACATACACTTGACCGGAAGAAATGGCGACTGCAGCTGCTCTCGAGACCCGTGTTGCGCTCGTCTCTTATTTTCAATCGCTCCTCTCTTATTTTCAGTCGCTCCAGCGGCCTCGTTTCTGCTCGCACAGCACTCGCCCTGCTCTACTTCATACTACAGTAATGTTAAGAATTTTATCCATGAACAGGATTTCTGTCCGAGTCCCATTCCAATTTTTTTCCACCTGCCGTAGACGTGAAGACAACACCTCCCATTATTCCGTGAAATCAAGACGTCATCAAACTATGCCATTGTTTTGAATAAGCGACCTCTAACGGTGAAAATTTACATATTGTGCCTTTAATACATTTTTTTGGTAAAATTTAAATTTGGTTTAAATTTTAATTTAATAATTTACTTTAAAATTTCCTTAAAGCCTATTTATACCCAATTGTGAATTCTTAGCATGAAAAACATATATGACAAGATTTAGGTGATGAAACTATTGATTTCTATAAACTCCTAAAACGTTATACAGCAAACTTCTGCAAAACCTTATAGGTTAAATTTCTTCAAGCATCATTTTTGATTCAATAAATAATTTGTAATTAAACAGTTAGAATTTGTATGCATTTTTTAAAACAGAAAATTACAAGAAGTCAGCTTTGGGATCAGTAAAAAAAATTGTGTATCTTGTGTCATTTAGTCTAGAAAAGGTGTGGTTTTCTGCTTCCATCTGCAATTTCAGTTCTTTGAATCATATGTATGCCATACACTTAACATATATTACGCACTTTGTCTTTCAGAATTCCACACGACGGCAGCTGTGGCTTGGATCAGTAAGAAAGAGACCCAGACAGCTCCAACATAGGCAAGCGAATCTGTTTTTCTTTCAGTGTCGTCCCTGATGTCTTCCTGTGCATAAGGGCCCTCATGGTCCTGCCGTTGACCCCTCCGTGTGTTCCTGTCCAGGAGCTGAACCGTGGCCTGAGTGCCCTTATCTGGTCAAACTGGGCGGCGGGGGAGTCTTTGAAGCCAGACTCATGTAGCGATGTAATCAGCCAGCTAGCTGTAGGGTCTCTGCCCCATCATCCACAGCAGCATCCTCTCGGAAGCCCTTTCCGACGGCCTCGCTGAACAAGTTTTTCTGTAGAAGAGGCCGGGGAATCGCACCGGGCGATCACGACAAGGTCACGTAGCGCTTTTCTACCTCTAGTTTTGAGAAATGTTTTGTTAATCTTTTCCTGATAGCCTGGTCAACCAAACTCCAGGGATCCAATCATGAATTTTCCAGCCTTGACCGAAAAATAAATAAATAGCATAATCTAACAAGCAATATGATATCAAAACAACTGGCATGAGAATTTTTGGACTGGTTTTGCAGAAGTGAGAATAGAGTATGATAATGATAATGTACAGTCAGACGGTCAATAAAATGAACTCCAACAGGATGATGAAGGTCGATGCGAAGCGGAGGGGTCTTGTATCACACTGAAGGGTGTGATCAGCTCAATGTACATTATCCAGCTTATTAAACGACTACAAAATAAATAAATACATGAAAATGAAATCTTGATGCAATGAAAGAAAGAGACGGCATTGTGATAGGAGAGATATGATAACAACAGTTACACTTTTAAATCACACTAATGTTTAATTTACCGGCCTGGAATGTTATGGAAATTAAAATGTCATTGGAATTATTATAGTATTTCTATTGTCTATTCTATCAAATAATGCTCCATTCTAAAGTGTTTCTTCAACTTGAAATACTGTCATACACTATAGTTCAAATTTTTGGGTTCAGTAAGATTTTTTTTTTTTTTTTTGACAAATTAAATATATTCAGCAAAGATGCATTAAATTGATCAACCCTGTCAGTAAAGACATTTATTTTGTTACATAATTTTTCAAAGAATCAATTATCACAAACATATGAAGCAGCACAACTGTTTTCAACAATGATAATGATAATTAATGTTTCTTGAGCATCAAATCAGCATATTAGAATGATTTCTGAAGGATCATGTGACACTGAAGACTGGAGTAATGATGCTGAAAATTCAGCAATTTTGTCAGTTATTTTCTCTTGTAATAATTTTTCACAATGTTACTGTTTTTTACTGTATTTTCAATCAAATAAATGCAACATAAGAGACTTCTTTAATACCCCAAAATTTGCATACCAAACACTTTTGAACGGTAGTGTAAATAACTGCAAACAACATGAAAAAATATAAATTTAGTTTAGAATGTTTGTGAAGTTTAGAACTCTGATTGACCATTCAGAATCAAGCATTCTAGAGACCAGTGTAATAAATTATTAAATATTGTATATAAATAACTGATTTTAAATCTGTAAACAAGACTGTACATGACTGACAGTCCAATTCATTTCAAACCAGCCGACAGTGTGTTTTGAATGGCTTTTGGATCATTTATAGTTTATATAATTTTGATAATTAGTAAATGTAGTAACAATAAAGAAAAGTCGATGCACTTTTGTGTTCTGAATTGGGCTTCACACCATCTCTTTGCAAAAATGAGTTTTTTTCCTCAGTCGCAGTGCCTTCGTTCTTCATTTTCTCTGTCTGTGCTCTTTGAAGTGCCTGTTTTAATTTGGAATCTAATGGAATCTGTGGTTGGATGTCTATCAGCTATGTGATCAGAGATCCCATGGTGCAATGCGGCATGCCCCCGCACTCTAGTGAGTGGGAGCACAGATAGCCGTGAAACAATAGTAGTGCCCACAGGGCCTTCTATACATTAATTTCCAATGCAGATTGCGCCAGCCTCAGCGCCATCAGGTTGTTTTAATTTTAGCCATTCAAAAGCAGTTAACCTTTTCATTCTCCTCCACAGCATTACAAGAGGAGCTGTTACCATTACAAAATAATTTGAAATGTCCACTGGGAGGTCTGTTAGCCCTCTTATCCGAACGCAACATGCATTAGCGTCACAAGTAGCCTAACTCATTCTGGCTGAGTGTTGAGATGTTTGGGAAGATCAGACTTGATGGCCTGTTTCTGCTGTCAGTAAATCAAAGCAGGTGGTTTCCTTTTCCTCTGAGACGTCTGCACCTAGAGGTGCGCTCAGGGCTGAACAGGTTATGAAGACGCGATGATAAAAGTCAGGTTGTAAATCAATTCTCCATCTCTATCAAAGGCATATTTCATGCGTGTGTCTAGCATTTAACTAGCAGTGAGGTCATAAAAAAGATTTCCATCTGTATGGAAACTACACAGGATATGCGGTGTGTGCTCTTAGCCATATATTAATACAGTATTCACAGACATGGGAAGTCATGTTCAGACAGAGAAGGGTGGAGGGGAACCCCATCGCTTTAAGTGCCGGCCCTTTTCAAAAAGAGCTCATTAATTATTTTTAACTTATTTGCATGGAACAACTTTAGATTTTGTTATATTTGTAGATTTCATCACTGCAAAAAAGAATAAGATGCATTTACTTGAGAAGCTAAATGATTTAAGATATTAAGTCCTGTTTTATGATAATGTATCAAAATTAGTTTTTGCTTAAAACAAGAAAAAATAGCTGCTAACACAATTTCGAGTTTAACACACAGTTCTGACTTTTTCTCTGGATTGTGAGATGTAAACTTGTAATTGAGAGAAAGAAGTCAGAATTGTAAGATATAGGGCCGCAGTTATCGTGTTCACGTCCTGCGCCGTGTTGTTTAAATAGCAAATGCATTTGCGCCCATTTGTGTGCCCATGGGCGTGCTGGTCTGAAAACGAGGTGTGTTCAGGTGCATTGTTGGCGCATTGCTATTTTGAGGCAACTGAAATAGACTGCACAATAGACCAACTGAAACCTGCTCTAAAGTCAGTGGCGCAGTATTTATTTATTTTGTTATTTAAAGAGCGTGTTAGTAATATGCGCCTATATGCGGGTGCACAACGCGCGTACACTCTGCTTATTACATACACAGGGACGCGCAGCAGCAAAAGGATTACAATGTAAAAGATTATTATTGTGTAAATAAAGATCTAAATGCTTTGGTGGAATCCGGCTTTTCCTGTAGTTGGTCTGCTGGCGCGCTTTAACTTCGCGTAAAAGAGCAGATCCGTTTCCTCACTAGAGAAGCGTTCAAAGTGCAAATTCCGCCATGTAAATAGCGAATCCACCATGGCGCAACTGGCTTTTAAAGGGAATGGAAGATAAGACTCTGATTGGTTTATTGCACGTTACGCCCAAAACACACCCATTACTCATTAAGAGAATAGGGACAACCCTTTTAGACCATGCGCCGGGTGCGCTGACTGTTTTTCCCATCGTTAAACTAGCAAAAGTTGATTCGGACAGTGCATTTGCGCCGTGCGCTTTAGACCATGTGCTTAGATTGTTAAAACAGGACCCATAAACTTGCAATTAAAAAGGTAATTGTGGCTTTTTATCTCGCAATTCAGACTTTTTTCTTGCATTTGTGAATTTACATTTTACATTTAACTTTTTTCTCAGAAATGTCAGCTATAAACTTGAAATTCAGACATTTTTTCGCAATTGCAAGTTTAAAGACTTCATTTCTCACATTTTCTGAGTTATAACTAACAAGTCTGAGAAAAATTCGAATTGTGAGATTTAAACTTGCAACTGTGAGAAAAAAAGTCAAAATTGTAATAATAAACAGTCACAATTACTTTTTCTATTTCTTATTCCTTGGCGGAAACAAGCTTCCATATGTTTTCCCTTTGAATTTAGCTAATTTTTCTTCCCTCTTTGTCAGATATTTTTTCTTTTAAGCATTCTTTTTAAATGTTTAGGATGTTTTACTAGAAAACAAGACAAAGGTAAGATCTTTTTTTTTTTTTTTTTTTTTTTTGCAGTGATGTAATGTTTTTCAATTTGGCTGGCAATAATTTTCATATACATCAATCAGAAAAGTGTAAAATAATGTTTTATTTTATTATTATTATTATTATTGGTTATTAGGCTTAGTAATTATAGGGTTGGGAACAGAGATTCAGTTCATTTTCAGTTCATAGAAAAGATACTGGAAGAAAAAATACCAGAAGCTTTCAGCTCTCTCACAGACATTTTTCCGAAGGTGCGCATGGAATAGTGTACTAAAATACTGACAGTGTGTCCTACTCCTTGAGCAGTGCCACAACACCGCTACTAAATCTACAGCTCGAAATAGACAGCATGATCAGTGTAGTCCAATTGCAGAACAAATGACTCTTATGAATCGATTCTTTTTAGTGAATCAGAAACGCACTGTGCAGACAGGCTTGTTCAGTTCCCCAATGAATGATTCTTATGATCCATTGTTATTCCAAATTCTGTGACCTATCGAATTCTGTGACCGTCAATGAAATTGCATTTATTTTTTCCACGTTTATTACTATTAAAAGAATCATCAATGGAAGTTGTAAGGGATTGTTAAGAAGAAACCATTATTCAATAGTAGACAATCAGAACAGTGCTATTAAAAGTGTGAAGTAAATGCAAAATGAAAATTAATTAAAAATTTTAATTAACACCAGGTGGAAAAACTGCTAATTATTAGACGTTATGTTTTGTGTTTTCACTAAAATGCCACATCAAAATTTGACATAGAGTTGAATCCCAGTCTGGAAAATCATTAGAGCGATAAATCCATTGCATGCAAAAACCAGGGCAGATTCAAGAGACATGCTCAGATTTGGCGGTAACGTTTTTTTTTTAAAGGCCGCTCCTCTGTGACTCAGAGTAGAAGGGTTAGAGCGAAGCTTAAAACCCATGAAGATAAATAACATGGAGTTAGACTAGGATCTTTAATAACGAAGAGTAGTTTACTGGCCTTATCCGACGGCAAGACCAGGCTTCACCGCCGCTTTGATGTGCGCACAAGCCTTTCTCTCCATCACAAACACAAGCGCATACACATAAGTGCACGAACATTGATCTTGATAGGAATTGATATGCCGAGATGTGCCTCGTATGAGCAGACGAATTGTTTTGAGCAAAGTAAACACGTGTGCAGCATTTTAATTGCATCACAGCAATTATGATCCGGTTTACAGTGAAAGTTTATTTGTCGGAGGAAATTTGCCCTCGCTCCCTTTGCCGTAAAAGTGTGGAGACGTGTTTGTTACTTTTCTCTTAATAGGCTTGCCTTTCAAGGTTGTCGACCTTGGCTCTGATGTAAGACCCAGACACCCTCACATCAAAGCACATAGACTTTCTTTAGATAGATTTCTATCTCCGAGGAGGCTAGTGACTAGGCAGCAATCAATGAAGCATTTCTCTTTGATCTTTCTGCAATGATGCCAAATTTCATTGAGGCCAGTTACTTGCTAGATTTCATTATGTACCATTACATTCATCTACTTTTATGATTGCAAAAATTTAGAGGCCATATGCAATAAAGCAATATGGTGTATCTGATAAGAGCTTTTTTTTCCTTTGAGGGCACTTGAGAAGTACACCTGTGTGGCCAGCCGACCACTTTCAGACACACACACAAATTCCACTTTAATATGGACCCGAAGACACACGGACATGTTTGTGGTGGATGTACCTCATATAATGCAGGTGCACCGGGGAGAATAGGGGCGTTTCCCCTAACCAAGACATCAACAACCCAGAGCAGTTTGTTTGCGCTATAGGGGCCACCTGTGGCCCTTGACTTGCCTATTTTACCCCAGACCACACATACCTGCGGTGCTGATGGAAGCATGGTGGAGCTCGCAGGTGTAGATCCGTCTGATCGGATCTTTATGGTTTCTGGTAAACCTGTGAAAAGCCCAGCCACCATGCCAAAAAAAAAAAGTTTAATATGGTTGCCACATCACTCCCAAATAAATGTGTATTTAAGGTATGTTTACATGACAACGATGTACTAAAGATGTACTGAGTTTTTCCTGTACATACGGCAGTGTTGTGAAAACGATCCCCGTTCACATGGATCCGCAAAAACGACTAAAAATGCTGTATTCTACTGTCAGGCCAGTAGATGGCAATGTCACTTTGTAAAGAAACACTACATGCCTATAGACTGCACACGTAATATTCATGTGCACGACTTGACCGTTTTTGTAAGTTTACACGGAGACAATAACGGTATCGTTTTCAAAAACATGTACTTTGAAACCCGTTTTCAAATGTTTGCATTTTCAGGCTCTCAAAATTTTTTCGTTTTTTGTTGAAAATGGTGTTCTGTAAATGCCTGTTTTTGGTTTTCACAAAATTTAAAGGCACAATATGTAATTTTTCGCCGCTAGAGGTCGCCTATTCAAAACAAAGGCATAGCTTGATGACACCGAGATTGAACGCAGAATCATGGGAGATGTTGTCTTCACCTCACAGCCGGTGGGAAAGAATCTGATGGCACTCAGGCAGAAATCATGTTCATGGATGAGGTTATTGACATTACTGTAGAATGAAGCAGAGCAGGGTGAGTGCTGTGCGAGCAGAAACAGCCGCTGGAGCGATTGCTAATGAGAGATAAGCGCGTCATGGATCGAGAGCAGAGGAACTTTTATGCCGCAGCACTGTTTATCATATTAGATACATTTGAGTGTGTTGAAAATGATATTATAATGCTACTCTGTGCGTTCGCTTGGCGGCTGCTATGAGACACTTGTTGCACACTGCAGTAAGATAGATCTAAGAATAAGAATACTTTAAGAATATCAAATTAATATAAACAAGAAATCAGATTCAAACAATAAGACTAAACGTGTTGAGCTATATAACTATTAGTTTTCTGTCTATAAATGTATCCAAACAGTTGTTTCCTTGCCTATTAAAACATGTAATATATTAAAGCGTCTTTGGTGTTTCCATGGTTTTTACAAAATTAAACCGGAAATCGAGGGTAACGCGGGTATGACATCACTGATAGGCGACGCATGGACATGGTCTGTGTCCTGGTTAAAATTGTTTATTTCTCTGGATTTAAACATTCTTGGAAACATTTGGGATAATGTAAGTACACAAGTCAACAAAATATATAACTGTTCTAGTGGTTTTTGGATATTTTAATCCAAAAATCTTACATATTGTGCCTTTTAAGTCAATAATTGTGATTTATCTCTTTTTTGTGATCAGACATTAGAATTTCATCCACAAGATGGTAAATGAGTTAAAAAAAAATGACTGGAAATATTATATATATGTCTTATAAATGTTCTTTTGAACTTTCTATTCATCAAAGAATCATGAAAAAAATGTATCATGGTTTCCACAAAAATATTAAGCAGCACAACTGTTTACAACATTAATAGTAGTAATAATAATAATAATACATGTTTCTTAAGCACCGAATCAGAAATATGATTTCTGAAGGATCATGTGACACTGAAGACTGGAGTAATGATGCTAAAAATTGCATCACATATATTAAAATTATTTTATTTTAAAAGTTATTTTAAAGTCTAGTAATATTTCACAATATTACTGCTTTTTCTGTACTTTTTGCAGCCAGTATATATGTCTTTACTGTCGCTTTTGATCAAATTAATAGGGCCTATATATGTAAGTGTGTGTGTATATATATATATATATAATGTTTGTGATTTTTGTGATTTTTTTTTTTTTTTTTTTTTATAAATTTGCAAAGATTTCAAACAAACTTCTTTCACGTTGTCATTATGGGGTATTGTTTGTAGAATTTTGAGGAAAATAACAAATTTAATCAATTTTGAAATAAGGCTGTAACAAACGTGGAAAAAGTGAAGTGCTGTGAATACTTTCTGGATGCAGTGTGTGTGTGTGTGTGTGTGTGTATGTGTGTGTATATATATATATATATATATATATATATATATATATATATATATATATATATGTATTAGTATTTGATTAGTATCAAATCAGCATATTAGAATGATTGCTGAAGGATCATGTGACACTGAAGACTGGAGTTATGATGCTGAAAATTCGGCTTTGCATCACAGAAATAAATTATATTTTAAAGTATATTAAAATAGAAAACCATATTTTAAATTGTAATAATATTTCACAATATTATTGTTTTTCTGTATTTATAATGAAATAAATGCAGCCTTAATGAGCATAAGAGACTTCGTTCAAAAACATTAAAAATAGTAATGTTTCCAAACTTTTGACTGGTAGTGTATATATAACTTTTTTGATGTTTGTAACTTTAATTTGTTTTTAAAAAATCACTCTCTCCTCCCCCTCCTCAAAAAAAAAAAAAAATTCGAACACACATACGAAACATTCACAGCAACAGTAATTAAAGGCAGGTTGTTATTCCCCACTTTTCCACACGTTGTGTGAAAGAGCTCCTCTTAATCTTCTGTCCCCTGCAGGCTCCTGGCCTCACTCTGCTCTGCCGTTTTAGATGCTTCTGGAGCTGATGTACCAGACACACACACACACAAAGCACACAGGTGGCTGGCCCGCTTCCAGAGCACCGATATGGAAGCTACCTCTGAATGAGTCAGTCGTACACACACATATAAAGGGAGATAATTCCCCTCGCCCACATGAAAGAGGCAGGCTGTGGGCCGCTTGCCAGGTCTCGGCTACCTGGAGACAAAGAGCAGCACCTCCGGGTGGGTGTAGATGCTCATCTGGTAGCAAGCATGCTGACGGATGGTATCTACAACCGTGTGTATGTGTGGCCATGTGTGCGTGAGTGTACAGACATTTGCAAGTTACGGGGTGTGCTGGCGGTAAGCTGTGCGTGTGTGTGTATGTGTGTGTTCCCAGAGCACTGTTCAATCACAACCTGCAATTAATCTGGCCAATATTCAGCTTTCCCTGTGGGCAAGACCTCACTCCCCTCGGCCTGCTATTGATCCCTGCGGTAGGGGGGTGGAGAGGGGGGAGGGTGGGTTTGCCAGACTGTGCCAGTCAAGTTAGTTTTGTGGGACTGAGAATAATGGGCATGAACAGAGAATAATTTCAACCCGATTTCACTGCAATTCATACGTATTTTACTAGGTGGCTAATTCATACGAATTTGTACGATCTCACTTGTGCCAATTCATACGTTTTTTGCTAAATCGTGCATATATTGAAATAATGCATAATTGATTGCTTACTCTGAGAATAAGAAATACTGTTTTTTCAATGCTATGCTTTATGAAGAATGGCCTTTTATTCAAAAGTACTACGCTTTAATTGCATGCTCCTTTGTTTTTCCCCACAGGAAGTGACATCATACACAGCAGTCTCTAATGATCTGAGCCGTCATGATGTCAGGTGAAAGCTGTATTATTAGCAGAGCAGGTTGTATGTGATTAGTGCTCTGCAGTGTAAACCTACAGTGAGTTTCTAATGATGTGTGTTTAAGGAGAGATGGAGAGGAGGAGAATACGGGGAGGCTTATCTGTGCTTCAATGTTACATTCCTCTTAATTAAAAGCTCTATCAGTGGCTTTGAAGTTAATGAGTCAGTTTGGTTAGGGGGAGAAAAAGAAAAAAGAAAAACAGGGCCAGAGATATTTCAAATCGAGGATTGCCCATCTTTGATTTAACTCTTATCTCATGTCATGTTCTTCAAGACATGCTATCCATGTGTTACATGTTGGTAACTTTCACGCTTGTTCACTTTACTTTAGATCAGTTTTCTACATTTTAAATGTTTACAAACGCATTGGGAAAAGTGTGCCTCTGCAAAATTCATGCTATTCACAGCAGTTTCCATCTGAAATTACCACTAGTGGCAATAAAACACCAATAACTTTTATTCCTTTTCATACAATGTATAATTACAGGGCCAGATTATCAATTAATAAAGAATTTTTTCACTTGGTTTCTTGCACAATATGATGTTATGACCTCAAAACACTTTTACCATAGTGCGTGATTTGTAAACTAATACATTTTGACATCTGCTTTACATAACCAGCTTCATATGTATGACTTTTCTGATGTAGTAAACTTGCTCTGCATCTCACCTGGTACAGCATTGCACTTGCGATGTGGAGCGAACTCATGTTTGCTTTTGTTAACACTATCGGTTCGGTGTAGTGTCAGGATTAGTGTAGGTTATTTTCAAAAGCGATAGACCATTAACTTTTTTAGCACCACTCGCCGGACATTTCATTTCTGAACTGCCGTGATACGTACAACAACCAACGTAATAAAACATTGCCAGTTTTACGGCATGCTGATTTGTTTTGGACAACACTGGATTGAATGCACAAATTTCGCCACAGTCACGTTTTTCTAGTGAGCCTGGATTGTTTCATTTGAGGAGCCGTTTACACGACAAAGGCATTTGGCGGCCTGAAAATGCAAACTTTTGAAAACGCCGATAATGTTATTATCTATGTGTAAACTACAGAAACGTGATTTTGTGAAAACAGAGACGTATTTCGTGTTCAGTCTATAGGGGCATAGTGTTTCTTTACAAAGTGACATCGCCAACTACTGGCCTGGCATGAATAATGCAGCGATTTTAGTTGTTTTTGCGGATCTTTTTCGTTTTTAGTACATTGTTGTCGTGTAAACGTACACTGAGATTAATAGTGCCAATATTAATATGATTTTGCCTCAGGGTTAGCAGTTAATATGCCAAATTATATCTTGAATAAATGAATATAACTGTAATTTGTACATTAGGTGATGTTTATAGAAAATGAAATAATTGCACAATCATGCTGAGAATGGCTGCCTTCTTTATCATCATCTTATTTTATTCTCATTATTATTAATTTATTATCATAGTAATTACGTTTTGTGTGTGCATGAATACCATTTTCCAAATCAGGGGGGGTTTGCTATACATCAAAAATCATTTAAGGCAAGTCAGTTCATTGGGATTAAAAGTGATATTTTTAATGCTGGTTCAGACAATGTGCACCCTTGAGAAACAGCAATTGGCTCTTTTATTTGTAAGGCTGGGTTTCCTTTCTTAAAGGGTTAGTTCACCCAAAAATGAAAATTCTGTCATTAATTACTCACTCTCATGTCGTTCCACACTCGTAAGACATTTGTTCATCTTCAGAACACAAATCAAGATATTTTTGATGAAATCCGAGAGGATTTGACTCGTCCATACACAGCATTTTAACTCACACTTTACAAGGTCCAGAAAGGTACTAAAGACATCATTAAAACAGTCGATATCAACCTTAATCTTATGAAGCGACGAGAATACTTTTTGCACAAAACAAAACAAAAATAATGACTTTAATCAACAATCAATCAGTATTGGCCAAAGCTGATCACGTGAGCCGCACAACGCACGCGTGTGATGCTGACACAGGAGCCGGCCAATAATGTGTCGGCGTTCTAACGTAGAACCTGGAAGTGCTGGATGTAAACAACGTATGAGAATGACACAAAAGAGAAGATATTGTTGAATAAAGTCGTTATTTTGGTTCTGTTTTTGCGTAACCAAAATTAAGGTTGAACCACTGCAGTCACGTTTAACAATGTCTTTAGTACCTTTCTGGACCTTGAAAGTGCTGGTTAAAATTGCATATGGACAAGTCAAATACCTCTTGGATTTCATCAAAAATATTTGAATTTGTGTTCCGTCTTATTGGTGTGGAACGACATGAGGGTGAGTAATTAATGACAGAATTCATTTTTGGGTGAATTAAACCTTTAAAGATGCCATATTGAGCAGTGCAAATTGTCCCATTTGTTTTTCTCCCAGTCGTCTCCTCCTCCTTATATTGTCTCTGTATACATATAACCTCAAACTTTGTTTGTTTACCATGGTTGAAATTGTGCCTGCTGCATTGATAGTTAAGAAGTATTTAATTAATAAGCAAAAATGACCTTGACATCACAAAATGAAATTGCGGCTCGATTATTGTCTATATTTTTGTGTCTGTTCGCCGTGTGTGACGATCTATAACATTTCATTCTGATGCAAATAAATAGTCCCCTGTGCCCATATGCTGCCAGTCTTTTAAATGCTAATGAAAAAGTGTTTAGAGACCATGGTTTTATTCATTTCACACACAATATGAGAGCTCGTTTGAGAAGAGCTTTCAATAATCAGACACACTCAGCGAGTGCCATGCCACAAACACAATCAGATGTTTGGTTGCCACAACTGGCATCATAAAGCGAGGCCTTTTGCAGTCTCTAAATTTAACCGCACTGTCTTTCTATTCTCTGTCGATGCCTGTCTTTATAGACAGAATGAAAGCTTGCTTTTATTTCTTTGGTTTTCCGCTAACTTCCTTTTACCGTTTCCTGCTTTCAAAGCCCTCCACTTCACCTCTGAAACTGCAGACACCTCACGTAGATTTCCAAAACCTGGATGGTGTTTTATTGTGCTGTGTTGATTTCTTTATTCCCTCAACTTGAGTGAACTTCAAAAGGTGCGCACAAAGGCGCAAGACACCTTGATGTCACCAGTGATCGGTAGCGCTTCTCTCTACGGGACTGTCTGCATGGAGCGATGAAACTTTCATGATTGGGATGAAGAAAAAATGACATGAGATGAAATATGAAATGGTCCAACTGAAAGTTCTGGAACAGGAGTTGGTCTGTGTTGCCTTGTTTTTCTGAAGGCAGTGAATTTTTATCTGGTGTTCAGGGCCAAAACGAGTTGTTGTTGTTGTTGTGCACCTAAACAAACTGTGATATGTAGACAGCAGTCCTCAGAAACGCTCCCCTTTTCATTTGCAAAATGCCAAGCACTCAGCAAAAAAAGATTTGAAATGAGCACAAATGAAAATGAAGTCGGAATGACGCGCTTTTGAACACTTGCTATTGTGGGAACTCTTCAAAGACACTGGCCTTCGCCAGCATTCATGCCCAAGTCGCTCTCTCCGTCTTGGAGCACTCTATAACGCAGGGTTTCGTAAAATTGCTTCTTTGTGTCTAGAGGTGTAATTCTCCGCAGCATCTTGAGAGACATCCATATCTGAGGATGTGGAGGTTCTTCCCGCTCTCAAGGCTTTGTTCTGGATCCACTTCCCTCATTGCCCTCCCCGCCTCTACAACATCTCCCTACGGGTCCGACATCAGCGTAATTGAAGATCATTACACAGCCACAATGCATCTTGACAGAGCTTGGGCTTCATAATGGAGTTGAATAGTAGGGCGCACTTCAGCGCGTGCCGCTCGGGAAAATGAAGGGCGGCAGCTGAGGAATATTCCGACTCGAAATGAAGACGCGATTTCCCCGTGCATAACGCCATTGGTGGACCAAGGAGGCGAAATAGCTACTGATTATTGGCTTACGTACAGCCACTCTGGTTGCTTTATTTATTTATTTTTTGGGGGGCTTGTTTTGTTTTGTTTTGGCTGAAGTGGGGTTGGTGATGGGGGGTTGCCTCCACACTTCAAAAGAATTTGTAACAAACCTAATTCATCTGAAGCGTAGGATGAGCTGGTAAGGAAGATGAAAGATGAAAGTCTGTTGGCATGGAAACTGAAAGCACATCAGTGCCTTGTGGTGAACAAAAGGCTGCCTGTGTTGTGTTGCACTCGTGAGAGCATCCAGAAAGGTTTTAAGTAGTAACATAGAATTGCTAAGAAAATTACCCACTTATGATTATTTTATCAAGTTCGGTTTGGACTTGTTTTGTACATTACAATCCGCCCTTTCGCAATGGGATTTAATTTTCCTTGCCGCACACATTGCTTATGCTGAATCATCTGTTCCGCACTTGAATGTAATTTGTGTCATATTAAAACTGATGCTTTTGCTTCTGAATTGCAATTAATAGGTATGACACCAACAAATCAACAAATGTCAATCAATAAGTCAAAATAGATTTGCATTTTGACTTATTGTTTGACATTTTTCTTACTTTGATAGATACTGTCTGTCTGTTTGTCAATCTGTCTTGCTTAAAAAAACATGGTAAACTAGCCTAAGCTGGCTTGCTGGTCTTAGACTAGGTTTTCAAGGGTTTTTGAGAACTTTTAAGTGGTCAGACTGGGAGACTATCTTAAAACAACTAAGAACAACAAACCAGTTTAGGCTGGTTTAAGGTTTTTTTCCATCCATCCATCCATCCATCCATCCATCATCTTATTCCAGCCTATAAGCTGGTATTACACTAGTCTGGTTTGGTTTTCAAGGGGTGGGTCTGTCTGTCTATCTATCTATCTATCTATCTATCTATCTATCTGTCTGTCCTACTAAAAGAAACATATTAAGCCAACCTAAGCTGGTTTGCTGGTCTTAGACTAGTCTGTTGGTTGGTTTTCGAGAGGTTTTGAGCACTTTTTAAGTGGTCAGACAGGGTGACTATCCTAAACCAACTAAGATCTATCTATCTATCTATCTATCTGTCTTTCTACACTGTAAAACTGTACATTGAAATTAAATGAAATGAGTTTGTTTCACTCAAATGATAATGAAAGTTCATTGTACTTAATAGAAAAAGTTGCGTGAACTCAATTGAATTCTAGTAAGCTGAACTTAATTTGATTGAGTTGCAGCAGATTTCTAATTCCCAGAATGCTTTGCGTCAGACTGTATAAAGAAAATAAATGTTGAAATTAAGTGTTATTTTATTTATTTGTGTGTTTTTTGCACACGATTAACATAGGACAACATGTAGAACACCATTGTGGTGAAGAGGTTGAGGATGGGCTGGAAAACTTTTAAGACCACAATAGTTGTTTAAGACCACATACTGTATGTGACCCTGGACCACAAAACCAATCATAAGTCACACGGGTATATTTGTAGCAATAGCCAACAATACATTGTATGGGTCAAAATTATCTTAATAATAATTTAAGTGACTTAATAATTACTTATTAAGTAAAGATCATGTTCCATGAAGATATTTTGAACATCTCCTAGCATAAATATATCAAAAACTTATTTTTGTGAGTGGATATGCATTGCTAATGACTTCATTTGGACATTTGATTGGAGATTTTCATATAGTTTTATCTCTGCCAAATATTGTCCTAACAAACCATACATCAATGGAAAGTTTATTTATTCAGCTTTCAGATGATGTATAAATCTCAATTTCAGAAAATTGACCCTTATGACTGGTTTTGTGGTCCAGGGTCACTTGTCAAAAAAATTAAATTAAAATAAATTTCTACTAACTTAAAAAAATGAGTTTCCTTAAATGTTTTGAGTATTGAGTCATTGCTTTGTACCACTGTTAGTTTTTGCTTAGTCAAATGTAACTTTATTACTTTGAGTTTGATGAACTTAAACCATTTAAGGCAATCAGTTTCCTCAAACCATTTAAGTAGCTATATAGTTGTTAAGACTTAGTTAGATTTGTTACCCAAATTCAAACTGAATGAGTGAAAAAAAAATTAAAGGCCCAATTTCACAGACAGGGCTTAGCCTTAGCCAGGATTAGGCCTTAGTTCAATTAAGGCGTTTAAGTAGCTTTTATAAATGTTCACTACATTACTGGTGTGCATCTTGAGACAAAACAATGGCACTGACATATTTTAAGAAATTTCAGTGCAAGGTATTTTAATTTAAAACAGCTCAAACTTGCATTTTAGTCTATCTATCTATCTAATCTCAGTCTGATGTCACATGTGTTGGCAGTAAGAGTTAATTGGAGAGTGAATGATCTGTAGAGGGGGATTTCCACACCTCAGGGCTCTACTGCTGTTCTCTTTGCACTGAACTTGTTCTGGAGCTATATCTCATTCACACACGCAATCTGTGATTTACACACACACATACTCACATAAAACAGCTTTGGTTATATCACCCAGAGATTTGCACAGTTGTGCTTTAGTGAACACGTAAAACTAAGTATACACTTTGTCATTTGCTGTCCCTAATATTTCAAAGTCTTTTAATGACAAAAATGATATTAGTTATAGCAGTGAAAAAGATATAGAGATTGTTGTGTGTGAGAGAAAGACTGTCCAAAGATTCTTTCTAAAAACAGCCACAGATGAAACGGCTATTTTAAGAAGCTCCTAAATTACAACTGCTGCGTGAATATGTCACCCTTCACTTTTTTTCTAACAATAAGCTGCCCAAACACATTTACTAGCCCTGCATTCATACCTTTTCATGTTTTCTAACCAGAGGAGGAGTTTGATCTCTCCACAGATCCTGCGATGTCACAAATATGCATGAGAAGACAGCAGCTTCAAAGACCATCACTGGGATTTTTTTAAAGAATAATGAAATATTCATTTTAAAAGTGGGATAAAAATACAAATGAAATCAGTACTGAAAGGGAAAAGAAGTCTGTGACATAGCTGTCAGATTTGCACCAAATATAAAAAACCTTTAAGCACCTCATGTTGTTTGTTGATGTGTTTTTTTGTTTTTTTTGTACTGCCATGAAGCTAAGCTGTGAATAGAGTCATTTTTTCTATGTTCACTATACTGTTTTGTCATTATAGAGAGTGTGATTATTGTAAGTTTTTGGCAGTGCTTGATCAAGGCAAAAGGTACATGTAGGCATAGATATGCACATGTACAAGTATGCAACCAAATCTCTATCCTGCACTTATTCAGATACGCACAAGCACATTTTTCCTCATTATTAAGCTTCTGCTTAACTTTGCAGTCACTTTGAATTGCCCAATTCACTCAAGATGATGGGGAAGATGCTTTCTTCTTCTCCAATTAAAACTTTCTCTGAATCCGTAGTTCGTTATTGCACAGCAATCTTTCAGTTAACTGGCAGCAATGTGCCTTCTTACTGTGAGTGTTAAAAAAACCTAAGAATTAGCCTCTAAAAATGATGATCAATTAAATGGCCCTTGTTGGTGGTGAAATACAGTCCATCTTAACTGCTCGTAGCACCAGCTGCATTCTTGATTGCAACAAAATAAAGTACTTGATGCATTTTTCTGCTTTCTTTAACACGATAATCTGCTGTCAAGTGCGGCTGATTCTCTTCGCCAAATTTGACAGCTAATTTTGAATGAATTTTCACAAGCTTGCGAGGGATAAATGCCGCTGACAAAGGAAAAGGCAACCCTTCTCTTTCCCTGTCGTGTTTCCAACCAAACCTTTTAATCTGGCTCTTGTGCGAGGGCTCAGTAGCTAAGCTCAGCAGAGGGCTGGGATCTGTTGGGGATTCGACAGGCAGCCTCAAACAACAACACTGACAGTGGACGAGATGACACTGGTGCACCAACACTGCAAAAAAAGAAAAGAAAAAAAAAAGAGGTCTTCGTAGTACTAAAAAAAATGATTTGCATGGCCTGAATGTTATTTTAAGTAGATGTTTTGACTTATTTGAACTTAAATTATCAGTTGCTGTGAATTGTAAAACATAATTGTAAGACAGTTTCCTGTTTAGATGTAGAAGTATTTCTATGAAAATTGTTCCGTTTGTTTTGAATAATTTGAGAGCACGTTTTAGGGGAAATTAACATGTAATTTAGAGCAGCTTGTTGTCTTTAACTATTGACATCAGATGAAATATTAATCTGTAAACCCTGCATAAACCAGCATGAATTCCATGTTGGTCCAGACTGGTTTATGCTGGTTATAGCTGTTAAAGTGCTGGTCTTGCTGGTGGTTCACCAGTACTCCCGATCCCCATGCTGTTGACCAGCAAACCAGCATCCCATGCTGGTCCCAGCATGCAAAACATATGCTCTTGCTAATGCCGGTGACCAGAAATGCAGGATTTTTCAGCAGACGGTAAGATTTTTTTATGTTTTTAAAAGAAGTTTCGTCTGCTCACCAAGGCTGCATTTATTTAATTAAAAATACAGTAAAAACAGTAATATTGTGAAATATTATTACAATTTAAATTAACTGTTTTCTGTTTGAATATATTTTATAAAGTAATTTATTCCTGTGATCAAAGCTTCATTAATCCAGTCTTCAGTGTCACATGATCCTTCAGAAATCATTCTAATATGCTGATCTGCTGCTCAAGAAACATTTATTGTGTACAATTGGACAAAATATTTGTGTACAATATATTTTTTCAGGATTCTTTGATGAATAGAAAGTTCAAAATAATAGCATTTATTTGAAATATAATCTTTTGTAACATTATAAATGTCTTTACTGTCACTTTTGATCGATTTAATGCATCCTTGCTGAATAAAAGAATTAATTTCTTTAAAAAAAAAAAAAAAAAAAAAAAAAATTCTTACTGACCCCAAACTTTTGAACGGTAGTGTATAATGTTACAAAAGCTTTGTATTTTAGATAAATGCTGTTCTTTTGAACTTTCTATTCATCAAGGAATCCTTAAAAAAAAGTACACAACTGTTTTCAACATTGATAATAATCATAAATGTTTCTTGAGCAGCAAATCATCATATTAGAATGATTTCTGAAGGATCATGTGACACTGAAGACTGGAGTAATGATGCTGGAAATTCAGCTTTGATCACAGGAATAAATTACTTTATAAAATATATTCAAACAGAAAACAGTAATTATAAATTGTAATAATATTTCACAATATTACTGTTTTTACTGTATTTTTAATTAAATAAATGCAGCCTTGGTGAGCAGACGAAACTTCTTTTAAAAACATTAAAAATCTTACCGTGTCCAAACTTTTGACTGGTAGTGTGTGTGTGTGTGTGTATATATATATATATATATATATATATATATATATATATATATATATATATATATATATATATATATATATATATAGCATTTCACAAATGTTTTTGAACTGAATGCATGTAGTTCAACAGTAGCCTGATGCATTTCCTGGAAGCCATGACCTGAAGAGCATTAAATAGCACACACATAGCCTAAAGACTTGGCACAGAAACAAAGCAAGGGTAGCAATTTACATATAAGGAAGGAACATATATTTTGACATCAAAAATGTGGCTAATTGTGACAACAAAAATAAAATAACTGTAAAAAAAAAAAAAAAAAAAAACTATAGCAATATGTATATAATCAATATTGATTATAAGCTATATGCCCAAATCATACTGGATAAACATGAAAAAACACAATAGTTTGCCATTTTTTAAACACTTGTTATACTGGTTAAAACTAGAAGTGGTCTAAATATTAAGACATACATATATATTCTGTGGAAGTCTCAAGACCATATTTCTCATGCATTAACTGCATTAGGTCCAGTGCAATGATAAGATGTCCTGCCTGCCTAGCGCCAACATTTGTATTTCCATACCTCCGTGTGCCCTGCTCGTGCAGACAATCCAGTGTTACCAAGTCCGTGATTTTCCCGTGGATTTGGGCAACTTATGCCGCGGGTTGAAGCGACCCCAATAACGTGATAATTAGCCCCTGGAATGCGAATTTTACCATGAGAACCCCGCCAAAAAATGCGGATTTTACCCCCCTGAACGCGATTTTTACCGGGGACCCCCTGAAGCGCGATTGGGCTAGTTTTGAGTATCAACTAGGCAGGTTTTGTTGTGAAAACCTGGCAACTCTGCAGACATCACACGTCATCAGCGCATTCCGTAAGGAAATGTTATAGACAGACAATCACTGTTCACCACAAACAAACACTGAGTTCCTCCTAAACCAAAACAGCAAGCTTATGCTGAGTTCACTCCAAAACTAGGCTACAGTAATTAAGGGATAACAAACTGTGATGTTCTACCCACGGCTGTTCACGTCCTCCGGATGCGTTTCTCTGGCAACACTATCAATGCTGAAAGGAATCTGCAGCAGTCAGTTTTTGCTCAAGTCCGAGCTCTGTGAGTTTTTTACTTTCTTTATTATTATTGTAATGTTATGTGCTTTGAGACGCTGTGCAGACTCACTGTGGGCGTTCATGTGTTTTGGAGGAGGCGAGGCTTTGGAGCTCTGAAGGGAGGATGGGAGCTCTAAAAGCTGACTGGCTATTGCTAGCCTCTCTAAAATTGCCTACCCAAGCTTTAATTCGATTTAGAAGCTGCTTCGAGATGCTGTGTGGAAATGTTTTGTTATGTGATTATTGTTATGAGAAAAGATTCCAAACTTTTGAAAGGTAGTGTGTGTGTGTGTGTGTGTGTGTGTATATATATATATATATATATATATATATATATTCCTTTTATCATTTATTTTATATATAAAATAAATGGTTGAATTTTAGCACTTCTCTTGTACAGAGGCTCCAAAGACTCCTTCCCAAACATGGATCATACGTTGGGGATTCAGGGTCTCAACAGAGTGCTTTGAAATATCAACGCCTGCTATTGGCACCCTTGTCCCGAAAAGTGGGATCTCCCATCATTTTTTTTCTTGGCAGTTTCCTTGGAAATTCCGACTGGGGTGTTTGTTGGAGATTGTTGTAGTTCAGGAGGGGTTTGAGCAAACACTCTTTTTGATTGTTTTGGTGGTATCGGCCTTCACATAGATAAGCTCTGCGCTGTCAGCACAGGCCAAAGCTAATCCATAACCCTTCAACGGAGCTGATCGCATTCTTGTGAAGCGAGACACACCTTGAGACCCCCCAGAAAACAAAAGGGAGTTTCCCACTTGTGCTATATGCCTCATCTACCACCGAGACTGTCTGGCGTACATTTAAGCATTTTTCTACCCTGTCAATATCATCTTTTCCCACATATTTTTCTCTCTCAGGACCAGCAGTCACACGTTGAAGACGCAACTCTCTTTAATGTTGCTCCAAGTGTTTGAGGCCTCACTGAGGGAATGACTGTGATGACCGACAGAGAAGCGGTCATATAACCTGTCCCATGACTCCCTGCTCTCTGACTCATGCCCATTGCTCTATTTTCTGGACGAATTACTCTGGTCCAGGTTCTGTTTGGAGGTGGTTCAGGCACTGTCAAGGTTTGAAAGGTCAAAAATTCCGACGACATTGTTCCTCTGTGTCATTATGATAGTTGTGGTGTGGACTTCCCTAGCTCATAAAATTTTAATGATGTTTTTAAAACTTTATAGTTCTAGTCATCATTATAGTTACCTCCCTTGATGTGAACAGGCCTTAACACTGACAAAAAGTACCATGGTGGATATACACCATGGTATCTTTTCAATACCTTGTAAATACCATAGTACATGAATGTAGTATTGATTTAGTTGCACTGTATATATCAAAGTACCAAGATTTTGTAGCCACTGTACCATGGTATTACCACAGTAAGGGTATACAATGTAAAAATAATAATCTGATGGAACGTTCATCCGTTCATTTGTTCGAAGGGACGAACAAACAAACAAATAAAGAAAGAAAGAATGAAAAGTACTTTTGGGAGCTGGATTTCTTTGTTGTTATTTCAACATTCAGTTTTAGTTTATTTGAAAATCATGAGATCTCCTTTGCAAAATATGAATTTCCTTTACTCCTGAAACCAGATTCCCACTGAGGGCTAAGACATTAGCATTTGGGGCTTTAGCTCTTCCTCTGTTGTCCCTCTAGCCTTTTAGACTCGACAAGCCCATGAGTGAGCTGTAGGAACTGCGGCCCATGCTGGGTAGAGTCGTGTTAAGCTTCACTGATAGCATGCCAAAGTGACGCTGATCAGTCTTTTAAAAAGACACTCGCAGCGGGAATGCGAGCATACGTGTGTGCGTGTGTGTGCCCATCAATTGCTCAACACTAATCCCTCCATCATTAAAGAGAAGACACAAGTTGACACTAAATGAGGCCCTGATGTCAAACTCAGGTGTGGAGGTGGGTGAAAAGGGAAGCAGCGGAGAACGGGTTAGAAAGAAAATAGTGAGGCAAATAGTACTAGAAATAGTGAAAAAATAGTGATCAGATGAGTGAATAAATCTCCGGCTGTGAGTGTTGAAGAGGTGAAATGAGTGGATGAATTTATGAAAAGGGATCCCAGAGGAAAATGTTTTTTGCTCAGAGGTTGTTCTTTTATAGCTCATAGTTGTGTAAGTAAAAGCTATCTCAGCTGTTTCTCCTAAAAGTCCTCAAGAGAAAAAATAACAAAGATTATATAGCTAGAAAAGTCTTTTTCTTCATTTATTTATTGATTTATTTCAAAATTAATGTGAATAGCAGCTCAGATCATTTGATCTTTGTGAAATATTTGATGGTAAATTAGTTTGAATTTAAAATTTTCCATAATTAACCCAAAGCTCTGGCCTTTCTATCTTATTTTTGGCCAAAAATGGTTGGTTGATATAAATTCTTTATCCAAAGGTATGACGTGATACTATCAAAAAGAGGTGCCTGACTTAAAGGGATAGTTCACCCAAAAATGAAAATTATCCCATAATTTACTCACCCTCAAGCCGTCCTAGGTGTATATGACTTTCTTCTTTCAGTCAAACACAATCGGAGATATATTAAAAAAATATTCTGTCTCTTCCCAGCTTTATAATGGGAGTGAATAGTAACCAATATTTTGAAGCCTAAAAAAGCACATCCATCCATCATTAAAGTAATCCACATGACTCCAGGGGGTTAATAAAGGCCTTCTGAACCAAAGTGATGCATTTTATCCATATTTATTACTTTATAGACTATAATCACTAGTTTCTGGTAACATTCGTCTGCACGTTCACAAGGGAGTTGAGTTCTGGCGTATGATGTAGGAGTATTGTAAGCTTAGACGCCTCTTGCGGTTCAAACAAATAGGGCTGGGCAACAAACTCAAGCTCCTCTAACATTTCTCTGTAAATATTCTCATTTTAGACTTCTAATTCGTGATCGGAGTTTTGTTTTGTTCTATCCTCTGCGCTTTCGTGTTTGTCAATACGTCATACGTCAGGTCAGAGGTTACTCTTCCGCCGGAATCGACTTGCATACGGAAGCCAGTGATTCTAGTTTATAAAGTTTTAATATGGATATTTTACATCGGCCTTTATTAACACTCTGGAGTCGTGTGGATTACTTTTATGATGGATGGATGTGCTTTTTTGGGCTTAAATATCAGTTACCATTCACTCCCATATAAAGCTGGGAAGAGATTATTTAATATAACTATGATTGTGTTTGACTGAAAGAAGAAAGTCATATACACCTAGGATGGCTTGAGGGTGAGTAAATTATAGATAATTTTCATTTTTGGGTGAACTAACCATTTAAAATGGGATTGTGCTCAATCTGAGCACAGATTGAGGCATATTTTCTTTAAAAAATGTGAGGAGAAACAACTGAGAAAGTTAAGCAAAAGTTTTTCTCCATTTAATGTCATTGCTGTCTGGGAGACTGAGAAAGAAATCTCATTTATGAATTTCCTTTCCTGAAGGATGCAGACCCTGCTAAGCAAGAGGTGGTTATACAAGGCAGATAAGCCGCCTTTAATAATCTTTAAGACATCCCACATTGAGTTTATATAACAGTTTGGACACTTGAAATATGTAGACGGCTTTCAGCACACTAGTACAACCCAATTTGACCACTTCTCATTCAAATAAACCATGACACCTTTTGCACTGCATCGTTGGGTTTATCATGAGCAAGCAAATAATGAGAGAGATGGAAATCCTGTGTCTCTCTGTCTGTCTCCCTCTCTCTGTCTCACACCTCTCTCAGTCTCCAGGGATGCAAATCCGAGTTGGCACATCTCCCACCCTCACCGTAGCAGTTCACCTCCTCCCTTCTCCGCTGCTCCATGCCTTTGATCTGAGTCCAGTGCTCACACAACCCATGGGGGTCAACCGCACTCAACACTTTCACAGGCTGGCACACTCCTCCCTGTTGGCACCGCCATGGCCTGGCTGCCAGAGCGCGTAGTGAGTTTCACAAGAGATGAAGATGATCAATGCAGCCATTGCATTGTGGGGTAATTAACCCAAAGCTGTGGGTTTCCTTCTTAATGGGGGCGATGCATGTTTGGCCCATGCTGTTTGATCAAAAACAATGTTGATATTCTTCGAACGAAGGGATGATGTGATACTATCACAAAGAGGGTTGAGGCTTAAAATGTGGATATTTGCAAGGCTAAACATGCCATTTTCAGCTCTATTTATGACCTGCATCATTGTGCTGTCGCAGATGGGATTCCTTTTCCAATGGCGTTCTGTTTTTTTGCCCAATAATTTAATTTAACAAAATTTTTTGTCTTTATTATTTTCACCTTCATATCCTAAACCCATATGTTACTGTTTTTTCCCCCCTATGGAACACAAAATGCGAATGTATGTTTCTATAAGGAGAGTTCATAGTGACCATGTCTGTCAAGCTCTAAAAAGTAACTGATTTCTCATTAATGAAGTTAAACCTTGCACAACAAAGGTTTCATTTTTGAATCATAATGCAGTTGGGAATGGAATTTTAAGAGTTTTAAGAGAACATGACAAGTAAATAGCGAACCTAAATTGTTGTCTGTTCCTCGCACAAAATACTTCAGAAGACTCTATAGAGTGCGTTAGTCCCCGCCCCCTTTTTCAACTGCTGGTTCTAGTTTTTGTTTTTTCCATTCATTTTTCCCATAGGGATTTTAAAATAGACTTTGTTAAAGAGTTATAAGCCATGAACCAAGACAATCAGCTACGAGGTGAATCATAAACCTTACAAACTTTGATTTGAAGCAAAAAAGATTTTGAAAATCTGACAAAACACTGTGTATTCAACGGCTTTAGTGAGGGAAAGAATCGAATTAAAAACGACGGAGAAATATAAAACTACTCATTAACAAATGTTGATTATATACTGTTTAAGTTTATTGCAAAATATGCATATATATACAAACATTTCAGTATTTTGAGAGCGTAGCGAGATTGACTCGATTACGTCATTCGCAGTGCTTCATTGGAGTGGGCGGAGCTAAAGAGCTATTTTGGAGCGTGTTGCTTTTTCGACTCTCTGATTGGTGTACTTTTCTGTACAGCATCATGGGTAATGTAGTTTTTTACCAGGAATTCGGTCCCACTTTATATTAAGTGGCCTTAACTACTATGTACTAACATCAAAAGTAATAATGTACTTATTGGGTTCATATTGAATTACAAAACACTTTTGCTGCTATTGAGGTGGGATACGGGTAAGGTTAGGGAAAGCTTTGGTGGTATGGGTAGGTTTAAGGGTAGGGGTAAGGTGTAAGGGATGGGTCAACAGTAACAGAAATGAATTACAGATGTAATTACATGCAGGTGTTTTTAAAATATAAGTACAATGTAAAAACATGTATGTACACAATAAGTGCTTTGTATCAAATGATTAATTTAAATGTAAGTACTTAGTAGTTAAGGCCACTTAATATAAAGTGGGACCAGGAATTCCACTGTGAAACACGATTATTTTAAAAATAAGCTGAAATAATGCAGGCTGACAGCTTCAGCAAAAGCAAATACCATCAATTAACAACCTCGTAGCACACAATAGGTCTGTTTATAAGTTATCATTTAAAATCAGTTTCCTATTGAATATTGAAGAATATATTCAGGAAAAAATAGTGCTCATATTCTTTTGTATGTTTTTTTTTTTTTTTTTTTTTTAAGCTTTACAGATTATCATCTCATTCATTAAAATGAATTCAAATTTAATCAAATTACTAGGTTTCATTTTTTGTTTTTAATGAGCAAAGTCAAGAGAAACCTTGAATAATAGCTTGACCTTTCATTTTTTTGGACCAGTGTGGAAAAACACTTAATTTCCCAGAATGCGTTACCGGTGTTGAATTACTTTGAATAAATGTGCCCTTCAAGTGCAGTCAGAAATATCGTTATTACAAGTTCTGAGCACATGAATATTTTATGAGCAGAGATGGGCAGTATTTTAATTAAATGTATTTAAAATACGTATTTAATTACATTTGAGTATTTTGTAATTTGTATTTTCCTTAACAAAGAAAAAATCAAATGTAATTTGTAATTAAATACTTTGAGAGAAAGTATTTTGTATTTAAAATACTAAAAATACATTAAAATATGTTATTTTATTCTCGCATGCAATAACTTTAATCACCAGGGTTAAAGGTAGGGTAGGTCACTTTTGGAGGGGCTAGCAATAGCGAGCTAGCTTTAAAAGCATAAGATCCACCCTCCCTACAAAGCGTCTCCAAAGCCACGCCTCCTCCAAAACACATGAACGCGCACAGCAGTGAGCAAAAGCGTCACGAGAGACGGCTTTAAATTACCTCATATCATAACAGCACATAACAGTACAATAATAATGAACATAAACAACTTAAAGAGTTCTGACCTGTACCACCTGACTGCTGCATATTCATTTTGCCGTTGGTAGTTTTGCCATTGAAACGCATAAATTTGAGTCACGGATCGCTCCTAGTATAACGTCACAGGTTGCCATCTCTTAATTACGGTAGTTATGGCGTAAGCGCAGCATTAGCTCATTGGGTAGCACTTTATTTTACAGTCCTGTTCCCCATGTACTTACAATGTACTTATGATATTAATTGTAATAACAGGGTAATAACTAGGTACTAACCCTGAACCTACCCCTGAACCTAACCTTAACCCATGTACTTACCTTATATTACTCAGTACTTTCTTAGGTAAGTAAACTGTAAGTACATGTAAGTGCATGTACTGTAAAATAAAGTGCAACCGCTCATTGTTATGGCAACACATGACGTCACCCATTCAAAGCAAATGAGAAGCGTTAATGCCGACGCCCAGCGTGAATGCACCATAAAAGGCGGCTGCTGTTTCGGTTACTGAGCTCGTGACTGACGTCTGTCTTACTTTACATAGCAAGGTCAGAAGCAGGTAAAGAAGCTGCTTTTGTGCTCAATTAAACTGTTTTAAGGTAAAGTATCTAGTAAAATATACTATCAGATATTATTCACTGATTGTCTTTATAGGACAGAAGATTAACGCATATGGCAAGAACTTGTGAATTGACTTGCTAGCTAAAGCATGACGTGCGTTGTCGAGTTATGCGCGGATTGCAGTTATATCCACGGGCGCTGCAGATAATCTGTGGATGGGTAGGTCAAGTAAAAAAAATTACATTGATTAATTGAAAACAGTCGGTCGTGTCTTAAATGAATGTAACCATAAGTATATTCAGTCTGTGTGTTCGTTCTTAAAGTGACAGCAGCCTAATAAACCTGCTGCTGTCTGTCATTATTGTTAATCAAGCAACAAAAGAAAAAGACAAAATCACTCACTGCTCCTGACTGAATAAATTTAGTATCTTTATAAGGATCATCAATCTATATTTAATTATTACAGTGAGCACTTTAAATGACTGCGTATAAATTTTGCTTGTATTTTCAAATTACAAATTACTTGTATTTTAATTAAATAATTTTTTTTTACAGCAGTATTTTTTATTTTATTTAAATACATTTGATGATTAAGTATTTGTAATTTGTAACTAAATACTTTTTGATGTATTTGTGCCCATCTCTGCTTACAAGTGGGAAACTAGGAATTCTAGATGATACACGACACTGTAAGAGATGTGTCGATTTGAAACATTGTGGAAACCCTGATCTATAATATCGATGATATCATATAATGTGTATAACAGATCAGTAAGAGAAAAGTAAGGGACCATTTACACAACACTGTTTTAAAATAAAAACGGAAAACTTTTTATATTTACACGACAGCAGCATTTTGGGGGCCCGAAAACGCAGACTTTTGATAACGGGTTTTAAAGTGCAGGTTTTTCAAAACAATATCATTATCGTCCCTATGTAAACTACAAAAACATGAATTTGTGAAAATGATGACATCATGCGCATGCGTATTACGCGTTCAATCTGTAGGCGCGTAGTGTTTCTTTACAACGTAACATCGCCAACTACTGGCCTGGCATGAATAATACAGCGTTTTTAATTGTTTTTGCAGATCCGTGTGAATGGGGATCGTTTTGACAACGTTGTCCTTTATGCGAAAAACGTTTCCGTTTTTAGTACATTGTTGTTGTGTAAATGTACCCTAAATCTGTAGTGAATTATAATAAATTATTTTGCAAGTTATTTTAATTCTACATGCTGTGTTTCAGTAATTTTAAAGCTGTACGGAACAGCTCATAGACAACAAGTTATTTGCTTGACTTTCACGGTTTGCTTTTTGTAACACAAACATTGTTGTTTCTGACTTGAATTTACGTCATAATAACGAATGTCCGACGGTACGAGTTTCCCAGGTGCTCCTGAAGGCGGCATTAAATTTAATAAAATACTTTTTAAGTCATTAATTTTATTTCAGTGTGGAGTCAAGTAAATTCGAATTTCAACTCATGAATGCAAAGGGAACAATTCCTCAGCTCTGAGTTTTCCCCAACCCTCTTCAGAATTTCTCCTTTTGTGTTCCACAGAAGCAGAATGCAGGAAATGACATGAGAGTGAGTAAATAAAGACAGAATTTTCCTTTAATGAACGCCGGTTGGAATGATGTATGAGCTCTGTTGTCTCACACACCTCCTCTTCAGCGCTATACATGTTCTTGTCTTCTCCGCTAGAGTCTTTTCTCTCTGATATTGCTCATCGGCAATTACTCCGAGCTTCTGCCGGCGTCTGTTCTTCAGCGACGCCGTATTCAAGCGAGCTCCATTCACATGCAGATGTTTCCAAATCCCTGTCTTGTTTTTGTTTCCCATGACCCATCAATCAGCACTCCTCCCATCTGTTTGTTACTCGCTGCTTACTGGCACCCTTTTAGCGTACAAACAAATGAAAACATCATAATATCCCTCTCTTTACCTCTCATTCTCTCACACCCTCAGGCTTTTTGTATCTATACAACTTTTAGGGGTTAAAAAGGATACTGATCCTATTTTTTTTTCTTTCTGGACATACTGTAATTGATCACATCATAGCGCTTTTTCCCCATGGTTAATGTAGGCCTGTTTAAAAAAAAAAAAAAAAGGGAAAAAGTTGTGGTAACTTAGTGATCTCTAATTATGTCATGCCCCTCAGTTCTGCGGTACAGACAGAGTTGGTGGGAGATGAAAAAAGGGAACACTGGATGATTGACAGCACCCTTTCCCTCAGGAACTCATTAGGCTATGGACTAAAAGCTAGTGGGCACACACAAGCTGGTCTCGCTTCCTCTAGTCCTCTTTTAGTCTTACACTCAATCAGATGGAAAAAAGAAATGCCTTATTTCAGTAAGCTGCAAGAAAAGGGAAAGGAAAGGGTGGGGGGAAACAGTCAAGCGCTTGTGCGCTTATTTCATCTGATCAGACGCTGCTTTAAAACCCAGAGTTTTTGGCCTTTTCTTTCAATTATAGTTTCTTAGAGATTCTTTTGCTCTTCCAGATCTTGCTTTTTTTCTTTCCTCTCTCTTTCTCCTTCTCTTTTCTGTGTGCACTCTCTAAGGCTGGTTTGGGTCTGTTACAAGGCTTCTGAGGAGAGTTTTGAAGTGCTCGGCCCTTGGAGAGAGACTCGCAAAGATGTTGTACAGTTCACATAGAATTCAAGAAGTTTTCCTCCCTTGGAAAAAAAAGTTTGGTTGCAACGTTTTATATAAGTTGTACTGCTAGGACTGTTTAAAAGGGAACATCAGCTGGAATATCGCAGATTTCTCCATGATCATGCTGGCCTTTGATTTGTAAAAGTCGAATCAGTACCATATTTTAAGACGCCATCCATAACCAATGGTCCAGACCGACTTGTGACAGTTGTACTTCAAAGAATACTGATGTAAATAAACTCTGAGCTCATTTTGAAATTTTTATGATCCCTTTTCATTTGCTCTCACTGTTGTTTATTAAACATTTTTTTTTCGGTTTATAGTTTGGGAAGTAATCAAAACTAAGTTGATGAATCAAAAAATAAACAGATTTTAAAAATGTACGTCTTAGAATCGAACTGTAATATAATAATAAATTTTACCTTCTGGAAATATGTTGTCACCGTAACTAGTTTGACTTTTTTTGTTTTTGGCAGCCTGTAGTCAGTATAAGTAAATGTGACTAAAGTAAGAAAAGAAAAAGAAAGAAATATTACATATTCTATTTATTTATTTATTTATTTATTTTTATTTAAATAAAAAATATATTAAATTAAATGTAAAAAAAAAAAAATACATATATTTTATTTTTATGTAATTTTTAACTTTATTTATTTTTTATATTATTAAAATAAATATGTTTTAATTTAAAATACATATTTTCTCATTTTATATTACATTTGTTATTTATATTACATGTTTATTTTACTTTTAATTTTATCTTTTTAGCATAGTTGCTCATTTTAACGTCAACAAAAAAAATTAAGATCGCTTGAAAAAAATAAGCACCAAAATATTAAAATATTGAAATATGTTGTGCCATAAAACATGGAGTTTCATAGGTCGCAATAAAAAAATGTTAAATTAAGCAGATGCCAACAGACAGGTTGCGTGACATGGCCTCATCTTCAAAACCATGAAAAACAAAACACCGAAATGTATAAGACAATATGACCCAGTCTACATTAAATACAGGTTCTTGCATGGTTTAAGGTTACCAATATGTTTTATGCTGTAAAACATAGGAAATAATACTTATTATTCTGGGGGGACCAATGCAGTTCATATTAAAAAAACTTTACTTGTTCATAATATGGCCATTTTTGTTAAAGTATAAAAGTAAAATTGAGCTCCTGAAACAGATCAGTTGAGAATCGCTGCCATAAAGCCAATTATGATGTGTGCTGGTGACATCACAGTGGCCCCATCGGGTCTTTGACATCATCACGAGTCAATGTGCATTCAAACCAATTCAGCGAGAAGCTACGCCGGGTGCTTAGGAGCTCAGCCAGCGAAATCATGTGTGATGCTCAGATGGATATATTGTAATTCTTTCTATGTTTTAAGTCCGTTTCAGCTTGGGAAGATAAAAGGCTCAGTTTTCAAGGAGTCCAGCTATTAGCCGTCTCCAATTAGAGAGGGAGGGTGTAGTGTTCTTCCACAAGCCTAATCCCCTCTTAAATTAAGAGAGCCTGAGCCAGAGCCACTCAGGGCAAAGGATATGGTCCACTCACTAACTGCTTTTCATTATACATGTGCAAAACACACACATACGCACACAGAGAAGAATGAGTCTCATTTCAAAGCTACTGTTGCCCCTTCAGTGGGATTTGTACACTCAAGCAAGACATCTCTCAACCCTTATTTTCTTTCTCCCTGGCCAATTTATTCAACAGGCAATAGATTCATACCCCAAAACAGCTATTCATGACTCGGACGGTCTGTTGCGGCACACACAATATGCAGATTCTTTCTGATTTGGCGAGATTATGTTAAAATGCGTGGATGTGTTGACGTTTTGTACACATTTTCGATGAAAAAGTGAGTATTAGCGTTCATTTTGAGCTTCTTTGTTTGTGTGTTTGATTCTAAATATATAATCGTTCCCATCTGCCGTTTGAGCAAACGATTAGCTCGCTCGTGTAGCTAAATGTTTTGGAAAATTATGTTTGAATTGAGGGGATTCCGCGCGCTTTCAATAGCATTCGGCACAGGAACTGGATTTACTGAGCTGGAATTAATGACTGTTTTGAAGGCTTTCGAAAAGTTTTTTGGTGCTAATCCAACAGTTTCGTCAAAAATTAAGAAGAAAGCTAGAAGATCAATGGAGTTTGTTTCACATCAAATCCCTTTGCTTAATGTCTCATTTGAAGTTTGGAGTGAGGAGGCTCATTCACTGGAAATCAAAGAGCTGCCATCTACATTTTGGTTTCAGGGGATCATAATATGTTTTAGGGGTTTCAGTTGCAGTCTAAATATGAACATCAAGATAGATTGCTTGCCATGCACAAACAATGGTGATCCCAAATATTCCTCAGATCTAATGGCGCCCGAAACCGCCAACAGAATATGCAATTGCCGTTGCGTCACTGCCGAAGAGTCATCTTTGACATTTTCGAGCCGAAACTGCACAGACTGCTGGGAAGGAACCACATCACATGGCCAAGCCAAACACAACTGGAGGGAATCCATGTCAACCGAACTAAAAGAGAACAACTCTTATATAACTCTTGTAAAATACACTTGTATATCATTCTGAGGCCTGCAGCGTAAATAAATAAAGTGTGTTGGATGGTCTGAGTTACCACAGGTTTACTAAAGGCCGCTTCTCCGAGCTGAGCCCACAAAGAGACACGCTCCAATCAAAGGGCTCTCTGGCACACTTCGGGCCGGCCGCGCTGACTATGCCGCTGCCGTAACCCGACCAAAGACTTCGAGCGCCGCACCACTCGAAAACCAAACCTAAGATAAGCTAAATGTGGTCTGGCCTGAAGGCTTTTGTGTGGCTTTGAATACTTTCTGTCGCTCGCTCGCTCTGTGATTCCATCTGGCTGGTCTGAAGCGATGGGGCACACTCGTAGAGCCCCTCAGAGGGTACAAAGGGAGGATTATTCCAGCTGCCAGTCACACTAAGACCCTCAGCCGCCCGCTCCCTTACCACGGGCAACGTCTTCAGCCCTCATCCCCGTCTCTCACAAAGGGACATCATTAACACGGGACAATGGAGCCTTCCAACAAATCACCACCATCAGCCAGACACTCATCCTCCCAGAATACACACTGTATCCTCGTTAAAAATGGGGGAAAGAAAGTCCTGGAATATTCAGATTAGAGGAAGATTCCCCGTAATGTGATTTCTGATTCTATCACTTACCGTGAAAAATGCTTTTCAGATTTAGCTTAGCTGTGTGCTGTTTTTGACAGGGTCGTGAGGTGTAATGCATTTGGGTAGAGGTGAGCTAAGCACACTGAGTGTATTTACATGCACCGATTATGCGATTTAATAACTATTTAGGGTCATGTAAACACCTTAAACTGTGTTTACTTATCTGGTGAAGATCATAAACTGTTTGAGCAAAACCAGATTGGCCCAAGTTTTTTTTCCATTACTCCAGTTTTTGCATTGCATGTAAGCACCTTTACCTACCTTATGGCGGCTTAAGCTGTGATCTACAGACACTGCAATGGTTTTAACGTGACGTCACATTTTGCGGCATCTTTTTTAAAAACATAACTCATCACAGGGCTTGACATTAACACCCACCAAATGCGGGTTGATTTCAGCAGTGGTGTGTAACGCAGTCACTTCTACTAGCCACTTTGGTGGGTTGAATTTTATATGTAATATACATATACATATACAAATGTAGTCTTTTAAAAAGGCATCTGAAATAATAAACCAAGTTTAATGTAGTGTTGTCAAAAATATAGATTTTTTTGATACATATCGATACTGAAATATCTGAAACGCTTCCAATACTCATTTTCCGCAGAACAGATATACGATACCAGCTGCTCTTTCTCGCTCTCTCATCTCTCCGACAGCGAGTTGACACACAAACCCGCCTCCCCTCACTCACTTGTTTCGTTTGCTCCAGATGAATATTGTTGGTGTTACAGGGCTTGAATTTCGACGTGGGATTGCGCATATTGCGCATAATGTTACTCATTCCTGCAGATTTTGTTCTCACACTCAAAGTGCACACACGTAAAGCCGCCTCTCAGTACTAAATTGAGTTATTTTTTGCTGCTTATTGTGCTTAAACAGTCAAATACACACAAAATAATGTCAAAATGCCGGTCTTGGTATTCACGTAAACGCAGTCGGTTATGTTTTAAGTGAACGTAAACAGTTAAGGAAGAAAACGCATGTGTAACAGTATTGGATCCGTGCGTCAGGTCTTAAAGTGACAGCAGCCTAATATACCTGCTGCCAAATTATGAGATTATATTAAAAATATCTATATGTCAGTTTTCCCCGTGGTATCGATGTGAAAATGCTGTGTGGCCAGTGAAAATGCTGAGTGGCTAGTAACTTTGGAAAACCACTAGCCACATTGGCTGGTGAGCAAAAAAGTTAATTTCAAGCCCTGATTCAACATATATTTAAAATGTAAAAATATGCAATCTAGTCATTCTTTTATAGTTTTAGATTACCCAAAAAATCAAATGAAAACGCACTTTGGAGATTAATATTTTGGAAATAAAGTGGTAAATTATGTTTTGTTTTGTTTTTTGCACAAACAAAATACTTGTATTACTTCATAGAATTGAGGTTAAACCACTGTATTATTTTAATAATGTCTTTACTACCTTTCTGGGGCTTGAAAGTGGTAGTGGAGGCACAGAAAGCTCTCAGATTTCATCAAAAATATCTTCATTTGTGTTCTGAAGATGAACGAAGGTCTTACGGGTGTGGAACGACATGAGGATGAGTAATTAATGACAGAATTTTCATTTTGGGGTGAACTAACCCTTTAATTCATGTAAGAAGTCACTCCGTGATGTATCAATCTTCTATTGGTCACACGTCTTTATGTGATACAAATTCACAAGAAAGAGTTCACCAACTTGAACTTTGGAACCCAGTGAAATTGACATGATCTTGCATTTCCTGTCTCCCATGTTCGCATTCGTATGAATGGAAGTCAGTGGAACGAAAAGTGTAGTGTGACTGACAGCTGGAGAAGGATGGGTTGACACACTGACCACAAGGCTATGGCTATTATCAGTATACCAGTAAAGTATTAATTTACTAATCCACAAAGAATTTGCTTGCCTTTCACCACTTCCAGTGCCCACCTTGTTTATTTTGTCCAGGCTATTTGCTTCTTTTTAATTAATTACAATCATCTTTTTATTACAGTCGTTTTTCTTTTGTTTGACACACAGCTTTTTGAACTAATACCAAAGCCATTGTATGTGATATAAAATTTATAGAAAAAAATTCTCTTTCATGGATGACCCTCTGTTTCATAAAGGAAAGAAAGCGAGTTTTGGTCCATTTCAAAAACAGCACAGTGGAGCTGAATAGACAGCAAAATTGCACTGCGTGTGGATAGGGTTGGATTAGGGGTTCATTGTGGTCACCCCTGGGATCCAATCCACTAGCTCTCCACGATCCCCTCAGGGGCCCTCCATATCAGAGGCGATGATCCTGTGTCAGATGGCGATGGAGTCTGATGTGCACAGGGGTATAGAGTCTCCTCCGATGGGTCTATTGGTTTCTCCAGTGGTCTGTTAGCAGTGGGGCCCTTACGAACCTCTTTTGTTAAGAATTTGAATTAGAATTCAGGTGAATTGACATCACATTTTAAACACCCAAATATAGCTCAATATTAGCTTTGATATTGACCTAAATTTCAACAGTCTGGCATTATTCATCTGAAACTTAAGATTAAAAATGTAAGTTATATTTAGAGCTTATCATATATTGAAGACAATCATGCAGACAGATTTTAGACCACACTCTTTTCTTTATTTATATTTTTTTATAAATGTATTCTGTTCATTTATTCATTATACATTTATTATTATTATTATTATTATTTAACACAGAAAAGAAATATATGTGTGTTTCAGGTGTTTCTTTCAGGTGTTGGCCACAACATATGATGCTTTTCAATTTCGGATGAACATTGTCAACAAACACCAATGCTAAATCAGTATCTTGGGATAAACTGAATGTTTGTGTTTGTTAAATATATATTTTTAAAATAGTTTAAATGAGTAAACACATAGAAAAGAAATATCTGTGTATTTCAGGTGTTTCTTTCGGGCAAAACATATGATACTTCCATGTCGGATGAACATCGTCAACAAACACCAATGCTAAATCGGTATCTTGGGATGAACCGAATGTTTGCGTGTTTATAAGGGTGCAAATATTTTCCAACCCAGCGCTGTCTGAGGTTGAATCAGTTCTCTCCAGACATGCTTTATCAAAGTCATGCCGTTTACTAAATGCTCAAAAGATGAAGAAATTGAAGGAGACCACTGGGGAGGAATGTTTATGGCAGTGAGGCGAGAAATCAAAGGAAGGACACGGCACATGGGAGATCCGAGAGGTGGTGAGACGGGATGGGAGGAAGGACGATGGGTCGATGAGGAGGAGATAGAGAAAGAGGAAGGCCAAACGATGAGATAGAACAGAGGCCCATGGGAAACAGGAAGGACATCGGAGTGCATGAACGGCAGCAGAAACACTGTAAACAAACTCATCGGGCCACGGGGTCCTCCAGAAATGCTCACTGTTTACCCACGAATCCTCTTGTTGAAGGAACGATTCATCGTCAAATGAAAGGCAGCAAATATTTACAGAACCCCGCTCAGCCGATGCTGTGGTGTTGTGTGAAATCATGAAAGGACCCTTTGATTTCTGTATTCCCTTGGCCATTGATGATAGGGATTAAACAGACAGATGGTTAGGTAAGTAATGACTAGACAGGGAGTGTAAAGGGGAGGGGCCTAATAGAAGAGGTGGGGCTGGGTGTTTGGAGGGTGGAGTCAAACACTAGCAAGCAGACTGTACATTTGCACAGAATTTCACCATGACAAACAAGATTATAATTTCACAGTTATGAAAAATGGTAATTTGGCACAGCATATAGAACACAGCTTTAAGAAACATTTGCACTTTCTGGTAAATGCTGAGGTCCAGGGGTTTTGATCATTAGTCCAGTAATTGGCTGCTTTTCTTTTCAGAAATGTGGCATTGGGTTTTTAAAAATAACTAAAGTAAATATAAACTCCAACTATTCCAACTACATTTTAGTTGTAGTACTATTCAAAGGATTGTGTTCTTTTTTAAAAAAGAAGTCTCTTATGCTCACCAAGACTGTATTCATTTGAAATAAAAATACAGTAATATGTGACCCTGGACCATAAAACGAGTCATAAGTCGCACGGGTATATTTGTATCAATAGCCAACAACTGTATGGGTCAAGATTATCGGTTTTTCTTCATTTTTGTGAGTGGATATGCATTGCTAATGACTTCATTTGGACAACTTTAAAAGCAATTTTCTCAATATTTTGATTTTTTTGCACCCTCAGATTCCAGATTTTCATATAGTTTTATCTTGGCCAAATATTGTCCTATCCTAACAAACCATACATCAATGGAAAGCTTATTTCAGATGATGTATTAATCTCAATTTCAAAAAATTGAGCCTTATGACTGGTTTTGTGGTCCAGGGTCACATATAAATAAATATAAAATAACTTTTCTATTTGAATATATGTTAAAATATAATTTATTCCTGTGATCAAAGCTGAGTTTTCAGCATCATTACTCCAGTCTTCAGTGTCACATGATCCTTCAGAAATCATTCTAATATGATGATTTGATGCTCATTAAACAGCTGAAAACAGTTTAATATTTTTGTGGAAACCATGATGCATTTCTTCCAGGATTCTTTGATGAATAGAAAGTTCAAAAGCTCAGCATTTATTTGATATATAAATCTTTTGTAACATTATACTGTCACTTTTGATCTATTTAATGCATCCTTGCTGGATAAAAGTATTGATTTCTTAAATAAAATAATTTTACTCACCCCAAATTTTTGAATGGTAGTCTAAATCAGGCCGATATGACCCATTCACTGGTACTATTGTCAGAGGGTTTCCTTACCAAATCGGTTTAAAAATTTTGTAGCAATAATGATTATTTATTATATATATACAACATAGACAAAGGTGAGTAACATCTTTCCCTACTGCAAACAATGAACAGCACATTTATATTATTATATCTCTCTGCTATGACTTCAGCGCTTTGGATTGAGGTGTTTTACGAGTGTCTTCTACACCAGACACTTGCTGACAGAGATTATCATGTTTTCAATTCCTGCAGTTGTTTGAACAGGCACTTTTAACCCAAAAAGCACTCAGTCAGGTTTGTCTTCCTGAATCAGAACTGAACTGACTGAGTTTGTCTGGGAAATCCCTCTGAGACAAAGGTAGGGTTAGTCTCATGTAGGCAGACTTTTGACTGCATTAGGCTTACACCACTTAGAATATTTATATGAAACCGAAACTCTTTTTTTCTTCTTCGCTAATCCAGTAAACAACTAAATCTAGCCATTAGCCCCTCAGAAGCTCTTATTGTAGCAACATGGTTCCTTATAAACACAAATTTGTTTCCAGGTTGATCTTTGCACTAACTTTTTCAGTTTCATGTTGCATGTGGAGGATGGTGTATGGAATTTTTTATTTTGCTTTACGCTATTGCTGGAACATTTTAGCACTCTGGATTTTATTTTAAATAACTTAAAGAAGAAGGTATTTTGAAGAATGTTCCTTTTTTTTTTTTTGTCCATACAATGAAGTGACTTTTCATACAATGAAAGTCAATGGGGTTCAGTACAACAATAGACCCCAATGGCTTTCAATTATGTTCTGTAGATGAAGGAAAGTCATGCAGGTTAGAACGAAATGAGGTATAAGTATAAAATGACAGAATTTTTATTTTTGGGTGAACACATTAATATTTGCTTATGTGAGCATGTTATAGTATTGCATGCTGTGTCTGTTTATGGTTTCCTGCTCCTTGTAAAAGTGAGGAGAAATTGAGTGATGGTTCTTGTTTAAATGGCAGTAGAGATGACCTGTCTGAGAGATGTGTGTGTGTGTGTGTGTGTGTGTGTGTGTGTGTGTGTGTGTGTGTGTGCGTGCGTGTGTTTGATTACAGACAGGACTTGGGCTCTGTGACTCCTCAGTAGGGCAGCCATGACCTTTGACACCTACCCAGCAGGACTTGACGCAAACTCAATGTGTTCTTCAATAACGCGGCAGGATGAAAAGACAGATACAGCATTCTGGGCTGCCGGTGGACTTCCTGTCTGAAGCCAAACACAGGCTGTGGAAATTGCACAGGGGTTGCCTCTACGTGTCGGCTGCACATTAAGTCTTTTATGCACACCATTTAAAATAACTGCTGTCTGTTTTATTGTGTTTTAAACTGTAATTTATTCCTGTGATGGCAAAGCTGAATTTTCAACATCATTACTCCAGTCTTCATTGTCACATGATCTTTCAGAAATCATTCTAATATGATGATTTGCTGCTCAAGAAACATTTCTGATTATTCTCAATGTTGAAAATAGTTGTGCTGCTCAATATTTTGTGGAAACCGAGATACATGTTTTTTTAGTACTCTTTGATGAAGAGAAAGAACAGCATTTATTTGAATTTATTTTGTAACATTATAAATGTATTTACTGTAACTTTTGATCAATTTAATGCATCATTGTTGAATAAAAGTATTAATATCTTTCAAAAAATAAAATTCTTACTGATCCTAAACTTTTGAATGGTAGTGTGTGTGTGTGTGTGTGTATATATATATATATACACTACCAGTTAAAAGTTTGGACACGGTAAGATTTTTATTGTTTTTAAAAGAAGTTTTGTCTGCTCACCAAGGCTGCATTTATTTCATTAAAAATACAGTAAAAACAGTAATATTGTGAAATATTATTACAATTTAAAATAACTGTTTTCTGTTTGAATATATTTTATAAAGTAATTTATTCCTGTGATGGCAAAGCTGAATTTTCAGCATCATTACTCCAGTCTTCAGTGTCACATGATCCTTCAGAAATCATTCTAATATGCTGATTTGCTGCTCAAGAAACATTTCTGATTATTATCAATGTTGAAAACAGTTGTGTACTTTTTTTTTTTCAGGATTCCTTGATGAATAGAAAGTTCAAAAGAACAGCATTTATCTGAAATACAAAGCTTTTGTAACATTATACACTACCGTTCAAAAGTTTGGGGTCAGTAAGAATTTTTATTTTTTTTTTTGAAAAGAAATTAAAGAAATTAATACTTTTATTCAGCAAGGATGCATTAAATCGATCAAAAGTGACAGTAAAGACATTTATAATGTTACAAAAGATTATATTTCAAATAAATGCTGTTCTTTTGAACTTTCTATTCATCAAAGAATCCTGAAAAAAAAATATTGTACACAAATATTTTGAACAATTGTACACAATAAAAGTTTCTTGAGCAGCAGATCAGCATATTAGAATGATTTCTGAAGGATCATGTGACACTGAAGACTGGAGTAATGATGCTGAAAAATACCCCATATAGGCTATAAACATGCACACACCATTGGAGATATTCTGCATGTATCCCTGACAAGTCATACATGTATTGTTTGTAAGTCTTTTATTATGTTTTTTGACAGACTTTAGTGTATTACGCTTGCCAAGAGTGAATTTGTGTAGGTGCAGAAGGCACCAGACTCAATAACCCAGCATAACAAATTTCCCCTGTTGGGTCTTTTCCCCTCCCCAGCTCCATCCAGAATATGATTTTATTTTAATAACAGTATGTCTGCTTCTCGCCGTGTTATAAATCAGCAGATCACAGGACAGAAGTGGGGCTGAACGCTCAGCTCATCCCCTCCAGACACTTTCCCTTCCTCTGAACATCACCTGTGTTCCCACCAATAAAAGAGTAGCAAAAATCATCTCTCGCCTTAAACCTCACCCACCTCTAACTCATCTTCTTTTGACTGATAAATGGCTTTCTTTCCCCCCTCTCAACTTTAATTGTATGCTCTTTTCATCTTAATGTGATGTTTGTTTCCTGTCGTTTATTAGGCGGTGACTGGGAGCTTCACAGCTATAATTTTCGATTCAGGGGGGTTGCCAGAACTGAAGCAGGTGGAAGAACCACTGGAACGTCTGCCAGCTTTATCATGGAGAGCACAGGGTGAGGTTTCACTCTGCTGTGCTGTACTATTCTGTAATTGTCTGTGTCATTCTTGAAATTGCGGTTCTGTATCAAGGTAAATGCACTTGAAATTTGTCAACATGAAATCAAAATTTATCCTATTTACTTTTTGTACTACATGTTCCTGGTGTTATTGTGAATGATTCATCAGTGCGCGTCATTCCAAAGATAAAAATACTTGTCTGATCTTTCATTGGAATAACAACATCCACCTCTGACGCAAAATTGTCAATAATACCTGCGTGATGCCACTCTTGCAGTGAACCACTTGCATTCTGCTATCTTTCTTATGGGCGCTCAGATTCACTTTTATTTTTCAGCCGCCTGAACCATAAATGACGTCAAGACAAGGTAGATTTACTGATGACACACCAAAAATACATGTACAATAACTGGCCCTTTACTAATGACTGTTCTGAGCTCAGCTGTGATTTCAAAAGCAGCAGAAAGAAAAAAGTGCACTAGCAAAATACATGATTTAAAGAGGACCCATTATGCTTTTTACATTTTCAACTTTCTTTAGTGTGTAACATTGCTGTTTGAGCATGAAAAAAATGTCTGCAAAGTTACAAAGCACAGAGTCACTCCAAAGGGAGTTATTCTCTATATCAGTGCGCACTGTTTCTGAACTCCCTGAAACACCTCCATTGTAGTCTTGAGTTTTCTTATGGGAATGAACACAATATTCCTCATTTAAATAATTCCCACCCAAGGCATATGCAAAAAAAGGGTGAGGCCCGGTTGAGCCGTGATAGAAACCCATGGTATGGGGCGTGACATTTCTAAAACATGCTCAAAGCATTGACCAATCACAACACACTGGTCCAGCCGACCAATCAGAGCACATTGTGCTATTCAGAAGGAGGGGCTTCATAGAGACAGGAACTAAACAGAGTGTTACTGACAGACTAGGAAGAGAGGTGCTACAACAATGTCAAATATGTGAAAAATAAGGTGTTTTTGAACATTCAAGCATGAAAACCCATTCCAGTAGACCCTAAAAACAAAACCAAGATAATATGGCCCCTTTATGATTTTAAAGGGGACCTATAATGCCCTTTTACAAGATGTAATATAAGTCTCTGGTGTCCCCAGAATGTGTCTGTGAAGTTCCAGCTCAAAATACCCCACAGATCATTTATTATAGCTTGTCAAATTTGCCCCTATTTGGGTGTGAGCAAAACATGCCATTTTTGTGTGTCCCTTTAAATGCAAATGAGCTGCTGCTCCCTGCCCCATTTTCCAGAAGAGGGCGGAGCTTTAACAGCTCATGCTTCGGTTGCTCAATAACAACAAAGCTGGAGAATCTCACGCAGCCAAAATGAAGATTGTCGTTAAAGGTGTTCAGCCTTACATTGTTCAAACCGGAGTCGGACACTGATGGAGAGACTCAGGAAGAAGTTACAACTTTTAGAATGAAACTGGACGTTTCTGAATGGTTAGTGGATAAATTTATGTAGTTGCTGTGAAATTGATTCAACTCATCGATCCAGCATTGAATTGACGTTTGTGAAGCAGTCCGGCGTAAAATGACGGCATGGCAACAACACTCTACTACAACAACTCTTCCTCTTCTCTAAAGCAGCCCAACATGGCCTCAGCCCCTTTGTTGTGTGTTCTCGGGGGCGGGGTTTATGTCAATTTTGGGGTTTGTGATGTCACCAACCCGGGAAGAAGCTCGTTGTAGTCCCTACAAGCCATTTATTGTAGTCCTTAAAAAGCAATTTCTGTAAAAGAAAATACCTCCCTTTGCATTGAACATGTCTTAACTTTGCAGATGTTGTTTATGCTCTAACAGCAACATTACACACTAACTAAAGTTAAAAAAGTGAAATAACAATCAAGGACCCCTTTAAGATTACAGACTAAATAACATGATTAAATACATATAGTAGCCTACTTTTTTGAATGATCTACAGTCAATATCGTATTGAAACAATTTTAATAATTTAAAAGCCAAATCAGCGAATTTTCCTTCCACTATATAGGTCATTCCCACCTTCAGATTACAGTTAAACCAAATTATTAATCCACAGTTCCTGATCAATAGCAATACATGCATGAGCGTCACAGCAAGAGGGCAATCTTTTCTGAGTTTCTCTTCGGAACCCAATAGTCTAATTCCCATCTAGATTAGCAGCGCTCTGATAAATTATGCTGTGTTATGGATACATTCCTGGTCCTTCAAGGTTATATAACATTCAATATGCAGTAGAAGAGTGAGAGACAACTAAATTCAGGTCAGGACACAGCAGGACGCTTTCCTTTTCATGTTTGATCCAGAGGGTCACTTCTGCAAACTCATTAAGACAGAAATGCAAATGATCTTCTCTTTCACGATATTTCTCTTTTTTGAAGAAAAAAGGCAATTATTGTGCCTACAGTTTACTGTAAAAGAAATGCAAGAGCTGTGCATTCATGTAGCTACTATAGGCTACATTTAGATTTGTATTTTAATTTATGTTTGCTGACAGTCAAAGGTCCAGCGATGACGCAATGTTCGGCTCTTAAATGATGTATAAGCAGTTTTCCTTTGAAGTCTCACTGAAATGTGGATAGTTGTATGTTGTTGTCCTCACGATGAGGTCAGATATCCTCATGTTGGAAAATAGGGTGAATTATTGAGCTGTATTATTCTAGACAGACAGAGCTGGCTTCCCATACAGAGAATGATCTTTGACTGAATTGCATTAAAACTTTGTGCTTCATGAAACAGGAAAATGCATTCGCACACTTCACTTCATTAATTAACATTTATTCATTTGCCAAATACTGTACTTTTATTAAAAGTAGGCTAACTAATGCATTCATTGTATACATTTCATTAGCATGTGTGCGCCCTGGAAATAGGCTATCAGTTTTTCAGAGAATTTTTCAATCTGTGATTTGCCACTTTTGATGAAAGAATTACAGCATGTTGTTTTTATATGCCCAAATTTAATTAGACCTACATTTTACTAAAAATACATCAATAATTTGAAGTTAAAAATCTTATTAATGTCTAGGCTTTTTGGTGACTGTCCAAGACTTTTAATCCACCTTATTCCTATGCATCATGACGCAAATTATGGGTGTATCTTCCCAGATAGCATGTAGTAATCGGCCCGAGCTCGGCTGCCCCACGGCACCTGCGGCTCAGACTCGGCATCGGCGTGTGTTAACCGGGCCGATTGTGGCCCTCAGCTCGCTCTGGCACATGTATATTTGTTACAGCTGTAAAGCACTGGGCCGATTCCTGTTCACCGTAACTGGCCCAACTCTAGCTGTAGAGATCTGGGCCACTTCTGGCAATGACTCGGCTTATGTTCACTCACAGATGGTTACATAAGCAATAATTAACATAAAATTGTTTTAAAATTGACTTCGTTTCCTGGTAGTATCTGATATGAATTAACTAACACGTTTAATGTAGCGAATTTGTCAAAAACAACATATCTGCGGTAAAACCTAACATAATAAAAGTGCCATATAAGACAGAACATTCTCTAATATGTATAATATCAAATATATTTATAAGTAATGTAGCAATTCATTCTTTTATGCGCTCTCAGGTGATTCATTCATCTTCACGCGCGCGGCGGTGGGAGAGGTCTCGTACCTGTGGTAGTGGGTGAGATCCGCCATGTTTGTGCGGTTTGGAGCAGACGCAAGCAAAACAATGGATTATTTACCAAGAGATATTAATGTATGGGGTCATTTCGACAAAACAGTTCTGGTAAGTATCAACACACGGAATTCCATTAAGCTGTAAACAGTCAGCGAAAGGCTCACTCTATCAATGCAATAATACGTTTTTTTTTAACTGGGTACAATGAGATGACATTATTCTACTCACCCTTCAACCATCGAACATTAAAAGGATATGTAAAAGTGTAAAAGTATCAACAAGGTAGGCTACTTTCAACAGAACACGAATAACCCCAAAAGCATGATGCTTTCCACAGCACTAACGGACGGGTTAAATATCACTCTAGTAATATACGTTGCCTCAATCAAAATATTAACTTAAGCATTGCGTGATACTATTTCCAAGTGATTTCTGTCATTTTGACAGATAATAAATTATATTTACCTGTAAAAACAAATCTGGAAAGAGACGCGAGGATTTGAGGTGAAAAACGAGAGTGCATTCCAGTGAATAATGGGATATATCGTAAATTAAATCGGGAGAACAGACCACAAATGTGCAGTATATGTTGTCCTTTTTCATACTATTATAGCAGAATGCAAAGAGAATCAATCAGGACTAGAATCAAAGACTTTATATAGAAAGACGGTGCACTTGTATTTTTATGAACGGGAAAAAAGTTCAGCGTGCAATATGGCGGAATAAGTCCCGCCTTCTAAATAACAACCAATCGCTGATTGTTAAAGTCATCGCGTCACTGCAGCTGCTGACGTGCGCTTTTTATAGAGATGCGCACTTAGGACTGCGCATGCGCATTAGCTTGATCCAGCCCTGAAAAATGCTGTTTTTTGCCAATATTCGAGCATTTAGAAACAGAATTTATGAGACAGTTGTTGTCAAATTTCATTGGTGATTTCAAATATAAAATTTAATCGAAATCTTGGCAAACAGCTTTGGAGAATTTGATGTTTCCCCATTCAGAGAGATAGGAGCTGCACTTGCATGCCCAAGAGACGTTTTAAAGATGGCCTCTGAGTGAAATGACTTGTCTTAAAGGGACTTTGATAGAATGCAGTGAAAAGAGCTCTTGCCATAGATATTCTTATTAAAATGTCACGTTAAAATACCAAGTGTTACATTTTTCTCATGATGTCTGAAAATAAAACATGAAGGAAAATTGACAGCGCATTCAGTAAATCTGACAGATAAGTTTTATTTGTATGGCAACCTTATGATTTGAAATTATTAGTTTCAGTCTTTTTAAAAGGAAGTTACCCAAACCGGAAATGCCACCCATAATTGAAAACGCAGTAGGCTTGTCAGAAACAAGGTGGATAAGTGCAGTTCAAAAAAATGCCTGTTTTGATCTTTCTGGCAGTTCTAATGTAATTCATATGCAGCTTTACATTAAAACAACCATTCATTAAAATAAATCAACACATGTTTACAATAAGATTAGATTGTCATATAGGAACCAGCCTGACAGGTAATATGTGTTTGTTTGTATGTAATTGTTCTTTTGTTTTCAAGCAGCTATCTCTATTCTTTCACATTTATTCATTTGGCATAATTTTTTTTAAAGCAACTTACTGTGCATTCATGTTATCAGTAGGCCTATATGTGCCTGAATAGAATCAATCTGTAGATCTGCTAATACTGAGGACAGAATTCTAACATGCATTACATAAAAATGAATTAGCCCTATTATTTTTTTGATACTAAAAACAACATTTGTTTGTTTGACTTAATTAGAAATGTGTCAGTGCAGACACATTTAATAATTGTCAAGAATCTGTGATTTTAAAATAATAAATGTTTTGCTGGCTCAGGGCTATGGAATTACAGCCTTACATTTAAATAACCATGCATTAAAATAAATCCACACAGTTTAAAATAACAACACATCTGTCCTGCTATGCATATATTTCATTTTAAAACTGAAAGGTTCGATTGTTATCCCAGGAGCCAGTCTCAGTGAGTGAATGCGCGAGTGTGTGTGTGTTTAAGGCTCAGTTTTCCGCTACACTCTGGAATGCGGCCAGTCCCGTCTCTCTCTCTCCCTCTCCCTCTCCCTCTCCCTCCCTTCTCTCTCTCTCTCTCTTGATTCCACATTCGGGTTCCAAATCCAAAGCCTTTGATCTTTCTCGCTGTGTCTCCTTTACCCGGAAGAGAACCGTCGCTTTCCCTCTCAGCTGGGATGAAGGCGCGCGTGGAAATGTTGGCCCGTCTCCATCCTCACACCATATATGGTCATACAAAGGCTGGGGATGAAAGAGGCCGCCGCCGCCAGATCAAAGGCAGCCACGGCTCCGCCCACTGACCCCACCTCCGCCTGCTTTATAAAGATCTGCCTCCTACTCCAAACTTATTCTCACGCAAGCCGCAGAAACACTTCCCAATGTTTTTCTTCCCCTTTCTTGTTTTCTGCTACACTGAGGGAGGGCTCCTTGAATTTATCTGCTTTATATATTTAAATCTTGCTAGCAGTAATTTTGGAGCTGTTTACATTTATGCTTTATTCATCGTAACAATTTCATAAAATGTGCTTAATATGATCGACTAAAATTGTAGAAATTGACAAAACTTGTGTTTTCAATTAAAATCTGCTGATAAGATCTGTTTTTTTTTTTTTTTTTTTTTTTAAAGAAGCATGTTGCGGGAGATATTGTCTAATTTAGGCTATTATTGTCATTGTCATTGATTAGTTAAATGTATTTCAATCAAACATTCCTCGTGAAATTTCAGAGCATGATATGCCTTTTTGGCAAAGGTTACTCATATGGAATAGAAATAATTCGTTATGTATGCTCAAAAGTGACCCCTAAGATCAAGTGAAATTACAAAAACGTGGCATCAAACTTTGGATGATTATACAGTGTATGTTTTATAAATTAAAAATTTAAATTTAGATTACCTTGAGAACAAAAGAAGCAGTCAGGTCAACTTCAAGTATTCATTAAATCAAGCAATATGCATGAGAAAATTGATTTAACAAGATGACTAAGAGATAAAAACAACTTCCTAGATCCTTTCAAACGCAATCTCATCCTCGATTATACAGTTGAATTAAAAAAAAAAAAAAATGTATTTACGTTTTTGCATCTTTGATTTCACCCTTTGCAAGCCAATGCAGATCAATGATTATAAGCTCATATTCAATAAGGTGTTTTTCTCTATTTTAATGTTATTTTTTTTAGCATGCATGTTTTTATTCAAATGATAATTTATTATGATCATTTAAAAATTGCAAAAACATATTTTAAATATTGATATAATATTCTAATATTTCTCTGCTATTTTTTTCTACTGATTAGTTCATAAATCTAAAAGAAGCACAAATGTGTTTTTGATATTTACTATTGGAAACACTAAAAAATTTACATAGGCCTATTAAATTTATTGAAGTAATTAAATGTTCTTGTAGGCTAATAATTAATAATAATAATATATTAGCCTATGTTATCAGCCATTCCACACATTTAATTTTAATCATTTCAATTCAAACATGGTACATGAAACGTGGAAACAAAAATATAAATACATAAAACATATTTAAAATCATAAGAAACCTATACAATGCTGTGCATCTTTGTGGGTCCAGTGTAAATATGGAAAATGTTTCAAACATAAAAAGCTCATGTCGATATTATATTATATCGAATTAAACAAAAGAACCTGTTGATTCGCATGAAACCATTCTGTCATTTAACATTCATTAACATGTTCACAAATCACTTCAGATGTTTCCTGTAAATCCTAAATATTTTACGCCGCTTATGTATGATCCAGTAGCTCCTTTCTAATTGGTTAAACTGACGTTGTTACGACACTGTTTTCGTTTCCAACTGCTCCAAAATGAATCTGAAAAATGAACCTCCACATTTTTTCGCTCTCTGTCCATTTTTGTTGGATGAAACGTATAAAATCCCCCTTTACTTTCCTCAGAAGTGTCAAGTCAATGTATGTGCGTGTGTGTGTGCGCGCACGCGCGCGTGTATGAGGTGTCAATCAAAGCGGCGGCTTGCCTTTCATCTCTATAGTCAGTCAGAGATCAGGGGGAGGAGTACAGCACTACACTCTCTCCAGCCCAACATTACTCTCAGTCTCTGCTGAGCTCATTTCTGAAGAGGGACACCTTTTTTACCCAAGAAACCAAACGGGAATGACACACAGCATCTGAACTTCAGCACTTTTTTTTTTGAGTCGGTTTTTTTTTTAACAGTCAGAATTGTCCTGCGTTCATCTGAACTTTAACTTCTGACGCTTGCTTTTAAAAACACCCAAGGAACTGTACTTTAACTTTTTTAAAACATTCAGCGCCGCTATATTTCATTTCCCCTCTGGATTTTCGAGTGTTTCACCGGTCGCGCGCTCTTGCTGCCGCTGACCACTCTCGCGCGTGTTTGGAGTGCGCGAGCTGAAAGTATACGGGGGTTTCTGTCGCACGCGTTCGCTTTCCGGGCGTTTGTAGGGTGAGGAGGACTTTCAATCACCCGAGAAATGCCGCAGTTGTCAGGTGGAGGAGGCGGCGGAGACCCGGAGCTCTGCGCCACCGATGAAATGATCCCGTTCAAAGACGAGGGAGACCCGCAGAAGGAGCAGATCTTCGCGGAGATCAGCCACTCCGAGGAGGAGGGAGACTTAGCGGAGATCAAGTCATCTCTGGTCAACGAGACAGAAATCAGTCCCAACAGTAACAATCACGACGTGAGTACACCTCAAACGCACGTGAAGGTCCTGAACAATCTCAGTGAAACTTCATGGGTCCAGCTGTTGGGAAGTTGGGATTTGTTTTCAACATTAAGTGTCATGTTGATATTTTAACCTCTGTTCTGTTAGTGTGTGTGTGTGTGTGTGTGTGGATGGTTTAAATGGTAGTGCTACACGTGTTAAAGTCAACAAACTAATTTTGACCCACAGTTCTTATTTAGGCGAGACAAAAAAACACTAAAAGGGCCTCGATGATCATAATTTTCTTTATGGATCACAACAATGATAGCTTTTTTAAATATTTTTATTTGTTTCAATTTTTTTTTTGTAAGAGTATTCATTCAAACTATCATTAACCATATATATATTTTTTTTAACCCACTGTTATTTTATTTTCAAAGAAGGCATTTTTAATCAATATTTCCTTTTACTGGTCTCAAAAAAAAAGCTATTCAACAGATTTATTTAAAATTTTAGTAAGAGATATTTATTCAGTTTATTCAACAATTCATGTTGAACCATTATTAAACATATTGTAAATATAATATTGCAATACTACTAGGCTTCATCTACTATAACAATGATAAATGTTGTTGTTGTTATTATTATTGCATTTTTTGTGATTAATAATAATTATTCAGGAAAGTCTGCCTGATAATAGTGTGCAATATGCACATATTTTAATATTTCTGAAACAGCCTATTATATCTCTGATGTTTTTTTTGTGATATTCTTTTACAATTAGCCACAAAACTGCAATATGCGTATTATTTAAATATGATATTTGTTTTTAATGTTTATTTTATTAATAATATTTATTTTTAATATGTATTAAAAATCAGTGTGCCCCATTTATAATGGTGACAAATGAATTTGCCTGTCCTTGTACAAATTACATATTGCATTTTCACACAAAAGAAATAGTAAATAATTATCCAAATGAAACAAAATGGCTCTGTATATCCATCTGTATTTTGCGAAGCAGTTGTCAGATTAGTGTGCTGGTGTAATCTCGTTTCACTTAATTTTTATTTCTCCCTCTCTTTTTTTTTTTTATTTTTTTTTTAATTCCCATTACTTGGTCATGTGCATCAAGTAAAATGAACTGAAGAATAATAAGATGCTTTATTAATGAAATGTATTTCCTCCTGGCATCAACAGCATGAAGGGTTACAGCATGACATGAGAGAGAACAAACTGACGGGCTGAATGTTAATTGGGAAAGCAGTGCAGATCCTCACTCCGCTGGAAGGCACCCAGAGGGAGCTGAACTCCAAATGGAGTTTATTTCCCGGCACTTCTGATTCATAATGCGGAGTGAACGAGAATAGTAGCGAAGCTTTTCTTTTTCCTTCCTCAAGATACCGACCGCATTTGTGGTCTGACTCCACAGCAGAGAGAAAATGACTGAGTTAATCAAAGTACAAAAAACTCAAGTTATCTTTTCCTTATGGATGCCTTCTGCTAAAAATATGATCAAAGCATGCCTTATTTTGTCAGCTTTTGTTTTAGGGTTGAACAGTTTTTCTTCAGATAAAGTCTTGAATTTCACATCAGAAATACGTTGCACATCAGAAACTAAGCTGTTAATATCTCTCTCCTATATTTTTGAACAGGCAGCTAGACAGTCCCAAATAACACCAGACTCTTACCACGACAAGCACAGGGACCATCCGGACGATGGTAAGTCTGGCTTGGGGAAAAAATTGTGTATTATTATTAATTCTTTGATTCAGTGATGCACTTTTTTTTTCTTAAAGCATGCTTTTACAAAATCATGGCATTTTCATTCTGTTATGTAAAAACACTCGCAAAGAAATTCTAATGAATACAAGATGTTATTTGTAATAAATATGCTGGTAATTATTTAGATGTGTTAATTCTTTTCATTGATCATGCTGGCTTTGTGAAGGGAATTTCACAGCCCACAGTGTGTTTGTTGTCGACACGTAATGACACGTGCCAGGGAAGTGCCCCATCTTCCTGTGACACGCTGGCCTCCAAACACACCGTCTGAGACTCTATTGTCAAGAGCAGCATGTTGCTGTGATTGCCCGGAGTTCATTTGATCTCTGTTTGCACCCGGGTCTTTTTTACGCCGAGCAGGGCGCTGGGGTCACAGTGAAGTGATTTGATTGTCTTTTGCCCTTTGTTCTCTGCTTGCTGCGAATTAGGATGCAAATTTTCAGCTAAACACTTCAGTGGCCTCAAAACGGCTGCCCCATTTTAAGATACCGTTAGGAACTTCTTGGTTTCCTGTTTAGCTTGAATTCCATGCATTTTTACAAATTTGGTCATTTTGATTCATTGTTAATTGGCACTGAAAGTTTTTTTTTTTTTTTTTAGTGACTGGACCACATAAAATATTACTTAAAATAAATTTTAAATCTTGCCTCTTATTAATTCAAGCTGAATTTTATTCTCTTAACAGGCAAGCACCAAGACATGTACAGTAAAGGCCACCCGTACCCCAGTTACCCAGGATACATCATGATGACCAATATGAACAATGAACCCTACATGAACAATGGCTCTCTCTCGCCTCCCATTCCCAGAACGGTGAGTGTTTTCCTGTGCCGATCCCTTGCCGTCCACCAGTGACATTTTTCACAACTTTATTTTATCTTCCCTCACGCAGCTCAGGGTTTTGATGTTAGTTGCTGATTGGCGGCGTGTCTGTGACTAATGCTGTGACCCATATCCATATCTGCTCGTACTGTCTATACTTTTCAGCGTTGCAGATAAAAAAAAACAGCAATATTTGCATTATTGTTTTGGGACTTGCACTCTTATGGATAAATGTATAGAACTTTAACCTCTCGATTATTCTATAAAACAACCGCTGATGGAAGGAGGGGGTTTATAAAAAAAAAAAAAAAAATGGTGGATACGCTAGCAGCTGTCCACCCTAATCCTGTTTGGTAGTTTTTGTGTGGTTAAGGCTCCCTTTGGCAGTTGACTGGTGCCTGGAAGAGACGGCCGCTGCAGGCAGTCTGTGAGCCCGATGAGAGAGAGGGCTTTCTCCGCTGAGCTCATCTCATCCATTGTTTGCACAGCTCTGAATTCAGCTCCTTTATCAGTCTGCGGCTGTGCGATTATGGTTCGGTTTTGCTCGCCGCTGTGGTGACGGTCGCCAAACAGAAGATTGATTTGTAATTGATCAAAGCATTTGGGATAAATAGTTATGACTTGGTTAACATTTTTATCGTTTAGTTCTTCTTAAGCATTTTTATTACTTAAGCACATACATTGTTACACAACACGATGTGGTTTAGCAGTTTATTGGCAAACACAAAAACGTCTATGGGTCAGCAAGATAGTCACACATCCTTTGTGGTTTAAAGCCTTTTGCTTGGGAGGTACAATAAAATCCACAAATAATAGCAGATTTTTTCCACTCGTACTTGACAATGATTTTGCAGAGTTGTTGCAGAAATCTGCGACCATTTGCAACTTACCTGAATTTCCTTTTTTTACTCTGTGTGCAATAAAAACACAATCATGCCAGATCCATTTCCTCAAGCTCCTCCGTCTGTTGTCTCTTTCTCTCCTTTGCGGTGGCTCAAATATTCGGACACAGTATCTCCAAGGTCTGGGATCGGTTTTCAGCAAGATCAAAGACATCATCTTTTTTTCCCCTCCTTCCTCCCCCCTTCATTCCCCTGAAGTTTGGATTGATTTCCATTGGCTATGACATTCCAGTGCCTGAACTCCCACCCAGTCATGAAGCAGACAATTTTCTGGTGGTCAGCATTTTTTTTGTGTGTGTGTTGTTGCTACCTGGTGAAACGCCAACCGTATGAGTACAATGTTCTCCAGCCCCCCAACAGTAGTGGATATTGGCATCATGGTGCTTAGTGATCCATGAAAGCTCTACATGTTGCTCTAATCTGATAGACGACATCTGGAAATGGCATCCAGGGTTCCTTTGAGATGACTAACTTGGGGTCAGCAGATAATGTTTCCAGGTAAACACTGGGGCTGCATTGTCTCTGGTGCCTGTAGCTTTGAAGTTATAATATTTTAACATTAGTATGAAATAGTGAATTGGGAATTAGGACAACCTAGGCATTTCCTCCTTTTGAAATGATTTCCCTTGTGCCGGGACGTTTCATGTAGTTCCGCTTATCTCGGGCCCTTTTAATCAGTTGGAGAGAAGAATGGGGTGATAGGGTCCTGGATTTCATTGAATTGTTTAATCTGTTCTCCATCCCCTCCCTTTCGTTTCTTCATCTTAAATTGGATTATTTAAAATTCGAGCAAAAAGTTTTGTCTCACTAAAAGTGTTTGAGATGTTACATGTTTGACCTGTGATCCTTAAGTTAGTTAATGCCTTTGTCTAAATGAGTGAAATGAATACCAAATTTCCCCATGTATAATAGGTGGAGCTGAATATCAACCAAATGTACTCCAGTATAGTAGTTTGTTTACCACATTTTTCTTTTTTAGCTGCAATTTCGGATTCAAAGCTTTTGTATATTTGGTTTTGAAGTTAAACAAAAAACATATTTTCCCAAGTATAATAGGTGGCGCTGAATATCAGCCAAATTTACTCCAGTATAGTGGTTTGCATACTGCATTTTTTTGTTTTAGCTGCGATTTCGGATTCAAAGCTTTTGAATATTTGGTTTTGAAGTTAAACAAAAACCATATTTTCCCAAGTATAATAGGTGGCGCAGAATATCAGCCAAATTTACTCCAGTATAGTGGTTTGTTTACCACATTTTTATTTTTCTAGCTGTGATTTCGGATTCAAAACTTATGTATGTTTGGTTGTGAAGTTGAACAAAAACCATATTTCTCCATGTATAATAGGTGGAGATGATTATCAACCAAATTTACTCCAGTATAGTGGTTTGCATACTGCATTTTTTTTTTTTTTTTTTTTTTTTAGCTGTGATTTCAGATTCAAAGCTTATGTATATTTGGGTGTGAAGTTGCTATCAGCAGATTTGACTTAATCGTCAAAGAGTACAAACTTTGTCATTGGGCACCGTTGCAAATAGCATATTCTTTCAAAGTTATGTTTGCGGCAAATATTCATGTTTATTGTGCAAAAGAAAAAAAAATACAAATGAACATTTTGAAAATCTTAAAACAATTAAGTGAATTGAAAGTAGGTTAATTTATTATTTGCTGGTTGCAGTAAGACTTCTAACTTTCAGCTAGGCTTTGTTCTTGTAAAGGCTGTTTTGATGGGTAGCTTGTTTGCCATATGTATGTACGGCTACTGTAGTACATGTGCTGGAGCTGCTGGTGGAGCAACTTCTGTCCTTGTGCTGTTTTCCTCCCCCATCCTGACTAGCCTCTGGCAGTGGAGCTCGGGGAGAACCGACCCAAGATATACACTCACACTCGGCCTGCTTTGATGTGGGATGTGACGGATCTCTTGGTGTGGACATGCCGTGGAATCACAAACCCCCCCAAACCCTGGCTTTGCCTAAAGAGATTTCACACAGCTGGATCATCTACTCTCACTCTGTTCCTTTCTACACCATTCGAAGAAACTACAGTTCCCAGCAGCCCTTGTGTGTGGTTTTTATAACATTATTTATGTTTTGCACTTTCATAGTTTTCAGTATTTGCATTATTATTTACGTCATAATCAACACTTTTGAACTTCTAAACTCACCCATATGCCTTCCTAACACTCTTAGCACATACTTTAAACACATAACATGTCATCCTTTGATGAAGGCAAGTAAAGCGAACCGCCCCCACACATGGGTGATAAGGGGCAAACAAGTAGCCATATCATCTGCTGAGCAGGTCTGAACACCAGCATGGCCTAGACCTCGCAGATTTCAGCAGCCCACGGCCCTTTGAAGTGCACTGGTACAGACCCAGGGTTTTGAAACAGAGGGCCATTGATACTCTGTTTACATCGGCCGGTTACCACAGCCATATTGAATCCATGTGCCGGATGTACAAAGCAAAAAAGGCTGGCAGTGTTATTAGGTGATTTTTTTTTTTTTTTTTCAAAGGTTTGCCCTCATGGGGCATTTCACCACCCCCGAAATATTAATGTCAAGCGACCCACTGAAATTCGTTAATTGTAATGTCTTCATAGTAGGAGACTCTACAAACTCTGAAATTCTGTCCAGAACACCCAAATTAAATTGCTTTTGTGTGTATTCAAGCAATGTTGTCATATTGGCATTGGTTTTGTTCCTCTTTGTAAGTCGCTTTGGATTAAACCATCTGCTAATTGCATGAATGTAAAATTCATCAACAACTTTTGTGATATAGAATGCCAAGTTTATATCCTAAAATTATCATTTTTGACCAGGCTTTGAACAGGCTTGAACACATGAGTGTTTTTTCTTGACTTTTTAATGCACAGCTATTCTGCAAACCAGCGGTAGCACCTGTTGAGAGGTTCCTGAGGGCACGTGCAAGTGAAGTGCAACGTTGTGTTTTGTCTTCGCATCACAGTTGTCATCACTTTTCCTGCATGTTATGTCTCCAGGCCTGGCTGTGACCTCCAGTGGCCTCTTTAAACCCTGCTTTATTTTGACAATAGTAGCTGACGCTCTTGTCCCAGTTTGGGTTGTTTTTCTTTTGCCCTTCTTATTTAAGTTGTTTTTACTCCTTTTCATTTAATGTTTGTTGCTTTATTTAGTAGTATTCTCATTCCCAGTGTCATTTAAAGCTCGTTTAGTGTCGAATGACTTAAAATCCCCATGTTTTTCTCATTTTACAATTGTTTGTTTGAGAAGTGACATTCGATGCGTGTCAGTAACCCTCTTCTATCAAATCACGCTAGTTGTATAACCGTTGAAAATTGTGTAGTATTGCTAATTTTGCTGTGTAGAAACGCCAAAACAGTCGAGTTGAGCGTCTCGTCAAACCTTCGTCATCTCAAGAGAAATTCATCAGTGACAGTGATTGAAACCGCATTGTGTTTGTGTACACGCATCCCTGAACTTCATTTGCACTGCTTTTTACTGATCAATAGAGGCTCTGTGCCACTAGGTTCCACTTTTTTCATATTTTTCTGAAGCTCATTATTTTTTTTTTGTCAGGCTGTTTGTGTATGTGGGGGCAAAAGAGCTTCACATGCTCCATGAATCAGACGCCACTGAAATATTCATGCTCCCTGGTGTAGGAGTTTGGTAAAGGGCTTCTCTGAGTTACAGTACAAAGATGGCTCACCACCAGGCTTTATTAGCAAGGCTGTTTAATGGATGTATGGATACAGCCCCCCACCCCCCCAAGTTTCTTGCATGCACTCACTCCCTCTCTTTGTGTTGCACACCAAACCCTCCCTTTGCCTCCGATTTCTCTGACTCTTTCGGCATCTCATAGTCAGTCAGTCAATTCATGCTTGCAGTGGATGGGAGGGGAGGGCTTTGCTATCAGGTCTTTTTGTGTGGTCTCGGCCATAAAAAACACCCTGTTCTTTGAATGTGAAAAGAGCCTGTCTTTAATTTTTGGGAAACTCATAAAAGTTTGTCGCTCCTTTCATATCTGCCGCAGAATTGAAAACAAATGCTTCCTTTTTTCATCCGCCTTTGAACTGGCCAATTATGGAGTTGTGAAAATAAAAATCACCCTGTCAATCTTTCTTGCTCCCTCTCCTCCTTTTTTACTCCTTTCTTTTTTTCAGCTTTTTTGTTTTAACTTCACTCTCTTTGATTTCTCTCCTTCGCTCCCTTGTTTTTGTCTTTTTCTGTCTTCCCTTCTCTCTCGTTTGTGTTGAAGGTGTGTGTGTGTGTGTGTTGGGGGGATCAGTGATGTCAAAGTCAAAACCGAGAGCATTAAGAAAACTGGCGAAATGCAATCCAGCTGCAATCCGACATGACGCTGGAAAAAGGGGGCTGTGGAGCAGAGAGCTGCGGCGTATTCCCAGGGCGCACAACTGCTCGCGGCCTTGGCTTTGATCTCTTCAAAGCCTTCTGCCTCCTACTAGATGAAGAGTCTTGGCTTCGTTTCGTGAGCGCTGGAGAGAGAGAGAGAGAGAGAGAGAGAGAGAGAGAGAGGGAGGGAAGGGGAGGGTGAGCGAGGGATGGTGAGGGGAATTAAAGGGGGTTGTTGTGCATAGAAATGGATGAGGATTGGGGGAGAAAGGCGAACTAAAAAAAAAAGTGACAAAGATACACTGAAGGAGGGCGGCAGGAAGTTAAAGGTGTCCTTTTGCCCTATTCGGGCCAAAATCAATCAGATTGTGGGAGTAATTACTTGTAATTCAGCACAAGTCTCAGGGGGTTTTGTTACCTGAGGGACTCTGACCCCAGAAATAGAGCCCAGGCCGGGGAGGGGAGGGCCAGCAGAGGGAGGGAGGGAGGGAGGGGAGAGGTGTTGAAAAGCAGGCTGCCCTGTTGCCGTCCAGCAGAGCAGAAAATGGGAGCACAATGCAGTGATTACCCTTGCAGATGTCCCCATATTTATGTCGGTGATGTTTTGGTGTGGCGTAGGCGGTGGGATTGCTACGGAGCTAACGAGGCTCGGCTATTGTAGTGGAGCGTGTGCCCAGTTCTGCCCCCTCCGAAACCCCAACACACCCGCCCCCAACCTCAAGGCTTTCCCACATTAGACTGAAACAGGGAAACTATCCCGCCCCTGGAGGTGTCCAATTTGTGCAAAATACACTTACTTAAGATGCTGATGGCAACATAAACACTTTTTCAGTGGCCCATAGAGGAGGGTGGCCTGTAGCTCAACTGTGATGGCAATATATAGCCTACACTGAAAAGAAACAACTTTCACTCAGAAATTGCTAGTACGTTTTCACACCATTGCAAAAAAACGGCAAGTAACACATTGAATTACATGTGAAATTTTGTAGAAAAACTGACATTTTTTTTAAAGTGTACATTACATGATTAATTTAATAATGGCATATGAGATATGTACACTATTTCTGAAATTTATTTTTAAATATGTACTGTATGTTTATAATAAATGATTAAAATTAAAAACAATAAAATATATAAAAATGCTTATTTTTAGGTAAACAAGTTTTGTATAAAAATTGACTAATTTACAAAAACTATTTTTATATATTTTAAATTGATATATTTATTTTTTTTCAAAGAAATTACTTTCATTCAGCAAGGATGCATTATTTGATCAAAAGTGACAGTAAAGACGTGTATAATGTTACAAAATATTTCTATTTCAAATAAATGCTGTTCTTTTGAGCTTTCTATTCATCAAAGAATCCTGAAAAAATGTATCATGATTTCCACAAAATATCAAGTTTCAACATTGATAATAATAAGAAATGTTTCTTGAGCATCAAATCATCATATTAGAATGATTTCTGAAGGATCATGTGACACTGAAGACTGGAGTAATGATGCTAAAAATTCAGCTTTGATCACAGGAAAAAATTACATTTTAAAATATAAAAATTTAAAATATTTTAAATTATAATACTTTCAAATTGTAATATTTATGTTTTTGCTGTATTTTTGGTCAAATAAATGCAGCCTTGGCAAACAGACTTCTTCCAAATACATAAACTATAACTATAATATATATTTATATACTACTCCGTTCTTGTTTTGTTTTCTCCCATGTTTATGTGCTCATGTTCATGCCTCGATCACGGTTTACACAAACTACATAAACCGTAACCATTACCAGTGCCCCCTCATCTCAGCCTATTGTTAATAAGGTTCATCAGACAAATTGACTGCTCTGCTCCTTTGATCTGATCTTTCATCTCTGAATCTGGCCTTCTGCATTACTGTTACTGATCTCAACAGACCTGCATTGTGATGTTTTTTTCCCCTATTGCTAATTGATTTGAGCCCATGTGGAGTGTTCATTTATTGCTGAAGGGCCCTTCACAAATATATAGAGCCCCTTATATGAGACTGCATGTTCAAATACACACGTTTTTTAGGACATCTGCTATTATTCACCCCCTATTTTGTTGTATGATATGCTCTCTGTTTCTCTGGTTGCGGATATGAGACCTGAGATGAGTAGCACTTTGTTTACTTTCCTCAGTTGTTTGATGCTGGATGATGAAACCTATAAAAATACTCCGCAAGACTGCGTTTGTTCATCGTTGCCTTTGTGCGCCTCGTACCAACTTCTTGCAACCACTGCAGCGGTTATTAACAGCATCTGTGCCTCCCAAAGGATATGCATAGGTAATAATAAAATTAGATTTACATCTTGGTTTGAGACTACACTATACTGATGTTAGGCCTGCGAACACTACTGGTCGAAATTCTGGACAAACTTGACTTTGTGTTTCTCAAGATCTTAAGGCTTCAGATCGAAAGGTTTTTATGCTTAAATGTTTAAAATGAGTTTTGTAGACACATGTCTAGTTGATGTAAAATACTTTTGGGAAGTTAAGAACCTGTGATTTGTGTGACATGCTGCACTTTATCTAAACAATATTTTAAATTTAGAATCTTTTGTAATTATAATGTGTGTGGATTTTATGACTATTAATTGAGAGACTACATGGAACTCAAACCATTTAAAATAATGCAGGGAAGGCAAAAGGGATTTAAAAATAGTAAAACGGTGACCAGTTATAGGGCCTAAAATTAAAATTCTGTCATTAATTACTCACCCTCATTTCGTTCCAAACCCGTAAGACCTTTGTTCATTTTCAGAACACAAATTAAGATTGTTGAATAAAGTCATTATTTTTGTTTTGTTTTTGCGCAAAAAAACGTATTCTTATCGCTTAATAAAATTAAGGTTGAACCACTGTATCGACATGGATTATTTTAATGATGTCTTACCACTTTCAAGGTCCAGAAAGGTAGTAAATTGCATTGCTTTCTATGGTGGATCAGAAAGCTTTTGGATTTTATCAAAAATGTGTTTAGTGACAGAATTTTCATTTTTGGGTGAACTAACCCTTTAAATGGAAATCTTGATAGTTACTTCTATTAAACATTAAAATAAAAGAATTTAATTTAAAATAATGAGTCCAGAAGTGTTTTTTCATAGTTTTTATTACACTATTATTCTAAAATGTACACTTAGCAGGTGTGTTCGAAATTTTGTAGTGTACGTCGTGGACTGGCTGTGTGTAAAATCATAAAGATTGCTGGAAGTGATCAGTAAGTTACCGAGATTTGGAGATGGGCTGAAGTTTTATTTCAAATGATCTAGCATGTAAGCATTTTATATAAACACAAATGCATTAAAATATCTCATTGATGTTGTCTGTTTCAGTCCCGTTGTGAATAGACCTTAGGGTTACACACCATATTGTTGATGCAAACAACAGTTGTACGATGTTTAATAAGTAATAAATTGAAAAAGTGTTTTCCACAAATTTCTAGTGGACAAAAAAAGTTGCATATTTTCATTGCATAAGTCACGAGTTGCTACTTGCTGTTGCTATAGACTGTTGCATTACAGAAAGGTGGTATTCTTGAGAGCATTTCATTTGAGAAAAATTTGTCTACGCCCCTGAGTGTAAGATGAGTCATCAGTATTTTTCATGTTTTAACAGAAGAGGAACACTGTAAATGCACATTTACTTGACGTTTATTTTACTTTTAGAAGTAAACTAGCCAACACACATGGAATAAAAGCCACAAATGTCAAATTCATTTAAATATGTTCTGGTTGGCTGTGATTTGTGTAGTACATTGTGAAGTTTTCAGTATTTTGTATGTTTTGGAATGGTCCATCCATAATGGTATAATTCATATTCCAGCAGAATACTCTAGGTAGGTTTGCCTGGCATACAATGATATTTATACCTGGTCTTTGATCAATATTTATGTATCTCAGATGGCATACATCCATGAAAAATGGTGCGCATGCTGCTTATGCATTATAGATTTAGGTTTTAATTATTGGAGCTATTTTGAAGATAATCTGCATTAGAATTACTGACTGATGGTTTCTCAGCTTGTTCTGTATCTACACGCCCATGACGTGATGTTATTATGAACTCATTTTGCGATTGAACATTAATTGAAAACTTCATGGAAATTTGACTGTTGTAGCACAACGCCTTTATTTACACTTCTGTTTTTTAATCTGTCATTTAATGAATGATGCACAGGAATAAAACCCCAACCATTTGCAGACACAGGGTTGGCCTGAATTTCTGAATCCAGTTTTCTGTGAGCAAGTTTTCTTTTAGTTAGATCAGATCTTGGACCTGTTCCCTCTCCCATCCCATTATCTCCTATTTAATGTCAAGAACACAAAGATCTCATGCACGTTTGCATACTCCACCACTGCGTCTCGCCTTGTTTGCACACAGCCGATGTTTTGTTTGCTTTAGTGTGGACAATAGTCACAAAAGTAGTCCTTCAAAAGTATCGAACCGGGGGAGGTGCCTGTCCTGCGTGTGAGCCGACTTTCAAGAGCTTGTTGAAGTGCTCCCTAGTCATGCGTGGGTTGAGAGAAGTCATTTGTTCTCTGGGGATTATAGTGCCTGTGTGTGTGTGTGTGTGTGTGTGTGTGTGTGTGTGTGTGTGTGCACTCCCAGACTGAGGGTTTTCACTGGCTGATGCTAAATTGAAAAGCAGTTGTGTTGAGGTTAACTAGCTAATTCCCTAACAATGTGGGGAGGCCACATTTATATGAGAGGTTTGTGCGTAATGCGGTATTGTCCTACCTACAAGCAAAACAGTGCGACAAAAGCTTTATGTGATAAAAGAGTGAAGATGTAGGGTTGTTACAATTGATCCCTCGGTCTTATTGAGATGTATTCAGTCTTGAATCTGACGGAACAGGTTTTGATTTCTTGCAGTCTTTGAGAAATATCACATTTTCTTTAAATTATCTCTGCGATGGAGAACTGCACAAGTAACGAAAGCAAAATAATAAGAAAATTGATTTGAGGAGAAGACTAATTGTGTTTTCTTGTTTGTAAGAATACATCCAATCATATAGCTTGTTGAGGACAGGCGTGCTGTTATTTTTCTTAGTGATAAGGCTTCATTTTTGTCTGGGGGATGATAAAACATCTTACAATAAAGGAAGGACCTCAGTTATATTTATTGACCAGTGATGATTTCATATGCCCTATGATTTCTGTGATGCCAAAAATGCAGATGGAATTGCAGAATCATAAAAATGGAATTTACTGTATGTGACAATTTTATTGTTACTTACTGTACTTTATGCTGAATGTTGTGGGAATTGGTGAAAATTGGATAAATCCAAAGAACGTCTGTACACTCCACATTAACTTCATCTCCAGAGCTGCTCTGAGAGTTCACAAACATTTCACCATTTAATTTGATAAAACTATTGTCAGATACACACAGAAACTCAAAGGTCTTCACTACAACCCGCCAAAATAAAAGTTCAGTTTAACTTGAAATTATGACAGTAATATAATACTGTTGTACAGTAGAATGTACACTCTAAAAAATGAACATTTATTAATCAGTTTAATGATTACTAATAAACAATAAACATTTATTAAATTGCTTATTAATAAATGTTCACCTTTTGATTATTATTATTGCCTCTAGTAATTGTGTCTGATTTTTAATTTCCAACCTATTTTGGGTTCATTTCAAGCCAGCCACATTGTAATTTTTAAACAATAGTTGGGTTAAATAAAACCGCTCAGCATGTTGGGCAAACATTTAACCCAACTGGGTCAAAACAACCCAATAACGCTGGATTTGTCCATTTTCAACCCAACTTGGGTTGTTTTTAACCCAGCATTTTTTAGAGTGTACTTAAAATAATAACAAAAATGATAATACAGTATTTAAGAAAAATCACACAATTTCACACAATTCCCTTTAGAGGTTAAGTATGTATTTTCTGCAGAGCTAATGGCAGCAAAGGTAATTGGAAAAATAACTGTTTCCAAACATACAGAAGACCGTATTTATTTCAAGAAACAAGCTGTATTGATTGTTTTCTCAAATTCATTCATTGTTATTTATGCAGATTTATAGAAATTACTTCTATGCATTTGGCAGACACTTCTTACTGTATATTTCATTATGATTTTATCATTTCATGCATTTCCTGGGAATTAAACCCATGACATTGATGTTGCTAGCTGTGGAAATGCTAAAAGTTTACTTGGCACTTTAAGAAAATGGAAAACACTTTACCTTTAAATATAACTGTATGCTTGGGATATAGTGGCCTTCTTTAGGGAAGGTTTTCAGTAGGTTGTTTTTGGGGGTATCCTAAATGGGCAGTTGCTCTTGTGCATTTCCTTCCATTGACTTCTATCCATGCACATGCGAACACTGGAGACCAGAACCGCAAGATCATGCAATTTATATCACGTGAAGACGTGTGTCCAATAGAAGATCGATATGTGATTGCGTGACCTCTTAACTGGATTAACAGAATGCAATTTTTGAAGCTGCAGGTTTGCAGCGTTGCAGGAAAGGGGAGTAGATTGTATATTTTTACATTTTGGATTTATTATTATTGTTATATGTTGAATTTATGTTTTTTTAAAAAAAAAAAAACATCACAGAGCGTGATGTCATATGACTGTTACAGTGCCCAAAGAAAATTTGTGCTCTTTACAAAAATTGAATGTTTATGTGTGCAGAGCAGAAATCCACATCTTCTGCTATGTTAATTTGCTTTCAACCTGTGTAGACTTCTGTCTCTTTCCCACCCTCCCCCTGCTCTGCTTCCTCTTTTCTTCTCATCTCAATCCCTAACTCTGGGCCGTAAAGCTCAGGCTTTGTTGCTGAGAGTGTGAAACTAGGTCACTACCCGGCATCTGAAGTAGCTCCATTCACTACAGCCCAGTACCTCTGATGTTGCAGGTACGGTTTGCGAGCTCACACGTGTATGCACTCACACAGTAACAAACGCACGTGCGGCAGAGTCCCACCGCTTCACTCAAACATTAACCTGAGCCTCCAGCCCTGCAGCGAGGGAGAGCGAGGGAGTGGATTGTTCCAGCCCTCCATCACTAGCTCCCCCACAGGTCTCATTCTCCCCTCGCTGCAAGTTCCTCCCAAATCCAGAGTGGCAGCCATTTATGTGCCGTATACCTGTGTGAATGTGCTGGCAAACACCGTCTGCACATGCCAGGCAAATCCCACTCCTTCAAATGCCTGCTCAGAAATGATTCTAAAACTTGACATATCTTCCACCGCTTCCTTCTTTATTTTTGTAGTAGAAGAAACTGCTTTTTTTTTTTTTATGTTCTGAGGGAAACAAAGATATTTGAGTGGCGCTTGCTTGTTGCAAAACTCACATGTTGTTTTTGGTGATTGCTATGCAGTTGCTAAGGTGTTCTGAGCTATTATCATGCGGTTAAACTATCACAGCAATTGAGGAGTTGAAATGGTTTAATTAAAAAAAAAAGATTTGGTAATGATTCTGCTCTTTACATTGTGGTGGTACCGAGGGTTGCCAGGTTTTCACAACAAAACCCGCCCAATTGCTACTCAAAACTAGCCCAATTGTGTTTCGGGGGGTAAAATCCGCATTTTTGGTGGGGTTCACCTTGTAAAATTTGCATTCCGGGGCTAAATATCATGTTATTTGGGGTCGCTTCAATCTGTGGACATGGAAAAACAACCTGCGACAACAGTGTAAAAGTAGCCCAATTCCACGGGAAAACCGTGGACTTGGCAACACTGGTGGTACCAATTATTTCTGTAGAAAAGACTTTATTTATTTATTTAAAAATACATTTATTTTAATGTCTGTTTTATATTATTTTTATTATATCTATGTATTTATTGTATGTATGTATGTATGTATTAAAAATATTTTTAAAAAAATAAATTAAATATTAGTAATTTATATATATATATATATATATATATATATATATATATATATATATATATATATATATATATATATATATATTAATAAAATGAAAAATAAAAATGTAATTATTTAAATTGTATGTATTTAAATTATATTTAAATAAATAATTTAATTGACTTTATTTTTGTTTCATTAGTTTAGTTGATTTCTGACATTTTATCGTTATGGACCCTTTTCACGGACGGTGATGACGCGTTGCCACAGTTAATCGCAAATCTTGTTTTTAATATTTCCTTTTTGAAAAAACTGAATACACATTTATATCTCTATACTTTGTGTTAAATTATCTTGGCAGTAAATGGCAAAATAACTACTTAACGCTTCTGCAAGGCTGTTTCTAATACAACGGCTGAGGAAGTGGTGGCAAATTGACATCTTTCTCTCTTCTGACTGCTGTAATCAATCTCTCAGTATGTGTTCCCTTTTTTTTAAAGTTGTGGAAATGCTGTCGCAGATTTTCTTTTGCTTTTACAGCACATGTAAATACAATAATAATATTTGCTGTCGTCCCCCATTCACCAATATAAAAGTTTACCCAACTATGACGACTTCTGCTTCTGAGAACACCGTAAGTGTGAAAAGGGTCCATTAACAAAAAAATTCTGATTGCTTGAAAAAATAATAGTGTGCCTCTACTCAAGCCGTGTGATTTGATGGATCATTCATGTCTGTAGCACAAATGGTACAGGACAAGTTGTACGCTAATACTTTGGGTTATGTTAATAGCCTTAGAAAGTGAGCCTACAGTACATTTAGCAGTCCTTTAATTTGTGCTTTGCTACTGAGCTGTTTCCTTTTCATTGTCTGTAAAGGTAACGCTAGCGTGATGCATAGCAGCGATTGGCCAGTGTGATTATGTTGGAGTATCGGCCTTCCATAAATAACCGAGTGAGAGCTGGCTCAGTATGAAAGGAAGGAATAAACAAGTGTTCATTTACATGCTTTCTGCACTTTCAACCACATTGTGAGGATCACAAATGCGTGCATTTGGCATGTAGAAGTCGGGCTGGCTTTTAAAGTTTAATGTGTGTGGCTGTTGTGTCAGAATACATGCTAATGGCACATGGTGTGTGTGTGTGTTTGGTCAGTGGATGCTGCGTTGCCTGCTGACCGGTCCACTCCAGTGGAATGTTTGACCTTTCCGTGGTGCTTTGAAGTGACCAGGTCCTGCTGTGAAAATGAGCCCTGCGTAAGCCGCAAGGTGAACATGTAGCAGGATGTTGAGGACTCTGCCAATCCCTTATATAACCTCCACGCAATGCAAAACTGTGACGATATCACCTCACAACCAGTCAGCAATGTCTATATAATACTATTGTAAATGCGTTATTATAAGCAGTCGTCAATTGTCAGCTCAAATCTTTTCACTTTCCACTTAAGCCTTTGTTGTTGGTTAGGCAGCATTATTGTCGCCTTATTGTCTTGATAAATGTTGTATTTTATTCTCAGTGAGCTTTAAATCCCTCGTCCTTGCGTCGCCTCAGGTTGGCGCAGTTCCAGCGTTTATGTATCAGATTTGTGTTTGTTTTATGGTTCACATCTGTCAGAATGCAGCGCTGCATATGCCGGTGATGTGGTTTTCTGGGCCATTAATGGGTGAGATGTTTGATGTTCTGTTCCTTTGCTTGACTATTGCAGATGACAGCTGGTACACTGCTGTCACAATTCTGAATGCCTGCTTTGAACTTAAACTAGCTAAATAAATGTTATTTATTATTATTATTCATGTTATTAATTATTTTATGCTACTAATTATTTTTGTAGAGTAGCCTACCTTTTATTTTATTTTATTTTTTATTAAAACCCTAAAGGATATTAAATGTTTTCTTATTATTTTGTTATTTATTTATTTTTTTTTTTTTTCTGTACAAAGCACCTGATAAAATGCAAAACATATTTATTTAAATATACTATTTTAATTTAATTTAATTAATTAATTTATTTATTTATTTTTGTGGGTGTAACATCCAGGTTCCAACACCAATGTTCAAAATAGACTTGTCCCTGAGAATGATTAAAATAAAGTCTGTCTTTTGCTTATTCTCTTGCTCACTCTCATTCTTTTAAAGCCTTTAGGGCAGGCTTTCCTCCATTCGTTCCCCTCTCCTCTACCTCTCTTGCTCTCCATCCACCCTTCGCTTCTTCCTCTTGTTTGTATCGCTACCTTAGGCATGAGGCATGTGGCATGTGCCATGAGAGCGCTTCATTAATTGGGTTTGGTTACATTAAGCCCCAGAGCCAACAGGCCATCCTGCCAATATCACATTCCATTTATAACCCACTGCTCTAGACTAGGGGCCTCTCTTTATTTTGGGTGTCTCAGTACTGGGGTTGCTCACTTACTGGGGCTTCAAAGGGGCCAATATATCGAATTGAGTGGGCACTGCGTGTGTGTGTTTATCTTTGTTATTTAAAGGTCATGCATTCCTACCAATGGGATGTGAGTATGAACACCTGGGGTGCGTGTGTGTGTGTGTGTGTGTGTGTGTGTGTGTGTTTGTGTGTTTGTGGGCGAGAACTGTTTTGGCTGGTAGTACAGGGTGTGTTTCTATTCAGGACTTGACTGTGTTTTGTCAAATGTTTCGGTAGTCGCAAACCTAAAGCAAGTCACTTTTTTTTCACAACAATTTTTATTTTTTTGTTTGTTTATTTAGATTTTCTTATACAGTGCATTAAATGAATTTTCAGGGTTAAATCTAAATGACCTTTGTGTCAGTGTCAATTTACCACAGAAGATAGTTTCATCTCATTCGTCTGACAAACACTACTAAAATATGCACCGTTTCAAAAGTATAGCCACAAGACTTATACATGCTGACATAGACAAGACTAGTGTGATAGATTCGCTTAGTGTTATTTGCAATATATTTAAACTATTGCTTTAAAAAAAAATGATGGATTAATTGAAATATATTTATGTGGTGATTGTCATTTTGCTGCAAATGCTTAGTGTGTAGTATTGAACCCATGAACAACCTAATATGCTTGTTTGAACCTACCTATGCATGCATTTCACTCTTCACTCTTTAATTTCCTTTTATTCACGTGTAGTCATCTCTCTCGTAGGTAAACACAGTATAGAGGGATTTCACCTAGATTTGTAGCTGTATGGCAATCTGTCGTTACCACTTATGTTGTCAACTCCCGAATGTTTGCAAAACACCTTTGCGCTCTTTCACACAGCAGCTTTATTGTAGCCGCGGGCATGAGGAGTCCTCATTGCATATAAATTACAGTAGAGGAAAGCGATTATTATAACCCACCCCCCTCCTCCCAACACCACGGAAATGAGATAATTGAGTGGAGGACAAAGGGCTGGTGGTGCGAAGAAAACGCTTGTTGGTAACAACAAGGGCAACATAGGATGATTGGAAAAACGTGCCTCTAGTCTACCTATGTTTTTGAAAAACTACAAAAACATACCTGCACATACTGAATATATATCTGCAGTTTCCAGCTGAGATGAATGAACACTAGTGGCAGTAAAACACCAACAATTTTTATATTATTTTGAACACTAATTATGGTTAGAGACAGATTACCAATTAATAAAGACTTATTTTCGCATAGTTTCTTGCACAATACTTTAAGACATCAGAACACTTTTACCATAGTGCATGATTTGTAAACTAATCTATTTAGACTAGGGCTGTTAAGCGATTAAAATTTTTTAATCTAATTAATTACATGATGTGGCGACTAATTAATCTAATGAATCACAATTTAATCGCACATCAAATTTGGCTGAGAAATTACCCCCAAAAGATCATTTAAAGTCATTATTGTGTTAAATGAGAAAAGCATCAAAAAGAAATTACAAAAAGCAGCTTTTGAAAGAAATATTTTATTTGATTCAACATGAGGCTGAGTAAATGGTGACAATTTTCATTTTTTGTGTAAACTATCCCTTTAATGTTTTTTTTTTTTTTTTTTTTTTTTAAATTATTATTATTAATATGGAAATATATGAAAATGATACTCTAAAATGAATCTAAAACTGCCAGTAGGTGGTGGTAAATGTCTTAATGAGTGAGTCATTAAGTCATTCATTCATTCGATTCGTTCAAACGGCGCTCTTTATCAATGGGCCACTGAATCATTGATTCACCCGATTGATTCACTTAAAACACAGATTCATTCAGAAACAAAACGAAACCGCTGTGTGTTGCTCGGAGATGCACAACCGTTCTGCTCTGGCTTTGTAGGTAATATTTTCTTTGGCAAAACAGAGCAAAAGCAGACAATATTGTTATAAAATATAAAATATATTATTATAAGAATATTATAAAAATATATATATATATTATAAAATATATTATTGTCTAAAATATAACACGTATAATATAACATATAATATTAACTTCTGATTTATTGAATTGTTGTATGAAATCAATGTTGAATTTTAGGATCATTCTATAGGCTCCATCACGTAGTAAGTTGCTGCCCTGCTTCATATTCGTCATCAATCAACTGTACGAAAAGTCAGATGACCTACGTAAGTAAGGGGCGGGGCGATGCGTTAATAATTTTAACATGTTATTTTTCACTGTAATTAATTTATTTAATTAACATGTTAAATCGACAGCTCTGATTTAGACATTTGCATCACATAACCAGCTCCATATGTATGGCTTATCTGATGTAGTAAACTTGCTCTGTAACTCACCTGGTACAGTATTGAACTTGCAATGCAAAGCAATAGGGTATGAATCCCATGAAACAGGAGTCAGGATAAACGAGTTCAAAGTCTTGTCGAAGCAGCTAAAATAGCATGGTTGCTTCAGCAAATGTTTTATCTTGCATTGCAAGCTTTTGGTTCAGTTTAGGGTCAGGATTAGTGTAGGTGGTGCGTTATTTTAAAATGTAATAGAGCATTAACCTTTTAGGGCAAATCGCCAGACATTTCCTTTCTGAACTGCCGCGATACGTACAACAACCAACATAATAATAAAGTGTTGCCAGATTCAATTTAATCGGTTTTGGATAAAAGTTGACGTGCTTTTAGTGCTACTCAATGGACATTTCACTTTGAAAGTGTTGTGAAACATGCAAGAAGCCCAGAAATGTCACCACAGGCACGTTTTTCCAATGAGCGTGGGTAGGTTTTGGGAAGGAGAGCAGAGGGTGTTTGGCTCAGAGAGCTGGTTTTGGGTTAGGAAAGCCATATCTGGATGGTAAACCTCAACCTGCTGTGAAAAGGGGTTCTCATCTAGACGTTTTCATTAGCTTCCAGCATTTAGTGCTGATTGGTTGAAGTAGCGGTGCTTTTTTGGAGAGGTTGTTGAACTGAACAGTGTCCATTTTGTCTCCCAACTCATTGCGCCCAATTTTGCCATTTCCCGCACCCTTGCTTTTCCCTCTTTCCTCTGGATTTTCTGCAGGCCCTCAGCCAGCTTGAGTTCTGCACAATGAAATTTCTTTTAAACCACATCTGAGGGGCTCTAGAGGCAGGCTTGGCCAGACCTGCTTATAAAATCCTAAATGGACATGCTTCTTTTCAATCGGCACCGCCTCTCTGCAAATATGAATAGAAAAACCTAAGCCTATTATTTTTCTTCATAATAAAAGAGCGAACTGGGGGAGGTGCGTCCGCGCTATATCCTGCTGCCCTGGCCTGTGAAAAATCTGGCCCCTGAGAGATCTTTGGGGATAAATCGCCATGGCACCATCTGACCCGGGTTCCTGTGGGCAGTCGGGGTGTACGGCCACTTCCTGGTCGGGTTGGGTGAAAGTGTTTTTAGTTTAATACGCCATTGAGCCGGGTTGGGAACTGGGTGGCGCAGCCTGTGATCTTAAACCACCTGGAAGGATTTGAATGGCCTTGAGTGGCGGTGAATCACCCTGCGTGACTTTTATTTAAGACCACAGAAATCCGAAAGAACCAAACCCTGCCTTCGTTTATTAAAGGCAACCACATTTTTGGTTTCATTTCTTTTTTTTTTTTTTTTTTTTTTTTTTTTTTTTTAGAGAGAGAACATTTTTCAAGGTTGTGCCTCCAGGCCCCTACGAATTGGCACTGCAGTCTTGAGGTTCCCTGCTGGAATTTTAGCTTCATGCAAGTCTCTGAGATGGTAGTTTATTAAGAAGTTGAGAGAAATGGGCTCTGACAGCTGAGACTGAGAGGACATAAAAAGAGGCCTGATCGAATAAGGTGGAACGCAAAGTGCCAACTCCCACTTTTCATGGCTGCCGTAAGTCGAGGACCCTGTATTGACGTACTGGAGAGTTGTGGTGCCTTTTGTATGATGCTTGCGTGGACTCCTTTCTTCAACTCGAACTGTTTTAAGTTCTTCCTCCACTCCTTGGTATCTCTTTTTCTCCTTTTACTTGGAGACAGAGACTAGGGGCTTAAATGAAAAATATGCCTGCCTCTTATCTCTCTCCCAGAGGAAAAGCCAATAAGAGCTGAGAGGCGTAAAATGAAGAGGGGGTAAGGATGCTATCGTGCAGTCTTCCAGTGAGGGCCTTTCACAGTAGCTACTGCCCCCCAGTCACATATTAGTAATGAGGGTGAGTCAGGGATAAGGTTTCCTTAAGGTAGCAAAACAGCCTTTTTAAAACTACTCTGCCAGATTAGCCATGACCTCTGACCATCAGTTGAACCTATATTTAAACCACATCATGGACTGAATTATTAACAGTCTAATTTAGTTAAACTTTTATTTTTTATTTTATCTTATTTGGTAACACTTTAAAATAAAGTCTCATTTGTTAACATTTATTAACTAACATGAACTAACAATGAGCAATACATTTATTACAGTATTTATTAATCTTTGTTAAAGGGATAGTTCACCCAAAAATTCTTTCAGACGGACACAATTGGAGTTATATTAAAAAATATCCTGCCTCTTCCAAGCGTTATAATGGTAGTGAATGGCACTCCTGATTTTGAAGTCCAAAAAAGTGCATCCATCCATCATAAAACTAATCCATATGGCTCCAGGGGGTTAATAAAGGCCTTTTGAAGTGAAGCGATGGGTTTTGTAAGAAAAATATCCATATTTAAAACATTATAAAGTAAAATAACTAGCTTCTGGCAGACAACCTATGCAAAAATGTGTGCCAAAAGAGTAACTTCTGACCCGACGTATGACGTTGGACGTATGAGTAGGTTAGTCTTTTGGCGTAAATCGATTTGTGTATGTCTTCTATTAACAAATACAACTTTTGATTTTAATAATGTATTAGTAATTGCTGAAATTAACATTTAACTAAGTTTAATAAATGCTGTAGAAGTATTGTTCATTCTTAGTTCATGTTAACTAATGTAATTTAAATAATGTCAACTGATGAAACCTTATTGTACAGTGTTACCTTTTATTTTATTATTGTGTAAAAAGACCATGCAGATATTATTGATTTTAATTTATGAATGTTATATTCTTATTACTTTATATGTACAGCACCAATGTATAAAATTTGTTTGTTTATGTCTCACTTATATAGATTATAATATCAGCCAATATATTGATAAACAAGTCTCGGCAAAAATAATCATCTGACAGAATCTGACCTAACATAAACCTTGTCAGCCTGGCTTATGAATATTAATTGGGCACATAACATTCGCCCAGGACCAATTGCGAGTTTGTTTGATTGACTGCAGATGTGAATGGTTGGCAGAGGCTTATTCTTGGTCTCAGAACGATTTCAGCTGGCTACAATTTGTTTCCTTTGCACTGAAGTAAAGCAAAGTTTATATACGTTTAAGTTATTAATACCCCAAAAGTGGGGTGGAATAACCTTCTAAAAGTGGTTAATTATAATATTTGCTATACCCCTACTTGATTTTGCCAAGTAGGACATGCTCCTGGATCAACATCCTTGTTGGTCTTGGAACAACATTCCTGGCATATTTTAGGGATACGCTTAGGGCTTCAATAACATGATCAACCTAACATTTTGCTTTGGTTTTACAAGGGTTTGGGTTAGGGATAGTTCTAGGACTATATTTGTTTTTCCAGGACCAACAAAGGATCCAGGAGCATGACCTAGATCTGGCATTTTCAACAGCATTGAGTAATAAAGAAATGTACAGTTGTGTATCATTAGCATATTCTATTCTCAAGACTCACAAAAAATGCCTTGGAAAATGTAGGCATTTCTAACGTGTTTGGAACTCCTAGTGTTGGCTATCAAAGCTGAGATCTTTCCAGAAAATGCCATTCATATCTTCATACTCCCTCTCAGACGCTCCCGTATCTGACTCCGAAATAACGCCCCCACCCAAATGCACACGGACACACTCTTCCCTCCCCACGGTTTTACAGCAGCACGTCTGCCGAGGAAATGGCACCCTACACCTGCCTCTCTGGCCAATTAGCTGGTCGGAAACAACAACCTTTGCTCCCAAATTAGGACAAACCACTCATTCATGCCTGTGGGAGTTTTGCCTGTGGCACGGGTGGGTCGTTTCTTACCCGTGTGAGATGGTTAAGTTCTGCATTTGGTCATTCAATACAGCTGAACCTTTGAGTTTTAAGGAACAGAATGCAATCGATAACTGATTTTATGCACTTTTCTTTCTAAGGGATTTCATGTTTGTTTTTGTATTCAGATTGATTTCATAGGACATTTTAATGTGTTTGTTGAAATTTGATTTAATTATAAGCTGCCTTCAAGTCTTCCTGGGAATTTCCCACTCACAATGAACAAATGTAATGTGTATTCAAGTGACTTTGGTCAGAATAAATCAGATTTATTAGGTAATTTCTTACTTTGTTTCTTTTTCCTTGCTAACAAATACAGGACATTTTTATAGTGCTAGTGCAACTAAATGAAGGGTGAAGGATGTGCATGTGTAATAATGCTTTATGTATTTCATCATTGTCATGCAACCACACTGATCAATGGGAAATAGATTTGTCTCCTAAGCTTTATTGCTATTTTTCATCAAAGCTACACCAGTGTTGTCTTTGTATCACTGAGACACTATTATAGTCTTTACTAATATTTTGAACTAGTTTTTATTTTTATATTATATCCAAATAATGAAAATGGTTTTATATCCACGAGCTACACAAATGCGCATTAAACTAAATTATATAGTCAAAATTCACAATCGCAACCAGTACCAATTAACTTCCATTATGATTCTTTAATTGTCAAGCCCCCAACTTTGACTTTAGGCTCAAAGAATATCCAGAGTTTGGCAGTTACGAAATTATGCAAATATCTCATAAATAAACTATTTTGGACAGAAATAGATCATCTGTAGACCAGGTAAACGAGAAGCTCACCAATTATCTGAAAAATTGCACACGTTCTTGCACACAGTGTACTTGATGTCCTTTTGTGGTGTGCTGAGCATTGCTTTGTGAGTCAGCTCAGAGCTGTGTGTGTGTGTATGTGTGTGTTGAGTCCGCTGCTGACGTGATTAACCCTGCTTAGTTCCACCGCAGACGGCCGGGGCTCTGTAATGAACTCCCTTATTCACTGGCTAATGATTCCCTTTGATCTTCAGCCCCGAGACCTCTGGTCTGCCTCTGCCCTGTGGCGTTCCCTCCCTCCCTCCCTGTTTCTCATTCTCTCCTCCTCTAACCCACACTCTGTCTCTCCCAACCCCCTTCTTTATTCATCCGTTTCTGCCCCAAAATACTGCAGTAGACAATCCACACATCATCATAGTTGGTGGGGTGGAAGTGTGAATGCTCAACTTTGTTGGATTGTTGCCCATTTGTCAGTCTGAAATCCTTGGTCACGTTTGATGTTGTTACAATGTCCGTTTTTTTTTCCTGTGTTTTGCAGTCAAATAAGGTGCCGGTGGTTCAGCCGTCCCATGCCGTTCACCCCCTCACCCCTCTGATCACATACAGCGACGAGCACTTCGCCCCCGGCCCACACTCGGGACACCACCCACAGGACATCAACCCCAAGCAAGGTAAACGCATGTAAACCACACACTGTTGTTCATCGCAAACTATTAAAGTCATCTTTAACTTTAACGCCTTTAACACATTTTGGCTAGTGTTGTCAAAAGTATCGACTTTGGTACCAAGTCGGTACTGAAATTTTAAAAATGTGACAATACCAGCATTTCCCCCTAGCATTTTGAGCGCTGTTGAGCGGATTCTTAAACACCTCTGATTGGCCATTGTGTTCATGCACTCAACAGATATGTCTGTGATTGGCTACAATGATAAACACTTCAAAAACGTTGTAAATAGGCATTTTTGACGCTCTTCACCGAACGCTTACACAGATACACATGGGAGCATTTGAAAGCAAGCATCTATCAGAGATGTCTATTTACTTCTGACAACACTAATTTTGGTGTTTCCGAGTAAAATGGAATATTCAGCTGAAAATTATTTAGGGCGGAGCTGGATTTAATCCATTTTATTGAATTGAAATGTACGGTTTGATATTATTGGTTAAGGAGAAACTGGAAACATTGTGGGTAAATTTTGTTTTTAAATAATATTCACACAAAAATGAGAAATCTGTCATGTTGTCCAAACCTGTTGACTTTATTCTATGAAACATAATAAAAGGTTTTTTGATGTCTTTTTTTTTTTTTTTTCTTCAGTATAATGGAAATCATTGGTCATCAAAGATATTTTATAAAATATCTTATTTTGTCTTCCACAGATAAAATAAATGCAGGTTTAGAATGACTTGAGGCTGAATAAATGATGATGAAATTTTGATTTTTGGGTGGACTGTCCCTTTAAGTCTGTTGCTATGTGTTGGAATGTTATTTCCTGGTGTTTTTAAGCACTATTTCTCTAATATCACTGATCCGAAGAGACCTTAACTATACACTTACACTTTAATAAGCTAACAGTTCATTCTTAGTAGAATCCTATTTCCCCCCAAGTCTGTCAAAGGAGGTGGGGTTAAAGTTTAAAAGGGGCGTTGAGATTTCTTGGCAGGGATTGTTACACGCGAACCCAACTCCATATGTGCTCCTTCCGGCTAACACTCACCTCTGTGGTGAACCGGCGAGGGAGAGGGCAGACAGGATGTGATGAAGTGGAGGAGGTCTGGAGAGCTATAAATAGCCTGAACGAGGCTGCACGCCACAAGCAGATTGGCCAATGATCCAAAACTTGCTCTGTTTTCATACACAAACACAAACATGGAGTCACTTATTCATCAGACATAATATGCTGAGGGCGGAATGGATAATACTTATACAAACAAAATGTGAGAGATTAGCCTTTTCAGTAAGAATTCAGGTAAATGTGCAGTGTTTAATGTTTCAGTCCTTAGCGTAGAAAGCACAGATAGTCAACGTGAAATGAAAGTGGACCACATTTGCCTTTTAAATATACATTCCTGATCCTACTGTGCATATTATTCCAAAGAAAAAATGTAATGTCTTTTCCTCTGATGTCACCTAGGCTGTGCATGAGGAAGACAGTGATGTTATTTAGTGCTTAACGCAACAATTTAATGCCCATTTTAGCCTTTTGCAGTAACAGACCGCACATTCTGAGCTCCATGTGAAACAATGGAGAGAAAAATGGTCATTTGGAGGTGCAGGGGTTGTTTTTAAATGGAATGTTCTTGCTGTGTGTGTATATATATATCCCTAGGGCTTTGTTGTCATCCACGGACACCCCTTTGACAGTTTAATTTAGCCCTAGGGCCTTACTTCACTTTTCCCTCCTTGATTTAAGTCTTTATACACAAACACAGTCTTGACCTTGGTGCAAATGTGTGTTTGTGTGAGCGTGCACGCGTGTGTTCGGGGTGAAGTTGAGAAGCTTAGTACCGCAGGCCAACTGACATCCATAAGCAGCGTGAATCATATCAGCGGGGCTTATTAGAACAGCGCAAAAGCATTCCTAATTATCCCATGATCCGCTTATGCACCGCACCGGACCGTAGGGCCCGACTGTGCAGCACACATTGATGTCACACTGCTGTTTTCCAGATGTGTCTGTCTCCCACTAACACACGCCACTCGTTTTCTCATCTGCTTCTTCTTGAATCCTGAAGCAGGTATGCCCAGGCATCATCCTGGACCAGACATTCCCAGTTTCTACCCCCTCTCCCCTGGGGGAGTTGGACAGATGACCCCTCCGCTGGGATGGTGAGTACACACATGGCCAAACGGTTACATGTAAAGTGGAACAAATGATTTTCACGTAAGCAGATCAGGTTGTATTAGAGCCATTTGTGTGAAGTAGATGCATTGGCTACATAGACTTATTTTATTTTGAGAGCTTGAATTTTCAAAAGGTTAATATTAGCTATGAATACAGATGGTGAATGACACATTAACCCACACACATTATTTTTCACATCCAGGTTCTCTCATCACATGGTACCAGGCCCTCCTGGACCCCATGCCACGGGAATCCCCCATCCCGCCATTGTCAACCCACAGGTGAAACACGAACCGCAGCACGACACAGACCTGATGCACATGTGAGTGTCTCTTTCTACAGCATGCTAAAAATACAATCAATGTCTTTATGTTCCCTGATAGCACATTTATTTACATTGCATTGATTATTGACCAATATTAGAGATTTTTTGTTTTAGTTCATTGGTATTGGTTAATATGGGATATATTGACTGACATAGTATATTTATTTCCGCATGCTTATTTCTGACTTCTAACACTCATCTTCAATCTTAAAAAACACTATTAATTTAAAAACATTGTTAAATGTAATCTTTAGTAAATATCAAAATGAATATCCATTTTTTTCAAATTTCCTTTTAGCATGAAATTCCACACTTTTGATTTTCTACATGCATATTCTAGATCTTAATTGCAAACAATTCATCTGTGCAAACAAATTTTGACCTCATCATTTTTAATCAAGTTATGACCGGTCGTTCCAGTGAAAATGCCTGACTTCTCTCTGGTGATGTATGCAGGACTTCTTTAATCATTTAGACTGCGTCCGAAAACGTAGGAAGCTGACTAGTTACCTCGCTGCCTTATCAGGCAATGACTTTGTAGGTAGCATTTGCGCACAAAGTTTCACTAAACTGATTTCGGACAGACTTCTGAGGCAGCGTTACTGTTTAATAATGATCTACAGCAAAATATTGTGTGCTTTGGTAATAACTAATTGAATATTTAATTACTACAATAGTAATTTATCGCTAGAAATGACATTAAAAGTGGAAAACGTTGGTCAAAAATGTACACTTACACACAAACTGACCACCAACCGCAACTTCCAGACGGCATCTTTATTTTTTTAGCTCAACTGTCATGGAAAGGAACGCACAGGATTGTGGGATACACCAAAGGCAGCAAAGGATACATCTATGCTGCCTTCATGAATCGATCAGATGAAGGTATCTTAGGAGACAGGAAGTGAAGCTAACATTGTTTTCATAGTGTAAACGCTCATGTGATCGAATGTGTTCTAGCAGCTACTAAAGACCACCTACTCTCCGATTATGGACCTAATGCACAAACATTATGGGAAGCACGCTAGCCAGATGGGATTTAAACTTTGTTGGCTGAAGGCCAAGTTTGGTTGAAGATGAAAAATGTACCAAGCACAATGTTCTCTCACCATTCCTGATTTCTAACACACACTTACAGCGTTCCTCTGGTCTTGCTGCTGCCCTCTGTTTTCCCATAGTCTCTGGACGCGTTCATATGTAAATTGCTAGAGCTTATTTTGTCCGTTAGATCGAAAGATCTGAAAAAAAAAAACCCATACATTTACCCACCCATAGACCCTCCCCTCGAAGAAATGAGGACAGAAGTGGTTGAAAGTGGACAAAAGAGACAAGTCCACTTGTGATCTGATCGACCAAAACGCATCTTAATACCAGGTGAAAACAGGGCCTAGGTCACCAATGGGAGTGAAATACTGGGACTCTGGTAGAGTAGAGAGAGGGAATATGAAGGTTTGGTTGCCATTACTGGTGAAGTAATCTCTTTGCATGAAAGCACCCAACTGGACATAATTAAAAGCCGCTGCTAGCTTTTCGGTACTGGTTCCCAGATTTGTTCTCTCATACAGCTTTCTGATTGGTGGTTGGAATCAGACATTCGGCGCTCTCACACGCCATGGTGTCGCTGTGGCAGCCGCTTTCGCGCCACCCTCTGAGTGTTTTTCCCCTTTGTATTTCCCTGTATCACTTAATAATTCCCCCTTTTAACTCTTTTCCTCCTCCTGTTTCTCCAGGAAACCTCAGCATGAGCAGAGAAAGGAGCAGGAACCCAAAAGACCTCACATCAAGAAACCTCTAAACGCTTTCATGCTGTATATGAAAGAGATGCGTGCCAATGTGGTGGCCGAATGCACGCTGAAGGAGAGCGCCGCAATCAATCAGATCCTCGGCCGGAGGGTACGTATCTGATTCGCTGTCACGCCTTGGGGGACCTCTTGCACCACGAGACTTCCTTCACGAAGGGGTCTATCGTAGTTAGCACTTCTGCCTAACTCAATTAAACAAGTACACCAACACACAAGCTGACGGTTCAGAAATCAAGGCCTTTGGGCAGGTAGCTGGTTTAAAAGAGTGTATTCCTCCTTTTCGGAATTGGAAAAAGAGGAACCGTTAAACATATTTAATGCTTTACGGCGGTTTGAGGCGGCTAGCCACAGCAAAGGACCATTTTGCGGCGGTGTGGGGTAATTGCACCCTGACATGGTTTGAAGTAAAGCGCCGCTAAATTGAAACCAGTGTTTTGATATGAAATCAAAGTTTTGTGTTTTTTTTTCTTCCCTTCTCTCATCGCTGCATATGTTAATCTCTTCATCATGTTCCATTCCACCCCCAGGCACGCGCGCACACACACGCACACATTTACACGTGCACACACATATGCACACACACTCACGCAACGTTTGAGTTAACAAGGATTTTTAGCCAAACGCCAGCACGCGTCTCTTTGGAAGGAACTTAAAAGTGCATGTCAGTAATTGACTACTTTTTTCCCCCTCTCTCTCTAATCTCCCTCTGCACCGAACAGTGGCATGCTTTATCTCGAGAAGAGCAAGCTAAGTATTACGAATTAGCCCGCAAGGAACGGCAGCTCCATATGCAGCTTTACCCAGGATGGTCTGCCAGAGACAATTATGTAAGTGTCCACACTAACACAATGCCTGAGAGTGAGAGTTGTCGTGTGTTGAGAGTAAATATAATGCTTGCAGTGAATGTCTTCAAAAGTGAAAATATATGCATACTTACTACTGCAGAGGACACGATTCACAAGTCTATATTGTTTGATTTGTAGTCTGAATGTTAATCTTATGAAAAACAGTTGTAAAATAAGTAGGTTCTTCTGCCAGAAAAGTCTAAAATCCTGCTCAAATATATAAATAATGAAAATATTCACAAGATAGATAGGGATTTGTTGTATTTAATAAAAAAAAAAAAAACTTAGCCTTAACAAAATGGCTGATCATTGTTTTACAATGACTACTATTGATGATTATTCAGATTGTTTGTTTGAAAGAGTTACATTAGGCATCAAATGCGAGTAGAACAAATTTGTGTAAATTGGTCAAAAAACGCTTTTCTATAAATTATTGCATTTAATGTTTACGTACAAATTTACAAACAAAGGGTTTTATGGCTGATTTACACATTTATTCTGCTTGAGTTTCATAAATGAGGCTCAGAAACATGCAGAATTGTTAACTGTTCGTAAAAAAATTATTGCGTAAATTGTTGCATTGATACTTCATGTTAGAATGGATTTATGATTTATTTACATAAATTTGTTCTGCTCGGGTTTCATAAATGAAGCTGAATTTGTGCAAATTGTTCTTGAAAACGTTCTTGCACAAATTGTACCAATTTAAGTAATATTGGTTTTACGACTGATTCGTGAAACACAACCCGATCAAATTTGTGTATATTGTTTGTAAAAATTGTAAAAAAAAACAAACAACAACAACAAAAAAAACGTAAATTGCGTTGAATGTGACGGTTTTCATAAGAATGTTTTTATGAACAATTTACACAATTCTGCTTGGTTTCATAAATGAGGTTCAGATACATGAACAGAACAAATTTTTATACCAATAAATTGTTCGTAAAAACATTCTTGCATAAATTGTATTGAATTGTTGAATTAGAATGGTTTGACAACAAATTTGTATAAATTTGTAAAAAAACGCTTTTCTGTAAATTATTGCATTGAATGTATATGTACAAATTTACAAACAAAGGGTTATTTACACCAGTTTCATAAATGAGGCTCAGAAACACAAGCGGAATTGTTAATCGTTCATAAATTTCAATGCAACAATTTACACAATAAAGTGATACTTCACATAAGAATGGTTTTATGATTGATTTACATAAATTTGTTCTACTCGAGTTTCAGAAAACTCAGAAGCTCAGAAATGAGCATATGAATTTGTGTAAATTGTTTGTGAAAACGTTCTTGTGCAAATTGTACCAATTTAAGTGATAATGGTTTTATGACTGATTCATGATACACAAGCTGAACAAATTTGTGTAAATACTTTGTAAAAATGCTCTTTTGTAAATAATGCTGAATGTTTTTATGAACAATTTACACAATTATGCTTGGTTTCATAAATGAGGCTCAGATACATGAACGGAGCAAATTTTTATAGCAATAAACTGTTCGTAAAAACATTCTTGCGTAAATTGTTGTATTGAATTGTTGAATTAGATTGGTTTTACACAACGATTTACATTCATTCATTCAGCTTATGGTACATGAATGCGGTCAATTACATCTTGTTATTATAAGAATTTTGTTGTGCCAAAAATTTGGACGTGATGTGAACCTCAGTAAGAAAAGCTGGTGGTTTTCCAGAAAGGACATTTGCTAACATAATGCTAACCATTAACTCAATATTATTAACTTTATACAATTATTCCTTTAGTTTGTACAAGTGTGGCAGATATCAAGGCAGTTAGCTTGTAGAATTCACATCCAAATTGTATGGTGTGAAGTTTTAACCGGCATAAATCTCACTCAATATGAAGTGCCAGAATGTGATGCTAAAACTAAAACCTGGCTTTCACACTAATCACCAAATGGAAAAGCAACAGGACTAAAAAGAAACACTTCAAAGACAGATGAACTTTCATCTCCACTTATATATTAGTGGTGGGAGCACACTTGTATTTAATAGTGCTAAGGATTCTGAGCGTATCCCTGCACTGTCATTGACGCTTCTACTGCTCTGGGCTTCTTGGTTCTGTCAGCCAGGGCTAGAATACACAGATTAGTGACTGAATAAGTGGATTATCAGACTTTACAGCAGGCAACCAAAGCGTGGCTCATATTGGACTGCAAAATGACAGTGCGGCACTATCTATACCTATAGTCATCCTGCCAGGGGATTTTGGGTAAGCTACAAATCCTAAAGCAGTCCAGACTTCTCACTCTAGAGGAGTATTTGTCGTGTCAATTGGAGCAGGGGCAGATGTTTTATTCTTGTTTAACTTTCTGATTGGTGATTAGGAAGTACAATCCAGAAGAATTAGGAAGTGGTATTGGACCATTTTATTTTATATTTATTTATTATTTTATTTTATTATTACAGTTCAGCTTAATGAGGAGTATTTGGACAATTAACAAATTTGCAGAAATTTCATGCTTTTGTGGCGGCCCTCTAAATATTCTTCTGGCTGTTTTATAGGGAAAGAAAAAGAAGCGGAAGAGGGAAAAGATCCAGGAACCTGCCTCAGGTAAGACTCAGAAACCTTCTATCCCTGCTATAATTTGTTCTATTTTGTTAATGTATGCACTAATGTCACTTAGTTTGTGAAAATGGTGGCAAGTGGTTAATGATGGGAGACCGCATGCTCAATATACGCTTTCACACGGCGAATTCCAACCATAAAAAAACATTTCTAAAGTCAACAAGTCAACATTTATGAATTTAAGACTTTGTTGGATGCCTGAAAATCCACAAGTCTGCAGTTTTACTGTTCTGTACATTTCTTTAATTTGTAATTTTCACAACATTGTGAACAGCACACCCAACCACCCCATCTTTCCATCTTCTCCTCACAATTAAGTCTTTAGGATTAGTCTGTTTTAAAGTCCATGTGCTTCCTACTTTGTTTTTATCTTTTCTGGCTATTTGGCCTTTTATAAATGCATTAGCAATGTATGCTTGTACATTTAACAGTTCAATGTATATCTGGCGCTAAGTCTAGATGATATAATTTATAGTTCTGTGTAATGGAGTTAAATGGATAGTTCACCCAAAAATTAAAATGGCATCATTTACACTCCTTCATGTTTTCCAAATGGATGTGACTTTTTCTTTTATGGAACACAAAAGGTGAATTTTTGAAGAATGAGTACTATCAAGCTACAAAATGACAAAAAATGCAATAAAGCTCTCTTTAAAATGTCCATATGACTAATTTGTGAATAGAACGTTCTTTTGAGTCAGACCTTTTCAATAAATCGTTTAATCCAATTCACAAGAATCATCCTGAATGACTCGGTCAGCACATCATTCAGATTTTCTCCCTTTGTGTTCATTGGAAGAAAGTAAGTCATAAAGGTTTGAAATGAAATGACATCAATAAATGATGACAGGATATTTTCATTATTGGGTGAACTGTTCGTTTAATGAACAATGTTGTGTTGAATATGCCAGCAAATTATGTTTGTTGGCCCTACAATGACAATTAAGACCAGAGATGGACTTATGTGTTACTTGGAGGCACATCCTGGTAATTAAAAGCTACGATTTCCTGCAGGTACAGGCCAGAGAATGAAAACGGCGTACATCTGAACAATGGTAAGAGCCTCTTCCATACCTCTGGTCTGATTGAGTCATGATGTCGTAATCTCCCTATTTTCTAATGTGGTTCTTGGCGATCAGAAAAAACATGAGACTAATCCTAAAGGCAAACCTTGAGTTCACCAACCAACCATTCACTGTTGTATTACGAAAGCTGTTGTTTGCTTTGTGTGTGTGCACTATTGTTAAAGGGTTTAGTCTTCTGAACATACTGATGAATTGTTGTGACAAGTCATTTTTCTTTCCTAACTCTGTTTAAGAAATTCATTACATCCCTTCTTCCTTCACTGATGTGTGGCTTGTGGCATTGGGTGGTGCGTTAGTATTTTCAGAAGACCAATGCTTTGGTCAAGAACAGTTTGCAAGCATACCACTTGTTTGAAAGATCACAGAACAGAATAATCTCGACAAAGTCGGCTCAGAACATCAAGTCCACACTATCAGGTTTCTTTCCTCATTCATTCCTTCCATCTTTAATATTTGGCATGCACCATCAACATACAATCCTGTGGCTCACGGCCATGTTGGACTGGCTTTTTTTTTTTGAGAACATTTGGAACTGGGATGGTTTTGAAAGAGTCGACCCAGATGTAAGCTAACTCTTTTAGCATTCACCCATATGGCCCCCATGTGTTATCTAGCCAACCCTGTGAATGAATGAAGCCCTTGCCAGCAAATTTGGCTTGCGCTGTGCTTTTTAATTTTTTAGCAATTAAACTCGCAACTGGCCTCAAAGAATTTAGTTCTCTGAACAAAGAAGAGATTCCTTACTGTCAGGTGAAAGTCTTTCAGCATCAAGTGAGCAAGAAAACATCTATTTTCCCCTCTTATTATCAAGTCACCCCACATCCTGTTATTCCGCTTCTTTTTGTCATGAAAGCTGTGCAGATGTGACAAATATGGTCCTTCCCAAAAACCTTTGAGACAAAGGTTTTACAGTTGATCAGTTCTCTACCCTGTGGCACCCGAACACAAATTGGACCGTTTCACAGTCTTTCTTCTTTTTTCTCTTTCTGTGGGCTGCTATAGCTTTGAAAACACAGCTAAAAGGCGCTCTATCTTCGATTCAGTAATTAGCAAGCTGGGTATGGACGCCCCAGCTGATTCATCATGGCATGGCCTTAAACTATTATACATAAAGCAGAGAATATTGCCACTGCTTATCAATTTATGCAGATCTGACAGACTGAGAAACATCAAATTTCTCTTTATTTATTCACCTTACAAATGACAATGTACACTTTGAAACATTTAAATAAAAAGAGTGATAACATTTTTGACAATTGATGGGATCATAATAGCATATGCATAGTGCAAAAAATCCTATTCTTAAGTATTTTTATTTTGCTTATTTTCCAGTTAAAATATCCAGTTAAATGACATGAACAAAATAAATTTACTTTAAGCAACACTACATAAGTTATTTTTATTGTTTAATTTTTTAAAAACAAAATGCACATGTATTGAATATACACGACAGTTCAAAATTTTGGAGTCGGTAAGATTTTTTTTTTTTTTTAAATGTTTTTGAAAGCTGTCTGTCATGTTCACTAAGGCTACATTTATGTGATCAAAAATACAGTAAAAACGGCAATATATTGTCAAACATTTTTACACTTTAAAATAACTTATCTGTTTTGAATATATTTTCAAATGTAATTTATTCCTGTGATATCAAAGCTTAATTTTTTCAGTCTTCAGAAATCATTCTAATATGCTGATTTGCTGCTCAAGAAACATTTCTTATTGTTATCAATGTTGAAAACATTGGTGCTGCTTCACATTTTTGTGGAAACCATGATACATTTTTTTTTTTTTTTCAGGATTCTTTCAGCATTTATTTGAAACAGAAATCTTTTGGAACACTATAAATGTTTTTATTGATCAATTTAAGAAGTCCTTGCAGAATAAAATTATTTATTTAAAAAAAAAATCTTACTGACCCCAAAGTTTTGAACGGTATTGCATATACTTTAAAATCAATTAAAATCTTATTTGAATCATTTTTTGATAATTTCCTGGAAAACAAATAAAAATGACTAATTAAAAACTCTTTAAGAAGTCTTTTATTTTGCAGTGTATCTATTACTATATTTCACAGGAATTCAGTCTGTATGTGTAAGGCATTCAAGATGGAGAATAGGGGATTTCTCAGGGAGAAAACAAGTAATTTGAGGTATTTTCATGGGTGTCTTTACCATTTTATTTTTGGGATGAAGGACAGGTTCGGTCTTTTTTTTTAGACGCCTTATGACACATAATCCTTAACTCTGACTTGAAATAAAAATGTACATTAGAGTAATTTTAGGTTATAGAATTTTCTTCCTCACACATCCCACTTTTCCTGCTCCTACAACATTTCCACATCCTCTTCTTGTTCTCAACTGTGTCAGTTTCTCAGATTTAGCTGTGAGAGCTTTTGTCTGACTAACCCTTGTGATTTGCAGGCTTTGAGATTGTTATCTGAGCTGGGGCATACATGCCCTCAGGGCTGTTACTTTTTGCCACTGTGCTTTTTTTTTTTTTTCATTGGGAATGGGGAAAGCCGTGTAACAATGGTGGTCTTTTAATGGAATCTGGCTCTGAAGATGTAGTCTTAGTCATTCAAAGAAGCCAAGGTTGTGAGTCACCACAGTCTGGCACATTTCAACTTGCTGCTTTGTTGCCACCTGGACATTGACTCTGTGTTACGCTGACTGTTCTGCGGCGTTTCACTTTTGATTTTTATAGCGACTCCATTCTCATTCAAGTTTGACGTTGTTGGCAAGCCCTGTATGAGGCTTACCGTACTATTGGGAGCGGCCGGCTGAAGGTTTGAAAGCTTTCAGTGTTCCAGAGGTTGACAATAGTGGAGCAGTGTGGGAAGCCATTGGAGGTACTGGCCACTTTGGAGTTCATAGCCTGCTCTGTGAACCAAGTGCTGTTGGACAGCTGTGCCCAAATTGGGTCGTCTTTGCCCAGCTCTATGTCTGTGATGAGTGAGGCCAGAAGTCAGATGTCAGCCTTTGATGAAAAGACATGAGAGGGAGAAACTAAAAGTCCCTTGTGTGCTGATGAGAGCGCCTTGTCTCTCTTCTTAATGTCCACTCTGCCTCAAGCCAATGAATGGCAGAATAACTGATACTCTTTGTGCCTAAAAATCCTTTCAATTTATAGTAAGCTGGAACTGAGTATCTTGAGTTGCTTTACCAGAAGTTTTTGGATTGGAAAGGTTTGGACCTCAACTGGACCTGGGTAAAAACATGTACCTTGAGTTGAGCGAAATTCAAAGAATTGTTTCCCTTTCAGTCAATGAGTGTAAATTTGAATTTAATTGGCCATACTATGCACAGGAAGTCGAACTGAAATTTGAATTCAACTGACAAGAACAGGGATTTTTCTGAATTTACTCTGGGAAATGGGAAAGTGTTCTTCCACCCTACTCCATAAATCAGAATTTATCAAGCATGATGAAATATATAAACAATACAAATTTTATAGAGATCATTTCCAACTCCTGTTTATATGGCTTATAAACATTCAAATTTCAAGAGTGTGTCAATGTGTTGACGTAATCTCCACTGAAACAGGAAGACAGGGTGGGACATATCAAACAGCTCCTCCCCTTTTTTAAAATAGCCAATAGCGTTTCTTTTAAATCACAACTCAGCCTGAGCCGTTGTGCTTAGTAAAGCTGCTGCTCCTCCTAAACTTCTCCATATCACTTTAAAATATAACATTCTGTGCAGAATTCAAATGGGTCCAATGTGTTTTTTGGTATGCACTGACTCACACATGATCCGCTCTGTGCTGTCGTCTCTCTGGACCGGAGCAGACTGTGTGTGTGTGCTGCGGTTCGCGTGACACTAATGCGAAACCGGACTTCATTCGCCCCAATGGAAAGCATATTTACAGTCTGAATCGTTCTCGATTCCCTGTATAGTGCACTATGTGCCATTTACCATGTAAAAATAGTAAATGTGTGAACAAGTGACCGATTTTAGCTGCAGCTTTAGGATCTATTTATAATGTAAGGGTGGATGCTTTAGATTCTAGAGAGCATTTGATTGGACAGAAAATCTGATGAGAAGCTGAAGTGCAGCATGATGTCATCAAAATCGTTGATTCATATTGGACGGAAGTGAGAGACTATGAGTTTTGAACGCTTATATATTCTAAATGCGAATTTTGACATTGTTTTGGAACACACTAGCTTATAGATAACAGTAAGTCTAACATATTCGTACTAAAAGCCAAAAAACTTCCATTTTGATTTCATGGGGACTTTAAACTCTCAAACAAAAAATAAATGAATTTATTTCAATTTCAATTAATTTATCTATCCATCCGTCCATCTATCTTTTTTCAAAACTTTCAGACAAGAATTTCTGTTGACATACATTGTTTCTAGTAAAAAAAAAAGAAGAAGAAGAATTGTATGGATTTATTTTGATTTCAGTTAATTTGTGTTCTTCCTCATTCAGATTGGAACTGCAATACTGCATTCTGTTTCCTACCTCAATTCAAATTCAGGATCTGAATTGAAATTTAAAATGAATTCTCAATTCAATTCTGCATGACGCTCAACCCTTGAGTATGACAGTATGAGTCACATACAATAAACTGATTAATATTACTTAGGGCAGTGGAAACCCAGAGGTTTCCTTCCATGTATTGCTGCCAAGAAACTCTGCATCGCTATAAAAAGAGTCTGGGAGTTTTGCCGGTATGTAGGTGCAAGGAACAAACATGCAGAAATTGTTGTATTCAATATGCAAAATGCAAATCACCCCCATCAGATCTTTGGTTTAGATCTCTGGATGATTTCACATGTGTCCAGATGTAGACCTACTGTAGCACGGCAAGCAGCAGAGGATTCAGTAAACTATGTGGCGTCTACTACGTTTCCTCTCCCCTCGTTCTCGCTCTTTCACGCCCCAGCCGTCGTCTGCTCTTTTCTGGAGTTCCTCTCCTAGGGAGTAAATCTGGCTCCTATTGTGAAAGCAGGCGGAACCCCCGCTCCTCTTCCCCCATCCCTCCCTCCCTCCCGCTGCTGACTGTGAGCGGTGGCGAGGCCTTTGAAGCGGCCGGGCGGTGGAGGGGAGCAGTCATTGTGCTGCTCTTTGATAGTGCCGCCCTGGCTTGCAGCTCAGGCTTTGCAGGAGCACGTAGTTCCTGGGCTCCCATCCCACCGCTCCTCAGATGTGGGCAGACCCCACTCAAGCCTTCGCCCTTCTTGTGTCCCCATACCCTCACCTGATGTTTTTTCTTGTTTTAAGGGTTTTATTGAGGTGAATATTCTTTGGTCTGCCTTTTTAAAGAGATCGCAGGAGAAAGGCCCCAGCCACGGTTGGTTTGCAGTTATACAGACGTAATTGTGTAGGAGTTTTTCCCCTCTTTAATGTTACTGTCTCAGGGCCAAAGGAAGTGCTGACTGAACGAAGTGGTTTGTTTAAATCAGATTTTTCGTCCAGGTGCTGTTTTTATTACTCAAGCCGGGGATTTTTGAACCCGTCCTCCTCCTAGCAGATCATTGGTTATAGTGCCTGTTGAATTTTTATGGACTCCTTGAAGGATGCTGCCAAACCAGAAACGAAGCCAAGCGCTACAACACAAGGTCACTGGTCCAAAGTCAGTTTGGTGTGAAAGTAGAACTTTTCAGCTGACTAGGCTTAACACAACCCAGATTTGAGTTCTTCGTCCATTCTCTCTTTCCTTGCCAGTGTTTCGTTTTAAAGCTTTGAACCTTCTCCAGTTCCTCACGTACAGCTAAGGGCCTGTTTACACCTGGTCACTTCATGTGTTTTTACTGATTGGATCGCTGTCTGATTTGTTAAAACGGTTCCATTTACACTTGGCCGCATGAATGTGTCTCTGCAAAACAAATATATATATATATCTAGCTTACTTGAGTGTGCAACAAGTGTCTTATAGTAGCCGCCGAGCGAATGCTCAGAGTAGCACTATAACTTTCAACACACAAATGATTATCTAATATGATAAACGGCACTGTGTTACCCCATATACGCATGACTGGAAGAAGCGGTTGTGCTCTCAAGCCATGTGCCGTTCTTGTCTTGTCGGATTCTGTTCCACCGGCTGTAGAAGTGAAGACAACACCTACCATGATTCCGCAAAATCAAGGTGTCGTCAAGCTACACCTTTGTCTTGAATAAGCAACCTCTAGTGGTGAAAATTACACCTTTAATACACGCCTTTAATGAAGGTGACTGTATGTTGAGTATCTGCGACTTACTTTCAGATTCATTTGCGGCAGTTTGTGCTTTGGTTTGCTGAACCAAAATCCTCATCTGCGGAGATGCGTGATGCAGTAGCGCTATTATATCTGGCTATAACATGTTATTTAGCCTATAACATGCTCTAACACATTTATTTTTGCCATATTGGGAGGAGTAAAATTTACATATGTGGTTTCAACAACCAGATGCATTTACACTTGTCCAATTTCATCTGGAATTTGTCTCTAACCACCTCCTGAAGTGGTTTGAGTGATCGGATTTAAATCCGTCTCAAAAGCGTTTCCGAGGGTATTTACAACTAGTCTTTTACTATTTGCTGTTACAAATCTATGGACCTCTTTACACATCCTTTGGCCCTGTCCCAAATGTATTTAGTTTATTTCAAGGATTTTTAGATATTTTTACTGGAAATTAGCTTAAAAGAATACTCAATAAGAATTTTTATTTTTTCATTTTCCATTATCATTGACTATTTTCGAAAGCAACTTTCCTACTGTTAGTGCTGCCTCCTAGTGAACTCACCAAACTTAAAACCGCAGCCCACTGTCTCCAGTTTTTCAGAACAATATTTTTTTCCTGGTCTCCGACCACTTCAAGCTACCTTCTCTGGTTTTTGGGGAAAGAGAAGGGTTAGACTGGGGGAAGGAGGTGTGTTGGTCCCAGATGCAGGCTTTTTTGATTTGCCCCAGGAGGTGAACGGGCCAATTGAGTGACACAGGGCCATGCCTGTTATCTTAACCTCCCACACTTCAAAGAACAGCCTCACTACCGCAGAGCGAGCCGAAGAGAAGGACGGAGAGAGGCTGGCCCTCGAATACAGAGAAGCGTTTCATTTCCTGCGAGCAAGGCCTCGACATTCCACAGCGCAAATGGGAAGTAGCTCTTGAATCCCTGCGTTTGTATCGGAGAGGACTGTAAAGCATGGCCCGACGGCACCGTCCTAACCTCTCCAAACACCCCGACTCGCCCCCTCCCCTTCCAACAGGAGGCTGGCGGGAAAAGGCAGGAAAGCATGCCAGCCTTTTTCATCTGCGGCTGGGAAGGAAAACGCTCTCCAGGAAGGGGGCGCAGGGCAAAGGGAAGCTTTGAGATCATGGGATGAAAAGGGTGGGCATGAGAGGTAAATAAAAGCATCCCCCCTCACTTTATTCTGTGACTCTCTTTCTCTCTCGTCGTTCGGCACCAGGGTCAGATCTCCCTGGAAAAGTAGTTGCCTTTCATCCACATGTGGTAAAGCTGTCCACATGGGTGTACGAGTGTATTTATGTGTGAAAGTGGTCCAGGGTGGAGTTGTGGAGCAAAACTGACATCTCGCAGAAAAAGGTTGCGTTCGACCTCCGCTCCAGGGAGGAGCCTGCTACTAGTCTTGCATTTTATCCATCTCTCTCTTGCTCCATCCATCAGAGGTTTGCTCCTGTATTCCTGCTTCTCACTTTGATCAGGAATTCCATTTGATGCACTTCTGAAATAGCCCCATACAGCTTGTCGACCAAAATAGTCGGTTACATTTAATATTTCACATCTCAAAAGGGATTCTGATTGGACAAACAGTTTGTGATGAAAAACTCTGGGTTTAGAATGCGATTCTTGGTTAATGTTGGACGTGGGGATTTTTTTCTTTCTTTCAAAATGGCATGCTATTAGGGGACGTTTTTGAATGTGCCAATTTGTTGAAAGCTTGCTCTGTTTCTGCTGTCCAAATGTGCAATACACAAATCTTAATCCACGGGGAAAAAAATCAAAAATAAGTCTAAAATAGATCTCAATGCATTTTGCAAAATTCTTGTATGTTGAAAAAAGAATATTCATGCACAAAATGTACTTGAGACTGTACAGTTACTATGAATTGTGACCAGTGTTGGGGAGTAACTAGTTGCATGTAACGGAGTTACGTAATTTAATACAAAATAAATGTAACTGTAATCAGAGAAAAAATGTGTAATTAATTAGTTACTTATGAAAATGTTAACGATTACAAAGGGGGTTACATCTGAATATTTCCTATTTGGATTAACTGTTTTTTCCAAGGAATTGTTAGATGCAAGTGATTTGATTTCAAAAACGGTATCATAGCTATTAAAACAATTTCTTGTTATGATTTTAAATCTGTATTTAACCTCAGAACGATCTCAAAGTAAAATGAGGTGTTAAAGTCTGATTTTGTGATGGCTTTGCTTTACATTTTAATCATTATAATCTTAATTCAAGTGATGAAGGATTTTAAAAGTCTGACAGTAATCAGTGTTGAGTACTACTCTAAGGTTAACCCTGCCTGGTTTAAATGTTTGAAAATGATTAACAGTTGAAAACATTAGTTAGAAATTTATGAAAGTAATCAAAGAGTCATCAAATGTAATTGGTTACATTACTTTATGAAGTAATCTTCTAACCTTCACTAACCTTCCCAACTTTGATTGTGACATTTTGATTATGATATTGATTTATAAATAAAATAATAAAATGGTAATGTGCCTAATTTGTTGCACATCTTAAATGTGTATATATGGTTACACTTTAGATTTGGGTCCAATTCTCATTATTAACTAACTATTAACTATGACATTTACCTCAATAAACTCCTAATTACTGCTTATTAATAGTTAGTAAAGTAGTTGTTAAGTTTAGGTATTGGGTAGGATTAAGGGATATAGAATATGGTCATGTTGAATAAGGCATTAATATGTGCTTTATAAGTACTAGTAATATACATTAGTATTAATATACTAGTTAATAGTGAGAATCAAACCCTAAACTGAAGTGTTACCATATATAATTTTTTAACATCTAACCATGTTTTCCTCTCCATTTGTGTTCCACAGGAGGAAAACGGACTTCTTTTTCCTCTTGCAAAGCAAAGACAGCAGCTACAGGCCCCCTTTTAGAGATGGAAGCCTGCTAGACTCCTCAACCTTTCACCCCTCCGTCACCTCTTGACCCCTGCGGAATATCCAGAGGGTCCCGGTCCTTAAATCTGCTCCTCGGCTGCAGGCGCTGCTGTAGAGACGATGAACTGAGAACAGACAATCACCAACACAGGCCCTCACGCAGACCCGTGAATACTCGTTTGAACGTTCCTTTTTTTGTTTTTCTGTCCTGAATTCACTCCCGAAGCCGGAGGCGTTGCACTGATTATGTTCCTCGACCGTTTGTAAAGAGCACATACGGCCACATGTAAACAAACACACACGTTCCTACACCTATTTCTAAGTTATTCTAAGTTATTTGGCACCTTTTGTGCGTTCACCAAGTCACTCCCTCACTTCCTTTCGTGCCCCGTAAAATGTAGCATCACGGGGGCCCAACACGCCTCACAACGTTCTATCGCAACAGTTTAGGGATCACACGTTCCCTTGGAAACAGTCTCCGTAGGTTGCATTTTGCATTTTGACACATTGGTGCAAAAAGGGTCGATGTTTTGATTTCTCCTCAACATCTTGGGTTCAAGTTTATTTTGAATGCTTTGTTTTGTTATTCTTTATTTTCATTTCTCGGTGTATATTTTAAGTGATTTTTTTATCATTATTTTATATATATATAATGGTATATGAAAATAAGCTTGGAGACAGGAAAGCCATTTTTCTTGTTGAAGCGTCTTGCAGAAATAACATTTGAAAGTCTTCTTTTTGATAACTATTTGTAACGGATATTGACTTCTCAGTCTCTACTTGCGCAGATGTAAAATAATGCTCAGTGTGTACTTTTTAAAAAGAGATGTCTGGATGTCACTTTTCTTGGTATTTTTGCAGGCAACATTAGGACAAAGGTGAAAGAGTAGGTACCCAGAGGCCTATATTTTATTGATCTAAATTGTCAAATGAAGCAGATATATATCTATATATTTACCCCAGCACTTGGCAGTCTTTCTTTATTTGCAATGTACCTCTGTCTCTCTGGTAGGTAATAGAGTGGTCTTTTACCATGTTTATTCCATGCAAACATTTCCACATTTTATTCTTTTTAATTATTCTCTTTTAGCATTTTCAGATGTTTTTTTTACATTCATTGTCATATTTTGAATCGTTAACTTGGTGTAGCATTTTGCTTCCAAGTGCTCACATTCGAACTGTTTCAACGTCTTTTTTTATGAAAATAAATAGGCATCTTTGACTGAAAATGATTGCAGTATGTTTATTTTATTATACACACTGACATTTTTCTATTATATTGTAGAGTGCATTTCTACATCCTACAAGAAGCATTATAGAATATATCCGGTGGATCTCTGGGGAAACTTCGAAAGGCTTCTTAAAATCAACGAGAATTTAAATGCAGCTAGTGTTCATTTTAATATGCATTTGAATATTCATTCGGCCTTAAGTACATGATAATAAGGGATGATTTGCAATATAGCTAAAAAAAAATTAAATGGCCATTCATTATACTCCTTACAAATGCTCAAATTGGGAATGTAACATGATATATAGCATGATTTTAATCGTAGAGTCTTTCAGTAGGCATGCTGAATGCAATGGCAGATTCACTATGACAGCATACTGTGTATGTAAGATGTTCTGCATAAATGTTTTTAGTATCAGTAAAGCTCACCAAGTTGCTGTCAATGTTTATGGTACTACAGTGCCACCTTATGCATGACATGCCACCATCTGAGTTATGAACATTTGGTGTTTGTAGTACGCTCCTAACCCAAACTTAAACATGATTTTTTGCTAAACTGGTAACAATTACATTGTAATGTAGCTGGTATTCATATTTAAGTATAGTTCTTAATAAAATGCTCATCATTTCAGCCTATATGATTCACAATTACACTAATTAGTAACAGTCTTTTGTTCTGTCTTGATGCTTTTCTGTTGGTGTTGTTTTCATGTTTGCCAAAAGTGTTTTTTGGTCTCATTAAGGATAAATTGGTTACAACAACTGAACTGGCTATAAAGAGCAATGTATATTGTAGGGCGCCATCTACTGGACGAAGATGAAATAAAAACATGAAATAAGGCTGCCTCATTACCCTACTACTCTAATGTTGTAGTAGTCATATTAATCTGATAAATCACCTATAGTATCGAGCATACTAAACTCTCTGACTGTAAATAATAAAAAATATTGAATTTGTCACATGAGCTCGTCATTTACATGCATTTATTCAAGGCAAAAAGCATTTTAAAACGACTAAACGCTGGATGCTGCAGTTTCGGTTTAAAAATAAGTGTTAAAATAAAGTTAGTGTAATATGACATTAGAAATAATACCCCACAGGCCTACAAGAAAATGTCCATTATTTGATGTAGTACATTATATGATATTGCTCTATAACATCAACAATATATGTATATATTGTGTGAATAGTAGGTTGTAATCTTGGGTCTAATTATTGTTTGACCTCAAACAAATTTTGTAAAGATATTAATGGCCTGTTAAACATAAATTTAACATAAAAATAGTGCTGTCAATCGATTTAAATCGCACATTTTTCTCTAGTTAATCGCACCTAACATTAAAATGTGTATAATTGCACAGTGAATCGCCTAATTAATGTAGAAACAACATAAAGACGGTATATTTTAAATATTTGAACTGAAAAGAGGCCTATTGTTCGCAGAGAAGAAGCTAAAAAGTTCTGCTCAACGGTGCTGTGAGCTTTGATATCTCTTAGTTCCGAACATAATATACCTATAGATGTGCACTTTATAAGTGTTCATTCCTCTGTCGTGATGTCGGTGTGATGTCATTTGCTCACTCGAGCTGCTCTGGTCTCCTCTTCCGTGGGCATCAGTGTAATGGCGGTCTGCCAGAACCTCAAACACAAAGTGACCAGCAGCGGCCTCAGAACAATCTCACCACAACATGGAAGCCAGAGAAATGAGACAAAAACGGCTGTTTGAAATGGAAAACCCTGTAGTAGGAAACTCTCCACTGTTCCCATAAAGTATTCATCCCAGGAAGGCCTCAACGTCCGGGAATAAAAGTGAGTTGAAAAGCTAGGAAATCATTTCTTAGCAGCTGCACTAATATTTAATCTAATGCAATTAGATTAAAAAAATAGACATTTGTCATTGTATGAAGATGTTTATCATAGCATTGTAGTTATTCTGGACTCTAAAATTAGAGAGGTAGTTTTACATAATAATAAAAATAAATACTTATAAATAATACTTTTTAAATTTCTGAATAATATTGATGATAAATGCTCAAAACTTCCATAAAAACCCTATTGCATCACCCTTAAGTGATTTTTTTTTTTAGTCCAAGGAAGTTTGCAACAACTGGAACTACATAACTGATATAAATGCACGTTTATATGCCTTGCAGAGTTAAGAACTGAAAATATATTCATGAATTCTTCAGAAGGCAAAGTTCTTACATGTCTTTGACAGCAGAATGTGATGCGAGTCCACAGAAAGAGTATCTGAGTTCACTGTACTGCCTTATGTAACATAAGAAACTCAGAAGTCAGATTGTTTAGTAAAAAAATAAAATCAGAAAACCAACTTTCAGAAGTACTAAAAGTTAATATAAAGCACAAATCACGTGAATAAACATGTTATTTTAATTATTTATAGCTTCAACTAAAATGCTTGATTTTTTTAATGCGATTTCTCTATGACTGTAAATCATGTGCATACAGTGGCTATAAACTGTATTTGGACATTACAATCTACTCATTTTTGCTTGAATAGTGTGCTTGTGCTGTCTCTTGGATTAATATTTTATTTATTTTTTATTATTTTGTGAATTCATTGATATTTGCTTTTTGGAAGGCTACATTTATGTGCAGGGAGCGCCTTTACATTTTGTTTAGTTGAGTGAACCGTCTGAATAAATGATGAAACGACGACCTCTAGTGGCTGAATGTTGTATTATGAAGACGTTCCAATGCTCAATATTGACTGGCAATAATAAACAAAAACTTAGACTATAAAGGCTTGTCTTCCTGCTAATATCAAATGATGTGTATATATTACAATGAATGCAGTAATTACAAAACGCATGGAAAGACATTTTCAAACCTTTTAATGTTTGACACACATTCAAAGTTCATAAATGCAAGTAATTTTAGCAAGGCACAAGATGTAGTGGAAGACATTGCTGCCTTATAGATCTTTTTTGTCCCGATGGATTTGCAAGTGGTCCAGAATTTCATACAGGACTTCCCTGGGACAACTGGTGCATCTTTATTCCTGACTATATACATTTACATTGGTGCAATTCATAAACAGTCTTTTGAGGACTAGTGACTCAGTCCAGTGCATTTTGTTGACGAGACAATTGTTTATTAGGTGAAAGGCTGATAATCTTGTCTTGTTACTTGTGTTTGTAGAATCCCTCGCCAGTTTTCTTGCCCAGTTTGCCCTCTGACACCAGTTTGTTGAGCAGGGGACTGGGGGCAAACAGGGGGTTATCGGGGTCCATCGCATGCCAACCTACACAAACCCAGAATTATAAAAATCAACACAATACTATTACATTAAAACTTTTTATACTCGATTCAAAATGCTCACCGTCAATTATAAACTTTGAAGTGTCCAATCCAACATAGTCCAGAAGCTCAAACGGACCCATGGGATAACCAGCCCCAAGCTTCATCGCCACATCAATGTCTTCCTTGGAACCGTGACCTGGGAAAAATATCCAGCATTATGAAACAACAAAAAAGTTTCGGTATCCGTTCATCACCCTTGACTGCTTTACACGCGTACCTCTCTCATGCAGTCGAATGGCCTCCACCATGTAAGGAACCAGCAGACGATTCACTATGAAACCTGGAGTGTCCTGAGAGGAGACAGCAAGCGAAAGTTCAGGGACTTTTTCACATCTTAAAATCTCTAACCACAACAGGAACCTGAAGCTACAATTCACACAGGCTCAGCAAAATTAGACAATAGAAGATTGGAAAAATGTTGCCTGGCCTGATGAGTCTCTATTTCTGCTGCGACATTCAGATGGATAAATTTGGCGTAAACAACAAGAAAACATTCATCCATCCTGCCTTGTATCAAGGGTTCAGGCTGGTGGTGTATTGGATATTTTCTTGGAACACTTTGGGCCCCTTAGCACCAACTGATCATCATTTAAACACCACAGCCGACCTGAGTATTGCTGAACATGTCCATCTCTTTATGACTGGGTTCCCGCTCTTTTTCAGAGATCATTTTTCAGGAATGTTCCAGGACATTTCAAATTTCATTATGACTGGATTAATATATTCCAGAAGTCTTTAAAAACTTATAGTTTATGTTTTAATTTACTATTATTGACAATATTCAGTCATTGTACTTCAGTCTTTTCTTTTTTGGAAAGCACATTTTCTATATTCATCTTAAACTGTTATAGTTTATTCATATTATATTTATAAACTATATAATAAAATGATTAAAACAATCATAAGTAATAATCTAATGAATTATTATAACAAACAAATAAGATATCACAATTGCGTAAATTACCTCGGACTCCCTGAAAATGTCAGAAACTGTTCAGCCTTTTATGTTCAAACCGGAGTCGGACAATGATGGAGAGACTCAAGAAGAAGTTAAAACATGTAGAATGCAACAGGACATTTCTGAATGCTCAATTTATGTAGCTGATGTGGAGTTAACTATCTTAGTCATTGATTAGCATATTCTGTCATGATAATCTATAAATTGCTCGTGTGGGAACTGTTGTAAGATGCTTACAGATCCAGAGAATATATGCTGCATGAAGACAGAACAGGTATAGTTTAGTTTAAATATGGTTATAAGTTGTCATTTTGTCATCTTGCTTTTATGACATGCTATTGCATTTGTGTTAAGTACTGTAATGCAGTAACATGGCCTCACCCCCTTTGTTGCATGTTCTCGGGGGCAGGGTTTATGTAAATTTTAGGGTTAGTGATGTCACCAACCCGGAAAGAAGCTCATTGTAGTGTAACGATCGTTACAGTAGTCCAAACCGGTCGTTTGTTGTAGTCCATCAGAACAGTGAATTCTTTAAAAGAAAATATCTCCCTTTGCATTGAACTTTCAGCGCTGTAACTTTGCAGATGTTGTTTATGCCCTAACAGCAACATTACACACTAACCAAAGTTAAAAAAGTGAAATCATAATCAATCATTTGAATTGTTTTGGACTAATTGTAAACTGTTTGTTCTTCAATGATCAAGAGCATTTTTTTTAACAAAGAAAATTTTCCAGGACAATTACATTTTTCCAAGACAACTGATGTTTTCTCTTATTTCCCATGTGTTTTCCCAGGATTTCCAGGACGCATGGGAACCCTGCCACAGTGTACCATCTTCTGATGGCTACTTCCAGTAGGATAATGCCATGTCACAAAGCTAAAATAATCTCAAACTGGTTTCTTGAACATGACAATGAATTCACTACACTCAAATAACCTCCACAGTCACCTGATCTCAATCCAATAGAGCAGCTTTGGGATGTGGTGGAACGGGAGATTCGCACCATGGACGTGCAGCCCACTATTCTGCAGCAACTGTGTGACGCCATCATGTCAATACAGACCAAAATCTCTGAGGAATGTTTCCAGCACCTTGTTCAATCGGTGCCACAAAGAATTAAAGGGTTAGTTCACCCAAAAATGAAAATAATGTCATTTATTACTCACCCTCATGTCGTTCTACAGCCGTAAGACCGTCATTCATCTTCAGAACACAAATTAAAATATTTTTGATGAAATCCAATGGCTCAGTGAGGCCTGCATTCACAGCAATGCCATTCAAACTCTCAAGGTCCATTAAGGTACTAAAAACATATTTAAAACAAGTGTGTTTCATTCATGTCAGTTCACAGTGGTTCTACCTTAATATTATAAAGCGACAAGAATACTTTTTGTGCGCCAAAATAACGACTTTTCAACTATATATGGGCCGATTTCAAAACACTGCTTCAAAGCTTTACGAATCGAATCAGTGAATCGGAGCGCCAAAGTCACGTGATTTCAGCAGTTTAGCCGTTTGATAGGAGATCCGAATCACTAATTTGAAACAAAAGATTCATAAAGCTCAGAAGCTTCATGAAGCAGTGTTTTGAAATCGGCCATCACTAGATATTGTTGAAAAGTCGTTATTTTGTTTTTTTGGCGCACAAAAAGTATTCTTGTCGCTTTATAATATTAAGGTAGAACCACTGAACTCACATGAACTGATTTAAATATGTTTTTAGTACCTTTATGGACCTTCATTTCATCAACAATATCTTAATTTGTGTTCTGAAGATGAACGAAGGTCTTACGGGTGTGGAACGACATGAGGGTAAGTAATAAATGACATTATTTTCATTTTTGGGTGAACTAACCCTTTAAGGCAGTTCTGAAGGCAAAAGGGGGTCCAACAACCCGATACTAGCGAGGTAGACCTAAAGTGTCCGGTGAGTGTGCGTGTGTGTGTGTGTGTGTGTATATGTGTATATGTGTGTATATATATGTGTGTATATATATATATATATATATATATTACAGATGTAATATTACAGAATACTTACTTTGCATGAGACAGGATGCTTCCCCAAAGCTTTGCTGAACTCAAGGAGAGCGTCAAAAGTCTGTTGGCTTGTAGCTGGAGCTTTAATCACCTGTCATACAGTTAAGAAGATACAATGCAAGCTTCAATATCTTTTATTTTTAATAATGTGGATGGTTATGCAGTGAGTGAATTGTAAATTTAATCCAAACCTCCACCAGCTTCATCATTGGGACGGGGTTGAAAAAATGCAGACCGCCAAAGCGATCTAATCTGGCCGTGGAGCTGGCAATGTCTGCGATCGGCAGGGACGACGTGTTGCTTGCGAAGATGGTGCGTCTGAGGAGAGCACAAACATCTGACTGATACAACAACACTAAACCATGCAACAAGGAAGACCCTTACTTTTAGTGCATTGTAAAAGTATGCAAATTAGGATGCCACAATTTACACCAAAATTAATCACCGAACATAAACTCTTATTTTCTCAGCTCTTCAGAATACTAGATTCTGATTGGCAGATCTCTGCATTCTGCATTTTTTGTATAATGATGATGACTGACGTGACTTGTCAACATATTTCCTAAACAGCTGTGCTCCTTCTTCTGGCATAATATAAGCTAATAAAATCAGTTAATAATTGTCCAAAACGAATCACTTCAGCAGCATGTTTGTACCATAATTTGTTTATTCTGATAAATAAAATAATTTAATTTTACTTTTATTCAATACATACATTGTCATTACAATTTGTTCATTTTAAAGCTACAAAAAATATATGCTATGATTATCATATTTTTAAATATGATCGTTTCATTATAAATATGGTGGATTTAAATTGACCATGTGAATCTAACCATGTCATGTCAACAAATGGAAAAAAGTCTGTTTATTATCATGTTAATCAAGTTTTTACCCCAAATAGCATACTTTCCATATTCTTCAGGTATTGCAACTGTGTATTTAATTACCTTGAACAGAAATCATTAGCAAGAATTTTGTCTCAAAATATCTGTCTAAAGACTCATTTGCTACATAAATACATAACATTTAAAAAAAAATTTGATCAATGTGCATAGTGAAAATGCTGCAGTGAGTTTGTGCCATCTAGTGGTTTAGAGGAAAATGAAACCAAATATGTGGACCTTTAACCCAGTTGTACCCTATTTTGTTTCCTATTAATACTTTAACTGAGAAATTGAAGAAAAAAAAAAGACAATTCTTACTCTGGGGCCACTTTGTCCAGAGCTCCAAACAGATCTTGCTTGACTTTGAGGTTTTCCACAATAGCCTCCACCACAAGATCGGTGTCCTGAACTACAGACGCAGCATCTGTGCTTGTAGAGACATTCTTCAGGACTTTCTGAACGAATGCTTCTCCATCCTAGAGAATGTGAGCCAAAGTTATCTTTCCATGATTTAATGAACAGCATCATCAGTCATGAAATCAACAGCTTTGGGACTTTAGTTTATGTCGGTGCTGTCAAACTAACCTCAGGTTTTTCTGCAAACTTCTTCTTCGCCACTCTCTTCAGACTAGCCTCAATACCCTTTGTAGATTTCTTCAGTATGTCCTCAGATGTGTCCACCAACACCACTGAATGTCCTGTGGATGCAGCAACCTGAAACATTAAGGAATGAAGAGCATGATGCAATTGTTGACATGACCACAGAGTTCAGTTGTTGTGATGTAGACGGCGAAAATTTGAAATGCTTTCAGGGTTCAGTTTAATAGGAAACACTGAAAATTAATGGAATAGTTCACCTAAAAATAAACAATCTGTCATTTTCTCACCCTCACGTCTATGGAAGCTTGTTTCCAGGTAATTGTGACTTTTTATCTCACAATTCAGACTTTTTATTCACAGAATTGGGAGTTTATATCATGCAATTCCACCTTTATAACTCGCAATATGGAAATCTGAGAAAAAAGTCAGCTTACAATTACTAGTTTGTATCTCAATTCACACTTTATAATGCGCAATTACGAATCTGTATCTCACAATTCTGAAGAAAAAAATTGAGTCATCTCCTCGCAATTTGGACTTTGTATCTTGTAAGTGTGAGTTTATATCAAAATTCTGAGAAAAAAAGTCAGAATTCCGAGATATAAACTAGCAATTGCGAGAAAAAAGTCAGAATTGTGAGCTAAAAAGTCACAGCTAGATTTTATATTTTTTATTCCGTGGCGAAAAGTAGCATTGTTAACCACCACGCAAAACTGCCTGTACATTTGCTGGCAGCTATATGGTTGGGAATCGAATTCCAATTCTGGAATCGCATACTTAAGGTCAGGAATCGGATACTTGTTATAAAATGAACATTTCTATTCCACTTATTGATTCTTGTGTGTGCAACTAATGTAATATTCAACTATTCAAGTGCAAGAAGATACACTCGCCTCTCATATAATTTGCGAATACTGAATTCAATTGAGTTGAGTTTTCTTGCGCTTAAACAGCCAAAAGCACAGAAAATTGTCAAAATATCCTTGTAAAGTCTTGACTGAATAACTTGTGTAACTTCAATAAGGATTAATCTATATATATTTTTTTTTATATAAAAAGAAAACTACATGGTGTTATCCTACATTTGATTATATTTGATTTCTTGCACTTTGTTCAGTTGTATTAATTTGTGCTACTACAAAATGTTTTGCAAAAAGACTATAAATATGTTTGATATATCTAAATGTTTGACTTTTCTATTTATTTATTTATTGTTTACCTTATTGGAATCGATAGGAATCAGAAGTCACCATAACGGCAGTGGTGATTATAACCTGTGTATGCAACGTGTAGCGTAATATTGTTGTCTGCTCTGCTGTTATCCAGTTCGAAGTAAAATAAATCAATTTTTTAATGTCTTAATTCTGTTCAAAATTCCTGTTGTGTTGTGAGGGGGGCCTCGTTTACTTAGAGACGCCAAAATGGTAATACCGCCCCTGGTGGCGGAAACAAACTTCCATGCACGTCTTTCCAAAACTGTATTATGATTTCGTTACTTTTGTGGAAGATACAGTAAAAGAAGACATAATGATGCCCGTACACAATCAGAGTCATTGGTTACCGAAATGGTTTGGTTATCAAATTCTTCAAAATGTCTTCTTTTGTGTTCCGACTTGAGGGTAAGTAAATAATGACAGAATTTTAAATTTTGAGGTGAATAAATTATCCCTAAGTATTTTTTTTCAAGGAATTTCAATATGCAATATAGATATTATTCATATATATTCGATATATGTGCTTTATAAACAAAATCGATAGGAATGCAATAAGCATTAACCTTAAATTTATGCTGGAAAACGTAAGTGGGTGAAAGGTCACTCTGAAAGACAGTCGCAACATGGTTGGAGAAGTTTGCAACAAATTGGCCACGATTCATTGACACATTCTGATTACTGCAATGCAACTACATGCAGCATGAAACTATTCAAGAATAATCTTGTTTTATTAACTGTGTGATAGCACTTAGCTTGTAGCCTAAATGGCAATACACTAGCTCGTTGCAAATGAATGCAGCCATATTAATTTCTCGTTACCTGTGCAATGCCAGCACCCATCAGTCCGCCTCCGATAATAGTGACATGTTTAATTGCAGCATTTAATGCTGCAGAAGTTGAGAGGGTCCTGATGGACTGACGCGTGAAGAAAGCCATGGCGGCTGAATCGCGAATGACAAGACTGCGCGTGCACACAAGCTTCTCAGCGCCAGGGTTGCCAGGTCCCACATTTCCAGCCCAAAGTCGACTCAAAACTCGTCCGAAAGGAAGGAGAAGTTGCCCAATTTCCCCCGTCCAATCACAGTTGACAGCTGCGGGACTCCCAGAAAACGTTTTGATATTGTTTAATTTATGTTTTAAAGGTGATAGCTATGTTTATATGTAGCCTATATGTATATGTGCATGCATATATAATTATTTAATCTGTATTTTATTCCTCTTCAGTTAGCCTACTTTTTTAAAATTAGATTATTCTTTTACTCTGTCTTTGATTTTAATTTCAGCACATTGCATGATAAATTGTTTAAAATGTAAGCTATAAAATATGAATGACACTGTCACAATGTGAAAGGCAGACACAGCCGTCCATAAAAGTCAAGTCAAATTTGGGCTATTTTATAGCACTTAATACACATCGTTCCAAAGCAGCTTTACAGAAAACATGATGTTCATAATTTATTAATACCTTTAAGCCTTATAGTCACATTTAGCAGATAAAAATCCTATGTCTATAAGATAACATGTATGGTCTGTGCACTTCCGAAATTCTTTTAAAACAATGTAGATTGTACACATCTTTATACAATAAATGAGAAACTTATATTTTCTGATCTCAATCAAGACCATTATTAATAGCCTACTTGCTCTTTACATACTGTTGTTTTGTCTACATACAAGCACAAATGTGCAATTAATCTACAATGCTAAACTCAACTGCCTCAAAATCCCCTTACCTTCACTCTCTCCTTCAGCCTTGTCAGGTAGGCTATTCATTCGAAGGATCAACACACATTAGTAAAAAGATGTATTTTCATTTTTCTTTGTCTACAGATAAACATTTGGCAGCTGCGGTACAATATAAGTAGCCCAAAAAATCATAACCTACAGCTCTGTAATTTTTCCCGCGACTGCATTTTCCAAATAACCTAATTGTGTGGGAAAACTTTGAACCTGGCAACACTGCTTAGCGCGTGCTCGAGAACTGAAGCAAGGTGAACTGATCACGTGGTTTTCTCCCAATGCCATGACTTTTCACATATATTATGACCTGTTGATATGCTGTTATAATATACAGCTCATTGACAATATGTTTATTTTTTAATAATTATTAGTTAATAAACACCAAAAAAAAAAAAAAATGTTGTCCTAATAAAGTTTTATCAAAAAATAGTGTAGTTTACCAAGGAGGCAAGTGTCAGTCAGTGTAAAGCTTGTGATGAAATACACAAAACAATGACAAATCAAGGTAAATATTGCTTTTCAGCCAAATATTTTATTGTGCATCATTTCAATCAATCAGCATTTTTTTGTCAATTATATATAAAAAAAATGTGAAAATACTGTTTATATAGGAGACATGAAATTATAGCTATGAAATTATCCTTAGCAAGACAAAGCCTGACATTTCATTCCAAAAATATTTCAAATATAATTTCCTCCACAAAATGACATCAAAGACAGTACATAATGTTTAAGATGGAAATGACTCTATCCTGGAAATGTTTATGACTTTTAGAAAGAACAAAAGGCAGACCTCTTCTGTAGTGCATGTATGTCCATTGTTAGTGGACAAATTAAAGAAATTAGCAAGAGTTGTTTTAAGAGTGTTTTTCTAAGGACCTATTTTGTTGAACACCCATTAATTTTTTTCTAAAACATTGAACCATGAAATAGAATGTTTGAAACAATTTTCGGCAATAATTCTCCAAAAAAAAAATTAAAATAAAGGAAAAAACAGTCTCTTAGTACAGTACAGTAACCCCAGTAATAAATTTTTTGGAGAAAAAAAAATAATTCCAGTTGAATTTTATTTAAATTATGAAATAAATATTTTTAAACAAATGTAATAATAAAACTGAAATATGCCAATATAATACTTAGGAATATTTTGCATAAATAATTTCTGACTTTTGTTTCATCATGCAACGAAAAAGCCCTTACCTTGTAGCCTGGTCAACATGGTCAACATGTGCAATTTGCTTCCCAATAATGCCGCATTGCTTCAGCAAAGTCTTTTTTAAAGCTTGTTCAGCGTGTTTTCACACAGACAGTAAATGGGCATGGAGCCAGAGTCAGGCCAAAGCGTCCATGCATAGACGGAGCAGATTTTCCCTCAGGAAGCCTGAAGGTGAAGGCCTGCATCAGGCTGGTGAACATCAGAAACAGCTCCATCTTAGCCAGCTGTTCTCCCATGCACACCCGGCGACCTGTGGCATACACAAAGACTTATTTGAGCATAGTCCTCATTATAAGAGTAGGTAAAAAGCTTGAAATTGAATTGAAAGTGGTAACTTAGGGTACGTTTACATGACAATGATGTGCTAAAAAACGAAAACGTTTTTCCTTTGCTTTTTTCGCGTACAGACGACAACGTTGTCAAAATAATCCCTGTTTACACGGATCCCTGAAAACGACTAAAAATGCGATATTATGATGCCAGGCCAGTAGTTGGCGATGTCACTTTGCAAAGAAACACTACGCACCTGTAGACTGAACACCTAATATGCATACGCATGAAGTCACTGTTTTCAAAAATTCACGTTTTTGTAGTTTACACAGAGACAATAACAGTATCAAAAACGTTTGATACTGTTTTCATAAAAAGTTTTTTTTTTTGAAAACAGTGTCATGTAAACGGCCCCTTAAAGTGCCCCTATTATGCTACTTTAAAGGTTCCTAATTTTGTTTTGGAGTCTCCTACAATAGGTTTACATGCATCCATGGTCAACACTTTAATTTTCTCATAATATACATTGCATATCATCTCTTTTCTCACAGTGTCAGTTCAATCAAGGATTCGGTCTCACTAAACCCCTTCTTTCTGAGATCTTCTGGTCTGATTAGTCAGATGTAAAATCACATACTTCCCTAATATATAGTAGCTGAAAAACAGTATGTGACAAAAGAAGTATGTCCAAATTCACAGTACTCATGAAAGAGTAGGCAAAAAGTACCCGGATGACTTACTACTTGCGGCGAGATTCTGAAGTGTGCATACAATTGACACTTTACTATACCATGAGGCTGCGGGAGAGGATTTATGAATGGAGGTGAAGCGATGCAATTGACGCTGTTAGATCACATGATAATGACAACATGCCGAATGTAGTACGTCCAGATTACATTCATACTACACTCATTCATACTATGTAGAACATACTTTTTAGCAGTTGTGAAGTAATTATTTATTCAAAATAACTACCGACTCAAGAGAATATGCAATTTCGGACGCAGCCGTGTTGTTCATGGGCAGCCATTGAAGACCATAGGCTGCCATTATGCAAATTTGTTACAAACCTACAGTTCATGCAGGAAGACTGGAATTACTGATGACTTGTTTCAGGCAGTCTCCTCTTTTGGGAGAATAACTCCATTTATCGTGCGCTTTGATCTTTGAAACTTTGCAGATCTTTTACATTCATAAACATCTATATTACACATGGCATGAAAGGTAATATCTGAAAAACCATAATAGGGTCATTTTAAATGTTAATTATTGCTGGTTTGTCATTCTAAAACATACCTATTCCAAATGGAATAAAACAATCTTTCCTGAGAAGCTTGCCCTGTTCATCCAGAAATCGGGCTGGATTGAAGTCATCAGGATTTTCCCACACAGTGGGATCCCTATGTACTGACCAGAGGTTAGGGATGATAACTGTTCCTTTAGGAATAGTGTACCCTCGGAACTCTGGGAAGAGACAAATATAGCTGAAAAATTCATTTAAACAATTTAAAAAATTAACTAATGTTTTATGTGTCCTCTGAAAGTATTTGTACAGTGATAATATTTGTAAAACCCCTGGATTTGATATAAAAAAATACAGATTTTAAAGGTTAAAGTCTGACTGTTATCAACCTTATGGATTACTGCAGAGTTGAGGTTGACCTGGTTCAGTTTTATTCATTAATAATATACTTTAGACAAACATAACAAAGAACAACACCACAAAAACAAAAGTCCAAATACTTTCAGCTGGGCACTGTATATAAAATATTGAAAATTCTTGGGTGAATCATAAACATAGCCAGGTCACATTTCACCATATATATATATATATATATATATATATATATATATATATATATATATTTGTCTGCTCACCAAGGCTGCATTTATTTAATTAAAAATACAGTAAAAACAGTAATATTGTGAAATATTATTACGATTTAAAATAACTGTTTTCTGTTTGAATATATTTTATAAAGTAATTTATTCCTGTGATCAAAGCTGAATTTTCAGCATCATTACTCCAGTCTTCAGTGTCACATGATCCTTCAGAAATCATTCTAATATGCTGATCTGCTGCTCAAAAAACATTTATTGTGTACAATTGTACAAAATATTTGTGTACATTTTTTTTTTTCAGGATTCTTTGATGAATAGAAAGTTCAAAAGAACAGCATTTATTTGAAATATAATCTTTTGTAACATTATAAATGTCTTTACTGTCACTTTTGATCGATTTAATGCATCCTTGCTGAATAAAAGTATTAATTTCTTTGATTTCTTTTCAAAAAAAATAAAGATAAAAATTCTTACTGACCCCAAACCTTTGAACGGTAGTGTATAATGTTACAAAAGCTTTGTATTTCAGATAAATGCTGTTCTTTTGAACTTTCTATTCATCAAGGAATCCTGAAAAAAAAAGTGCACAACTGTTTTCAACATTGATAATAATCAGAAATGTTTCTTGAGCAGCAAATCATCATATTAGAATGATTTCTGAAGGATCATGTGACACTGAAGACTGGAGTAATGATGCTGAAAATTCAGCTTTGATCACAGGAATAAATTACTTTATAAAATATATTCAAACAGAAAATAGTTATTTTAATATTACTGTTTTTACTGTATTTTTAATTAAATAAATGCAGCCTTGGTGAGCAGACGAAACTTCTTTTAAAAACATTAAAAATCTTACCGTGTCCAAACTTTTGACTGGTGTATATATATATATATATATATATATATATATATATATATATATATATATATATATATATATATATATATATATATAGTATAAATAAAATGTATCTTTATTTCATATATTTTTTGCACACACACACATATATATATATATAACTATATTACTATATTTCTATATTCATAAAATATAAGAATAATAGCAATTAACAATAGCAAGAACTATTTAAGTATATCACTCAATATTGTTTTTGCAATACAGTAATGATGATGATTATTATTTATAACATTTTTTGCATTACGGCAATAGGCAAACATCATTGGTGTTGTCTATAATTTTTCTGGTCCTAAAAATAAGCTTAATTTTCCTAATAATTTCTTTTTTTTTTTTTTCGTTTAGGGATGAAATATAATCAAATTTGCCTCATTTCTGTATTTTTTCTGCCAGAGGCCAAAGCTCACCTGTGGTTTCGGAGGCCATGTGAGGTATCGACAGAGGAACCACTACAGTCATCCTCTGCACCTCCATAATGGTGGCTTCTGTGTACGGCAGACTGCCCTTATCTGTCAGAGACGGGACTCTCTCAGATCCCACCACGGCATCAATCTCCAGCTGAACTTTCTCTGAGGGGATGTCGTATATAATCAGTACTGCTATGTTCAACCAAACCTTTAGACATTTGTAAAAGACATCATGCACACACCTTGCACTTCAGGATACAAGGACATATAAAGAATACTCCACAGGACGCTGTTCGTGGTAGTATCAGTGCCCGCAATGAAGAGGTCCCCAATGATGTAGAAGAGATCGTCTTCTGAGAACAAGTTCTCTTCTGAACTATTTTCCTTTTGCTTTGCGAGCATCTCCACCAGATACATATCTATGAAATCCCTAGGATTCTCCGGATCTAGCGTGGCCCTGTGCCTCGCTATGATTTTCTTCAGGAAGGCTGTGATATCAATCTCCACACGCCGCAGCTCCTTGAAAACGCCGCAGGGCAGGTAGTACAGCCAGGGAAAGACGTTGACGAGCAAGATGGAGGAGTTGACGCTGATCTCCAGCCCGTGAGACATAAGATCCAGCATGGTCCGGAACTCCTGATCCTGGTGGTGGAAACGCTGACCCAGACTCAGGGAGGAGATGACGTTGGAGACTGCATTGCTGATGAGAGGTGTCAGATCGATACCAGAAGGCCCTGCTGTCTCCATGAGGCCCTGCAGCTCTGTTTTAATCATGGTCAGGCCTTCACGGATGCACGGCTCCAGACTCAGCTTACCAAAGCCGAAGCTGCGCAGAGTGCTGTGACAGAACTTGCGGTTCGTCCGCCACAGCGGACCATAGGGTGCAAACACAATCCCTGTGAACAACATTCACTTCAAACATACAACGCTTTGCTTTTTATTGAATTGCTATTTTTAATATTGAAATACTATTGTGTTTTTTAGGAACTTCTATTCTGTTTTGCAGGATTAGAACATTATGTTATATTCTGCTCCAGTCTACTCTACTGATTTATTCTATTCTACCATGTTTTATTCTGTTCTATTATTTTTAGTGTTCTGTTCTATTCTTTCTACTGCTCTATTCTGTTCAATTCTAAATTATTCTATTCTGCTTTAATCTATTACACTCTGTTCTATTTGATTCCATTATGTTGTTTTATTCTGTTCTATTCTATTCTGTCTCAGCCTCTTCTACTTCTCTATTCTGTTCAATTCAAAATTATTCTATTCTGCTGTAGTCTATCAAACTCTGTTCTATTCTATTCTATTCCATTCTGTCCTGTTTTATTCTGTTCCATTCTATTATTTGTCAGTCTCTTCTACTGCTCTATTCTGTTCAATTCTAAATTATTCTATTCTGCTGTAGTCTATCAAACTCTGTTCTATTTGATTCCATGCTGTCATGTTTTATTCTGTTCTATTCTATTCTGTCTCTTCTACTGTTATATTCTGTTCAGTTTTAAATTATTCTATTCTGCTGTAGTCTATTATACCCAGTTCTATTCAATTCCATGCTGTCATGTTTTATTTTGTTCTATTCTAAATAATTCTATTTTGTTGTATCCTATCACACTCTATTTGATTCCATTCTGCCGTTTTATTCTGTTCTATTCTATTCTGTTTCAGTCTTTTCTACTGCTGTATTCTATTCTGCTCTAGTCTATTCTATTCGATTCCATGCTGTCATGTTTTATTCTGTTCTATTCTATTCTCTCAGTCTCTTCTACTGTTATATTCTGCTCAATTCTAAATTATTCTATTCTGCTGTAGTCTATCACACTCTGTACTATTAGATTCTATTCTGCCCTGTTTTATTCTGTTCTATTCTATTATTTGTCAGTCTCTTCTACTGCTCTGTTGTGTTCTGTTCGATTCTAAATGATTCTATTCTGCTTTAATCTATTACACTCTGTTCTGTTTGATTCCATTCTGACGTTTTATTCTGTTCTATTCTATCTCAGCCTCGTCTACTGCTCTATTCTGTTCAATTCTAAATTATTCTATTCTGCTGTAGTCTATCACACTCTGTTCTATTTGATTCCATTCTGCTGTTTTATTCTGTTCTATTCGGTCTCAAGTCACTTCTACTGTTTTATTCTGTTCAATTCTAAATTATTCTATTCTGCTCTAGTCTATTCTACTCTGTTCTATTCGATTCCATGCTGTCATGTTTTATTCTGTTCTATTCGATTATTTGTCAGTCTCTTCTACTGCTCTATTCTGTTCGATTCTAAATGATTCTATTCTGCTTTAATCTATTACACTCTGTTCTATTTGATTCCATTCTGTCGTTTTATTCTGTTCTATTCTATTCTGTCTCAGCCTCTTCTACTTCTCTATTCTGTTCAATTCTAAATTATTCTATTCTGCTGTAGTCTATCACACTCTGTTCTATTCGATTCCATCCTGCCCTGTTTTATTCTGTTCTATTCTATTCTGTCTCTTCTACTGTTCGATTCTGTATTATTCTATTCTGTTGTCTTCTGTGCAACTGTGTTCTGCTCTAATCTACTGATCTATTATCATGGCATGCAGAAATCATGAACTATGACTGGTTATCTTACCTTTCCTCTTGGTGATAATAGTTACGAGCGGTATATGTGGTCTGTCGGAGAACACCTCCGGATGGTTTAACATCGCGTCCCGGACAGCGTCATATCCCGTCAGCACGACCATGAGCTGAGGCCCAGCAAAAATGCTGAATATGTTTCCGTAGAGTTTGGACATCTCGACGAGTCCAGCCTGAGGTGACAGCGGATTTGAGACCACCTTTGTAAACTCTTTGCGATTATGTGCAAATCGTTTTAAAATAAATGAAGGCACTAGGAAGCCCCCGAAGTTGCCCACGATGGGCCATGGCTTCGGACCTGGAGGGATGTTCGCGTATCTTTGACGATTCCTGTACTCTTGCTGCACATAGAAAACAAGCACAAATGCAATCAAACCCACAATGCTCGCAGGCGAGAACACATACTGCCACAGCAGACACAGGAAAGCGTCCATGACTTGCTCCCTCGCTCGCTCACAATCCACTGATCCCTAAAACAGACGCATAGTTCCTCCAAGATCAATACTTGTTATCTGCTGATCAAACACATTTTTTCTTCCTGTGTTGTGTTGTTGAGGCTAGAGCATGGGTTGTGTTTTTGTATTTTTATTGGCTGAGAGGAGCAAGCTGAGAGTTGATTGGTGGATAACGAAAACGAATGGGTGGCGTCAACTGAGAACATGATCCAATAAAGGAAGCAAAACCGAGAAGTTCCACCAGAGATAGTATTATTATGGGGTTTCACTTCTCTTGTCAATATATAATTTAAGGAAGTGTAAGAGTTGGTTTAAATGTAAATGATGTATTTTACAGAATTATATAATAATAATATAAAATCTCAAGTATCAAAAAAATAAAAAGACATGTAATTATATTTAAAAGGTATTAGCATTCCAAGTTGCTGGCTCAGTGCAATTTTGATAAAGAAATATTTGACAATTTTGTGCAACAAGAAGTACACCAGGTGTTAATGTAAACCATTTATTTTCATAAAACATCTTAAGACAGAATAAGCATAAAATAATTAAAATAACAGTTGGAGTGAATCATTAGAAAAAGAATGCATGCATTTATAATATAAAATAGTGTATAAAATTAATGAAAGCCAGTTAAACAACAAATTGACAAATGTGTTTGTCAACATTATGACAAACAAATGTTTTAAATGACAATTAAATAAACAGACAAGGGGAAAATATGACAACTAAGAAGCATGCACAAACTGATAGGTTTGTTTTGATAGAAGAGAAAGATTTTCCAAAAATCCATCATTTTACAACCATAACACTTCCAGTAGGCCATTCAAATCCTTACAAACGTGTTTATTTAAATGGCCTCATTGAATGAATATAAATTAATGTAAAAAAAAAAAAAAAAAAAAATCAACAATGACTTTCCAAATAGTATTGAGTTTTACAATATTTTGGTCATCATGAACTGCTTGGCTCTTTGTTATATGAGATGTATTAGCAACAATAGCCAAACAGTCTTTAGTTAAGCGTTTCAATTTTGTGAAGCGACTTTGGGTTCTTGAAAGGCGCTATAAAAAATAAACATATTATTATTATTATTATTATTTTAGTCTCTGGTATGGTGTAAATATTGAGATAGCCACAAGCCAAACACAAAACATGTTGGTCTAAGCATAGTGATGAACGTCATTCCTCCCGGCCGCTCTGCACCATGGAATATTTCTTACAGGGGTTCTTCAGGCAGGCAGGGGGCCATGTGATCGGCCAGCAGAAAGAACAGGGCACTTGGGTCTGGACGTTCCTCTCGAAGAAGTTAAACACGGGGTTCCACCATGTGTGAGTGAGGTAGTTGTTTGGAGAACACTTTAAAGTCTGGTGAAAACAAGAAAATATTCATTAATATCATACTACAGATATATACAAATAATACAAACAACAGAAAGAACATTTTTATGCATGCTCATGGTTTTCTAAAAACAGAAGTGGCAATGTCATTGCCACTTCTGTTTTCTTCAAACTGCTTTCTTCATGAAAATTAAATCCTTTAAATGTTACATTTAAAGGATTTAATTTTCATGAAGAAAGCAGTTTAGGTAAATTTGGTTGGTTGCATTTTTATGGAAGCTTGTTTCCACCAGAAAATAAAAAAATAAAAAAGGTAATTTTTCAGAATTGAGAGTTTATATCACAATTCGGACTATATGACTCGCAATTGCAAGTTTATATATCACAATTCAGAGAAAAAAGTCAGAATAGCGCAAGTTTATATAAACTTTAAAGTCTGGTGAAAACAAGAAAATATTCATTAATATCATACTACAGATATATACAAATAATACAAACAACAGAAAGAACATTTTTATGCATGCTCATGGTTTTCTAAAAACAGAAGTGGCAATGTCATTGCCACTTCTGTTTTCTTCAAACTGCTTTCTTCATGAAAATTAAATCCTTTAAATGTTACATTTAAAGGATTTAATTTTCATGAAGAAAGCAGTTTAGGTAAATTTGGTTGGTTGCATTTTTATGGAAGCTTGTTTCCACCAGAAAATAAAAAAATAAAAAAGGTAATTTTTCAGAATTGAGAGTTTATATCACAATTCGGACTATATGACTCGCAATTGCAAGTTTATATATCACAATTCAGAGAAAAAAGTCAGAATAGCGCAAGTTTATATAAACTTTAAAGTCAAAAACAAGAAAATATTCATTAATATCATACTACAGATATATACAAATAATACAAACAACAGAAAGAACATTTTTATGCATGCTCATGGTTTTCTAAAACAGAAGTGGCAATGTCATTGCCACTTCTGAAACTGCTTTCTTCATGAAAATTAAATCCTTTAAATGTTACATTTAAAGGATTTAATTTTCATGAAGAAAGCAGTTTGGGTAAATTTGGTTGGTTGCATTTTTATGGAAGCTTGTTTCCACCAGAAAATAAAAAAATAAAAAAAGGTAATTTTTCAGAATTGAGAGTTTATATCACAATTCGGACTATATGACTCGCAATTGCAAGTTTATATATCACAATTCAGAGAAAAAAGTCAGAATAGCGCAAGTTTATATAAACTCACAAATTCACAAGAGTTTTTATTTCTTGAAATTCTGAGTTTTTTCTTTGCAATTGTGAGTTTAGATATAAAGTCAGAACTGTGATATGTAAACTCAGAATTGCAAGATATAAAGTCAGAATTGCGAGATCTAAAGTCAGGATTGCGAGATATAAAGTCAGGATTGTGAGAAAAAAATCAGAATCACAAGTTATATAAACTCAGAATTGCAAGAAAAAAGTCAGAACTGAGAATTATAAACTGAGAATTGTGAGAAAAAAGTCAGAATTGCAAGTTATAAACAGAATTGTGAGAAATAAACTCAGGATTGCAAGAAAAAAGTCAGAATTGCGAGAAAAAAGTCAGAATTGCAAGAAAAAAGTCAGAATTGTGACATGTAAACTCAGAATTGTGAGAAATAAAGTCAGGATTGCGAGAAATAAATCAGAATTGCGAGTTATAAACAGAATTGGAGAAATAGAGTAAGGATTGCGAGAAAAAAGTCAGAATTGCGAGAAATAAAGTCAGAATTGCGAGTTATAAACTCAGAATTATGAGAAAAAGACAGAATTGCGAGTTATAAACTCAGAATTATGAGAAAAAGTCAGAATTGCAAGAAAAAAGTCAGAATTGCAAGTTATAAACAGAATTGTGAGAAAAAAACTCAGGATTGCAAGAAAAAAGTCAGAATTGTGAGAAAAAAGTCAGAATTGCAAGAAAAAAGTCAGAATTGTGACATGTAAACTCAGAATTGTGAGAAATAAAGTCAGGATTGCGAGAAATAAGTCAGAATTGCGAGTTATAAACAGAATTGGAGAAATAAAGTAAGGATTGCGAGAAAAAAGTCAGAATTGCGAGAAATAAAGTCAGAATTGCGAGTTATAAACTCAGAATTATGAGAAAAAGACAGAATTGCGAGTTATAAACTCAGAATTATGAGAAAAAGTCAGAATTGCGAGTTATAAACTCAGCATTGCGAGAAAAAAGTCAGAATTGCAAGAAAAGTCAGGATTGTGAGAAAAAAGTTAGAATTGCGAGAAATAAAGTCAGGATTGCGAGAAAAAAATCTGAATTGCGAGTTATAAACAGGGTTGCAAGAAAAGGTCAGAGTTATAAACTCAGAATTGAAATAAGTCAGAATTGTGAGATATAAACTAATAATTGCTATAAAAAAGGGCGGAATTGTGAGATAAAACCTTCTTTATTCTTCTTTATTTTTTAATTTTGTTGCAGAAAACAAGCTTCCATACATTTTAGGTCCAAAGCGATTTAGAATTCCATGAAAATCAATGTTATCATTGAGGACAGAAGCCCTGAAGCAACGTCAGAACACAGACATGATTGTGGTTAAGATCTCTCCTGTCAGGGATCCAACATGTGACATTTGCATTAGCAGCCCAAAGCCTAAACCTTTAGTTGATGATTCTTCTGGCTATAACCATCACAAATATCCTGTCTGAGATATGACAGTTTTGATATCGTAGGCTACTTTGCTTATAAGAGAATGAACAAGTGTGATGTGTTTTGATAGTTTGAAAGGATTTTTTCCTGTGTAAAAGATCGAGTGTGCTGCACTTTACTATCATAAGGGAGTCATTTCTCAAATGCTCGGCCTAATGGATTTTGATATTCTCAGTATACTCTGAGTCATGTAAACACTTTCAGTAAAAGGCTAGTGCCATTTTGGTGCCATATGTTTAATGACACCCAGAATCTAAATCACTAATTGAACTGAGAGCATCTCTTTGGTTTCAGGTGTGTGTATTTGTAGTAGATGAGGCTGCAGGTCAAACCTAAGATCAAAGAAATCAACAATATGCAAAACAAAACATATCAAGCTATAAATGTGAACGAGAACATATTTTAACTTAAAAAAATGACACATTTAGACCCCATGAAATCAAAATGGCTGTTTTCGTGACTTTTAGCTTATGTCTCAGCTGAGGTATATACTACCATTCAAAAATGTGGTGTGGCATCAATAAGATGTGTCAATAAGATCAAAAGTGACGGTAAAAACATGCTTCAAATAAATGTTGTTATTTTGAACTTTCTATTTATCAAGAATCTTTAAAAAAAATCCACAAAAATATTAAGCAGCAAAACTGGTTTCAACATTGCTAATAATATGAAATGTTTCTTGAGCAGTAAATCATCATATTAGAATGATTTCTGAAGGATCATGTGACACTGAAGATTGGAGTAATGATGCTGAAAATTCAGCTTTGATCACAGGAATTTATTACATTTTAAAATATATGAAAATTGAAATTAATAATTCTAAATTGTGATATTTCACAATATTACTGTTTTTGCTGTATTCTTGATCAAATAAATGCAGCCTTGGTGAGCAGAACAGCAGTGTATACTCTAGCTCAAAATATTAACAAAAAATATTCCCTTTGATATCATATGACCCACCTGAATTTCCTCTTTTAATAGTAAACACATAACAGGAAGACAACCAAAATCCTTATACAACAAAAGCCTCATTTAAACATTTCTATTATTTCTTATTACTGATATATCTACCTGCAGATTAGCCATAGTGTGATACCAGTAGAACAGTCGTGTGGTGATAAAATATGCCACCACCACGTCCACACTGTAGTGTTCATGGGCCACCAGGATACACACAATGCCCACAGCAGCCGTTAACCAGCACAGAAGATGGTACCACCAGAATGAACGAGGAGAATCTAGAAAGAAAGAAAGAAAGGATCAGTAATGAATCATAATGGGTTGCTGTGTGAACACTGAACATGCAAAATTAATGGCCAGAAAGTGCCTTAAAATTTTCTGACTGGCTAAAAATAGAATCTAAAAATTGCCTTTAGGTCTGTAATTAGCGAACAGTCATTTTTGTGTAAAAATAAGTGCCGTCTGAGAAAGTGACATACACTCTTTGAGGAAGAGGTACGTGAGCGTGAGAATGACAGTGTGGCCGCTGTACAGGAAGTCTCCACACAGCAGATGGGAACCGGTGATTGATAATCCTCCACCAGAGAGCAACTGCAGAACACGCTGCAGCTTCGCCTGCGAATCTCCGTAGAGCTGAATGAAAGGGTCGGGGGAATGCAGTAAAGGAAAATTATGAGTGAAGATATTGAATGTTGAAAGATGAGTGGTGTGTTGACATCTTGAAATGAAAAGTCATTCCAAAAACTGATACCATCTGAACCCTGTGTAAAGGCCGCAATATTTGTCTCGAGGAAGGCAGAGGATATTATAGATTTAAGAAGCCAAATGCCTTTTCTTCTCTTAATATCCAGGTATAAGATCCTGGGGGATCATGAGAAAGAGGAACACCTGAGATACTGTTTTACCTTTGGGGCACAGACCATGTGCATGCCAGGCACGGGTAGGGTGGTGACGTACATGGTTATGCATCTATACATGTACAATGTGCCCAGAAGGAAGAAATATCGTCTTCCTACAATAGCCCTATATGGAACAGAAAATTGATTAGACGATTTTATTTTAGTTTGTATGTTTTTTAAATGTAATATTTAGCTGTGCAATATTTCCATGCTACTCCATTAAGAAATGGAATAATCCATAAAATTGTCACCATAGTATTTATATCAGTTGGACCCTTTATGGCAGGATGGGGGGGGGAAAGTAAATAATTCCATTTTTCATTTTGAAAATTCCATTAAAATAAATAAATAAATAAATAAAACAGTGCTAGATAGTAACTGATTACATGTAATCTGGATTATGTAATCAGATTCCAAAAATGAAGTACTTGTAATTAGATTATATTACATTTTAAATTATTTAACATTATTTTACTTGTAATCCGACTACAGTTACTTTTCTATTGATTACATAATTAGATGTTATTCTGACAATGTCAGTAAATTATTCAGAATTCATTGATTTTACTTCTTTGTTTCAGGGGAACTCCTGATGTAATGTAATGTAATATTTAATGCACTTCATGTTGTTAATAGCAAAGAATGGAATATATTTTCTTTCTTTTTTGTATTTTTTTATCAATATGGTACAACATTATCCTATTCAAATCAATGTGATAAACGATTTAGGTTAAAAGTAATCTAAAAAGTAGTCCGAATACATTACCTAAAATGAGTAATCTAGATTACATTACTAACTAAATGTTTTGTCATGTAATTTGGGATCAGTAACTGACTACAATTTGTAAGTAATATACCCAGCACTATATACAGTGTGTATATACAAGTCCTATTATATCCTTTTTTTTTTTTTTTTTTTTTTTTTTGTGGAAAGTGCTTGGTGATATCTATGAAATTGATTTTCTCAATGCAATATTAATTTTTTAATAACTGCCCCCAAGACATTGCATTCACTTTTAAATTTCCCTGCTCTATATCATATACATAACCCTAACAAAGCATTAAACGTCAAAGTAATCTAATAGAGCAGATCAATAGGGTACAATGTCATCATCAGTATAATGCTGAGTGATGCCTCTTACCTGTATCTATGAAAGAGCAATTGAATGGACCATATAGACACCAGAACCATTCCATTGACCTCAGTCACTGTAAACGCCCACTGCACACGGTCTATATAGTCAAAGAACTTATCCGGCAGGGGTGGGCTGCTCTCCTTGGGTGGTACTCTCTCATGAACCACAGTGATCATAACCGTGGTCAAAACCAGGTTCAAAACGGCATAAAACAAAGCGATGAACGTCTTCCACCATTCCGACGGTAATCGGTTGCCCTTTCCTTCCGGCACAGAGATTTTGACGTAGTCTCGATGTCTGACCAGTCCTTTCCTCAAGCCGTTCCGCTTCGCTTCTTCAGCAGTGTGGCTGTGGACGGGGCAAGATGTACCAGGGGATGGAGCTCCATCTGTTCGGGAGGTGTCTGCGGGGTCCTTGTTTCCTTGGTGGTCTGCCGATGCCATGAGTGCCCACAACTACCCACTAATGACTGACTTCCTGCCAAGACACTCTCCTCTCCTGTAAGGCACTGTAGGTTCCTCTCCTCTGCGGTGATAATGAAAGGCCTCTGTTTTCAGCTCTCAAATGATATGGCCGGAACAGTCTTTTGAAAGAAGAAACATAAGTACATTAAATGTACAGGAAGAACATTAAACATATATGACTATTAAAAGTGCTGCATCATCTAACATGTACATTGATAATCAAGAGGCTATTTTTGACCATGAATATCACAGGCCAAAAACGTACCTTAAAATTCATCAAAAAAATGTATCCACATAAACATTACTGTTCTTAACAATAAGATAATAATAATAAGAAGAAATGTTTCTTGAGCAGCAAATCAGCATATTAGAATGATTTCTGCACTGTAAAAAAATATTTTCATGATTTGTTATCGCAACATTTTTCTTTTGTCAAATCAACTTCCAATAATTAATGTGGTTCAGATAACATAATCTTTTGAGTTTCTGTTGATTAAACCAATCACCTTTATTGGATTAAATCAAATATTTAATTTCAATGAACTCAAAATTTTAAGGCAACCATGTAACTTACTTTTTTAAGTTAAACCAACAATTCTTTTTTACAGTGTAAAGGATCATGTGACACTGAAGACTGGAGTAACGATGCTGAAAATTCAGCTTTGATCACAGGAATAAATTACATTTTAAAATCTATTCAAATCCTATTTTAAATTGTAATAATATTTCATTATATTACTCTTTACACTGTATTTTGATCAAATAAATGCAGCTATTTCAAAAACATTAAGAAATCTTACCAACTCCAAACTTTTGATCCATATACAAAATGTAAAAACTGAATGCGCGCACACACACACACACACACACGCACGCACACATGCATGCACGCACGCACACACACGCACACACACAATAAAAAAGTCTGAAGTTTTGGCTAGAAATGTTTCATCTATATACTGTATAAAACATCCTTTGACCCTCTGTTATGCGTTCATTGTAATAAAATAAAGCAAAGCATATCATTTAAAAGCCGAAACCTCTGACACAACTGCAAACTGCCGTCTAAAGAAAAGCCACACAGAAAAAAAAATATCCTTGTTCATGTTTGAGTCCAGCAGTGACTTCTCAACCCAGAAACAAGAGCATTTCAGGAATGGCCTCTTCTATTTATCTTAAAGCTTTCAGATCTGAGAACATCTCTTCTCCATCATACCCAAAATGCATCTCAATAAACATCATTTCCATGACATACAATATTTACAAACAAACAGAGCTTCAGGAAAGACGCAGAAAGAATGATGGATTGTACAAACCACTCGACAAGAAGGCATCCATTTCCTTCAAATCAATTTAGGCTGAAATGTAATTGCATTGGAAATGAGTTCTTATTACAAATCTGCTCCAAATGGATGTTGGATTCTACACAACATTTGTTCACTGTACTGCAACAAGAGGAAAACACCCATCATCATATCTAATAACTTTTGTATTATGCCAAAAAAAATAAATCACAGATCAAAACAGACTAAGAGTTTTTCCTGGCTATTTCTCTCATTTAAAATCACTTGCCTGTTGTTTCCCGCAGCTCTACATGCAGAACTGAGCGCTATCGGTCCTACACTCCTCCTCTGACAATCTCTCTCAAACTTGCCTTCATCCCTCCACATTCAGAGGGGCATATTTCCCAGTCTCCACCCTGTGCTCTAATGGTGATGCTTGTGGTGGAGACCTGGCAGGGGAAAATCTCTTCCACATGCTCCCAGAGACAGTAAATGGATGGCTTGGCTCTGCGTGTCCCCTGCCCTGCCTCTGTGCTATTTCCAGCCCTGACTCCTGCCTCCAGACCAAGGCTGTATTTTACTCCCAGGGAGCAGTGGTGCCCGGTCGCAAACAAATTGGTAATGATATGGTTCCGAGGCCTGTTGAGCGTCCCCCCTCCCAGCTCGTGTGGAGGTTAAATTCAGCATCAAAGGGAGGGACGGAAAAAACTGAAGAGACCCCGCCTCACACTTAAAGAGATGAGAGAGAAAGGCTTTTCTTCTTGTGTGCTGAGCTGATTATATTATCCCTTTCAGGCACACTCATGCACTTGTGTTTTTGAACTTGCGTACTTTACTGAATTTGAATGGCTTGTGTTGTAGGATTCCACACTTGTGTGTGTAGTTTGCATAAAAGCATCTGCTAAATGAATAATGTAAATGCACATTTGAATACTACAGTAACCTACATCCTAAATTCCTGGAATATGTTGCGGATGTGGATTCAAAATTAACATTTAGATAATACCGTTTTATTTCTAGCCCATGTGTACGTTGTAAAAAGTTTTATGAGTTATTTATAATGTAAAGAAAAAATGTTTTTTTCGAAGTTGTGAATAAAACAAAGGTTATTGGAGTAGTTTTTATATACTACTTTAAAATTTCATGTTTAATTCAGTGTGTTACTTGCCGTTTCTTTGTAATTATGTGTGAAATTTCTGAGTGAAAATAGTTTCTACATCAAATGTTTTTCATTGTGCTTGTTCTGACCCTTAGCAATGTCTTTAGTTGATGTATTCTAATGTATTCAGTGGATTCAGTTATATTTTGACTTGAATAAAAACATGATGTTGACTTAGCCTAATTAATGTAGAAACAAATTAATTGTCAGTTTTGAAAACTGAGGAAGGTGTGCGTGTACAGGTTTGGTTATATAGCGTAAATATAGTGAAAAATAAGCCACAAAAAACAAAAAAGACTTTTGAAGTGGTTCTCACTAGTGCTGTCAAGTCGATTCATCGTGATTAATTGCATCTGACATAAAAGTATGTGTGTGTGTGTATATATATATATATTTACACTAACATATATTATTTATTTACGAACTTTTATGTTAGATGTGATTAATTGTGATTAATCGATTTGACAGCAGTACTTCTCACTATTTGAAAGGTGTTTAAATTAGCCAAGTATGCTGATTAAGTATGCTGATATCAACAGGTTTGTGTAGGTCTAGGGTTGGTTTAGCAGACATCATTAGCTCTATGAGATGTCCTCACTGATATAGTGAAACCAACATGTTTGTGTGTGTGTGTGTGTGTGTGTGTGTGTGTGTAACCATACAATTATCTTCAGATGTAAATTATGAACTATATACACACCCTTTGAAGGTTTATGGGATGCCTCCTTGGCTGGGCCTAAACCACTGCGCCTCTCCCAAGTGAATTGATAGCTGGACATGAGAGAGAGAGAGAGAGAGAGAGAGAGAGAGAGGATGGTTGCAATGTAATGATATGAGTATTACGTCCTACAAAGAGTGCATCTTTGTTACGTCCAGCAGGTTTGCAAATTTAGATTGTGTTCATTGAATTGGACTATTGACTGAACATTATGCAGAAAAAACAGAAAAAGTTCCAAAAAATCTGAGAATATAATCAAAAAGATTAAATTCCCTTGAGAAATCCCATTAAAGGGATAGTTCACCCAAAAGATGAAAATTCTGTCATCATTTACTCATACTCATGTTGTTCCAAACCTGTATGAATTTCTTTCTTCTGCTGAACACAAAAGAAGACATTCCCAGACTATAGAAGTCACTGAGGCCCGTCAACTGTTTGATTACCCATATTCTTCAAAATATCTTCTTTTATGTTCAGAAGAAAATTCATACAGGTTTGGAACAACTTAAGGGTGAGTAAATGATGGCTGAATTTTCATTTTTGGGTGAGCTATCCCTTTAGAGGCGAAATTATACCAGAATTCCAGCTGTCCTTTTATACTCTCTTTTTAATCTAAAACGCAATCTCAAAGCAATGTCAGCTTCAAATTAGATGTCACAAACTGTCAGGTTTATAACTCATATAACGTATTAAAGAAGAAACATTACCTTTTTCAGGTTTAGTGGGCATCTCTTGACCTCTACAGTGTTTATCATCTCGTGCGCTCACCGTCCCTCTCTTCAGCACGATCTTTTTCATTTTTAAATATTGTATGTCATTTTTAGGAGATCAAAAAAATCTGCGTGAAAATGCTGAATTTGGTTGAAAAAAAAACGGAATTAATTTCGGTCCATTAAGATTCGTTCAATGAAAATTAGGTAACCATAGCAACAGTACGTTGCCGCGCACAATACAAAAAAAAAAGGAAATTATTTATTTTTATATCATACAAAAATGGGGGGAAAAAATAGCGAACTAAAGGCGCCAAAATGACATTTCGCTTTACGAGACTTGCCGCTACTGAAACCATACAGCAAGGTAACAAAAATCACATGTAAAAACGAGTATTCTGTCGTACATTTCCTGCTTCTACAAATTGCGCCTTGCTTTAAAAATAATTTAAAAAATAAAGTAAAAAGTCATTCATAGCGTATTCACACACTTCTCGACACACTGTATCGATAATTAAAAAAAAAATGTGCTGCATGCTTTTAACTTTGTAATGTGACTACAAAACGAACATCAGTCTCCTGACTCATCAGATAATTGATGACTTACATCTTTTCCCCTATTTAAACAATATAATTACTGGAATAATGCCACAAAGTGGCATTCACTCACAGTTACGTGATAAAACCTCATGATTATAAACATAAGACAAGTAATGGAATGGAATTTAATTCCCCCATTATCTTCCCAAAGCGGTGGAACTCAAACGCTATTGTCGGTTTATAGTCGGACTATTTTTAATGTGACACAAACAGTTGCACATGTGCTAGTGGTTGTTTTGCTCAATTCAAACACAGTGAGTGGGTTCATTTCACATTCTTTCTTCATTTATGTTTCATTTCTTTACCTGATTGTACTTTGTGATGTCGTGACGCCACGGAAAACGCAGATAGCAATAACACATAGTGAGTTAAACATTTATTTATGTGCTAACTTAAACATGTGTGTGCAATTATTTATTGCACAAAATATACAATTCATGCTGCATAGGAGGTTTTTAGTTGAACACATTATTTTGTTCATAACAGTGCATCTGTTCCAGACATTCACTCTCATAATTAAGTTTATCACTGCCAATATGCTGCTAAAACGTTTATTTGAAACATTTTTAATGAGTCCCTTAATTTCTATTACAGATTTCAAGCTCTTCATGTGGTCTTCCCTCCACTAAACTGTCAGAATGAAGCAAACTGAGCCACAGACAGACAGAGAGAGCCTCTATCTGGAGGTGTCCAGTGTAAATGGAGCCGTGTCTCTCCCCCTGCACTCCTCTATTGTCCTCTTTCTCCTCTCCTACACAGAGTGCTCATCTTTCCACGTCTACCTGGTCACAGATCAAGCAGACATCCTGCCGTCCCTGTCAGGGCTGGTGCCCGGGGGTCTCGCTGTTTCTGAGGTGAGGAGGGACGAGCTGCCAGGGCTGGTTAGGATGTGTCTTCTCCCGGCTGCGCTGGAGCCTGACGTTTGCTTTTGCAGAGCTGGCCTAGCTGTCGTACTGCGACACATCATTCAGAGCACATGCCAGCTGATGCCAGGCCGCAGGGATGTGGCGTCACTCTTGGGCTTCAAGAACACCTGTCTCAAGGCTTGTGCCGAGGTGAGACTGTGATTTATAAACAACCAGAGGACAAGTGCTTTAAATCCCATTGCATAGTCATAAGTGTGAACTAACAGTGTAGCTGTGGGGTGACAAGCATGTTGACATGTTTTGACAGGCACGATCACTTAAATTTTGGAGGTCAACATCACAGAATCACACATTCAAATATTGATATTTGAGCTCAGTGTTTTCATATAGTAGTTATAAGGCATAACAGTGCCAAAATGAGCTTGGGTTGCTCCCCTGATTCTTTTTTTGCTGTCTTTAGAGCCTTGGGCTGTCACCGGGACAGGTGTGATGTCTCAAGACACCCGTTTTAGTCATGTCTGTCAGATAGTAGCGACATTTATGGTTTTAAAATGCCTTAAAGCAACTCTCATTTTGAGGAAGCTTTTGTTGTCAGTCAACCTACTATAATACCTCATGGGTCATATCGGATGTTTGGGATGACAAAAAACTATTAAAATCTACTGCTGTGTTGTTATTCTTAACTAAAACTGTTAAATATTTGGTAGTTGTAATAAAGCTGAAATGCAATAAAATATTACATGGAAAAACTTAAACGAAAATTAGAAAATTAGAAATGTTGCCTTGCCTTCTCACTAAAACAATATAGGTTTAGGTTGAAGTGACAAAATGACAAAAAATAAATAAAATTAAAAAAAACCCTGAAAATAATATATATATATATATAAAAGCACTAAAAATTACTAAAAGCTGCATTTATTTAATCAAAAATACAGTAAAAACAGTGAAATATTTTTACACTTTAAAATTTTCTCTTTGAATTTATTTTAAAATTTAATTTATTTATTTTAAAATTTAATTTACTTATGATGCCAAGCTGAATTTCAGCATCTTTACTCCAGTCTTCAGTGTGACCTTATCGGACGATATAAGCACATTTTTCTTATTTTATTATCAACCATTATTGAATATTTAACCATTTTTGCTTGTTTTAAGATCTATATCAGTTATCCAGCACTAATTTGATCAGTTATTGACCATAACATGAAAATAATAATCAGCTTTTCAGTATTGGCCACAATTTCAGTATCAGTGCATTCCTACTTTACTTAACTATACAAAACTCTGGACCTTTACAAAGGCATGTCACATCAACCATCCAAATAAATCATGGATCGTACATTACATTAATCTGTTTTTAAATGATTTCTAACTGTCGTTTGCTCCTCAGGTGAGTCAGTGGACTAGACTGTGTGAGCTGGACATTCCCTCTGCAGTGGAGGAACACTTACGAAACCCTGAAGACCAGATGTGTCGACTTCCTGCTGCGATCCTGAACTTAGAGAAGAGATTAGGGGAACCCGTCAAGGTTCACAATGACGACAAGATACGCCGACAGAAGCTGCAACAGCAGAAGAAGAGTGATTCCCAACTAAAAGGCCCCAGCACAGAGAAGAAGGACCACCTGAATGAATCCCATCCGGGAGTTGAGCTCAGTGCTGCTCTGGCGAAGCTCTCTGCGGATGCGGTTCCTTCTCCCTCCACCAGAGAGAGCTCTGACATCAGGAAAGTCAAGAGCACAGACCTGCCAGAGCTGGAGCATGTGTTTGCAGAAGGGCTGTATTTCACCCTCACTGATGTCGTCCTGCTGCCCTGCATCCATCAATACCTGGTAAAACAAACAAATCGAAAGCAGTTTTTATCTCATTATGTGTAAAACACTATTCCTCACAAATAGAGCTGTTCATTCATTTGGTTTGGGAGTAGGGTAGACCATTGAGGCTCAAAGGTGCTTTCAAGTTATATCAAACACAAAAGTCTTTGACTTCTCCTACTTCAAGGTGATTCTCTCAGTCCTGCATTAAATAAGGTTGGTAGTTTCTATTTCAATTGAAATGGATCAGTGTTGCGTGGGACTGTGAATTAGATTCATTGCAGTGTGATGTCCCTGAACTCTTTCACTCTCTGAGCTTGACACAGTCTGACACCAGTATTTGTTAGGCTATTACTCATCAGTGGCATTTGGTTTATAAATGCCTGTTCACAACATGAATGATATACACTCTTAAAAATAAAGGTTCTTTATTGGCATCGATGGTTCCACTGAGAACCTTTAACATCCACGGAGCCTTAATAGTGGAAGGCTTTTACGATTATTAAAATGTTCTTTTCACTAAGAAAAAAAAAAAATGTTATTTTAAGGAAATTTTCACTGAAAGGTTCTTTAGGGAACCAAAATTTTTTCTTCTATATCAGGGGTGTCCAATCCTGCTCCTGGAGAGCCACTGTTTAGCTCCAATCCTAATTGAACACACATGAATCCACTAATCAAGGTCTTACCTGACATACTACAAACCTCCAGAGAGGAGTGTTGAGGCAAGTTGGAGCTATAGTCTGCTGGACAGTGGCCCTCCAGGGCCAAGTTTGGACACCCCTGTTCTATGGCATTGCTGTATTAAATAAACTGAACGTTAGCATCTGTTGGTGTGGACACTAATAAAATAAAGCGCTAGATGACATTACTGCCGTTATGTTGTATGCCGCATTAAAGGGTTAGTTCACCCAAAAATGAAAATTCTGTCATTATTTAATCACCCCCATGTCGTTCCACACCCGTAAGACCTTCCTTCATATTCGGAACACAAATGAATATATTTTTCATAAAATCTTAGCAATTTCTGCCCATCTATAATGCAACTACCAGTTTGACGCTTCAAAAAGTTCCTAAAGAGATCGCAAAACTAATCCATATGAACTGAGCGGTTTAGTCCAAATTTTCTGAAGAGACAAGATTGCTTTATATGATGAACAGATTTAAATGATAACAGCGAGTAAATGATGACTAAATTTTTATTCTTGGGTGAACTAACCCTTTAAGATCCGTTCACACCTAGGACAATAACTATGACTATAAAGTTTTTTGAGACTTTCTAATTCTAGGAGAATAGAAAGTTCACACCACAGCTATAACTATAATAATACAAAGCAACAATATTGTTGGAATCCCTTTCAGAATGTTTTTTTCTAGCTCGATTAAAAACGTTGATAGCCAATCATAATCCATATAATAGATATAATTAGACTCTTTTGGTTTGGTTGGAGGAATTGAATGCGACAGTTCCGGAGGTAGAAATCCCATTAATTTTCTCTTGATTTGATTTTAAATCTTTAAAGACAGACCTACTCTGAGCTACAAGATTGTTGATCGATGGTATATGCTTTTGTTAAAGTCGTCGGTCCACATTAGTTCAACTTATTTTTTAAATATGTCATGTTTGACAATGGAACTTCTGGTGAAAAATTACATTACCCATGATTCTGCAATGAAATCTCCACCAAGCAGAGAATCAAAATGAGTAAATCGTGGATGAAGCACTGCAAATGACAGTCTCAAACTATTTTAATATTTATAATAATTATATTAAATATTTATATTAATTACTATACATGATACTTTTTATTCATGGCATTGTAGTTTTTTTCCCTCTTTAAATCCGTTAAGTACACAATACTTGCTTTAAATCAGAGTTTGTAATGTTGTTACTAACCTTGTATCTGACTGGTTCATGGTTTATAACTCTTTAACGACAGCTTTTTTAAATTTCTGTGGGAGAAATTAATGGGAAAAATAGTTCCAGAACCAAAGCTGCTGAAAAAGTGTGTGACCACTGTTGTACACTATATTCTGGGTTCAGTAAAATTAAACTGAATCAACATGTGGCATAATGCTAATTAACCTCATTTTCCTTAAAAAAGGAAAAATCTGGGTTACAGTGAGGCGCTTACAATGGGAGTGAATGAGGCCAATCCTTAAAAGTTAAATTACTCACTGTTTCAATAGTGTAGCCACAGGACGTAAACAATATGTTATTGTGAATTTAGTCTGAAAAAAAATCACTTACTAACTTTTTTTTGTGTAAAGTTATATCCAATTTGACAATGTAATGCCATAAACCCTAAAATTACTGTTTTAACAGAAGAATTCATGCGCCTTTATAAAATTATAAGCTTTGCATTTCGGCTTTTAAAATCCTCCAAAAATTGTCCCCATTCACTTCCATTGTAAGTGCCGTTCTGTAAGCTCCAATTTTGCTTTTTTAAGAGAAAAGGAGGGATTAGCTGGAAATCTTCTTTTTTTTGTGGTAATCAACTTCATGCCACAAATGGTGTTGATTCAGCTTAACTTGGAACATGTAATATTCCTTTAATGAATATAATCATGCTTATTAAAAATTACTTACTATTTTTCTTTATTTAAATTTTAATTAGTAATGCTTGCATTATGGAAAAGAATGATAAATCAATGTATTCTAAACATAGACCTCCACACAAAAGACATACTTTGCAGTGATCTCTAGGGAGCGGAATATCGTAGAGACTTTGTCCGTTCAGACACACTGCTGTGTCTTTGAGGTGAAGTTTGTGTACGTCTGTGATTCCTTTCTCTTTCTCTCTTGCTCTTTTCCTTCTCCTCTGATCATTGTTCATTCTTCTCAACTCTGCTCCTGTCATTCTCTTGCTCTCGGCTCTCTGTGGTCAGCAGCGCATCGGTGCCTCCTAGTTTCACACTCTGTCTAGCATGTCTCCCTCCTTCTGTCCTCCTCATCCCTTTCTCCCTGTCTGCGAAGCAATGATAGGAGCGGCACAACTCTGGAGCTGATCTCGGTTCAGTGGACACAACACTTTGATGGGTTACTTAACGCACAGCATCTCGCTGTCAGTGTGCATTTTTTAATATGCATTCATGCTGTTTTAGAAAATTCCACAGGAGCGCAACGTACATATCTTGCCCATTTGCCATAACGATTCTACATTTGTTTTCTGAAATGTGACCTCAGATTTTACTCCTAAACTTTGATAAATGGCTTTTTTGTTTGGACCCTGATGTCTTACAAAAAGAATTAATTATATATATAAAATACACTGCTCAAAAAAATTAAAGGAACACTTTTTAATCAGAGAATAGCATTAAGTTAGCTAAACTCCTGGGATATTGATCTGGTCAGCTCGGTAGCAGAGGGGGTTGTTAATCAGTTTCAGCTGCTTTGGTGTTAATGAAATTAACAAGTGCACTGGATATGCAACAATGAGATGACCCCCAAAACAGGAATGGTTTTACAGGTGGAGGCCACTGACATTTTTCCCCTACTCATCTTTTCTGACTGTTTTTCACTAGTTTTGCATTTGGCTAGGGTCAGTGTCACTACCGGTAGCATGAAGCGATACCTGGACCCTACAGGGGTTGCACAGGCAGTCCAACTCCTCCAGGATGGCACATCAATACGTGCCATTGCCAGAAGGATTGCTGTGTCTCCCAGCACAGTCTCAAGAGCATGGAGGAGATTCCAGGAGACAGGCAGTTACTCTAGGAGAGCTGGACAGGGCCGTAGAAGGTCCTTAACCCATCAGCAGGACCGGTATCTGCTCCTTTGTGCAAGGAGGAACAGGATGAGCACTGCCAGAGCCCTACAAAATGACCTCCAGCAGGCCAGTGGTGTGAATGTCTCTGACCAAACAATCAGAAACAGACTTCATGAGGGTGGCCTGAGGGCCCGACATCCTCTAGTGGGCCCTGTGCTCACTGCCCAGCATAGCTCGATTGACATTTGCCATTGAACACCAGAATTGGCAGGTCCGCCACTGGCGCCCTGTGCTTTTCACAGATGAGAGCAGGTTCACCCTGAGCACGTGACAGACGTGAAAGGGTCTGGAGAAGCCGTGAAGAACATTATGCTGCCTGTAACATCATTCAGCATGACCGGTTTGGTGGTGGGTCAGTGATGGTCTGAGGAGGCATATCCATGGAGGGAGACCTCTCCATGGATGGACAGACCTCTGCAGGCTAGACAATGGCACCCTGACTGCCATTAGGTATTGGGATGAAATCCTTGGACCCATTGTCAGACCCTACGCTGGTGCAGTGGGTCCTGGGTTCCTCCTGGTGCACGACAATGCCCGGCCTCATGTGGCGAGAGTATGCATCTTATTCTCATCTCACTGTACTAAAATGTAATAAATATTTATTTTTTCCAGACAGAAAGATCCAGAATTTTTGTTTAAAACCAGCTTACATTTAAAGTCAAACAAATACTACCATGATAATTTAAATATCCTTTTTCTTTTGCACTGCATTAAAGGTAAAATGTGCTTAAATGTTGCAATACAAAACATGTTTAGAAAGCTGTATCATTCCTAAATATGGCCATCATTTTATTAATGCAAAAAGTAATTTCATATATCAATTTTATTACAGGCATGAGATATGAGGCCCTGAATGTTATTAAGTATTATGTCTTTGATTAAACCATTCCAGGTCTCCCTCCAAAAGCACACCCCCTCCACCCTATCCCATCTGCCCTTGCTGCTGAGATGGTACCAGCGTGTGCAGGAACTCCCCAGCGTACTGAGGGCCGCAAAGGATTGTGGGATGGCCCTTTTTAGTCTCAGCTCGGTTGACCCTTGCCCTCCTAAGCCGGAGGCCCCACGATCCAGTGGAGCAGAGCAGGAAGGCCCCGAACGCAAGCAAGAGCCCTTCATCGGGGGCCCGAGGCCAACTCTCACCAAACTGCAAGTAATTGAATTTCACTCACTCTCTTTTTCTCCCGCTCTCTTGCTCTTTTATTTTATTCTCCTAAACTCTTCCCTCTCACGGAAGAAGATTACACATGCCGCGCACAGAAGCGCTTCTCTTTGCCACTTCACTAAACCTGTCAGTGGCGAACTCACATAATCCCTAAACAGCGATCTGCTCTCAATACGTTCAGTGCTGTGCTCTCGTCCCTTTACGGCAGCCCTGTGTGCCACTGCGGGCCTGAACCGTGATGATAAAGGATTTATGCACTCCAGCGAGGCAGAACAGCAGCCTTACTGACTCGCTCTTAACTGATGGGACTCCCTGCCACTTGATACTTTAAGGAGGCTGGTATTACGGGGCTGTCTGACTTCGACAAGCACTGCGTGTTCTTTCAGCTGTGAGTCTGACATTCATTAGTTGTGGTAAAGAATATGTAGAGGGATATAACGGAAAAACTTTAATATACAATGAAATGCTTGCATTTATCATGAAATGTCCTAATCCATAAATAAAAGAAACATTCATGAGCTTTATTTAAAAAGAAATCAATTGTGATTATACTAACCTAATTTCATGCTTTAAAGGGGACCTATTTTGCCTCTTTTTACAAGATGTAAAATAAGTCTTTGGTGTCCCTAGAGTGTGTATGTGAAGTTTTAGCTCAAAATATCCCATAGATACGTTTTTTTTATTACGTGTTAAAATTGCCACTTTTTGGGGGTGAGCAAAAACACGCCGTTTTTGTTTGTGTCCCTTTAATTGCAAATTCAAGAAGAGGGCGGAGCTTAAAGAGCTCATGCAACAAAACAGGACAGTCTCACGCACTGAAAATGTCAGAAACTGTCAGTAGCGGTGTTCAGTTTGAACCGTAGTCGGACAATGATGCCTACAGAGCCAGAGAATATATGCTGCATGGAGATAGAACAGGTATAGTTTAGTTTAATTAAGGTTATAACTTAAGTTGTCATCTTACTTTTTCCACTATTAGTACAATCCTGTTGTAGCAGACCCTGTCCGAATGATGGCCAAAACTTTACTGATGAGTTTTATGCAGATCAAAAGATCAGGAGAAACATGAATTCAGTGCACATTTTTGCTTATTTTCCTTCATAAAAATAAGGTATTAAATGAAATATGAAATTTTGCAGATCTTCTCACTTTTGCAGGCCATAAACTGAAACAGTACCATTGCTATGTTCACAATTTAAAAAAAAAAACTACTCTGGCAAGTGGCAGATTATAGTGTGCTAAATTATATAGTAATTTTTTCCCACAAAATTTCCCATGGTAACCTGTTTAGTATCTGTACAATGTATACACTAATGTTCAAAAGTTTTGGGGTCAGTACAATTTTTTTTTATTTTTTTTTTAATTAATACTTTTATTCAGTAAGGATGCATTAAATTGATTAAAAGTGACAGTAAAGACTTTTACATTGTTCTGCAGCTGTTTAGCTGTTAAACTGTTTTCAACACTGATAAAAAATGTTTCTTGAGCAGCAAATCAGCATATTAGAATGATTTCTGAAGGATCATGTGACACTGAAGACTGGAGTAATGATGCTGAAAATACAGCTTTACCATCTCAGAAATAAATTACGTTTTAAAATGTGTTAAAACAGTTAAATTATAATCATATTTTTCTATATAACTTATCAAATAAATGTTGTCTTGGTGAGCATAAGAAATTTCAAAAATATTAAAAATCTTACTGACCCCAAACTTTTCAATGGTGGTGTAACCAGGTAAGTATTAGGCTTTGTGTTTATTCAAAGGTTTAGAAAGAAGACGCATATCACTGAAAATATATCAGGTGAAGTATATAGATTTATTTATTTTATTTGAAGTAGAGAATAATTAAATGAGTTTCATATTTTAGTCCATTAATTTTATTATAAAAAGAAGTACCAGTCTCATTCCTCTTCATTGTCTTCAGGAATCCTACACACCACAAGTTTTCATGTTATTAATAATGATGTATTATAACAAAACTGAAATAAATTATTCTTTTCTCACAGTTCACCTAATTCAATTTTTCCTCTTTTCACAAACAGAAGAGTTTGAACATGTTTGTTCTGAAAGGTGGGCTAACATTTAACCACAAGTGTACGATGGAGTTTGTTCTTAAACAAAAAGAACCATAGTGACCCTATACCAAGCCAGTCAAGCATCTAGATGTGTCTGAAACATTTAACTATATTAACCAGGGTTAGGGGCCTTTTTTTCTTTTTCAACAAGGAAAACTAGTAAAAAGTCAGTTTTTGGACACATACGATGGCAGTGTGGTTTTCTTTTATTGTGGTAAAAAATAAATCCCCAGAAATATGAGGACATTTAAAAATGTCTAAGGACACTGTCATGTATGTGTCTTCACATTGTCACAAAATATTAAAACAAGTGATATTTCTTTAAAATAAAGATATCAAATTCAGTGACATTTTTTTAAAATTGTTTATTTAATGTTCAAATTGTTTTGGGGCCTTTGTATATAAAAATTTGTTGGTATTACCAATGTTTCTACACCGCCAGCATACATTTAAGGGCTGTTACTTATGTACCTCTGTACTATTTTGTGCTTTCCCCACCAATCTTACAACCTTGTATTACAGCACATGTAATATTACTGTTTCTTTATGATGAATCACTTGCAGACCCACTTGTTTCCTCACCTTTCCAGATAATAATGCACCATTAAGGCTGTATTACATGGAAAGCTCAGCATGTGGCATCATCACTGTCCTGATGAGTGCTCCGTTTTTTCCCCCCTCAGAGGAACCGCTGATTCAGTCCATAACCTCCTGTGCAGTCTTCTGCCTCCTTATTCAATTTCCCACCACTTCTATAGCAGTCCTGCTGATTTACCCAGCATCTAAATGGCCCACAAACTCCAACAACACTTCATCCCCAGTGCAGAAATCTGCCAATAATGAGTAAAGAGCCTGCAGTGGTCTCATACACTTCTGCCGTATGACTCCCACAGGAGAGGCAAACAGAGTAACAATGCTAGTTCTCTATCCTGTCTGCCCCGGACCACAATGCAAAAGTCGAGTCCCCAGCAGGTGATAAAAACGCACAGCTGCCGTCTAGTTTTCAGGCCTGCTGCCGAACTTCCAGCTTTTGTGTGTGTGTGTGTGTGCCACCTCTGGCATTCAGCAACTATAAATCAGATATTTCCCGTCACGCTAGTGGATATCAATTTGGTGTGTATGAATGAGTTGGAGCTCAGCAGGCTCTCTTAATGCATAGCAGTCCACTGGGATTTTCCAGGCTGCGTGCTTTCTGCTTTAGGTCTGCTCTGCAGCTGTTGCTGGTGGCTCATTGCTTTGGAGCAAATGACATTTTCATTCACGGAGCCAAACCTTATGGCCAGCCTGGATTTGTAATGACAGAGCAGCAAACAGAGATGCACCATCACTATAGCTACTGTTTACCAACCAGAACCAGACCTGTTCAAAATCAATGACCAAGAGCATCTCAGGAGCTTGATTTGGTGGTTTGAGAGATTTGATACTGTTTTACTTTATTGAGTCACTGCTTAATAGTGTATTTAGGCAGATTAACTATATTCACTGTCTGTTCTGATTGTGGATTTCAGCATGTCTAGAAGGCTGTGTTGACCAATCAGAAGCCAGGTCTGGAACTATCCATTTCGTTATCTTGATTTGGGACTGGCTGGAGTGATTTCTAATCATTTGTGGGATTTTAAAGTGTATGTTGCAAATTTCAATTGAAAAAAACACAATTGTGGATATATATTTAACTTTTAAACATACATTTTATTAAGTTATATAATGTTAATATTAGTGTTGTAGTCAAGACCACCTAAACTGAGAACAAGTTGAGACCAAGACAAGACCAAGACTTTGGGAGGTTGAGACCAAGACAAGACCAAGGCAAGTTGAGACCGAGTCAAGGCAAGATTCGATTCGATTTAATTAAATTCAATTCACATTTATTTGTATAGCGCTTTTCACAATACATATCGTTTACAAGACCGAGACCAAGATAAGACCAAGACTTTCAAAAAATGGTCTTAAGACCAAATGGTCTCGAGACCAAGACCGGTCTCGAGTACTACAACACTAGTTAATATGCAGAGTTCAACTACCAATATCTGCTTTACAGGTATACAATAGAAAGTCACATGATAAATCAGAGTTCATTGCAAGTGCACAGGGTCAAACACACCATCAGGTAAAAATAAGAAGAAATAAAACTACTTAAATAAAATAGAATCATGTGTGATGTGTCACACAGGGACTTCTGGAAATGTCCTTTTACTGTTATTCACTGTAAGTTAGATGGTAATGTCTTTGTGTTAATGCGATGTTAAACCATTTTCAGTTTTTCACTGTAATATGGTAAAGTAACTTAAAGTCAACCATTTTTTTAATATACAGTGTTTCCTTTCAGATATAGTGCATGAGTCATATGGACTATGACTTTATGCTTCAATGGTTCTTTGCATCCTCTTTGAATCTTGAATACCTGAACTTTATTCATTTCTTTAATTTCTTATTGTTTGTACAATTTAAGCAAAAAGTCTTTCCTAAAGGTTTTAACACCAGTCTCACTCTGTCTTTGACCCCGTTCCACATGAGTTTGTTTGATCATGCAGGTTCATTTCATTCTAAATAGGTGACTAACCTTATCTCACCAAACTGATGAAGACTTGCTTGTACTAAAAAAGGACCCTATAAACCCCCCAACACAACACCATATATTTTTCCTGTGTACTGTAGCATTGCATGTATTAATATTTGGTTTGCACCTTATTTTCTCAATGAGGAATAATTGTCGTAGCACACTTTTTAACCTTGTTCTTGTAGGTCTCTTTGATGATTAAGTACCAACTAGAAAAATGTAAAATCAATTACAGGACTTCAACCTTTAGAGTAGTTTCTAAAGTGGGATGAACTGCTCTGTAACGGGTTCCTGATTTAATTAGCACCTTGTCTCAGGTGTTCTGGGGAAGTGTGAGAAGTGGTCAGCTGCAGTAAAATGCTGTTGCCTGGAAACTTCTGTCGGGACTCTGGAGTCTATGATTTAACCTGCATTTATGTGTTCTTGTGTCCTGCAGGAAAATGGGATAGACGCTGTTTACACTGCTCACCCTTGCCCGTCATGGGCTGTTGATTGGGAGAGCCTACCAACAGCCGTCAACCCCACTGAAGGTAACCTCGGATGTATTTTCCAAAAGTGGAACACAACCCTATACTCTCACCATATCAGTAGTAATAAGCATCTTTTTGATTCATATAATATTGAAATATTTGTGTAGAACCATACAGCCGATGCATTTTGTAATCCCATTGCCCTTTTCTTTCCTTGTTCTTTCCTTGTCTCTCTGTATTCTACATGTCAGTAAAACCTTGTTTGTATAATTTCCATCAATCAATCCTGTAAGGATGTTGAGAATTGTTTTCCCGCTCTCTAGTGTAGCATTCAAAATTGTTATCCACTATGCATGACAAGTAATATACTTGTCAAAGAAACAACACTATTGCAGTGCTTCCTTGGTTTTCTTTATTTAATTTTCAGCTGTTGCTGCTTCAAACAGTGACTATAAAGGAACTGGCTTTGATATGATTTCAGCAATTGATGTACTAACAGCTTTAATGTCTATGATTGATGGGCATCAACTTTAGCGTATAATAAGTAATTCAAAATCAGTTACGGACCATTTTATCTCCTACATCCAGGCACTGCTTTGCCTCTCCACATTGTTGGACTAAACGTTGTCTTTAAATGTTCTCACTATGTGTGTAGTGGTAACCCCAAGTTTTCATTAAGCATTCAGAGTCCCTTCTGGGACATTTTCTGTTTTTCTTGTAATATTTTTATCCGCATTTAGTTGTTTCAGGGTGTGTTAGTGTCATTGTCTGCGTCATTGGATAAGATGTCGGTACGTGGTACGACTATTTTATCTCCTACATCCAGGCACTGCTTTGCCTTTTTGGAAGAAAATTTATGCCATACCTGTAGAAATGCGTTTCTGAGCAGAGTGTGCTCATGCCTGTCCTGTGTCATGAGCACTCCGCTGCCGTGTTCTGGAGTCTTAACTAGCTCAAACAGCAGGCAGCTGTTTTTCACCAGGAATAAGCGAGATGCCAATCACCTCGCACAGATCGAGAAGTGAGCTCCGTGGAGGGACAGAAATCCAGTTCGTTTAAAGAGTCTGGAAATAATCCTTATCGACCAACGCCCCTGAGAGCATAATTTACTTGAGTCAAAAACCTACATATAATTCCTGTTGGTAAGAAAGAAACAAAAAAATAAATACAATTGATTTCAGATTTTGTACTCTAGAAATTTGGTACCTAATTTTATGCTTCAGTAGAATTGGAATGTAGTGCATGACATGTATGGACTGCATTGCTTAGAAGAGAGCAGCATGAACATTCTTCAAATAGTCTTCTTTTTCTTCCATGGATGAATGGAAATACAGGTTTGGAGTTACATTAGTGTAAAAAAAGTAGATCGTTTTAGGATAGGGATAGTTTTGGTTGAACTATCCCTTTTAGTATATCCCTTTTAACCATCCCATATAGCAGATTCAGTGTACTGTTATACAAAGTAACTGCTTTTTTGCTGCACAGGCCAAGGTCAATAGAGAGTGTCATGATTTTTCATCTCTCTCAAAATAATAACTGATTCATCTTCCATTTGCAATCTAAGATTGCTTATTATTTGAGGCTTTTAGGAGTTTTTTTTTTTTTTTTTCAGTTCAGTGCAGTCTGTAGTGAACTTCCATTGCTCTGTTCACATTTGCATCAAACTGTGTTTCAAAGATGAACTCCCAAATGAGTATAAATGGTTGTCTGCAACGTGCCGTGAAGACACAAATTCCCTGGACATTTTAGATGGTCCATGAGTCATGTTGCCTCTTTGCTGCTGATTTTCTAGTGTTTCAGTGCAGGGCCCTTCAGAGAAAACAGTTCTGAGAACAAGTCACACACTGAAAATAGGCACGTAGGTGAACCCCCACATGCAAAAGTATGTTGCTTTTATTTGGTACCATCTTTTTCTTTTACTATAGTGGCTCTGTCTGTCAGCATGCGCCCACACATGCCTCACTGTAATGTCTTTTCAAGTGCTGAATCCATCAGCAGTAACAGAGAGAAGGTGTAAAAACAGAGAGGCCTGTGTATGTCCTGCTGTTTGTTATGAATCCTCTATCGCTTCAGCGCTCCACTAATCGCTCCTGTCGTCTTTCAACATTCAGGTAACCCGTGGAGAGAAGACAAGCTCCATTGTTATAGGATTGTCATAGTCGGCAACTGTTGGAGAAAGTGGATCAGCAGTCTGCCTGCACCACCCAAAGCTCTGACTCTAGAATTGTTGTATCCTAACTTTTAAACCAGATTACTCAAGCAGACATTTAGATGTGTAGTCAGCAGATCCTGCCTTCCCACACACAGGAAAACATTTTTCCTGAGTGTTAAGTGCTAGCCAGTAGATCTTCTGACTAGAAGATGGTGTAGGAGTGCCTCAAGGCACTGTGTTGGGCCTCTCCACATTGTTGGACTAAACGTTGTCTTTTAATGTTCTCACTATGTGTGTAGTGGTAACCCCAAGTTTTCAAGAGTCCCTTCTGGGACATTTTCTGTTTTTCTTGTAATATTTTTACCCGCATTTAGTTGTTTCAGGGTGTGTTAGTGTCAGTGTCTGCGTCATTCATTGGATAAGATGTCGGTACGTGGGCACATCTATAGAGGAGCTGTCGTATGGACAAGATTACAGAGTCCTGTTTCATTTGGAAGATTGGCTTTGCCACTAGAGTCTTTATAAATTTTACATGCTTTATTCCCAAAAAGGCAGTGATATGAATTTTACATTTATTGGCCGTTTTCTTTGGGAGCCATTTTAGCTAAATATTTAGACGTTGGTAAGACTACCGCAACTACCACCCACATTTTGCAAGCCACCTCCAGAGTGCTGATAAATATTGTTTTAAATTGAGGGCAGTCTGTGGGAGGATTGCATCGCCAGGGTGTCTATTATGCAGTTTGTCGAGAGCGGGAGAGAGAACTAGTTGCTGTCACCACTACAGAGCAAAGAGAAGCCCCAGGGGCCACCTGGGAAACGTGGTTGGCAGTGGTGCCTTGAATGTGAATTCATTTTGACTGTCAACACCGGCCCTGTTGAGCATTAAGCAATTTGTTTATGTGGGAAGGGGACGTCTACATGGGAGGCGCATTCTGGACGCATCTGCTTGTTTTGGCAGCTACTTGTCTGAAATGCTTCATCTCTAGACAGTTTATGGCCATAGAGGAGGGAAGTTCAAATGAAAGCCTCCAGAACCTTCAAAGATGCATTATTGCTCAGTCACATTTTTGAATGACTTAGAAATGTCTTCTAAACCTTCAAAGACACACGCTGCTTCATCTCAAGGAGCCAGACTTTGACAGTTGGCAAATATTCGGTCCATACTACATTTTAGACCGGAAGAGACCATCTTAGCTGACTTATAAAAGTGATCAGCTGGCTTTTTATGTGATGTAAGGGCGGATAAATCTGAAATCGATAATACCTCAGTAAGAGGCCGGCACACAACCCTGTAGCAACCTTGCAAACAAAGCTTTGTTTCTTGATGACTCAGAATAACCTTTGCACCCTGGTTTTTGGAAACTGTAAAGCTTAGTCTGTTAGAATTCAACCTGTTCTTGCCATTGTATGGTGCGATTTGCTTCATTGCAGTCTGAGGCAGAGATTACATGCAGCTTCACCCATTAGTGCTCACTTCAGTGGCTTGGCTGTATTAACACGTTTAGAAGCACTGAAAAATTATTGTGGCTCGATTTATACCTGAATTAGTCAGTGTTGTTGCTCCCACTTCTCAAAGTACTATATACCATTCAGAGTTGAATTGAAAATACCTTGTATATTCCAGTTCAGCTCCTGAATTTGAATTTAGGCAGCAAACATGCAGAATTACAATTCGAATTGAATACAAGGCTGTAGAATTAAAATAAATTGAAATATATATGTGTGTGTGTGTGTGTGTGTGTGTGTGTGTGTGTATATATATATATATATATATATATATATATATATATATATATATATATATATATATACTTGACAAAGCCTTAATTGCAAGGTTTGAAAAAAGTTTTGAAATTTTAAAGTTAATAGGCCTTACGGACAGAAGAATGGATTGTTAGATTTATCTGAAATGCCGCCTATGGTATATACATTTGTACTTAGTTTATATATTTCATTATCTGTTTTTTTTTTTTTTTTTTTTTTTTTTTTTTTTTTTACAATTACAATTCAAAAAGTTGATCCTTCCTGTCATTCACATTCAACTTCCTGTGAATTGAAAGGGAGACAATTATTTGATTCTGACAATTTTCTGGATTCACCAGATAATTTAAGACGAAGGTCCTACTTTTTTCACAAGTGCCAGCTACAAATGGCACTTACCCTTCCAGGAGCCGATATTTTATTCAGTTTGATTAATTGAGCCTCCATTTCTTCATTGGTTCAGTTAATCAATACCAATTAAATGTTGCTGTCAAAGCTGGCTTGCAGTTTTGTTGGTCCCAACTGGAGATTCATCAGCACTTTCTCAACTTGGTAGCAGTTCCAATATAGCGCACTCCAGAGAGCTTTAAATGAGTTTTACTAATTGATGAAATGTTTGAGTCATGAATTTGAGTGCAATACAGCAGTCCTTTTTATTTGCAAAATGCCACTTAATGAATATTCATGCGTGGGTCCCACTTTATATTAGGTGGCCTTAACTACTATGTACTTACATCAAAAAATAAGTACAAACACTTTTGCTGCTATTGAGATGGGATACGGGTAAGGTTAGTGACAGGTTTGGTGGTATGGTTCGGTTTAAGGGTGGGTTAAGGTTTAAGGGATGGGTCAACAGTGTAATTATAATGTAATTACAGAAATTAATTGCATGCAGGTATTTTTTTAAAATATAAGTACAACGTAAAAACATGTATGTACACAATAAGTGCATTGTATCAAATGATTAATTTAAATGTAAATACATGGTAGTTAAGGCCACCTAATATAAAGTGACACCCATGCGTGTCACTTTCTTAACCTGGTAATGTTATTTTTCTCATTTTTTGGTTTTGTCCCATATTTACATAAACATCTATTCTTCTGCAGTGCTTGGGTGCCGATGGTTAATTTAATTTATGCTGGTGTTATAATTTGCAGCCTGGTTACAGTGTGAAACAAGCATCTCTTCCACTTTCTTCTCAGCCTTTAGATTGTTCTAGTTAATTTTCATGCTGTGTTATTCTATTGTCATTCTGAATAATACATTGGATCAGGTCACAAAGACCCATAAATTACAAGTGTTATTTGCATTTTTTTTTCTTTGTTTGCCCTTCTCATCTCTCTTTCTCTTCTATATTTTCACTGTATCTTTTCTTCCCTTTCAGGTTCTCATTTCATACGCAACGTCTGTAGTTAACCATCATCCTTCAAATGCTGACCTCCACCTGTAACTCCTGTCTAGCTGTCAAATTCATTTTTTTCTTAAATGTCTACTTGGGTATACTGAATTCCTGCTCTCAAATAATTGACTGTCAGGTTTTTTTATACACCATTTGTGATGAAGAGAAGACTCAACTAAAGACTTTACTTTTGAGTTCAGTTGAGTCTGTTTAGAAGAAGTCACATGTAAAATTCCTCTTGCTTTCTCACCTCTTTTTTTCTGCTAAAGATGCTAGTGCTAAACTGCGAGAAAAAAAAAAACAAAAAAACCTAATTATCACCTACCTCAAGAGTTTTGAGACCCATTTGAGTTAGTGCTCTATGGTGTAGATGGTGTTATTTGGTCTTAGCAATTTGGGAGTGATGTTGTATAGCTTTTTCCCCCTTTTTTAAGAGCTGAACAAAAAAATTGAAGCATCTTTTGCTTGCATACTGGGCTTTTTGGCCCCATTTGTGTCCTTTTTTCAGATGCTAAGCCTTCAACTGCTGACATTTCTTGAGTGGTGCGATATAGGCCTCATTATGTATAAATGAACAGCGAAAAGCCAATGCCAGCCTCCTTGTTTATCAAGCAGTTTTTGAATTGACAGGATGTCAGAATCTTCCACTTTTCCTTTCTTCCTGACAAAAACCTTCTTTGCAACCCAAGTGATGACTGCTATCATCTTTTTGAGGGCCTTTTTTAGTTGAATTTATCGTAGATATTTCCAGACGTATCACAGTTAGTGAGTTGCGCACCATTTCTTTTTTGTCTGTCACAATGCAGGTGCGAAAAGATGGATATAGGTCATTTCTGGAATGTGCTGAGTGTAGTTGTTGTCTTCAGGTGTGACAGCTATTTCCTGGAGTTCAAACATCAGTCAACATCAGTTCTGAGAGCTAGTGCTTCACTTTAAGTTCTCCGTTGAATGATAACATGATGTTAAAGGCAAGGTAGAGCCTCAGTTGCAGTTCTTCTGTTTTTTTTTTCCTAAGTCACACTTTGAACAAAACTTTGCGCCAAGGTAAACAAGACTTTATGGAACAAAGATTAAATGAAAGCAAAACCCATCTAGATTTACTTGCTGCGCATTTCATATCATTGAAGGTGTTTCATCACCTCTGACAGGCATGTCTTCATAGGGCGGTCAACCCCCAACGTGTCTGTTTTTCCAACACCCGGCCTCCCTTGCAACTCAAGTGTGAACTTTTGGGTATGGTGAAGCTGTGTTAGACAAACAGAACAACTATTGTACACATCACCGTGGAACAATGTAATCTCTGACGTGTTGTTTGAAGGTGGTGTAAGGGTGGTGTTTGGTTTCACAGTCTGTATTTACATTTCTCCAGACTAGGCTTGTGTATGTTTTGGCGGCGTCTTTGTCTGACATGAACCCACATACTGAAGGTACGCATGAGGACATCAGTGTTATCATAGCTGTGTTGGATTGGGTGTTAAAAACTGATTATTTCCTGGGGAAGTAGTGTAGTGTGCGTTGAAGTATAGGGGTGTATGGCTGTTCCCAACTAAATGGCTTTGCCATAACACTTATCTGAAACCTAAAGTGGCTTTTAAAGCAGCGTTACTTAAATTGACCATTTATTTAATTTTAAATAGCAAACCTCTTCTAATTGCACCATTTAATATTGGATCAACGTAGTTAATGTGATCTTTTATTGATGTTTTATAATGAAAAATCTAATTTTGCTTAGTCTTTCAAGGAAATTGTTCTAGGATGTTTCAAGTGTTTGAACTAAATGTAAATACTAGAGTCTACATTTTATAACTTCCATCCTACACTAAATAGACCAATTTTTGAAGTTAATCATCTGTGCTTTTGTAAAATATACATTTTTCATTTCTTTTAACAATAGATGTAATTATGCTCTTATTAATCTTTCATCTTAAAATTTAGCATTTGAGAGATTTCATTCTGCCTGAATAGTTTTGAGGTTAAATGATCTAATTTCTTTGTCATTGGATAATAGTGATCTGTGAATTTATTGAATGTTGAATATTAAACGTTTTATGTCTATTTGTTAATGGCAGATATGTGAATACAGTAATTATTCTGCAATAATTTCTTCAATTTTCGTCATTACAACTTAAAAGCTTCAGTCAAAAACTTGGTATAGAACAAATTTAGGGGGAATGTGAGATTTGAGCCACAACGCTTTCAGTAAAGAGTCCCATGTGGCTTGGAAGCCATAGGATGAGTGCCTAGACTCCAGCGTCTATAAAGATTCTCTGTTTTCTTTCTCAGACAGAGATCATTTCACAGGCCTCTCTTAAATCCTGACTTAAAGCCGGGCTTCTCTGTACCCGTAGTTTCTTGCTCATCTTTCTGTGAGAGTAAAACATTTCTCGATCGGATAGTTCCTGTCAGAACTGAAATCATTCTGGCTGAAAGGGCATAAATCCCTGCAGGCTTTTGATGATTCATGCTTCTGCATCTAGCAACCCAGGTGGGTCGCTCTTTTGGACGTTTTTGTCAAATTAGGATCCAGTCCTTGTCTTGACAGTTCAGTTGTGTGCAGGGAAATAAAGGTGCAAAGTCTTCTGGAGAGAATGTCAGGTTGCACAAATCGGTTTCGAACTCCCTAATGCCTGGTTTGCCTTGCTTTTTTTACTTCACTAATAAACCGAAGAGCTACTTGAATCTCTTTACTGTGTCTGTTCCCTGACAGCACATCTGTCTGGAGATGGGTCTCCTTCTAGCTCGTCTTCACCTCACACTTCTCTCCATCTTTGAAAGAATGAGATGCACACGTCCATCAAACCCAATGAGGTCCATAATAGCTGGTGAAAGCTGCCGCAGGACCCTTAGAAGTATGCAGTGTGACCTTTGCCAAGCAACTATCCTGAGTGGAGATGTCAAAAGCTGTAGGCAAGGAAAAACATAAGTCCATTCCATACTTTTCAAAGCCTTCCAAAAACAAATCGGGCACTTGTAAACATAATTTCTATAATGAAATGTGTGATTTTTAAATATTTCTTGTTAAAATCTTATTTCATAAGAATATACGCTAAGTTTGACTGACCATCAGTGGTGAAGGATGTGTCCATAATGGTCTACTTGCGACATCAAACAGCAAAAACTGGATTGTGCTTACCAGACCTCGATCTCTTCTAAGAGATTGTTTCCCTCTTTCACCCAATGTTCTTGTATGAGTGATGTATAAATTGTGTTGGTGAAAAAAAAAAAAAAAAAAAAAAGCCCAAGAGCAATTTGAGGTTGAGGTTTTGCAGTAATCTTGGCTCTCTTCAAAAACACTGCAGTGATTTTGGTTGCCCTCAGAGCGGCGGTCAGGGAACATCATGTCAGGATGTGGAGCGCATTATTTTCAGAACCGCTGCTACGAAGGATCAGAATGAAGAGGGACTATTGATTAGAGTCAACATTTTCTGGTCTTTGACTAGCATAATCTTAAGTGCGATATAAGTGTAAGGTTTCTTTTCAGTTTACTAAGTGTTTTATATCTTCTCTTTATTCAGGCTCAATTTTTAACGGTGCCTCTTCCTGTAAATTTACAATAAACGATGTTTGCAATTTTAGATGGTCTGCATAATCAGGTGCGTTTATTTGGAATTGACCATAGGAACTTTGTCTTTGTAAATGTCTCAGCATGTCATATGTGGCTAACAAACCCGAACATGTACATTTCTGAGAGATTTTAAAGCCAGCACTGGTGTCCATACCTCAACCATTTCAAATACCTATTACAATCAGGGTTTGAAATTAAAACTGCCAACCCAGCAAATGAGGGTGAAAATCTGCTGTGGCGGGTAACCCATATCAACACACTAGCCAATTTGGCAAGTTATTATTCATAAATTATGTTCTAACACTTTGCATTGCATCATTATCAGAGCCTTAGGATTGCCTTAGGAGACAATTAAGAGGCTACTTTTTCCAACCCATTCTCATAAATGCCGCATGTCCAAGACTTTTGGGCAAAAAGCTCCCTGGAGTCTTTATTGCTATGTGCAGGGAAACTCATTATAAGAGAAGTCACTGAGAATTTTGTTTTGATCTCCATTTTATTTTATTTGAATGGTATCCATAAAAAGTGATTGATTGTCATAAAGCTGAAAGCAATTTAGTGATTCAGAATCAGATTTAATAATAAATATGCTTAAATATATCATGTGACTTTGATAATCTGGTTTATTTCTGATATTTTTGTTTTGGCTAGTAGAAGTTCTGAATGGCTGGTAACTTAATTTAGTAGCCAAATTGGCTGGTGAGTGGAAAAAGTTAATTTCAAACCCTGATTGCAATTCATTATTGTCTGAGGGAAAAATGGTTGGTTTATAAGATGTAGACTTCTTAGCTTAGTAACACTACTAACTAGATTTAATAAATATCATTTATATTAATTTATTACATGACTCCATGGCAGTGGTTTTCAACCTTTTTGACTCAAAGGCCCCCCATATTACAAGACAATATTCGAAGGCCCCCCATATTTTTTATACACTTGTATTTTTTGAAAATTTCCAGAAACTGAAATTTCTAGTTCAACATTTATAGGTTAATTATACAATTCACTCACTCATTCATTCACACATTCACTCATTCATTCATTCAATTATTCATTCATCCACTCACTCATTCAATTATTCATTCATTCACTCACTCATTCATTCAATTATTTTTCACTCACTCATTCAATTATTCATTCATTCACTCATACACACACACACACACATTCGTTCAATTATTCTTCATTCATTCACTCACTCATTCATTGATTTACTCTCACTCACTCACTCACTCATTCAATTATTAATTCATTCACTCACTCACTCACACACTCACAATCACTCACTCATTCAATTATTCATTCATTCACTCACGCACACTCACTCATTCATTCAATTATTCTTCACTCACTCACTCACTCACTCATTCAATTATTCATTCTTTCACACTCACACTCATTCATTCAATTATTCACTCACTCATTCAATTATTCATTCATTCATTCACTCACACACTCACCCAATCACTCACTCATTCATTTAATTATTCATTCATTCACTGTCACTCATTCATTAAATTATTCACTCACTCATTCAATTATTCATTCATTCACTCACACACACTCACTCATTCATTCAATTATTCATTCATTCACTCAAAAATAGCAATTTCCACCTGATAAAATATTTTAGAACTTGACATAACTGGGATAAAAAGTATTTTATTAATTTTACTGACACAAAAAAAAACAACTCTCTTTTTCCAAGATTTTGAGAGCCCTGATTCTTAACTAAAAGTTTTTTTAGGTAACAAATTAAAATAAGAAATATGTCAGCTTCCATCTTAATCTTATTTAGTAACTAATTTAAAGAGATCACTCTTAGTATAAAACATTGGTTGTTTTAGGGACAATTGGGTCCATCTTACTTTGTCTGAGAGCTTCAAGAATGTTCTGGAACTCAAGTTTCAACAAAGACTTTTCACAGGCATCAACCCTGTTTACATTGTGATCTCTGAGATATTGTCGTCCGAGGCGCAGAGCATTGTTGATGGATGACTGATAAGAGATCTTCAGCATATAGAGCGAGAAGAGTTTGAATAGATTTCCTCAGCAGGACAAAACTTCGTTCACTTATCCTTTGGGCTTTTCATGCAGGTTACCCTCTGTCTGTTTTATTGCTCTGGTTTTTGTGTAAATTCTGTGCCCCTGTGAGGACAGACTGACCTGTGGCGGTTCCAGTGGGGGACGATCTGAAGTGTTTTGGATGGAAAACAAAAGCAGACACCTCGCCCAGTGCTGTACGTGTGCAGAATACATATTAATTGTAATTGCTAGTTGTCACTGTGAGAATGAACAACAAGGCTCTGTATTCATTTATTACCCCTTTTTATTTCATTGCCCTTCCACAAAACCTCACAAGTCAATAACGGGTTGCACTAATCAAGCTGCCATCTTTACTAATGAGTTTCCCTATATTGGTTAACCTCAGAGTCACTTCATGGAAGCTTCCGTTGGCTGCTGTAAACTTCTCCCACAGCCTTCCCACACAATCCGCGTGGGCTCCCTGGGAACATGAGCTCAGCCAGATGGGCCGCACTAGCGCCACCGCTCATCCATTATTATGGACGTAATACAGCTGTTGTTTTTCTCTCTCAGCAAATGTGTCTGTCTCCAAACGAGAGCTCAGGGCTGGGGAGAGATTGCCGCCTCATCCCCACATCTCTTCCAGTTTCCTCTGAACAATGTAATCGTGGAGGCGCAGACCTTTAGTTTGTCAGAAAACAGCCTTCCTGTCATACTTTATGTGTGTGTTCTCTTTGAAATCACAAAGAGGTCGTTAAAAGGCAGTTAGATGGTTCAGTTGAAAATGTCTTTGCATTTGTGGAAAATGACCCTTAGGCTGCATAAGCATTCAATAACTAATGCTCATTTTTGTATCATATTTTCCCTTTTTTCTGGGTTGACTTGTTGAATTGTTTGATAGCTGATGATATACTCTGTTTTGTTCTCTTTTTATTTGAATATTGTGGCAAAACCTTTTGTTTTAGACGTGTACTGTCTGTGGGAGTACCATGGTATTCTTTGAAGTTGCTTGGAGTATCATATAAAAACCATGATAGATTTAATAATCATTTAGCTATATTAACACCAAAGCATCACACAGACATTTTGTAATTCATGAAAAAAAAAACAAAAAAACAAACATTACAGTGATAATAATACATATTTACAAAAAGTCTCTTATGCTTACTATTTATTTGATCAAAAACACAGTAATATTATGAGATATTACAATTTAAAATAACTGAATTCTATTTATTCCTGTGATCAAAGCTGAATTTTTAGCATCATTACTCCAGTCTTCAGTGTCAGATTTGATGCTCAAGAAACATTTCTTATTGTTATCAATGTTATGTTGAAAAATGTTGTGCTGCTAAATATTTTTGGTTACTCTATTTGGTAACACTTTATTTTACAGTGTCCTTGTTGCATATTTTACATGTACTTACCATAGTAATAACAGTAAATAATGCATAATTACATGCAACTAACCCTCAACCAAACCCTTATCCTACCCTAACCCTATAGTAAGTACATTTTGTTGATTAACATTACTCTGTACGTAATTTGTATAATTACACTGTAACAATGATACCTTAAAATAATGTGTAACCCTCTATTTTAATGCGTCTGTGTTACAGTATAAGTATACATTTAAGTACTAAGTAAAACTACTTACTATGTACTTACTATGGGGTTAGGATTAGGTTTGGTTTAGGGTTAGTTGCTTGTAATTATGCATAATTTATAGTTATTACTGTAGTAACTGCATTTAACATGTAACAAGGACACTGTAAAATAAAGTGTTACCATATTTTTTTGAAATTGTGATACATTTTGATGGATATAAAGGATTCTTTGATGAATATAAAGTTTAAAATAACATTTATTTGAAACCGAAATCTTTTGTGACATTATAAATGCCTTTTACTGTCACTTTTAATCAATTTAATGCATTCTTACTGAATAAAAGTATTAATTTCTTAAAAGAAAAAAATCGTACTGACCCCAAACTGTGGAAATCACAATATAGTTTCTTTTTTCAGTACTCTTTATTTAATTTTTATTAACTTTAAAGCATCCTTGCTGAATGAAAGTATCGTTTTCTTTCAAAAAGAAAAAAGAAAAAAAAAGTCAGTAATCTCAAACATTTGGACAGTATAACAGTGAAACACAGTAACACCACAGTACTTTTTGTACAGGTTGTTTTAATGTAGATGTTTGTGTGGTTTATATAACATTGAGCCTCGTCATGATGTCTGTCTGAAATGTCTCGCATAATGCAAATACGGTTTCAAACTCTTGCTTGCCTACTTTGAGAATTAACCTTGTACAAGTTTGACCTGAATGTGTCAGTATTTGGGAAGTAAAAGTGGATTTTTTTTTTTTTTTTTAGCTATGAAGTTTAGCTGTCAAAAAACCAATTAATTCAAATTTGACCTGTTTGTAACCTCTGCCTGGCTCTGTTATTTTTTCCATCTTGCAGCATTCCATCTTGAGCTCATATTTCACTGTTTTGTACCACCACACAGTATCCAAAACAAAAACCAAACATGTATTTCTTAAATGAGGAAAATGAGCTTAAGTCTTTGAGGTTTGGCTCATTTCCTCGAGAGAATACAAATCTATGTATTGAAGCAAAGAAAGTGACATATTTGCTTTTATTGGATTTGTATAGACAGAGAAGCCAAAATGTGAGCGAAATGTGGCTTCTTTTCAAATCCTCACAATTCTTTATTGCTTTTAGGTTGTTGTTGTTCCATGAATATTACTTCTTTGTTAGTGTTTGTTTTTTTCATTTGTGTTGTTACAGTATTTACAAACTCCATATTAAAAGAGTGAAAAAAATACTTAAAAGTGCTACAGCAGCAAGTGATGTTTTAAGTCGTAATACAATGGTACTTTGAGATGAATGCGTGGCCTACCAATAAGGCACTTGCTTTTCAGTTTATGAAAGGTAACTGTGGAAAATAATGGTGGGCAGCATGTTTACAGTACATGATCACAAATGTTTTTATCCCTTCCAAGTGATTTGAGGTCACAGATTTTGGCCTTTTATCTGTACACTCTCTAAGTATTTTGTTCTTGCTCCCGACTGCTCACTGAAGCTGTGACTTTGAATAGTTAGCAGAAAAACAACCTTTAGGATGTCCTCCTGAACAATTCTTGCTTAAATACCTTCATTCAGGCCTCTCCTCATCTCGCAAACACAGATGTAGCCACTTGAACATGCTACTCGAGAGGCCTGTTTTCTTCTGCTTTTGTGTCTACCGTAAAAGTTCTCCCTCCCCTGCTTACACTTTGCAGCAGAAAGGAAGGAAATTGAGGTTTGGATTGCTGGAAAATATTCTCCCCTTGGTTTACTGGTTGGAAGCCTATTGCTGGGATGCTATGAGCCTTTCGTAAGCCGAGTTATGATGAAAAGAGAGTCCCTGTTTTTCATTTTCTTGACCTCCATTCTGTCCTAAAGCTAATTTAGTGGGAACATTTCACATTCCAGTAATTTGCTGTTCTGAATCGCATATTGATATACACTACTGTTCAAAGTTTGGTGGATTCAGGGGGATTTTTTTAAAGAAAGAAATTAATACTTTTTATACAGCAAAGATACATTAAATTGATAAAAAATGACAGTAAAGACATTTATATTGTTACAAAGGTTTATATTTCAAATAAATGCTGTTCTTTTGAACTTTCTATTAATCAAAAAATCCTTAAATTCCACAAAAAAATTAAGTAGCACAACTGTTTTCAACATTGAAAATAATCAGAAATGTTTCTTGAGCAGCAAATCATCATATTAGAGTGATTACTGAAGGATCATGTGACACTGAAGATGCTGAAAATTCAGCTTTGATCACAGGAAAACATTTTAAAATATATATTTTAAATTGCAATAATATTTCACAATTGTACTGTATTTTTGATTAAATAAATGCAGCCTTGGTGAGAAAGAGACATTTCTTTTTAAAAACATGGAAAAAAATCTTACCAAACCCAAACTTTTTAACGGTAGTCTAAGTGTAATAATTTATCTCACGGTGTTGCATTGATGCACTTAGATTTTATTTGTGTGTTCTTATTATATTATCTCCTACACTCTTAAAAATAAAGGCTCTTTATTGGCATCTAGCTTTTCCTGAAGTACATTTAATATCCATGAAATCTTTCCATTGCACAAGAGGTTCTTCATAGTGGAAAAAAGTTCTTCAGATTAATAAAAGTTCACACTAAGGAAAAACAGTTCTTTTAAGAACTGATCACTGAAAGGTTCTTTGGGGAATCAAAAATGGTTCCTCTATATGCCATCACTGTGCGGGAAAAAAACCTTTTGGGACTTTAATTTTTTAAAGAGTGTATAGTTCAGTTAATGGAGAAGCAGGTCTCTTAAACCAGCATTGGATTGTAAGGTATGTCATTGTGTCTCACAGGTGACCATACGGAGAAATGTCAGTTTATTAAAGCAACCTGTTTCTTCATTAATTGAACTGTGGGAAATCATATTGAAAGGGCATATAAACAAGGATCTAAACTGAAGTATTGTGAAAAAGCAATATCATGAGGAAAAAGAATTGCAATATTGATATATGGTTGTATCAGTACAGCCCTGATCGGACCTCATGATCTTTTCTTATTTGTTTCATCTTTTCTCTTCCCAACAAATGCACAACTCGCGTCTCAGTCACCTGTGTCTCCACTATCACCATCTCTGCTTGTCTCAAAGGACTGCATGGTGTTTTGGACCAAACCTGGCTATCTTAGATATCTTAGATTCTGCCTGATCAATATATCTCATTCTTCTATGAAGGTCTTTCTCCCTGGTTTTTCCACAAACACTCTCAGCACCAGAATCATCTGCAGAAAACACCTTTTGTATGAGCTTGACCATTCAGCATATTGAGAGTTGTTCCAATAGTATTACTAGTCACTTTTTGGTGAGCTCTCCATGTGTCAGGTAGTATGTATGTATTTGTTTATGTTCATTTTAGTATTTTGGAGAGACGCGGCTTTCAGAGCGCGCGCTTTGGATGTTTTGGATGTTGAACATAGTATGTGAGTAACGAATTCCCTTTCACGTGTTCTAGCGCTTGAATATTTAGCGCTTTCATGATGATGCAGCACTGACCGACAACTGTACAGAGCATCGTTCACGTTCATGCTCTCACAACATTACATTGTTAGAATTCATAAAAATGTTACCGGCCATCTGGTGACTGACACAGTTTCATATACTCGCCAACACCATTTTTACTCGCATTTGGTGCTTGGCGAGTGTTAATTTTAGGCCATGATACAAATGTAAATAAAACAACAACAAAAAACTTTAAAGGGGTTCAAATGTTGACTTATATCTTGAGATTTTATATAGTTTACACTCTTTATGATGTACATTAATGCACCAAGGTGAACATTATTTAGAAAAGTTGTGAACCCCGTTTGGTTTTCAGATATATTCAATATAACTTTCAAAAAAGTCCAGTATAAACGTAACTGCCGTTCGTCAACGGCCACTGTCACAGTTGCTAGGCGAAAAAGAGCAATCCTCTGTAGGGTAGACCATCCCATTTAACAACACTCAGTTCAACCTTTGCGGCCTTGAAGGATGAAGCCTCCGAATTGGAAAACAGCTTTAGTGTAAATAGCATCTATAGCTATTTTCACTTAGTACAAAGAAAATACTTTTTGTTGCTATTTAATAGTGCTGTTAAAGGGTTAGTTCAAATGAAAATAATGTCACTTATTACTCACCCTCATATCGTTCCACACCCGTAAGACCTTCGCTCATCTTCAGAACACAAATTAAGATATTTTTGATGAAATCCGATGGCTCAGTGAGGCCTGCATTGACAGTAAGTTAATTTACACTTTCAATGTCCATAAAGCTAAAGACATATTTAAAACAGTTGTGACTACAGTGGTTCAACCTTAATGATATGAAGCGACAAGAATTTTTGTGCGCCAAAAAAAACAAATAACGACTTTTATTCAACAATATAGTGATGGACGATTTCAAAACACTGCTTCATGAAGCTTTACAAATATTTTGTTTTGAATCAGTGGTTCAGAGCGTGTATCAAACTGCCAAAGTCACGCCCCCCAGTGGTGAACCATTGAAATTTTGAAAAACTTATGACGTAAAGAAGCCTCGTTTACTGAAATCACGTGACTTTGGCAGTTTGATACCTGTTTGATACATGCTCCGAACCACTGATTCGAAACAAAAGATTCGTTAAGATTTGAAGCTTTAATCGCCCATCACTAGATATTGTTGAATAAAGTCGTTATTTGTGGGGTTTTTTTGGTGCACAAAAAGTATTCTCATCGCTTCATAACATTAAGGTTGAACCACTGTAGTCACATGAACTGTTTTAAATACATCTTTAGTAGCTTTCTAGGCATTGAAAGTGTTGCTGGCAATGGAGGCCTCACTGAGCCATTTTATCAAAAATATCTTAATTTGTGTTCTGAAGATGAACAAAGGTCTTATGGGTGTGGAACGACATGAGGTGTAGGGTGTAGAACGACACACACACACACCAACTTTTATGTTAGATGTGAATAATCGCGATTTTGACAGCACTGCTACTTTCACTTAGTGTAACTAGCATCTATCACTTTTTAAGACACTTTTTATCTATTCAGTGCTTTCCTTGTATGCCACAATCATGTTAAAACTTCTTAATTATCCTTTTTTGGACTTTTAGCTAATCAGCTAATTTGGATGTGCTTATAATGATTTACATAATCAGCATATCATAATAAATTCATTTTAGAATTTTAATCTGTTAACATCTCTGGTAAAAACCAAAACCTCATTGTTCATTGGAAGGATTACAGGTTTTCAGAAGGATTTGATTCTCTTGATGTAGGAGAGATCCTTATTTGACAGCATGCCGACATTCCTCTGGATTTATGTCTCTGAGAGATGTGCTGCAAATGTGCTCTCGGTTAATGAGTTACATCTTCACTGCATTCCACATATCTGCTCCTCTCTGATAGCGCTCTTGCCATTTGAATCCTGTTAGAGAAAGACAACACATGCAAATTCCACAGGCCTTTTTTGCTAAAGAATCTGCATGTTTTTCTTTTCTTCCTCACCTGAGCCTGATTGATTCCTTAGTTGCCTGCCAGAATCATAGACATTAATTATCAGGTGTTGATAATACATCATAAACAAAACTGTACAAAGCTTTGTTGGGCTGTTTAGTGGTTTTGTTTCCTATTTAGCTCCAGGTAGTTCTTCCGCTCTCATCAGAGAGTTGTGCATAAAATGAGCGCAGCAGTGCACGACAGACGCATCTGTGATTTATATTACATTGATGGTGTTTCTTCAACACAGCTTGAGCACTCCGCTCAAAACAGGAAGTCTGCTGCAAATTTATTCCCCGTGGCAGAGAGTGTAGCTATGTGAAAACAGCCTTCAACTCCAATTAAAGTTTGAGATGACTTGAGTGGCTAGGAAAAAAAAAAAGGTGTAAAAATGTATTTTTGAGAGCATTCCCGCTTTTAACATTTCTCACCCAGCCGTTGAAATAATTCCATCCGTGTAATCACAGCTGAAAGTGGTGCTTGGCTGTCCTCTTTTCAATTTGTGAACTGTAAGAATGCTAAATGTACCGAATGTCATTTTTAGGTATTCATCAGCTTGTTTATATACTGATGTTCAGAGACGGATGTGAATTGTGCGGAGCCAAGCGAATGACAGACCAAACAGATCGCAAAGAATTCTTCTCATCACTAGACAACCACACATGATCTATTAAGTTTTTATTATACCTTATGCTGTAGTAGTTATTATACCCTAGCACTTTATATGCATGTCATTTGACTTCATGCATGTTACAACAGAATATCGCCCAAATTTATGGTATTGATAATGATAATTTATTTTAAAATCATTTATTTCTTGACCATAGCTTTGTTTTCAGTCATTTGTGTGACTGTAATTATAAAGTAACGATTTAAATATTTGAATGTCCGTACTGTTGTGAAACATTAGTGCTCATTATAATATAATGTAATATAATATAATATAATATAGTTAGTGCATCAAATCAATTAATCGCTATTATTATATTATATGATTTAGTACTGTCAAATTGATTAATCACGATTAATCTTATCTAACATAAGTTTCTTCTAACCAAAGTATATACATATATTATATATTACAAATTTTAGATGTGATTAATTGATTTGACAGCACTAAATATAATATAAAATATAAATATAAAATAATAAAATATATAATCTTTGCTAGTCTCTAGAATCACTCCACCTCTTCCTTCTCTTAAATTAAACCTTTTTTAATTTAATTTAATTTAATTTTATAATTTTATTGTAATTTAATTTTATTGTATGTAATTTTGTCATTTAATTGTTATTTAATTTAATTTAATTTTTTTTATTTTATTTTATGTAATATTATTTAATTTAATTTTATATTATTTAATTTAGTATTATTTATGCTGCTGATTTCCTACATAGCTGTGCTGTTCTCTAGAACCAATATTTGTTTGTTTTGATCTAACTGTTATTTATACAGCCCTATTATTATTATTATTATTATTATTATTTATTTTTATTTTTACTTATTTAGTATTGATAAAATTAATTAGTCGTTTGCCAAATAAACCCATTCAAGCTGATGGACTGATTCTGATCTGGGTTTAGTATGCGTTAATGACCTGCTTGACTGTACATTTTCAGTTTTCTACTGTATCATGTAATATGTGTAACTTGGACACTCATTTCTATTTTGGCTCTAAGAATCTTCTTGCAATGTTTTTCTGTTGGCCGTCTCAGTGTTAACATTCACTTTTCTCCAAAGGTAAGATGTCAGACGCCCGTGCTGTGCGCAAACAACAACAACTCAACAACCTGGTTGCCATGGTGACGGAGCTGGCCCACCCTGGGCACACCGTGGTGGATTTCTGCAGCGGGGGGGTACGTTACCTTCTGACATTTAAAAAATGTCTTGGACTTGTTTCTGTTTTCTTACAGGACTCACTGTATGTGTGTCAGTAAGCATCTGTTCTCTTCCCCTGTCACCTCATGTAATCTTTGGGAGTGCTCTTGTTATTCTGTGCATACATATAAGCCCTGACGTTACAGCTCTTGGGCAACAGGTCAATATTCTGATGGGCGCCTGTGTTCTTGTGAGCAGACTTTGATCTGATGAGCTCTTTGAGGTCTGTTTCTCCAAGTTCTTTAGCAGCTTTTTCTTCGTTTTCTCAGGGGCACGTTGGGATTGTTTTGGCGTACACGCTTCCTAAATGTCAGGTAAGACTTTCTGATTTGTTCAAGTGTAGCAAGTTCAAGTTAACAGAATCAAAGACAAGAAACTAAATCTGTCTTCCTCCCAGGTGAGCTCATTTGTAGACACTGGAAAAATAAACTGATTCCACACTGTTGTTGTTTTTTCTCTCTAAGCCCTTGTTGGGAAAATTGTACTTTAACCAGTGCGGATAGGAAAATCAACTCAGTACTAGAATACTCTTTGAGTGCTAATACATATTTTATGGTTCAGTGGATTATTAGGTAGTCATTAAAAGATGTACTTCATATTCTCTCCTTTTGATATAATGGCTTTTCAAAGAGCAATTTGAGATAAATCAATGAGCAATTTGGCAATGAACCAGTGAGTTGTAAGAGATATAATATGCAGTATGGTGAAATATCCCATTTTTGTAATCGATCAGGTTATTCTCATTGAAAATAAAGAGGAGTCTCTGGTCAGGGCCAGACACCGAAGTGCTCAGCTTGGATTGACAAACATTGGCTTCATCCAGACCAACCTCGACTACTTCACCGGAAACTTCAACATCGGGGTGAGAACCGTCTTATATTAAACACACATGCTATTTGTGAAGTGCAAGAGAGATTTCTCTTGGAAGGATGTATTTAGAGAGATTGTTGTTTATGGTGCATATTAATATCCCTTAAAAGTCTTTGCTTCCTCTGGCTCAGTTAATGATTTACAGTAGATGGCAATTCATGCATGTTTCATTCTAGGTTTCTGATACCCCAAGCCTGTTATGAAGTTGAATTTAGGTTTATATTCAGTTAACATAAGATTAAAATAGCTTTGGAGTCTCTGAGATGCCAAATAGTACATGAGGGTTGAATATTTCATTGTGTATCTTGGTTTTACATTTTTCATAATTTTTCTTTAATTGTTTAATTCTAGTTTTACATAGATAGATTTCAGTGTGGTCTCAGATATTTGGATCCCACTGCATCCTTTCATCGATTATTGCTTTTGTTAATGTTTGCTTTCAGCGCTTGTTCTTGCAACGAGCAGTTTCAGTAATTTCACATGAAGAACATACATTTTTATCCAGAAGGTATAGATATCTCTTCATTTGCATTGCAAAGCCTGTTTAAAAGGATGGATTCTGGTACTCTGTAGTTGCAGCTTGTTTGATTCTCCCTGCCATCCATATTCATGCAGTTAACCCTCACGTTTGTCCTTTATTTCATTTCAAAAGCGAATGGGTTGCTCATTACCACATTTTGAGTGATGAAATTGGCTCCTCGACAACTTACCCAAACATTAAGATTACATTTAATTTCAAATGAGACTTCTTGTGGAACGAAGATATTGTTTCCAAATAGTCATTTGCACACATTTGTTTTGTGTTCTCTTATTTTCCATTTGGTCAAATATCGTAACCACAATCATAATTACAAATTAGGCAGCAAATTTCTTTTACAGAATCTAGTTGAATTGTATCTTTGTTAAAAGCACTCCCTGACCATATTTGAGGGAGACAAAAATCTATATATATATATATATATATTTTTTTTTTTTTTTTTTTTACTGAATCATCTATTTTTCATACAGCACTGGCAAATTTTTTGGCTTGTTTTGAGCAAAATCCTTGCAATTTTTTTGTTACAGTTTGCCAATGTGGTGAGGGAAAAAAACTTAATTCAAATTCAAACGCAAGTCTTATCTTACACAATTTTGCATTTTAAGAATGTTCAGGTATTTTTTTTACTGGAAAACAAGATAAAAATGCTGATTAAATACTGAAATAAAACATTTTTTTGCTGTGTAATCTTTAAGGGGCAGTGTTGTCTCTATGATAAATGAGGAAGTATGTACTTTTTGCAGTTCTTGTATTTGTTTCTGGCAGTAATGAGATGTTTGGTTCTGCTAGAGACCTGCATCCTCTGGCCTCATATCCACAGAGAGCTGCAGCTGCAGCTGCAGTATTGAGCTTCACACACTGCCCGGTGTGTGGGGGGATTATTTGCTTCTGACACAAAGGGTCTTTATCAGACCTTCACTGGTTCCCAAAACTAATACCTGTATCTATGTAGAATTTTTTGAGCACCTAGCACGATAATTAAAAATAAAAATGTCAACGAGATTCATATCAAACAGTCAACAAAAAAAAAAAAAGAGTAAAATGTAACATTCTAGGTTTATCTAGAAATATTTTTTCCTCCAGACTTCCATGTGGGGATGGAATATTCCGCCGCTCACATTGCCGCAACTCAGCAGTAAGTGATAAAAGCTTTCTCTTTCATGAAATCTGACTTTTTTTTTTAGCACCTGTGACAAGTGATAGGACATTATGTTGATCACGTTAAATATCATGTATATTGTTAAACATTAGATAATAACCTCCGATTTGTCACGTTATGCAGCAGTGGACAGAGATTTGTCTCATCAGAGTCATGTCCTGTCTTGTCCCAAAAACTTGAAAATATCAGGAACAATTTAAAATTGTGATTTACAGGCTTGGAAATGAATAATTACATAGTTGTTATGAATCAGTCAAAATATAAATGATTCATTGGTGAACTGGTGTGAATTTGAATGATTTTATTTAAAAACGTACACAGCGATTACAAGTGAAAGGAAGCATCATAAAAGTATTTAGATGTTAAAGAATGCTAAAGGGATAGTTCACCCAAAAATGAAAATGATCCCACGATTTACTCACCCTCAAGCCATCCTATCTTCATTCAGACGAATACAATTGGAGATATGTTTACAAATATCCTGGCTCTTCCAAGCTTTATAATAGAAGTGAAGGGGGTTCCAGATTTTGAAGCCCAAAAAATGCATCCATCCATTATAAAAAATAATCCACACGGCTCCAGAGGGTTAATAAAGGCCTTTTGAAGTGAAGCGATGCATTTTAGAGGCGTTTTTATCGTTTTAGAGTTCTAATTCATGACCTGTGTTTTGGTTGCTTCCCAAATGAAGCCCTATGCACTTATACTTATGCACTAGTGTGTGAGTTTTATAACGTTATTTTGTCATTCAACGTCGGAGTGTGATAGCCCCTCCGCTACGTAATAAAAGCTGCGACAGTTGAGTGCATGAAGTGTCAAACATTCCACACTTCTTTTTTCCGTTAATTTAGTACATCATCTGGGTATTTAAAGTGCATTTGTGAACACACTCCTCGCAATATTTATACTTAAAAACGTCATAGAATAGTAAGCGCGTGAATTAGGACACACCTTTTGTTTTGCTCTATCATCTGCACTTCCGCGTTTGTCATTGCATCATGCATAAGGTCAGAGGTTACTCTTCTGCCACAAATTGATGCGTATGGCTGTCTGCCGGAAGCTAGTTAATAAAGTTTTAAATATGGATATTTTTCTTACAAAAACCCATTGCTTTGCCTCAGAAAGCCTTTATTAACCCCCTGGAGCCATATGGATTACTTTAATGATGGATGGATGGATGTACTCTTTGGGCTTCAAAATGTGACCCCCCCCAACTATCCCTTTAAAATGTTTGGGTTCCACCATCGAGGAACGGTCAATGTGAAAGCTCTGGAAAGTGTTCTCTGCTTTGTAATTAAAGACAGATTTAGGTCTTTAAGGTATTGAATTTGAGTTTCTAAGCTATTGTGTTACAGTATCTTGCATAACTCTGTGCACATATCATTAGCATAAATGATTAAAAGGTTTGCCTGCTAAAGCAGCACAGTCAGAGCTATTGTTTCCCAGAGGGTTGGATATGTGAAAATAGCTACTATTCCTTTTTTAAGACAGTCTGTAATAAGGCTTGCAGCTACACCAGGAAAAAAATGACTAAACGTGGGTAATGATGTGAAAGAGAAGTTATGGGCTGTTTGCTCAAACTTGATTTGTTGTACCTGTTGAATGATGGTGATACAAGCACACTGCTGTGTTCAGTGGTTGTGAATAATGAACTTGCATCGTAGTTGTGCCTTCCACACCTCAGGCAAACTACTTAATTATAAAGACAGAAAAAAATTTTACCCTCATTGAAGGGAAGAAAAAGAAACATCCTGCTGCATAAGAAAAACTAATAAAGAAATAGCATGCTTTTGCAGCATGCTTTATTATTTTTCTATTGGTGGGTAATTTATATGAGGAAAAAACAGCATTGAGGATGACGTTAAGCGCTTTGTCAATGTCCTATATTTTCAATGCTTTCAGAAAACTTCATTTGTTAGATCCTTCAGTACAAGAAACCACACAAAACCATTGCAGATTCCACTTTATTTGCTTGCAAAGGAAAAACAAACTTGAGCTTTGTAACACTGCTTCTTTCCCATGCTGAACAACATTCATCTGATCTCTTGGGAGACGGCCCACCAGCTTAGTCTCTAGAATGAATTTACAGTCATAATGAGACAGAGCATCCGGCATTCCGATGGAAGACTTGGAATGACTGTGATGTGTTTTTCAACCTGTTTGCATTTGTATAGAATAGATTCTGGCTTAATTGCTTGCGTGCTACCAAATAATGCCAAGAATGATTTCATTATGGGAAGCTCAGGTGTTATTTTCACACAAAGAGTAAATATTCAACCACAAATACTCACAAACAATACCTTGAAGTTCAACAGTTCATGTCTGAACAGTTCATGTCCTTTTCACACTAAAAATAAAAATTCGCCAGACAACATGTTCTTTTAAGTTTGGTTTGGATCTTATTTTTTGTTCCTGTTTTGGTTTGATTTCTTTTTACTGTTGTTGCTTGTGTTTTGTTTTTTATTTTTTTATTTCTTGTTTATTTGTTTTGATTTTGATTTGTTTATTTTCTTTGTTTTTGTTTTGTTTTTGCTTTTTGTTTATTGCTTTGTTTTGATTTTTTTTTTTTTTTTTTTTTTTTTGGGTTGTTTTGCTATGAGAACAGTTCAGTGTGTGTGTATGTTTGTTGAACAGCGATTGGGTTGTTTTTACCCAGCAATTGGGTTAAACGTTTGCCCAACCTGCTGGGTAGTTTTATTTAACTCAACTATTTTAAAATTACTGTATTGCTTGCTTAAAATGAACCCAAAGTATATTGGAAATTAACATTTATTAATATGTTTAATAAATGAACATTTATTAATAAGTTTAATGAATAATAATTAAACAATAACAATTTATTGAATTGCTTAATAAAAGTTCACCTTTTGATTATTATTGTTGCATCTAGTAATTGTGTCTGATTTTTAATTTCCAACCTATTTTGGGTTCATTTTAAGCCAGCCATATAGTAATTTTTAAACAATAGTTGGGTTAAATAAAATTGCCCAGTAGGTTGGGTGAACATTTAACCCAACTGCTGGGTTTAAACAACCCACTCACTGGGTTTGTCCATTTTCAACCCAACTTGGGTTGTTTTTAAGCCAGGAGTTTTTAGAGTGTACCTTTAAGGGGTTGTATATTTGCATATTTTTTTCTGAGAGTGAATAAAGCAGATAAAAAAGACCTCATACAATAGTAATGATAAAACAGGAATGTGTTTTAAATTTAAATTTTACCAACCTAGTCATATTTTATTGTGAAAGCTCTATTTTACCATAAGTACACTCTATTATTGTCATTATAGCTTATATTCCTTTATCATGCTATGAATATAGCTACATAAGTTTTTTTTTTTAGTTTTTTTTATCTTGTATTTTGTGTAATATTTTTTTTCAGTTGTGCTGTATCTTGCATTAAAGCATCTGAACTACCAGAATGCTTTTTTGTTTTGCCTCTGGTGTGAATAGACTTGCCTGTGATTTGCTATATTTTTCATTTCATTGGTGTTGTGAAAAAAGGCCTCTATTACCGTACTTGGTTCTTGAAGTCATACTATAGTTGTCATTGATCTCGTCGGTCATTGTCAGAATTCCTTGTGAATTTCATCAGTAAATGGTCATTCAGAGTTGTACTTTCACAAAACATCTTTTGATACTTCTCCCAGCATCCTTAAGAAACACTATCTGTAGAATTGTCATTTTGTTGCATCATTTTCAACTTTTGAAATTCACCTGCTGACGTCCTCAAAGCTCCAGGTTTTCATGGTTGATTTTGCTTGTTGTGGTGATGCGGCGTTCTGTTGTTCGCTTCAGACACGTATGCACGGCTCCATTATGAGATGGTGGTCTACTTCAAAGAGCTGAAACCCTGCGTTAATGGATTCTGATTAGTGCATAAGGGTGGCCCTTGAATACTCAAACACCTGCCCAGGGTTTTTGAGAATGGCTTTATTCCAGATCCTGTTAAAAAGACATTATGAATCATTTCGGTCTAATTAGCATCTCGAGAACTTAATTACAATCCACACTGGACGCTTTGCCAATATTGCTTTTTCCTAATTTATTTCGTCTCGGCTTAAGGCTGTGTTTTTTCCCACACAGAGTTCATGGACATACTTCCTCTTCTATGGCAACTCCAAGCAGCGTGTAAAGCGAATCCTCTGAGATTTGGCCACATTTCCCAGAAAACTTCTTATGGGGGATTTGAAGGGTGTTAATCCGTGGGTTTGGTCAACTGTGCGCTCACACTCACACTCACTGAGACAAGTGTTTGCATTATTAGTTCCAGTTTCTCACCCTAACGGTGATGGTTACAGGCACTGGCCTGGTAAAGACGTGAGCAAAGTCGAATGCTTGATCTTTCACAAGCTTCTGGAAGGACATCTAAAGCTTTTCTTTACCCTCCATCAAGTTGTTTGATCCACTTTTCCTGCTAATAGGCAGAGAGCCGTCTGCTGTCATGCAGTGTCACACCGGCGGGGTACGACTCTCTCTCTCTCTGTCTGTGTCTAACTCACTAACAGATCAATGAGAACACGGCTAGATACAGAACGGTAGGAAAAACTTTGAGATGTGTGGAAATGTGGCCAAGGACAGGCGAAAAGCAGCGTGAAGAGTTTAAACCATTTTTTGTTGTCATGCATAGATTTACACCACTCAGAGCACTGGGAAATAGTCTAATTCACACATTTACAATGATGTAACAAAAATTGTGTTATGCTTTAGATACAACAACCTATTGGTTTAAATGCCAGGTTCATACTAGTAATTTTTTTAATCTTTTGTGTTGGGTTTATTCGTTTTTGAGAAAACTGCTATATCAATCTCTAAATTTGTTTTGAATTTAATGACTTCAAAAATTCAAGTGACTTCAAGCAAGTAAATGTTTTCCATACACTTTTTTCATCCTTTTTAATGAGATTTTTTTCGTTGTCCCATTCCGATTATACCTTGATTTTTTTTTTTTTTTTTTTTTTTAACCTTTTCAGAAAAATTGAAACTGAATTTTAATTAAGAAAATGAAAACATATTTATAATGTAAGACATTTTATCAAGTCATTGTCTGTATAAATTGCATTTTTGAGTAAATTAATTATAAGTTGATTTTGTAACCAGAAAAATATTAAAAATGCACTACTGTTCAAAACGTCTGAAGTCAGTAAAAATGTTTTTTTTTTTTTTTTTTTTTTTAAATGAATACTTTGTGCAAAAATGCATTAAATTGATCAAAAGTGACAGTAAAGACATTTAAAATGTTATATTGTAATGATTTCTATCTTAAATGAATGCTGTTCTTTTAAGGCTTCTATTAATTCAAGAATCTTGAAAGAAATGTATCATGGTTTCCACAAAAATATTAAAGGGTTAGTTCACCCAAAAATGAAATTTCTGTCATTAATTACTCACCCTCATTTCGTTCCAAACCTGTAAGACCTTTGTTCATCTTCAGAACACAAATTAAGATATTTTTGATTTTCGTTTTGTGGTTTTGCGCACAAAAAGTATTCTAGTCGCTTCATGAAATGTGACCCGTGCAGGCAAAATGAGTCGCAATGAGCAAATTTTCAAAAATGAGTTATTTTCACAGTCTCTATTTAAATAACCTTCAAAGTTATGTATGATTTGTTGGAATCCGACAAAAAAAAATGACTGAGCTACACCTGTTTGAAGTTTGATAGTCAGCAAAGTCAATTCTGAGAAAAATCGAGTTAAAAGTTTTCTGAAGGTTCCAAAACAAAATCACCTAGCGATTAACACCTAATTTGGCACATACCTCGTCAAAACCAAATATCTATAGAAAAATATATATTCAACTTTTTTTTCAATAGTTTACTTCAATATTTTGAAGTGCTGTAATTCTGTTTATATGTGTATATTGGGATCGAGCGCTGTCTGAGGCGTCTTTGTGCGCATGCTTCAGATCTGTTCTATCGGATCTTCTTCGGATCTGATCTAGATGAGGGCTTAATGAACTAATTTTTGTGTGAACCTCAAATTTTACTTCTTTTGCCTGTAGCTCGTAATTAGCCTGTGCGCATTCCGTCTCATTTTGCCAGCACAGGTCACAAATTAAGGTTGAACCTCTGTAGTCACATGGACTATTTTAACAATGTCTTTACTATCTTTCTGTGCCTTGACATTGGTAATTACTTTGCAGTCAATCAGAGACATCTTGGATTTCATCAAAAATATCTTAATTTGTGTTCCGAAGATGAACGAAAGTCTTACAGATTTGGAACGACATAAGGGTGAATATTTAATGACAGAAATTTCATTTTTGGGTGAAATAACCCTTTAAGTAGCTGTTTTCAGAATTGATAATAATCAGAAATGTTTCTTGAGCAGCAAATTGGCATATTAGAATGATTTCTGAAGGATCATGAATCATGACACTGAATCTGAAACTTCATCACAGGGATAAATTAAATTTTAAATATATTAAAATAGAAAACAGTTATTACTTTTTGTATTGTTTTTTTGATCCATTGAATGCAGCCTTGAGGATAAGTGTCTTCTTTCAAAACATTTGTCCCCAAACTTTTGAATGGTTGTGTATTTGTGAATGACATCAACCCTTTTTGCCCAAAATGACTTATTACATTGGACAGTCTCCCACGCGTATCTTGCTCTAGAGCTCATGTAGTTTGGTTACCAACTCTTGGTTAGGAACCCAGGTCTCTAACCAGCATGACCGGTGTCTTGTGTGTGTTTTAGGTGGCCCTGCATGCGTGCGGAGTGGCAACAGACATGGTGTTGGATCGCTGCCTTCAGGCGCGGGCGGGATTTGTGATTAGTCCGTGCTGCTATGGGTTCATTCAAAATACACTCAAGTTCAACTTCCCCAAGAGGTGAAAACTGTTTCTCTCTGACTTTTCTTGCTTGCTATCTCTCTTTTCATTTGTTCCCCTAAATCCACAGTACACAATGAAAGTGTAGATATTATAATCCACAGTATATTAAACGTTAAGCTCTGCATACTCTGAAAAGAGACTGACAAGAATGAATGATTTATGAGGACGATTGAAAATAGCTAATCATAATAGATAGCCATAATAAACATTCATTATTGCGTCTATTTCTGTATTTCTCTTCACATGAACGTTCTCAGAATATAATGTCCTGTATCAACAATCACACAGCTCAGCCTCATCAGTCTCATGTTAAATGTTGGCAAGAAAATGTAAAAATTAGAGAGTGTGTTTTAAAAATTCCTAACAGTGAGATTTGCTTTCGAACAGTCATCACTTTTCCCCGCAATCACAAGCTATCACTCTCCAAATCTGGCGTAAACTTTCATTTAATCTCAGTCAGGAATTTTGCCGCAGGCCATGAGCATCAGGGTGGCAAGAGCAGCGAGCGCAGAAAATTATTTTTCCGTGGTTGTGTTCACCGTGTTGCCATGACAGCGGCCCATCGAGTGATTTGTCAGTTGTTGCATTCAACAGTAGGGCAGGAAGGGCGACCTGATGACAGACAGTTAATGTACCAAACATTACCTACCACACACATAATCTCCAAGAGTTGCAGAGCACTTCAAGTGTTACATGAGACATCCTGTTGTATTTATACACGACTTATTTCAGCAACCGATGTGTTTTTGTCCATAGAGAATGTTTCCAGCGTCTCCTTTGATCCGGATGGACTGTCCTCTCCTTAAACGTGTTTTTTCTTTAACATGTCATGTCATTTTTCATTCACGCCTCAGTGTGTGTGCGAGTTCATTAAGTCTGCCCCCCTCCGTCTCTCTCCACAGCACGAGGTTTGCGGAGACTTTGAGCTATAAGGTAAGCGTTTCAGCACTTGCTTTCACTCTTTTCATTATCGCCTACACGTGTGGGACGCCACACTGCCTGATACTTACTGCACAACCTCCACAGGAGTCCATATGCCTCATGTATGTGAAGCAGAGTGTTTGGTTTAGTCCTGTTCAGGTCATAACTTTTGATGCATGGTATATCGTGACCATATCAGTGTTAAATGTAATTAGAAGAGAGTCGTAATAGCCCGATACTAGAAGCTGATATTTAGACTTTGTTTTTCCAACTCAAACGGAATAGGCTACTCTTGAAATCTGGCATACAAACAAAGTATATATTCATATATAACATATATTCATTTTAAGGAATTTGACTCATGAATCAGTGTATAAGTCAGTCAGTCAGTCACAAGTCAGTCAGTCAGTCACAAGTCAGCTCAGTTCAAATGAATCATTAAAGGATTAGTTCACTTTCAAATGAAAATTACCCCAAGCTTTACTCACCCTCAAGCCATCCTAGATGTATATGACTTTCTTCTTTCTGATGAACACAATCGGAGATATATTAATAAATATCCTGACGCATCCGAGCTTTATAATGACAGTGAACAGGGTTCACAAGTATGAGCTGAAGATGGCGCTTCCATCCACAACCATCCATCATAAACATGTAATCCACACGGCTCCGGAGGGATAATAAAGGCCTTCTGAAGCAAAGTGATGCATTTGTGTAAAAAAAAAAAAAAATCAAGATATAACAAGTTATGAAGTAAAATATCTAGCTTCCGCCAGACCGCCTTCCATATTTAACGTATGAAGAAAGTGTAAAACACTTGCAGTGTAAAACACTTGCAGTTCAAAACACTTACGCTACGTCCTACGCCTTCCCCATTCTCCGATTGTGTTCATCAGAATGAAGAAAGTCATATAGACCTAAAGGCAGGAACACACCAAGCTGACGGTCGGCCGTTGGGCAGTTTTTGTTCGTCGGCCGACTAAGTTTTCTCAGTGTGTTCCGCATTGTTGGCTTAAGTTGGTCCTCGTCGACTTTTTTCCGGCCGATCGGACCTTCTGATCATTCTGATTGGCTGTTCAGCTACTGCCACCTGCTGGTACGGAAGGACATTTCATCTTACACAGGCGCAGAACTGACGTGCTACTTGGCTGTCGAGCGTCGGTTTTGTGTGTCAGGGCAACTTTGGACCCAGAAGCTGCCGACGTGAGCCAACCCCTCATTCTGCTTTCGTCACCACTAGTTCGTCGGTGTCGGTTTGGTGTGTTCCTGCCTTAAGATGGCATGAGGGTGAATAAAGCTTGGGCTAATTTTCATTTGAAAGTGAACTAATCTAATCTTTTAATGAATCAGAATGGTAGATTCTCTTCCTAAAGCCGGGTTCACACTATACAATGTTGGCCATGATTTGGCAGACAAATTTTGTGAATCCTAAGAGATTCATCGGATCATGGGCCAAAATCTGAAGTCTTTGATCGCTAGTTTGACATGTTCTCCAACAGCCGATTAATGACCATTGTGATCAAATTTTACCTCAGACGAAATTCTGTCAGTGTCAGAAGATTTGACACTGTCCTGCAGTGTGACTTCTCCTACGACAACCATCAAATCAAAAACCAATAGGAGTGCAGAACCTGATGACGCAACTAGTGAGACACTTGCTCCACCACACATCGTCTTCGTTTTTTTCCAGTTTCCTTTTCAAGAGAAGCCATGATCAAAATTAACAATAGAGATTGTTTTTGTTTGTTAGCCACCATTTCAATCCCGCATTTAAATGCAGCTTACAGTCACCAAACGTCATGAATTGATGATGTAAAACTCTGGACGAGTCTTGACTTCCGTTAATAGGTTGTTTGCACATGACGTCATTGCTGGACGCAAAATGCGGCTGGAGGGCAAGCAGTGATTTTTCTATATAGGAATCCTATCACAAACTCAAAATTCCTATGTTTTGCGTAATTTATGGTTGCTCAAATCTATCAAACCGAGAAACCACAATGAGCTTTTATCTTTTACGTAACTTATATCATTTTTTAACTTAAGTTGTCACCTTTTATAGTGTTTTGCGTTTGCTTATACTGAAATTAATATGGATACCTGCTTACCTTTTTTGTTTTTGACTTGGTTAAATATTCACATTCTTCATAGTATCGTTTGCAGGGAAGAGAAGATATTTTATCCCATTACATGATCATTTGGTGTTTTCACTTCAGTTTTGTAAAATTCCGTTTACGATGTTGATCTGGTTACCATGGAAACAGTGTCACGCACTGCTGCTTCAGCCATATGGTAGAAAAATGTCCAAATAAATAAATGTGCTCAACAAGCTGACAGAAGTCGATCCATTTCTTTGTTGGAAGTGTGTAAATGTACTGTAGTTTTAATGTTTTCTTTGTGAATGTTCACTTTCCCATATGGACACGGAGGAGAATCGGAGCGGACAGACACCCTTTTTTACAGTCAATGATGGACACGGACACACTGTATTGTTTATTTCAACAAATGACAACCAAAATCAAACCCATAGAAGCTTGTGAACAGGTTTGAAGTGGAAGGGAGAGTGGGTTCAATCAGTAACATTATTAGATTTGCTATACGGCATCTCCCCGTCACCTCCTCAACCTGCTTCCCTTAGTGTGTTTTTACATGTAGAAAAGGCGAAAATTGTATTACACCGTCCAGTTTTTTCCCTGAACGATGATGTAAGCTCCTGTTGCAATTCTCAATTCAGCATAAATGACCTACAATGTTGACATTTTTCAAAAATACTGCCCTAACTTCACTAGCAGAAAGGCAGCATGATATAAACAAACCAGACTAGAACTGAAAACAGCGTGACGGCAGTTTCACATTCTCTATATCTACCTCCTCGATGGCAGTCAAGTCTTTCAGTTCAGTAGAAAAATTGCTCCTCTTCATAACATAAGGTTCACGTCCAAAATATGTTGTGATTTTCTGTTTATACCTTTCTAAACCAGCACAGTACGGACTTTTCCCCATCTCTTCCATTCTATTTTTCACAGCTCGCCCTCCACATTAATTTCACGCGTCACCAGAACCACGTGATTGCAAACAACCTATTGCATCCATTAATGACAGCTGAGATCCCACAGTGTGACATGGCTCACAGCAGGGATCATATTCATACAGTCTGACAAGCAACAGTCGTAAAACACTATTATAAATCATACAGTGTGCACCCAGCTTTAGGTATGAGAGGTAATCTTTGTTTAAACTGGGTAAGCAGTATTGATTTGTAATATTGACCATCAGTTATTGCCATGAAAATAATTAGTTTTAGCCACACTTCTCTGTACCAGTGCATTCCTAGCTCACTATAGAGGATTTTTGCTCTCAGCACCAGCTCTGTAAAAATGTTACTGTTACACAACATGCCACAGAGTCTGAGTAGCATAAAACATCTGTCCATAAGCCGATGTTTTTCCTTCTCTTCTCTTGATTTTCTCAAGCTCCGATGAAATAGTGTATTCCTGGGAATAGGGTGCACCTTGTAGTTGCACGTTGCATTTTTCCTGGTCTTTGTCTCCAGGCACTGAACAGTGAGCACTGGAGTGGAGGCAGAAGTGTGAGAAGCAGATGAGGTTAATCAGTCGTATCTCACTGTCATCAGTGTTTGCTTGACTCCTGCATCTGCCTCTCTCACACTGTGCTCATGGCCCCTGCTGAGATATCACCTACAAAGGGGCCTGCAAGAGACAGTCGGTGCACTGCGATTTAAAATGAACGCATTGATTCCCTACAGAAAAACCTATTTTATTTTAATTGTTTGGACTTGATTTGAGTTCAAAATGAAATTAAAACAGATAGATTCTTTGTAGATTGTTCTTTCCAAGCAAGCATGATCGATGCAAAAGTTCTCATTAGTACGAATAATAAACATGCTGAAGAAATGCTTTACTGTGTTAAAGCATGTTTTGGAGACATTATCCCGACTTATAGCATTGATCACGGCTATTAGCCTTGAGGATTCAACTTGATAGGAGGAATCAATCTGCCAGGGCTGTTACGTTCCTTTCCATCAGTACTTGTTTCACTCAGTTAATGCAGAATAATGGTAGCTTGAAGCCATCGTTGGACAGGAACAGAAGGGGAAGTCATTTTGTGGCACTTCCTTGCAACAGTCCCTGCAAGAAAAAAAATGCAATTAGAGCTCATTGATTAACATAAAATGAACTGGGTGCTGCTGTCCTCTGTTTCTGCTCTAATAGCTGGTTGCAACTGTTGATAAATGGTCTGTTCCCTCACCACAACTCTAACGATCTGATACATTGATATTTCTCTGCAGCTGAGCTGTTTTTCAGATTTTTTTTGCGTTTATGTGCAAGTGTGTTTATTGATGTGTTTGGTACGTTAACATGTGTTATATGGTTTCCACAGGAGCATATGATCTTGTGCAGGTTTGCGGACCAGACAGCTGTCAGTTTACCCCTGGAACGGAGATTAATCGGTAAGATGTTTGATTTTTTTTTAACGGGTGGTCGGAGTTATTGTGCCAGTTTTGCTTTAGGTCTGGAAATTCCTAATAGAGTTCGTCCATATGGCTAAGATTTTTAGCCCAGAATAAACTGCAGTGTTGAGCAGACTTATGGCATAGTCAAAAGTCTGGCTTTGCAAGACTAGTAAAACCCTAGAAACCTCTAAGAACTCCTTGGCAACTTCTTAGTAACATCATAGTAAAACCACTCAGAAAAAGGGTTATTATTGTTAACTAAAATGTGTGTGTATGTATGTACTTTTTTTTTTTTTTTTTCAGTTTATGTTTATATATACATATATATGGGTCATTAACGAATAAGGGTTTTAAAAGTGTAAAAAAACATAATGGAGATATAATTCATTTTGAAGTTTTATTAAGTGTTAACAATGAGATTGTGTTTTTTTTATAATCAATTAACACTGCTTTTGTCATTTTTTACAAGATGGACAAAATTTGACACCAAAAAAGTCATTCGGTTTAACCAAAATTTTGGTTTTACCGAATGACACATTTGGTTACACCGAATGATGATATTTACAAACACTGCTAACAGGCTGATATCTAGCTAGCAAAAGGACAATCAGACATTTTATTTAGTACAAGTTTTTTAAATATTACAACATTTTCCATGTTTTATAGCAGTTGTACCGAATGACCTGATGTTTCGGGACATGCGTATGATCAAGTGAAAACATGAATTTGTCAAATAGTTAAGAAAGAGTTAGTTAGTTTGCTTCACAACCATGTGGTCATTTGCAGGTGTCTGAATGATGTCACATCCTGTCACATGATACTGACCACATGACTTGATCCAAAATGGTCCCTTTATATCGGTTACTCCGAATGACATCAATGAAATTCATTTTTCCGGACATTCTTTCTCATAACAAAGCAATGACTTCTACACATAATTTAATCCCATTTTGTCGACATATGATGATATAAAATCATGCCATAATAAAAATAAATACATTTATTACATTTTAAGATATTTTAATCACAAATGAAATGGCTGTATTGGCCTTTGGACGGTTAAACCGAATTACCTTTTGACATTTCAAAATCTTCAAAATACCTTTATATGTATCAAAATTTAATTAAAACCTTTTGGATTCAATAAAAGAGATCTAGTTGTACTACCTTACATACTTTGGATGTCATATCTTTGTTTTTTATTATTATTAAGGCCTTTGGGAAAAAAAAAAAAAAAAAGACCTGTCACGTCATTGACCCATATATATATATATATATATATATATGAACTTTATTTATTTCATCTAATTGCCAAGGCATCATTTCTCTTTTTTTTTTTTTTTTTTTTTTTAGTTTAACTTGAAGTACTAAAATAACTTATACTAAAACTGAAATAAAAATGAACAAGAACTACATAGACATATTTATAAAAAAAGAAAACTAATAAAAATGGCAAAAACACACAACAAATTGACTAAACCTTAAACTAAAATGAAAATGGGAAATATAAAAATAAAAACGTATTAAAATTACACTAAAAAACACTGCTCAGAACACATTAGCACAATGGTTCAGTGCAAGGGCGTGCGTTTGATTTTGAAATTGTGGGGACATCCACAGAAGCTGAGAATTCAGGAAATGAAATGAATCGTATAAAGCAGGGGTTCCCAAACACATTCCTGGAGCCTCCCCAACACTGCATGTTTTCCATGTCTCCTTAATCAAACACACCTGATTCAGATCATCAGCTCATTAGTCGAGAAATGGGTGTGTCAGACAAAGGAGACATGCAAAATGTGCAGTGTTGGGGATGCCTCGGGAATGTGTTTGGGAACCCCTGGTATAAAGTATTAAGGTTTTTAGTCTATACTGACCTTAACAATATGTTAATTAATGAATTCTGTAATGTTAGAGGTAACTAATAAAGACAAGGAGGCAGTTTAACAGACTTAAAGGGATAGTTCACCCAAAAATGAAAATTCAGTCATCATTTACTCCCCCTCAAGTAGTTTGAAACCTGTATGAATTTCATTCTTCTGCTGAACACAAAGGAAGATATTTGGAAGAATGTCAGTAACCAAACAGATCTCGCCCCCCATTTACTACCATAGTAGGAAAAATAAATACTATAATAGTAAATGATGTGCGAGATCTGTTTGGTTACTGACATTCTTCCAAACATCTTCCTTTGTGTTCAACAGAAGAAAGAAACTCATACAGGTTTGGAACAACTTGAGGGTGAGTAAATGATGACTGAATTTTTATTTTTGGATGAACTATCCTTTTAACTTTACTCCATTCATAGTGCAGTGCAATAGTCAATGTGTCTACTCTCTTGTTCCTTGCTATTTGAAGAAGCCAAACATGTCTGCGTCTGTCATTAACAGAAATGAACTGTTGGCATATTTGTTTCACATCAATATTGTCCAGTTTGTCCTGGTGGGCATGGCACACAGTAGTACTGTTAAGTCACACTTGTGCCATTGTTGTTCTGAGCCATGTTTTCAGTCTCTTAAGAGCAATGGAACTTCTTTCAGCCTCAGCTGATGAGACTGGGATGACTAAAAGCAACCTGACATGGGTTTCAACTTCAAACAGTCCTCTCACTTCAACAAGATCAAACCTTCAACAGACCAAGCAATGTTGTGTTTTCCTGTTTTATGGAGACTTTCCATAGACATGATTTTTATACTGCACAAACTGTATATTCTATTCCCCTACACTAACCCTACCCCTAAACCTACCCATCACACAAAACTTTCTGCATTTTTACATTTTCAAATAACATCATTCTGTATGATTTATAAGCTGTTTTCCTTATGGGGACAAAAAAAAAAAAATGTCCCCACAAAGACACAGATTTTGTACGTTGCCATCTTTGTAATGTAGGGCTTCACACTTGTGCGCACACACAGGTTTAGGTTTGCCACTTATCCTGTGATTGTCATATAGCCTATTGAAAAAAAACTGCACTGACCCTGAATCAATATGTGATGCAATTTGCCCTGTATTTTTGTGCACACAATCATCCCTATACCCATAAATTGGGCACTATTTGAGGAAACAACCATTTGTAGAGGTGTCCGAAACTATTATCGAGTGCACTCATTTAATCCCATAATACACCGCAAAAACCAGTGTAAAACAGATGTACACTCAATGGTTAGAGAATACCCATAATGCACTGTGAGGGTCGCACCGAATGAATTCCCGCATCTCGCCAGAAGATGGCACCCGCAACTGAATCATCAATCCATCCCATGTTTTCCAAACCGCTGGTCCAATGTGGCTACAGCGTAATATCATACAGGTATAAATTCCCTTTTAATTGATTGTTTAATTAAGCTTTATACATAGTTTCCATGACAGAGTTCAAGATAAATATTTCATCTTACTACTGGAGCTGCCAGTTTGCTAAGTTTCAAATGATTATTAAACAGCAAGCACAAAATATGCATAAGCGGCAGCCCTGCCGGTGCACTCATTAATGTAGGGAATAGTGAATGAGAGTATAGGGGGCGATTTCGGACACAGCCAAGATCTCCCCGCTCTGTGACCTCTCTCCGTCAAACTTCTCGCTACACACTTGCAGCTCCGCAGTCTCATCACATTCTCATATAAATCTGACGCCGCTGTCATCTTTCCTTCCACTGCCCATCTTTTATAGCTGGCAAGATGACAGCCTCTCAGCCTCTTCATAAAACACATGCTAACCAGCGCCATTGCCTGTGTCGTGCCAGTCAAACCCAAGACTTTCCAAAGGCTTTCAAAGGCAGATATCTTTGAGTTTAGATGAGCTGTTAATTACAGTTTGATAAGATGATAAAGTTTGTTTAAAGTCTTTTTAAAAATGCTTTAAGTTTTACTGTTTTATCCGTCAGATTACAGAGAGCTTCTTTAAAGAAATGTCTGTTAATAAAGTCGTTTGAAATTCCACTTTAGAAAAAGTTTCAAAATTAATTGAAAGATTGATGCTATTCTTTTGAACTTTCTATTCATCAAATAATCTTGAAAAATGTCACAGTTTCCACAAAAATATTAAGCAGCACAACTGTTTTCAACATTGATTATATATTCAAATAGAAAACATTATTTTAACTTTAAGTTATTTTTATCCCTCAATCTCCAGGGAAGCGCTGTATGGGACTGGTGGACTTGGACCGCAGTTGGGCAGCCGAGACTCATGGGTATTCTGTGAGGGTGATGACCATGGTCCCTGAGGGCTGCTCGCCTAAGAACAATATGCTTGTGGGCTTTCCTACCAGATAACACTGACTCACTGAGGAAAAACCCACATCAAGACAGCGTTCAGGACTGCAAAAATATCTTTTGATTTATTCCATGAGATGTTTGATTTTGGGCAATTTATATTTCCAAACATTTCACTTAAAGAGATAGTTCCTTCAAAAATGTCAATTTTGACATAATTGAATCACCCTCAGGTTATTCCAACCTCATATCATCTTTTTTAATTCTTCTATAAAACAAAAAAGGCAATGTTAGGCGTGTCTTAGTCGACCTTTTCCATACAACGAAAGTGAATGGTGTGAATAATACTGACAAAAAAGCGATAGCTTTATATGAGGAACAGAATCTAAATTAAGATGTGCTTTTATGGTGCTTTTTTATACTTTTTTTGTACACAATCCCCATTTCTTTTATGCAGAAGCTTTGACATTCTGTCTGGTGTTTCATTTTATGTTTCACAGAAGAAAGAAAATAATACTAGTTTTGAATGACATTAAGATTTTTGTTTTCCTTTTAAATTTAAAAGCATGGAATGCTACTTATTTGCACACTTGAATCATGGTTTGATCTAATTGTGCAATCAGTATATTTGTTTTTTATTGCAGATTTTAAATGGCTTCATCTAAACAATTAGAGATTTTTATTTCAGTAATGTCTTTCAGATCAGTACTTTCCTACTTGATTTGCGTGCCTGAGGTTTGTGTGTAAAACGAGACAAAAACCATCACGCCCCTCAATAAATTAAACATGACTTCAGATGCCGTTTGCAAATCAGTCGCATTGAATTGTGTAAAACCACCTTGTACCCTCTGCTCAACCATTATCGCATATTATGCACAAAACAAAAGAGTCTCAAAAGAGCCTGGAATTCCCAAGTTATTACCAATGTAAAATTATTCATTGTAATTTGCACTTCTCCCTTGCAAGAATGGCCAGACATCACTTTTGAGTTTTTGTCTCAAAGTGTTTGATTAAAAGTATTGAAAGTAAACACGCGGAGGAATTTATCGTGATTCCCTTGTGTCACGGGTTAGGAGAATTGGAGGGGTTAATATTTATGAAATGGTGCATGCATGGATTAATCTGACCACGGTTATGAATATTTGATTAGGCCACGGCTCACACAAATGTCAAAGCACCACATCGGTCTACAGCGTCTGCTGATATATGAACTTTTCCCTCAGTTTTACTTTGCTGCGTTTGGACCCACACTGTCATCAAACACGCCTCCGGTTTGCTCGCTACAGAGGAGCCGTGGACTGTCACATATGTGATATAGAGATGAGATCTGTTCCTCTGCCATGAGGAAGTGCACAACCTTAAAGCTTTGAGGAGCCGAGCCAGCAAAGCTCATCTGAATTCTGCTAGCAGAGCCAATCTTTCTGAGTGTGAAAGACTGGAGACGGGGGCACCTTCCAAAGAGCTGGAATCATTTCAATGGGAAACGCTGCTTCTTTCCCCAAGGATTGGCTGTGGTCCCAGACTAAATGTACATGAAAAATAAATACATATAGGATAGGTTGAAAATAAAATGAGACTACATATAAATGCATTACTGTAAAGATATTGAAAGATTGTTTCTTTTGTCTTTCATTGCTGTTTTTTTTCCTACAGAACTACAGATTTGCAGAATGCAAAATATGATGCAATATGCCAAAATCTGACAGTGTCACATGCACAATGCAAAAAACAAAACATCCCGCGTAAAGTCAATACTGAAGGTAGGAGTGTAGGTGTCAGTAGAGTTTTGGTTTTGAGATAATTTTTTTTCTGCTGAAAACATGTTGAAAATGCTCTGTAAATGTTTTTATCAACACAGTCTTTTGCAATATAGGCTTTTATGGAGGAACATAAGATAATAAATTGAACTACTCACTGTTTGAAAAAAGACATCAATTGGTTATGATGCAAATTAGATCTGACTGAATCCAGTTAAAATGGGTTTTATGATCTTTTCTGTGTGGATCAATTTACATTAGGATGTAAATATGGTCCTTCTCTGCATGCAAATTAGATTCTCAGTGGTTAACTCCCAATAATAATTTTATATTTTATGGTATTTAATAAAATAAATATTTAGTAACACAGAAATGTGTGTATAGAGCCGAGTGTGAAAGCACAATGCGCAGTTGTGCTGCTGCTTTGCTTGTGCGATCAGTGCGAAACGGTCCTTAAACTTCGGCACGCAACTCTTTCCACACCATTTATGTAGTAGTACTGAACTATAGAGTGCATTAGTTCCCCCATCCACTTTTTCATCGGCATTGGTTCCAATAATTTTTCCCATAGCAAGTCTTCTTTTAATCGTTAGAAGTCATGAACCAAGTCAGCCAGCTATGAGGTGAATCACAACATTTCAAAATCTGATTTGAAGCAAAAAAGTATTTGCAAAAAGACAAAGGTACAAGCCTGTTTACATAACGGCTTTAGTGAAGGAAAGAACTACAATCCCATGAAGCATTGTGAACAACATTGGGGGAAAATGGATGAAATAAACTTCATTTAAAGTTGTTGATTAAACAGTAACTGTAGAAACAACATGTTTTAAGATTATTGCAAAATACACTACCAGTCAAAAGTTTGGACACGGTAAGATTTTTAATGTTTTTAAAAGAAGTTTCGTCTGCTCACCAAGGCTGCATTTATTTCATAAAAAATACAGTAAAAACAGTAATATTGTGAAATATTATTACAATTTAAAATAACTGTTTTCTGTTTGAATATATTTATAAAGTAATTTATTCCTGTGCTGCAAAGCTGAATTTTCAGCATCATTACTCCAGTCTTCAGTGTCACATGATCCTTCAGAAATCATTCTAATATGCTGATTTGCTGCTCAAGAAACATTTATGATTATTATCAATGTTAAAAACAGTTGTGTATTTTTTTTTTTTCAGGATTCCTTGATGAATAGAAAGTTCAAAAGAACAGCATTTATCTGAAATACAAAGCTTTTGCAACATTATACACTACCGTTCAAAAGAATTTTTATTTTTTTGAAAAGAAATTAAAGAAATTAATACTTTTATTCAGCAAGGATGCATTAAATCGATCAAAAGTGACAGTAAAGACATTTATAATGTTTATATATATTTTATATAAGATTATATTTCAAATAAATGCTGTTCTTTTGAACTTTCTATTCATCTAAGAATCCTGAAAAAAAAATATTGTACACAAATATTTTGTCCAATTGTACACAATAAATGTTTCTTGAGCAGCAAATCAGCATATTAGAATGATTTCTGAAGGATCATGTGACACTGAAGACTGGAGTAATGATGCTGAAAATTCAGCTTTGATCACAGGAATAAATTACTTTATAAAATATATTCAGTTAGAAAACAGTTATTTTAAATTGTAATAATATTTCACAATATTACTGTTTTTACTGTATTTTTAATTAAATAAATGCAGCCTTGGTGAGCAGACGGAACTTCTTTTAAAAACATTAATAATCTTACCGTGTCCAAACTTTTGACTGGTAGTGTATATACAAAGTTCTGTCATGAAACTCTAGATGGCACAGGCTGATGGTCCTTAACTCAATCTGCTTGCAATCACATCATTCTCTATAGGGCACAGCTGATTGGTTCCTGCTGTATCAGTAGCCAATGAACTTGCTGCTCAACCTTCAAATACTTGATCAGCATTTACTGTATCAGTTTGCAGCACGCTTTCAGAAACCCTCCATATTTAAAACAGTTCATGTGACTACAGTGGCTCAACCTTAATGATATGAAGTGACGAGAATACTTTTTGTGCATCAAAAATAACAAAATAGCAACTTTATTCAACAATATCTAGTGATGGGCGATTTCAAAACACTGCTTCATGGAGCTTCGAAGCTTTACGAATCTTTTGTTTCGAATCAGTGGTTCGGAGCGCGTATCAAACTGCCAAAGTCACGTGAACTATTGAAGTTTCAAAACACTTATGACGTAACAAAGCCTCGTTTACTGAAATCATGGGATTTTGGCGCTCTGAACCACTGAATCAAAAAGAAAGATTCTTTAACAGTTGAATTCTTGGTGAAAAACTACATTACCCATGATGCAGTACAAAAAATTCGCACCAAAAGAGGAGCACCATAAAATGACGTAAGCATGAATGATGTAAACGTAATTCGATATGTTGTCAAAATAAATATTTGTGTGTGTGTATATATAAAAATTAATCTTCATTTGGAAAAACAAAAAAAAAAAAAAATGTTTTTTACTTCCAGATCCTGATTGTTGCACTCTATAGCTCAAATCACATGGCTTGTTGAGGGTAGGTGTTACTTTCCATAAGTGCTAACGAATTTCACATGGTGGACAATACAAGGGGTGGGGAAAAGTCCTTTAGGCTTGAGTTGAAAAGGGGGCTTATCAGAATATCATAGAATTTTGGGGGTGGGCATTTGATTTGGGACAGTAAGCAACTACCTAGCAACCAAAACACCTTAGCAACCGTGTAGCAATGCGCTGAAAACCCACTCAAGTAACCTTATAGCGATGTCCTGACAATCAACAATAACACCCTAGCAAGATTTGCTTTTTTTTTTTTTTTTTTTTACAGAAAATGTAAAAATGACTTCTTCACATGCATTGTACAATGCTAATTAAAGTCTGCTTGTGTAGCCAAAAACCCGAGAGGTAGAAAAGATGCATCAAGAGTGCTGAAAGTGCTTCTCAGATGACAAGTACAGAGTGTGCTATTGCTTCCTTCACAGTATCTCCTGTTTCCTCCTTACCTCGCAGACAGGAAAGTCAGTTTCTTTGGAAATATCAGAAGAGCAAGGTGCAATTTCACCTATGCCAGGCCGCAAAATTCATGAGCAAATCAAGCCGCAATCCGCCTTAAATTCATCTGTGACAAAACCTAATCAGAAAGCGCGGCAGGCTCTCCAGTTCTGAAGAGGTTGAAAATGAGTTTTTCTCCAGTGTCACCATTCATAGAGGCTATGGACGTATCTCCATGAATTTAGAGTGACCGTGTCTCTTCTTAGCGTACCTTTGAAATGTCGCCATGTAGTTCATGCTCACCTGGACTGAAAATACACATGAAACACGTTTCTCTTTGACACTGATAACAAACTTCATGAGGCACTACAGATTTAAAGCTCTGGTGTTTAATATCAGCCTATTTTATATGCCAGGTGGAATAGCTATAGTCACTGAATAATTTTACTTTTGAATAGAAAATGTGCACAAATCAAGGCAGAAAATTGAATTTGTTTAGAATTATTGAAGTCTTTTTGATCTTAGCTATTGGATTTTTCTTTGCTTCATTACATAATGAATTATTTCAAGAATTATTTAAGTGCGTTATATTTAAAGAATGTGAAATATATTTTCCTGTAATACATGCATAGTATGTTTTCCATGTACTGAATCTTTCAAAAAAAAAAAAAAAAATCACATAAAATCTGACATTTTCAGTTCCGATCTGGGGCTCTTTCATATGTGGAAATATGACCCATAACAGTATTAAAATCTTGGCAATGTGACATGAGTGTGTACATACAGGTAAGAATTCATATAAATTTTATATCAATTGACTTCTACATTATAATATGTCATAATAATCATGTTCTTGATTTATAGTGAAGATGATGGTGAAAATGGCCAGTACATACATGCATACACTCACTTACCGGCTACTTTATTAGGTACACCTTGCTAGTATCGGGTTGGACCCCCTTTTGCCTTCAGAACTGCCTAATTCTTCATGGCACAGATTCAACAGGGTGCTAGAAACATTCCTCAGAAATTTTGGTCCATATTGAAATTATAGCATCCCGCAGTTGTTGCAGAACACAAGATCCAGGTGGCAAGGTTGGTTGCAGATCCAGCTCCTCCCACTTTACATATCCCTAAACCTACCCATCTCCACCCCTTGATCCCTAAACCTACCCGTCTCCACCCCCTGATCCCTAAACCTACCCATCTCCACCCCCTGGATCTGGATCCAACTCCATTCCACCTTGCACATTCATGATGCGAATCTCCCTTTCCACCACATCCCAAAGCTATTGGGTTGGGATCTGGTGACTGTGGAGGCCATTTGAGTATAGTGAACTCATTGTCATGTTCAAGCAACCATTTTGAGATTATCTGAGCTTTGTGATATGGTGTGTTATCCTGCCGGAAGTAGCCATTAGAAGATGGTACACTGTGGTCATAAAGAGATGGACATGTTCAGCAGCAATACTCATTTAGGCTGTGGCATTCAAACAATATCCAAACATTCAAACATATCCCCCACACCATTACACCACCATCACCAGCAGCCTGAACCGTTGATACAAGGCAGTTGTTTGTCATGTTGTTTAACATTGATGGCACATGGTGAGCATTGATGCTCCCTTGTTTTCACAGTGCATTGTGGGACTTTTTAGGGAGCGAACATTTCAGTGCACAAGTACGATTTTGCGATTGAGACAGCCCTTAAAATGGCCGACTCCCTGATCAGTGCCCTGATTACTGATCTAGGGAGCTGATTGAGATGCACCCTATGTATGTATACTTCACAAAGTAGTATTTAAGCAGAACACTGGAATGGGACACTTTGGCTTGCAGTACAAATGTAGCCAAACAAGCTGTGCACAGTTACACTTAGAGTGTGACTTTCCAATATCTCACTATACTTAGGGTGACCAGATTTCTCATGGTGGAATATGGGATGGGTGAGCAAGGGGTGGGCAATATGACCATGGAATGAGAAATTTTATTTTTTATTTTTATATAATTTTTGTTGTATAAAAAAGAAATTAACAAATTACAAACAATACGACAAATACGATAGCGATACAAATTAAATAAACTTGTTTTTCAGATACAGTAGGTTTATTTAACATGTATACATTTATGTAACATCTTTTGTTGTTTGATTAACATTAATGACAGAAAAATATTTAATTAGGCTACTGTCCCTTTAAGACCGAATTCATGGATGCGTTTTTACCAAAGACTATCCACCTTATTCCTACGCCCCATGACGCTTTGCGCGAATTATGGGTGTAAGCTGTAAACAGTCAGTGAAAGGCTCACTCTATGAATGCAATAATACGTTATTTAAAAAACTGGGTACAATGAGATGACATTATTCTACTCACCCTTCAACCAACAAACATTAAATGGACATTTAAAAGTGTAAAAGCATCAACAAGGTACTTTCAACATACCATGAAAAAGCGTGATTCTTTCCACAGTAATAACGGACGGGTTAAATATAACTATTGATATATATCTGTATTATGTAATATATGTTGCCTTAATAAAAATGTTCATGAACTTAAGCATTGCGTGATACTATTTCAAAGTGATTTCCATCATTTTTACAGATAATAAATTGTATTTACCTGTGAAAACAAACCTGGAAAGAGACGTGAGGCTTTGAGGAGAAAAACGAGAGATTCTTCGTGCATTCCAGTGAATTATTAATGGGATATATCGTAAATTATCGGGAGAACAGACCACAAATGTGCAGCATATGTTGTCCTTTTTCATACTATTACAATGGTATGCAAAGAGACAAAAGAAAATAATCACGAGGATAGAAAGCAGCGACTGAAAATAGATATTCTTGTTATAACATGTTACGTTAAAATACCAAGCGTTACATTATTCTCACAATGTCTGAAAATAAAACATGAAAGAAAAATTGACAGCTCATTCAGTCAAACTGACGGATAAGCTTTATTTGTAGGGCAACCTTATGATTTGAAACGATTCGTTTCAGTCTTTTTAAATGGAAGTTCCCCAAACCGGAAGTGCAACCCATAATTCGAAACGCAGTAGGCTAGACAGGAATAAGGTGTATAGAATAACACAAGACGTGTCACTCGTATTGTTTTGAATGGGAGAAAGTGCAACGCGCAAAATGGCGGAAAAAGTCCCGCCTTCTAAATAAGAGCCAATCGCTGACTGGTAAAGTCATCGCGTCACTGCAGCGGCCGTTAGAAGCTCCGGTTTCTACAGAAACAGCCAGATGCGCACCTCCGAAATGAGACACAAGAGCACAGACTGTAAAAAAAAAAATAGCACAAGAGACGCGCATTTAGGTCTACGCATGCGCATTAGCTTGATCCAGCCTGAAAAATACAATTTTTTGTATTGATTCGAGCGTTTAGAAAAAAAATTATGAGAGTTGTTGTCAGATTTCATTGGTGATTACAAATATGAAATTTAATCGAAAGCTTGGCAAACAGCTTTGGAGAATTTGATGTTTCCCCATTCAAAGAGAGGCGTTTCGAAGATGGCCGACGAGTGAAATGACTTGTCTTAAAGGGACTTTGGTTTTTACCCACCAATTTACGTCCACTTAAGCCATAACCGACTGTATTTACGTGAGATACTCCACACGATTGGCATTTTGACAACTATGTGTGCATTTGACCATTCAGGTGCAAGGAAAACGTGCGCGCGAGAGAGAGCGCTTCTGGTGTGTGTCATTCAGGGCGATTCCGCCTATCCCACCTTCACTAACGGCAAGTTAATCAATGACGAATTGTGATTGGATGGTAATTTTGTTCTACAACTAGGCTAATTGTTCGGACTGTTCTTGTGTGACAGAACACTAGCTATTACTACTCGTTCTATGATAACCTAGTCGTAATGAAATTTTAGGAAAGATGAAATGCGTGACAAAACATGATTTTTTCTTAATAATTCGGGACACTAAAAATAGAGCTGAAATACGGGACTGTCGGGACGTCTGGTCTCCCTAACTATACTCCACTGCAATATGAGCTGTTTCCTTGTTTGTTTGTTTGTTTGTTTCTGGAATATAGCACCTTTGTTAAAGTGGAGTGAATATAACTGATTTGAGACAGGACCAGATATAGATGCCGTCTGGCATTCTTGCATTAAGTGTTTACCCAATGAAAATAGAGACGAAACATAGAGACCCTTATTTCATATGCCCTCTGACCAAAGCTAAGGGGAAACTGAAAATGAGACGTAACCCTGCACACGACTCCTTGAGACCTGAAACTCAAGTGATGACTTAGAACCATAAATCTTCCTTCCAGCAGTTTTACATGACAAACTCAGGTGCCCTCCTGTCTGCAAAAAACCTTTAACAGTGATTTCTTATCTCATACAAATATATATTATGTAGCTGTTTATATGAACAGTGGGAGTTTATATATATATATATGCATATAAATAATAGAAAAAAAAAGATATATATATATATAGCCTAATGTATGTGTATGTAATTATATTGGGTTTATTGGGGTATGTAGAATAAGCGCTCCCGTCTCTCCTTATTGGGCGCAGTGCTCGTTCAGAGTGTGTGGAGAGAGAGAGAGAGAGGGAGAGAGAGAGTGCTGAGCGCACAGACTCTGCGCTCCAGTTCACGGTTCTCTACCGGAGCGCAGACAGAGACGCTGCCGGTGTTTCGTGCATGAACAGCAGTCAATGCCTTCTGCTCCACCCGCTTCGAAGCTTTGAAAATTGACGGATCTAAACATCACCATCATACCCATTTAAACATCGAGACCAGCGGCTACGTTTGGATATACGCACCGTACAAGCACGGAGATGTGGATCATAAAGTTCATGTTGATTTGGACCTGCTGGATCGGAGTGAGCGCGGACTTCGATGGCAGGTGAGTCAATTAAACGTGTAGACGATTGTATCAGTGTGATGTAAAGAGTTTTGCTAGAGCAGACCCAGTTTGTTTAAGAGTCATTTTATGATTCTGGCTTTTTTTTAAAAAGGTGACTTAAGTAAAGTGCCTCTAAGATTTTAAACATTCTATGAGACAATGTCTTTTAAGTGTTAATTAACTGCATTGTATCCACTCAAGCTACTATTAATTAATCTATGCTGTGCTAGATATGCCTTTAAAAGTAACAGAGTTGACCGATTTAAAGTTCATTTAGCCATTACTAGGTTTGTGGTCAAGGTCAAAACACTACAAGGTGTTTATAAGAAAGAGAATTTAATGCTGATAATTCTTCAAACGTCCAGTTTTGAATAAGCAGTTGTATAAAGCACAAAACCATGATAACAGGGCTGTTTTAGATCATCCCCTGACAACAAGCCTCACAAAATAATGAGATAAAAATCAAGGAGACACTTATGCTTAAGGAGTCAGCATCCTAAAAGTATAACATTGCCATTATGACAGTGTTTTATTTTTATTATCAGTATTTTAGAAATTTTTTAATAAGAGGAAGTTGCTGGTAATAGGGTTGACTGATAACAAAACCTAAAGTACCAGTAAAAAGTAATTCTTAAAGTCATTGTTTACATATTAAAGATATGAGCAATAAATAATACTACAATGTGCTTTTGAAAGCATGACAGGTTTGCCTCAAGTTTAGTGCTGTTGTGATCAGTTCAGTTTAGGACGGGTTTAAAGTTTGTGTTGTGTTACAGTGTTGTCAATCAGCACGGTAAACTTGTGAACTTGCGTCAGGCTTCAGCTGCTCTTAAAGATCTTCACAAATGCAAAATGCTAGCATTCATTCTTTAACTTATCAGTATGTGTTGAATACCATATTTCATGGCAGTCTGAAAGAAGAAGAAGAAAAAAAAAGTGTGTTTAAGGATCATTATTCTCCCTCATGGACAGTCAGCGCACATGCTCCCGGTTGTTTCGTGCCCCAACATGTAATGTGAAATATGTGGTGAACAGAAACGTGCCAAAGATTCAAATCTGCTTAAAGCTTCATTGAGATTAAAGGGTATTGAATGTCCATGCTTGAAATTAACTATGTGCTTTAGTAGAAGTAGCTTAGGGCAAGGTTTCTCGGTCTTTTCCTGCAGGCCCCCCTGCACTGCACATTTTAGGGGTCTCACTAACCTGACACACCCAGTGTAGTTCATGAATCCCTCTGCTAGTGAGATGATCACTGAATTAGATGAGAGATATCCAAAATGTGCAATCTGAGGGGATTTCAAGAATGAATTCCTCTAGGGCCATTATTATAGGGGTTCATTGATCTCTCCTGTGACACGGAGAAACTTCTTTTAAAACCAAGTGTCAGTGCATGACTCATCCTTATTAAGCATGGATTGCTGAATCACATCATTTATTATGTAATGCTTAATTACCTCATTTAAGTATGCATTGTTTAATTAGGCCTACTCATTAAATATGAAAGTCAAATACTTCATGTATTAAATAATGTATACATACTAAAGTATATAACGATTAAGTCCATATGCATCACTTTGAAGTCAACATGAAATCAAAACTGAGCCTATTTACTTTCCTAATGCACATCTTTGGTCCTAATATGCACAATAATTATTTTTTAAGATATATATTTTATATATTTTAACATCTTGCTCAGCACTGATTCCTCCCCTACAATTTTACTCCCCTAAAGGGAGAGTTCAGCTCTGTCATCATTATGTTTCAAATCTGTATGAAATTGTTTCTTTCTTCTTTCTACAAAAGAATACATTTTGAAACTTTTTTTTTAACAATGGAAATCAATGGGGTCCATTGTTGTTTTGCACCCCATTCACTTTCACTTTTTTGGACTTTGAAAATGACAATAAATGACAGAACTCATTTTTGTGTGAACTTTCCCTCATCATTTGGCTAATACATTACATAATGGAAATATAATTGGTGTCAAATTGCATTTCAACGTAATTTAACTTTGCAATGGTTTGTCAATTAAGTATGCATCACCTAATTATGTCATAAGTATGTATCACCTAATTATGTCATGTTAAGTATGCATTGCCTGATTAGCTGTCTTGTATTAAGGATGCATTGCCTAATTACGTCATGTGTTAAGTATGCATCGTCTAATTTTGCCATGTATTAAGTGTGCATCGCCTAATTACGTCATAAGTATGTATCACCTAATTATGTCGTGTTAAGTATGCATTGCCTGATTAGCTCTTGTATTAAGTATGCTTTGCCTAATTATGCCATGTACTAAGTATGCATTGCCTAATTTTGTAATGTATTAAGTATGCATTGCCTAATTACGTCATGAATTAAGTATGCATCGCCTAATTATGTCATGTTAGTATGCATTGCCTAATTTCATCATGAGTATGCATTGCCTAATTTTGTCATGTATTAAGTATGCATTGCCTAATTACGTCATGTGTTAAATATGCATCGCCTATTTACATCTTGTATTAAGTATGCATCGCCTAATTACGTCATGTATTATGCATCCCCTAATTACGTCATGTATTAAGTATGCATTGCCTATTACATCTTGTATGAAGTATGCATTACCTATTACGTCTTGTATTAAGTATGCATTACCTATTACGTCTTGTATTAAGTATGCATCGCCTATTTACGTCTTGTATTAAGTATGCATTGCCTAATTATGTCATGTATTAAATATGCATCGCCTGTTTACGTCTTGTATTAAGCATGCATCGTTATATATTAAGTATGCACCGCCTAATTAAGTCTTGTATTAAGTATGCATTGCTTAATTATGTCAAGTATTTAGTATTCATCACCTAATTACGTCATGTATAAAGTATACATTGTCTAATTACGTTGTGTATTAAGTATGCATCACCTAATTATGTCATGTATAGTCTGCAGTCTAATTGCATCATGTATTAAGTATGTTTTGCCTAATTAAGTCATGTATTAAGTATGCTTTGCCTAATTAAGTCCTTTATTAAGTATGCATCCCATAATTGTCATGTATAGTCTGCAGTCTAATTGCATCATGTATTAAGTATGTTTTGCCTAATTAAGTCATGTATTAAGTATGCTTCGCCTAATTAAGTCCTTTATTAAGTATGCATCCCCTAATTATGTCATGTATTAAGTATGCATCGCCTAACTGTCACAAGTATGCACCGCTTAATTACGTCATGTATTAAGTATGCATTGTCTATTTGTCATCTTTTAAGCATGCATTGCCTAATTGCATCATGTATTAAGTATGCATCGCCTAATTAAGTCATGTATTAAGTATGCTTTGCCTAATTAAGTCATGTATTAAGTATGCATCGCCTAATTACGTCATGTATTAAGTATGCTTTGCCTAATTAAGTCATGTATTAAGTATGCTTCGCCTAATTAAGTCCTGTATTAGGTATGCATCACCTAATTACGTCATGTATTAAGTATGCATCGCCTAATTCCGTCATTGTTGTGAATGCATCACTTCCCATTCACTGTTACAGTCACTCGGTTCCCACAGGGTGTTCCGCTGAGACACTGGCCACCCAAGTGTGGACTTGTGAATACAACTCCTGCAGTGATCTTTATGGCATCTTTTATCTTCTGCTCTGTTGGGAAGCATTTTGTCATTTTGGCAAAATGAGCAATAGCTGTCCTTCCAAATGGACTGGAAATTTATTCACTGGCAGAAGTATTTTTTGTGTTAAAATTCAAGCTTGGTTCTGTTGCTTCTTCATTTTCCCCTTATTTATCATTGCCAGTTGCCCAGAGGCAGAGCACAGCTATGATGCGGTTTCATGAACACATCCGTACTCAGTTAGGGGAGCATTAATAACGGGCTTTTGGTACAACATTACCAGCACTCTTTTAGAGATATAATGAATAACTAATGCATATTTGTTTGTCATCTATATTTGTCCAAATGACCTTAGCACACTCATTTAGTCAAGATTCTGTTATTCATTGCTTTCTTTACATTCTAACTTCTCTGTCATCCCATACATCATGAGCTTAATGTTTGTGTAACTCACAGACACAATATTGATGCTTTTTCCTCAGAACATGGCTTGTGCTGGCATTTCAGGAGCGGGAGCTGCCCACTGTAATGAACGCGTACATTAACCTGCTGGCGTACATTATTAATTTCAGTCGTGATGGAGTTCGCTTGTCACCAGGGCCATTATTTGCCAATTTGCCCTGCTTATAAACCTGCTTCACTGCCCCGATCTAAATTCATAGAGAGAATATAGTGCATGAGCGCACTGTGAGGGGCCCATTCATTATTTCCAGGCCCTTAGCAGGGGCCGTTAAGCTCCTGTCTAATGGCTTGTGCTACACCTGAGGGATGACTCGCTGCTAAACCACCAACTTGTCATTTGCTGACATGATAACAAGACTAATCAATTACAGACAGACTCATTAAAGTGTCCAACTTTTTAAACTCATGGGCTTTTGGACCGTTTGAACAGTGTGTTTCTATGACTCACTGGAACAGAATGTATAATCCCTGCATCGGCATCACTCATTGTTCTAATATATTTTGTCAACAGTGCTTTGTTGCTCCCTCACTCAGTCCATCCATCCATCCATCCATCTTTTGTTTGTTTGTTCGTTCCATCCATCCATCCATCCATTGTTCTATCTTTCTATCGTTCTTTCCATCCATCCATCTTTCTATTAATCATCCATCCATCCATCCATCCATCCGTCTATCATTCTTTCCATCCATCCATCCATCTTTCTGTTATTCTTTCCATTCATCCATCTTTCTATTGTTCCATCTATTCATCCATCATCCATCTATCCATCTTTCTATCGTTCTTTCCATCCATCCATCCATCCATCCATCCATCCATCATTCTTTCATCCATCCATCCATCTATTGTTCTATCTATCTTTCAATTGTTTTTTCATCCATCCATCCATCCATCCATTACTTTCTATTGTTCTTTCTATTAATCAATTCATCCATCCATCCATCCATCCATCTTTCTATCATTCTTTCCATCCATCTTTTTTTGTTCCATCCATCCATCTTTCTGTCGTTCTTTCCATCCATCCATCCATCCACCTATCTATTGTTCTATCTCTTTTATTTGTTTTTCATCCATCATCATTCTTTCCATTCATCCATCTTTCTATTGTTTCATCCATCCATCCATCCATCCATCTTTCTATTGTTCTTTCCATCCATCCAACTTTTATATTGTTCCATCCATCCATCCTTACTTCTATCATTCTTTCCATCCATCCATCCATCCATCCATCTATTGTTCTATCTATCTTTCAATTGTTTTTTCATCCATCCATCTTTCTATCATTCTTTCTATCTATCCATTCATCCATCTTTCTATCATTCTTTCCACTCATCCATCTTTCTATTGTTTCATCCATCCATCCATCCATCCATCCATCATCCATCCATCTTTGTATCGTTCTTTCCATCCATCCATCTTTCCGTTGTTCCATCCATCCATCCATCTTTCTATCGTTCTTTGCATCCATCCATCCATCCAGCATCCATCCATCCACCCATCCATCCATTGTTCTATCTTTCAATTGTTTTTTCATCCATCCATCCATCCATCTTTCTATCGTTCTTTCATCCATCCATCCATATTTTTATGTTCCATCCATCCATCCATCCATCCATCTTTCTATTGTTCTTTCCATCCATCCATCTTTCTATCTTTCTTTCCATCCATCATCCATCCATCCATCCATCCATTGTTCTATCTATCTTTCAATTGTTTTTTCATCCATCCATCCATCCATCCATCTATCATTCTTTCCATTCATCCATCTTTCTATTGTTTCATCCATCCATCCATCTTTATATCGTTCTTTCCATCCATCCATCTTTCTATTGTTCCATCCATCCATCCATCCATCCATCCATCCATCCATCTTTCTGTTGTTCTTTCTATCTATCCATCAATCCATCTATCTTTCTATCGATCGTTCTTTCTATCCATCCATCCATCCATCCATCCATCCATTGTTCTATCTATCTTTCTATCATTCTTTCCATCCATCCATGTTGTCTATATCTTGTCTATTGCCTTTATATATCTATATCTAATTGAGTGTATATATATATATATTTACACCATTAAATTAGCATTATATCATAAATATGTATACTTAAGAAATACATTGTTAAAACAATTCCTATTGCTTTCTCTGCCTTTATCAAATTGAGTATTTCAGATTTCAACAGAATAGAACTAAAACATTAAAAAATAAATTGTATGAAAACAATTTAGATTTTTCTGTGAAAAGGTCAGCAAAGTGTCACTTAATTTCTCAAACAGTAGAGTACATGTTGATTGTTTATTCACATGCACAGGCGACAGAAAATATGACGCACACAACTCGTCATGACAACGCATCTGATGCAGTCACACATGGCATTGAGCGTGCAAAATCTCTTCCCAGTCTGTCAGTAACACTCTGTTTAGTTCCTGTCTCTATGAAGCCCCTCCTTCTGAAAAGAGCAATGTGATCTGATTAGTCGTTTGGACCAGTGTGTTGTGATTGGTCAACCACTTCGAGGGTGTTAGGGAAATGCCACGCCTTTTACCATAACCATGAGTTTCAACACACTATAACTCAACTCAAACGGGCCTCACCCCATTTTCTGCATGCATATGCCTTGAGCGGAATTATTTAATTTAGGAAGATTGTTACGTATTTCTTACCGTAACAAAATGCAAGAGTACAATCAAGCCCTTTCAAGGAGTAAAATGTATTATTTACACCACTTTCTCGAAACACTGTGAGCCATGCAGCTTTCAAATTTGCATTCTTTTTACTGAGCCAAATGATTCATCTGTGACATTGTTTATTGGTCAATCATCTTCTCTCCATGCAAATTCACAGGTCAGAGATGAAACTTTGGCCTGCATTTCCTCTTGCCCACATTTGCATGCATATTGGAACAAAGTCTAATGTGACTGCACTTAAGATGCTAAAATGCTCTTTTTTTTGCCACTCTTTTCATGATTTTCAGTATTTTTCGAAATCTAGTTTTACATTTCCAACCCTATCAGCCAGACTGTGGTCTAGATAACTGCGCTGACCACTGGAAAACTCATATCCGTTGAACACTGTTGTTTTCAAATTCTCATAAACACCTCAGAAACTGTGGGAGATTCATAAATCTGTCCCTTCCACCACATGGGGCATTTATTTCAGACTTGTACCTGCTGCGTCTGATTGCTGCTTAGCGCTGGATGAGATGGACTTTGCTTGACCGGCGTGTCATTCTGCAGAGGCACATATTCTATATGGAGGCTGGCGAATGAAGACAGCTGAACTCTCAAGCGCATGTTTCAAAGGCGCGTGTCTAATTGTCTGGCAGTCTGTGGAGGTGGTGGAGGAATGTGAAGGGCTGTAATTAAACCCCCCTGCACTTGCACCCGAGCCCCGCTGCATGTCATCATTCATATACATGTGCAGACTCACTACTGAACCACATGAATAGTGTCAGACAGCTCCAGACAAATAGAAATGTGAATTGCATGAATTTTACATGACTCAAATGTACCAGTGCGCAGAAATAAAGGCATGTACGTCTAATTTTCGTGACCCAGTTGCCTCCTTTGAGCAGCTGGGACAGAATTGCATTATGTAGATATTTGTCGTTTGTGTAATCCGCTAATGCCAGATTGAGCTGGAAATTGAAACTGTGTAATAGCTGCATCTTTAACAAGGTGAGGAAAGACACTTTCTCAGGTGGACGAGGGATTTGTTGTGACAGCCTTGTTACCTCAGTGAGCGTGGCGCCGGTGTCTCACTGGGCGACGCTCTCTCACTCTTTCTCTCTCTCAGTTTGGCATCTCTTTGGATCGGGCCCAGAATTTGCAGATTGCTGACTGGCACGCATTCGCTTGTCGCTGGTGGGGCAAACACTACACACGCAGAGATTAGTCTTTCACTTATTGTCCCTCTCTGTTACAGCTTTTGTTTCTTTATTTCTTGCTTTCTTTTCTGTTAAAGAGGGGCTATTTTGCTTTTTTACATTTTCAGCTTTCATTAGTGTGTAATGTTGCTGTTTGAGCTTGAAAAAGGTCTGCAAAGTTACAAAGCACAAAGTCACTCCAAAGGGAGTTATTCTCTATATCAGTAAACACTGTTTCTGAACTTCCTGAAACGCCTCCATTGTAGTCTTGAGTTTTCTTCCGGTAACGAACATGTCACAATATTCCTCATTTAAATAATTCCCTCCCAACGTATACGTAAATAAAGGGGCGAGGCCTGGTTAGGTTGAGTTAGTAGTGTGTTGAATCTCACGGTTATGGTAAGGGGTAAGACATTTCCCAAACACGCTCAAAGTGGTTGACCAATCACAACACACTGATCCAGCCGACCAATCAGGGCACACTGTGCTTTCCAGAAGGAGGGGCTTCATAGAGACAGAAACTAAACAGAGCGTTACTGACAGACTGGGAAGAGAGGTGCTGAAACAATGTCAAATATGTGAAAAATAATGTGTTTTTTGAACATTTAAGCATTAAAACCTTATCTAGTGGACTCCAAAAACAAATCACGATTTTAGGCGTCATAGATCCTCTTATTATTGTAACACGGTGTCCTAAAAAGCCTTTCATCAGGCATTTTTTCTGTCCTCCCTGAAGTCAAATATTTTGTGAAAAGACAAAATCACAGCCAATTGGAAAGCATCTGGAGAGCAACCATGAGGATGTTTAATGAATATTAGCATGCATTATGAACCCTCTCTTTCATTTTTAAGACAGTCATAATATTAGTGGTTCTCAACTAATTTCTGTTCTGACAGGGTCATGGTCATTGTGCTTTGCTGGAATAGTTATATAAACAGGCTTTGAAACTTTTAGTTGAAAATAAGTGCCATATTTTAATAATGTCAAAGGTTTTGTTTCCAATCAAACTCAATATCATTCTAATATGCTGATTTGGTGTTTAAAGGGTTAATTTACCCCAAAATGAAAATTTTGTCATTAATTACTCACCCTCATGTCGTTCCACACCCATAAGACCTTTGTTCATCTTCAGAACACAAATTAAGATATTTTTAATGACAGAATGCTATCCGATTTTCTTGATCGGATAAATGAATCGAGCGGTTTAGTCCAAATTTTCTGAAGAGAATCAAATGCTTTATATGTTGAACAGATTTAATTTAGGCTTTTACTCGCATATAAACATTGATCAGCGAACATAAGCAGAAGCTCAACCGAACCTGAATGAGGCACAAGAACAAACCTCTTGCGGAAGCTCAAACGTGCTGCGTAACCAATGAGGTTCATTCTCGTGTTACACAGCACGTTTGAGCTTCCGGAAGAGGTTTGCGCTTTCTGTCATCAAAAAGATCTTCATTTGTGTCCTGAAGATGAACGAAAGTCTTATAGATTTAGAATGACATGAGAGTGAGTAATTATGACAGAATTTTCATTTTTGGGTGAACTAATCCTTTAAAGGATTAGATCACTTTCAAATGAAAATTAGCCCAAGCTTTACTCACCCTCAAGCCATCTTAGGTGTATATGACTTTCTTCTTTCTGATGAACACAATCTGAGATATATTAATAAATGTCCTGATGCATCCGAGCTTTATAATGGCAGTGAGTGGGATCAATGAGTATGAGCTGAAGAAAGTGATTCCATCCACATCCATCCATCATAAAGTTACTCCACACGGCTCCGTGAGGTTAATAAAGTCTTCCTGAAGCGAAGTGATGCATTTGTGTAGGAAAAATATCCATATTTAACAAGTTATAAAGTAAAATATCTAGCTTCTGCCAAACTGCCTTCCATATTGAACTTACGAAAAAAAAAAAAAAACGAAACTGGCGCCACGTCAGTTAAGTTTTTTCCGTAAGTTGAATACGGAAGGCTGTGGGGTCATTTTTATTTGAAAGTGAACTAATCTTTTAAGAAATATTTCTTTTTATTATCAATGTTGAGAACAGTTGTGCTGCTTTATATTTTTGTGTAAACTTTGATACATTTCTTTCAGGATTTTTTGCTGAGTAGAAAGTTCAAATCATGGTTATACAAATCAAATCAAGGTTATACATTTTTTTGTCACTTTTGATTAATTTAACACATCCTTGCTGAATAAAAGTATTAAAAATAAAAATGAATAATAAAAAAAATGTTACTAACCTCAGACTTTTGAATGGTAGTGTATCCTATGCTAATATCAGTATATTTCAAAATGGGATTTAAAGGTCTTTTTGATTACTTTTGTACAACAAACCGTTTTGATACAATATTGGGTTACCACTTAAAATCTGGAGCAAAGAAAGCTTGCTTTATATCAAGCTTGTTTCCCACCTTTTGTACCTTTTTCTTACTCTTATGTACCCCTATAGCCTCATCAGTAAAGTTTAAAAACCCTTTCATAAACACCAAACCTGAAATGAGTTCTTCATAAATATGTATGAAATAATATTCCTCATAAATGTGTTTGCAACTCATATTATACTTGCTGTCCTTCGGTATTCTAATTATGATTAAAATGGTCATTATTACAAAGCACCACATTTAAAAACAAAGCAATACTGTGGGTGAAAACAGACTCTCCAATTAGCATCTACTCAGACTGAAGCAGTTTGAGAAATACTGTTGTTTTCTTACTGCATTTTGTTTGATATTTTCATCAAAAAAAGATTATACTAAAGAGCTTTGTATTGCTGTGGAGAAATGTGAATGTGATATGGGGTTGTTATGTATATGTACGTATGTTCTGCTATGTGTGCCATCCACTTAAACCGACAACAATCTTTTATTTAGTTTTCTTACTTTTTAAAAACTGAACACAAAAGATAATAGAAATGTACGTGCACTGCTGGGAGCCATTATGATGTATGGCGTATTCTGCACCCAGCATCTTTGCAGTGAGTTAGAAGTGATGTTTTTATGCATACAGAGGTGATTGTGTTGAAACACGGTGAGTCCAGCCAGTCTCTCTCTGTGTGTGATTAAGTGTGTGTTTCAGGTGAGATATAGCGGAGTGACAGGCAGGAACCCGGACTCAATCCTCTTAGCATGCGCACTGTGTCTTTAGAGCCGTCTCCTCTCCCTCGCCACGCTGCACACGCAAACATTTTCCCTTCAGCCTGTCACTCTCATTTAGTGCCACCATCACACTTTCTTACTGGAGTGACTGGCAGCCGTAGTGGCCACGTTAGCATTTTCAATGCCTTACGATCCTGAGTAACTGAAGGGGACAGTGCAACATGTGGCTAAAGTTCCCAATCATTTCCTGCCTCACTTATAATATAACATATTTGAAGGAAATTAACCATTTTATTCAGCAAGGATGCATTAAATTGAGCTAAAGGGACAGTAAAGACATTTATAATGCTACAGATTTATTTTTCAAATAAATTCTGTTCTTTTTAACTCTTTATTCATGAAAGATTCCTGAAAAAAGTATCACGGTGTAAATATAAATAATTCAACAAAATATAGAATGTTTCCGTATCTTATATTTATTATATATATTATCAGCTCAGTTCATTTTCTTTCCTGTTTTCTCTTCTCTGTTTAGATACAGCCAGCCATATTAAGTAGAAGTTTAATTTTAGATTGTGCGCTGTGCTTTCCCTGTATCTATTACCCATGATGATCCGTTTACATTACGTCATTTGACCGGTGTTCATTCCCTTTTGCTTATTTTCACAGACCTTAAATGGTTTTACTGCTTCACAAGAACATTTAGAGCTCTGCTTGTGGAAAAAAAAGAAATCAGTAATCCTGGTGTGCACTGCCAAGAAACTCTCCGATTCAAAAGCACTTCAGCTGTAGGCCTACCTTTCTTTTCCATTTCATGGAAAATCGGTTTTAAACAGCCTTCGCTGTTGTTTCCAAGAATTATGTTTTCCAAAAATCTGTCTTGTTCGCTCAAATCGTTGGGTCATGTAACATATCGTCTTCTAAGAACATCCTTATTTTCCATAAATTCCCTCTATAGCTATAGACAGCAGAAGTACAGGCGGACTTCATCTTATCTCTGCGCTGTGTGTGCATCCAGCATCAACATACGAGAACATCTGCCTCTGGTGGTACAGCAGAATGATAACTCACAGTGGCTTTATCAGCAGCACCTGTGTCACTGAGTACAACGGAAGCTTTGTGAATATAGATAAAACATCACAGGCTGACTGATGCAATGGATAAGACAACAGTGAAAACAGGAACAATAGAAGTTACCTCATGACTTGCAAATGTGCTAGAATCTTGAGTCTCCAAATTAATGGGTTTAGATGGACATAGACAGACAGACAGACAGAGACTGATCGACAGATATATACTGTAGATAGACAGACAGACCAACCGACTGACTGACAGATAGGCTACATAGGTTCAGTAGATAGATAGATACCCAGCAAACACATAACGTTCCCCTAACATTAGTTTTTGGTTCCGTTTGGTTTAACATTAGAATAACGTTCTGGGAACCAAAAACTAATGTTCTGGGAACATTACATTAACGTTAGAATAACGTTCTGGGAACATTATAATAACGTTATGAGAATGTTAGATTAATGTTAGAATAACATCCTACAAACCAAAAACTAACGTTCTGGAAACATTATAATAACATTATGAGAATGTTAGATTAACATTAGAATAATGTTATACAAACCAAAAACTAACGTTCTGGGAATGTTACATTAACATCAGAATAACGTTCTGGGAACCAAGAACGTTATCATTATCATTCTGCTGTACCACCAGAGGCAGATGTTCTCGTATGTTGATGCTGGATGCACACACAGCGCAGAGATAAGATGAAGTCCGCCTGTACTTTTAGCTGTCTATAGCTATAGAGGGAAGTTCTGGGAACATTACATCAACGTTAGAAAAACATTCTGGGAACCAAAAACCAAAAACATTCTATTTCCGTTAAGAAAACTTTCCTGGCTAACCAAAAACAAACCTTAACAAAATAACCTTCTGGAAACCAAAAACTAACATTCTGGAAACGTTATAGTAACATTATGAGAACATTAGATTAACATTAGAATAATGTTATACAAACCAAAAAGTAACGTTCTGGGACATTACGTTACATTAATGTTAGAATAACGTTCTGGGAACCAAAAACTAATCTAATTTCAGTTAAGAAAAGTTTCCTGGCCATCCAAAAACAAACCTTAACAAAATAACATTCTAGGAACCAAAAACTAATGTCCTGGAAACGTTTGCTGGTTAACCAAAAGCAAACCATAAAAAATAACATTCTGGGAACCAAAAATTGTTAGCTAGGTAGCCAGGCAGACCAACCAACTGACCAACTGACAGACAGACAGACCGATCAATCGACAGATAGATAGATAGACCGATAGATAGATAGATAGACAGACAGACAGACAGATAGATAGATAGACAGACAGACAGACAGATAGATAGATAGACAGACAGACAGACAGACAGACAGATAGATAGATAGACAGACAGACAGACAGACAGATAGATAGATAGACAGATACTATAGCTATGCACAATGTTATTCATCACTCGTTTAACTGTCTTCTGTGCAGTGATAGGCCAAGATCTGATCAAACTGTCTCCTAACAGGTGGCCCAGACAGATGGCCTCGTCCAATGGGCTGTGTCGATACGGCGCTCGCGTCGACTGCTGCTGGGGTTGGACACGTGTCTCCTGGGGCCAGTGCCAGCGTGAGTAACTGCTGCTATAGGGGGTGAATAGTGCTATGGGGGGCAGCTTAGGGGGCTTCTAGACTTCCATGTTGCTTTAACCTTCTTCGGCCTCTTAGCAACAGCACAGCAAGTCACCAGTTCATTGGAGTAGCTGCAATCTTTAAAAAAAAACATTTGAATACCTTAACAAAATTAAATCTCTGTGGTCAATACTCTTTTAAGTCTTTTACTCTTAAAGGGTTAGTTCACCCAAAAATGAAAATAATGTCATTAATTACTCACCCTCATGTCGTTCCACATCCGTAAGACCTTCGTTCATCTTTGGAACACAAATTAAGATATTTTTTATGAAATCCGATGTGCTCAGAGAGGCCCCTATAGACAGCAATGCCATTGAATTTCTCAAGATCCAGAAAGCTACTAAAGACGTATTTAAAACAGTTCATGTGACTACAGCGGTTCAATCTTAATATTCTAAAGCAACGAGAAAACTTTTTGTGTGCCAAATAAAACAAAATAACGACTTTTCAACGAAATCTAGTGATGGCCGATTTCAAAACACTGCTTTGAATCTTTTGTTTTGAATCAGTGATTCGGAGTGCCAAAGTCACGTGATTTCAGCAGTTTGGCATTTTGACACACGATCCGAATCACTGATTTAAAACAAAAGATTCAAAGCAGTGTTTTGAAATCAGCCATCACTAGTTGAAAAGTTGTTATTTTGGGGTTTTTTTTGGCGCACAAAAAGTATTCTTGTCGCTTTATAATATTAACATTGAACCACTGAACTCACATGAACTGATTTAAATACGTCTTTAGTAGCTTCCTGGATCTTGAGAAGTTCAATGGCATTGCTGTCTATGGAGGCCTCACTGAGCCATCAGATTTCATCAACAATATCTTCATTTGTGTTCCTGAGGGTCTTACGGGTGTGGAACGACATGAGGGTGAGTGATTAATGACAGAATTTTCATTTTTAGGTGAACTAACCCTTTAAGTGTGGCATAATGTTTTAGATGCGGATTTGTTTACAGGATCCATTTGATTCTATCCCAAATACTGTATAATAAACTGGTGACTTGTAATGCTCTCACAGAAGTGGTACAGTAGCTGCAAGGTCAGGTCACATGGCTGAAAATAAGCAAGACTACATCCTGGCACATAATGCTTCTGAATTTCATGCTAACTAACTGGGTTAGTCGCAAGAAAATACCCGCCGTTTGTCTGCTTTGTCTTTGAGATATTCTGCATGACACCCAATATTATGTGGTTCAGTCATTTGGAATAATTAAAAGGTACAACGAGTAGTTGCTGCAACAGCACCACATTCCTGCAGGATCAGTTTGAGTTCTAAAAAAGACATAGAAGTCCAATCATTCATTTAGAAAGCACATATAAAAACAACTAAATCGAAAAGCTTAGAAACTAAAAATAAAGAATACTAAATAATTAGCTAAATTTATGATTTTATCAATGATAAAAAAGATAAAAATGATGACAGCAATATTATTATTATTATTTATAACCAAAATTAAACAAAAATGACAGCTGCAACATTAACAACAACAACAATAATAATTACAAACTGTTATTATTGTTGTTGTTATTAATAATAACCAAAATGTAAATAAACATGACAGCTGCAATAATAGATAATTAATTATTACTACTTATTTACTAATTTATTTAAATTTTGTAATTAGTAATGATAGTTATAATAGTAATACTAATTATATATATTACCAATTATATTAATTGTATTATTATAATATCAAGTTTAATTTTGACATTTCCAGCATTATATTACCCATAATACCTTTAGTTGGAGCTAGCATGGGTTATGCCAGATCTGTAATATGAGATCCATATAAAGCGCATTCATCTCACACTAGAAGTGATGATGCCTCTCAAATCTTACACAGCATTAATCACGTAATGATGTTCAAGTGCGGATTAGCTCATTTTATTGCGTTATCGTGGAATCAGAGGATGTGCTCCCCCTGCTCATATTAATAGCATCTTATGCTTCATTTATCAGCTGCCGTATGTTCGCTACAAATCTAAAAATGATGTGCCATGCTTCTGAACAAATGTTTGACCGTATCACAGAATGGATTGAGCCTAGTAGTGCTGATTCATGGGCTACTTTGTGATGCATGAAAGTATTAGCGGGACAATGTATCGGGCAGCCTGACAAATGCAAGATTCTCTGCATGGCTTGTGCACATGATAGCCCAGCTGTTGCCTTTGCCGCAGAATTGTAGCTTATGGGGGTCACATGCTGAGGGGCTTCAAAAGCTAATGCTTATGCTTCTATACTACTAGTCTTTATTTCGTCTTTTTACCATATTGTGTAACAAAGCGATGTTTTCTTTGTGTGACTGTGTGTGTATGTGTGCAAACGTCTCTCACACTTCACGTGGCCAAGGTACACCTTTGAAAATTTTGTATTTTGTCCAGCAAAGGCTGTATTATATGAGTGTGCTCGACAGCTGAGAGCGATGATTGGAAGTAAATAAACATGCACAATGGGCGATGAACTGACCGATTCTGTCCTCGATCACGGACAGCAAGACTGCCAGCAGTTGAACTCGCAATTTTGGCAGAGAATAGAAAGTGTGCGGGTGGACGTTAAGGGCTCCATCATGACTGATTACGGGATCGCTGCATCTCATATCTTTGATGAAATTGCTGCGGTTTGTTTTGGCCGGTCGGTGATCATATGGGGTGAAGATGCACATTGAGAATGAAGGCCGTAATAAATGCATCCCCGAACACAGAGTCCTCAGGGATAGTGAAGTGCTCGGCTCCGAAATGCTTTTCAAATATTCATCCAGTCAAAGGTTTTGTTAGGCGCCGCAGTCATATCTGGCTCCATTCACACCTCAATAACAGGAACATGAAGCTGCAATATTTGACTTTCTCAAAACAGCTGGTTTAGGGGGCAGCCCTGGGATTCGTGGGCTGAATTTGTGATTAAGATTATACCTCACAGTCGAAATTAGATTCCCCACTCATAACACCCTAATCATCTAGAGTTAACAAGATCTCAAGCTGAGGATGAATTTTGATGAAGTTTTTCCTGAGAAAGTGCGATGGCTCAGTGCGAGAGTGACATCCTGCGTGGTGAAATATCTCAGGGGAAAGGCGTCAGGACATCTCGGACTGTAATCTCTCTCTCGTTCTCTCTCTAAAAGCTGGATTTTAAAGGAACGTTCTGGGTTCAATACAAGTTAAGCTCTATCAACAGCTTCCGTGGCGTAATGTGGATTACCACAGAAGATCATTTCGACTCATCCCTCAGGTTAAAAAAAAGAGCAAAAAATAAGGCACGTACACTGGAAGTACTCAAGGACAGGCAAGGACAGGCAGTCAACATTAAAATACCTGCATTACTGTTCAAACGTTTGGGGTCAGTAAGATTTATTAAAATTAAATGAATACTTTTATTCAGCAAGAATGCAATAAATTGATCAAAAATCACAGAAAAGGCATTTATAATGTTACAAAAGATTTCTATTTCAAATAAATTCTGTTCTTTTGAACTTTATATTCAGTTTCCACAAAAATATCAAGCAACAAATTAAGCTGTTTTGAAAATTGATAATAAGTAATGCATTGTAAATGCATCACTGTAACTGAGATTTTTGTATATGAACAGAAGAATGCATCTAATGTGAACACCCTTTAAGAAACGACTCCAGTCAGGGTCAGGTGTAGAGATAGACCGATTGATTGGTCTTTTCCGATTAATCGATAGCAGCTGCATCCTAATTCAGAGGCTGCGACCTTCGAAGAACGCATTTGAAGGCTGATTGCGTCACTGTGGCTCGACGAATGCTGTTCCAATTCAAAGGCTTTGAGGCATCCTTTGTTCCCCGTGAAATGAGGGATACAACAGATGGATCCTTCACAGCCTTGCCTACCCCAGAATTCATTGCGCACCAGTGGCGACAGGATTTTTTTTTAGAGAAAATGCTGAATTACACTTTAAAACGTAAGTATTGGGTTACTATATCTTACTCAAATATAGCCTAATGTAAAGCCTATGTAAAAAATAAATTATACAAATGTAAAGACATTTTTTTTTAAAGTGGTTCAAATATAGACATATCATACTAAGATGCGATTATATATATCCCTGTTTTGTTTTCACACAGTTTAATAACTTTCAAAAAAGTCTAGTACAAACGCTACTGTCAATGTTGGTAGACCGTCACATTTAACAACGCTCAGTCCGACCTTCGCGGCCTTCGAAGGCGTGGCCTTTTAAGTCTGAGTCCTTCGAAGGATGCAGTCTTTGAATTGGAACACAGCCCATACCGATTTACCGTGTTGCGGCTGAGAATGTCGCTGTTCGCTGTCATTATACAGTACGAGAGTGGCGTCTAGAGGCGAAATCACTGACGCCTTGTGGAGTTTGTTTTGTCACGTGAGATTGCGCGCTGCACAGAGCGGGAAACTTCAGATACGGATTTAAAACATAGACAACAAAACGGTATGTATACAGTAGGCTACATGTTTTCACATCATTATAAAGTAATTAATTTGTTAACTAGATGCTACATTACTGGAGAACAGCAGTATGTTGTTTGCAGTCAAAACTGAGAGGACGGACGCTACATTAATAGTAGTTAAACGCTACCTCAAGCAGTTAAAAAAATGTGACAAAAACACACGCAAGTCTGACCCAAATGTTTAATGTCACGATTGTTGCCATCTATTTGCATTAGTTTATATCCAGCTGGTTGCTTTTATGCATTCGTTATCCAGCGAAGTTGCTTTTATGCATTCGTTATCCAGCGAAGTTGCATATTTGAAGCTAGTGACGTAAGAAAGCAAATTGATGTTCATGCAGCCGAGAGAAACATACATGTTTTAGCAAATCAGAAACGCATCCGATTTCAGTTCCTTTTTTATTGTCACTGTAATACATATTTTATTTTGATTAGATAATCATGAAGTGTTCGAAAATAGAAGAAAATAAAGTGAGAGAGTACAATTTACATACAATTTAAAAAACTTTAAATTTTAAAATCCATTTTAAAGTCGTCATGAAATCGACCCTATTTACTTTGTTAGAGCATATTACTAGTCTTGTAGTGAACAATTAATCCGTGCAAGTTAATACACAGAAAAAAAATTGTTTGTTGTGGTAATCTTTAATCAAAATCTGAAAAGTTACTTCCAGTCTGGAATGGTGTTCCTTCCCTGATGATGTCAGTTTGACGGCTTGGGTTGAAAACGCTTAAACCACTCCCCTCCAACCGTTAGTCTGCTATGAGCCAGAGATGGAGAGGAGGAGCGTTAAAATAAAACCCTGCCCGCTATTTAATATTCTGTTTCACTTGGAAATACGTCACAACACTGGAGAAAAGTCGTTTGCAACTTCAGGTTCACGGGGACTTTAAAAACTATGTTGATTAATCGGTTATCGGCCAGCTTGGTCCAACCTTATCATTATCGGTAAAATCCACTATCGAATGAGGTGTAGTCTCAGCCTCAGACATGGACCAATGGCTGAACGTTTGATGGATATATAGCACACAAAATGGAAAACACTTAAGGAGTTTCGAAATTGTCATCTTATTGGTTGAATTCTCCAAGATTTCCGGGAGATGTCACGTTCTTTAATGGTCCGCCTGGAAACAAAGCTGTCGTGATGCCAAACCCCCTCATGGAAGAAGAAAGCCGTCGTGTTTACCACTGTGACAATCAGCGCTTAATAGGATCAACTAAATTCTTGATTTTCAAAAGTATGTCACAGCACCATTGTTGCAGTAAACTTGCACAACGTTCTTGAATGAATTACACGTCGGTCTGTTATTGCGGGGACCTCCGAAATTGCATATTGCATAATGACAACATGGTGAATGTAGTACGTACAGATTACCTTCATTAAAGCATCAGTTAGCTTGAAGTAATTGGCCCTCATGAGGACCAGTGAGGTCAGGCAGGACAAGGTGGATTTAATAGTTGAACATCTGCAACACCAACTATCCTGTTCCTAAGCTGCTCCTAAAATACCAGCTCAGCAAAATGTTACTCAAATGTTTGAACAGCAGTAGTCCACAGGGGAGTGTGTGAGAAGCTGTGTGACTGAGGAGCTGCAAAGAAACCTTTGTTATGGAGGCTGCCCTGCCTGGGCATAGGAACATAGGAACTAGAGGAGTGGAACTCTGTTTTGTGGACCGATTAATCCAAATCTGAAGACAAATATCTTCTTTTTTTTTTTTTGATACATTGAGAACAGTTTAAGCTTTGTTGAACAATGCTTTGATATAGTGTTTTACACTTCGTAACACATTTTATGAATCATATGAAATATGTACATGTGTCCATACACTCAAAAGTTTGGGGTGTTTATTTTTTTTTTTTTTTTTATGTTTTTAAAATAATTTTCTAATGTTTACCATGTCTGCATTTAGCTATTTGATCAAAAATATAGTAAGAACAGTAATATTGGGAAATATTATTACATTATTAGACATTTTGAATATAATTTAAAATGTAATTTATTCCTGTGATCAAAGCTGAATTTTCAGCATCATTACTCAGTCTTTAGTATCACATGATCCTTCAGAAATCATCCTAATATGATGATTTGATGCTCAAGAAATATTTCTTATTATCATCAATGTTGAAAACAGTTGTGCGGCTTCATATTTTTGTGGAAGCCGATCTATTATAACATTCAAAAGAACAGTATTTATTTGAAATTGAAACCTTTTGAAACATTATAAATGTCACTTGTGATCTATTTAATTCTTTCCTGAAAAAAAGTTCTCATCGCCACATGAAATGTGAGAGACTTTATTCTTTAATCTGTGTGTGTATTGGATGGAAGAACCTGATTTCACCAAGTGTAAAATGTTCCTGGATCAACATCTTTGTTGATCCTGGAACAACATTCCGATCACCCAATCAGATTTGAGGGACAAGTTTACAATTTATTCCAAGTTTAGGCTCACAACCAGGTTTAGGTGGTTCTACATCAGTGTTACTCACCGATCATTTCCCTCTGATTTTAGGGACATATTATGGGTAGGGGTAGGGTTAGATTTAGCGGTAGGGATAGGACTAAAATTTTGGACTGGAATGTTGTTCCAGGATCAACAAAATATGTTGACCCAGGAATGCGTCTAACTCGGCAAAATCAGGACGTGTGTTTGTATTTGTTGCGTTTATAATGCTTGTCCATCATCAGCATGGCTCCCATGTAATGTTTTCATCTCACATTTATAGACGAAGCTTCTTTCTTTTCTTTTTTTTTTGTTTTTGTCTGGCCGTTTGTTTTGCAGCCCTCTACGTCTTAACCCACAGAGTAATCGGGATAAGGTGCCAACCCCAAGGTTAGCACCACATCATATTTCCTTTGCAATCATCTTGCCTGAGCGTCATTCAAAGCATGCATCCGCAGAATACCCATTTATTTATAGTCCCCCACACGCACTCCTCCTTTGAGAATATCCTGATATCCTGTGAACACTTCACACCTGCTCCAGCTAACATTTGAATATCTGGACCCTCCAGGATATTTGGACATCACTGTGTATAGAGAGAGGACAGAAAATGATGGAGGATGTTATCAGGAATTGTTGCAAGCCAGATTTAAACTTGTGTCACCCATATGAGCAGTACAGCTAAATGCCATGCATCTATTTATTTATTTTATTATTTAGCTAACTAGTTGTTCTGTAGAGACATTTATGATGGACTTTGTAGTGGTATAATTTTTTTAGTGTGTTTAGTCTAAACTTAAGTATAAATATAAAAGTAAAAAATATTATAAATATCAAAGTTAACGTTTCATATATATTTTTAATTAAATAAATTGTATGTAATTTATATATATATATATATATATTCATTTATTTATTCATTTATGTTTTATTCATTTATTCATATATAATGTGTTATATATGTATTTATTTATTTGCAGATGGGATATTGTAATGTAGTTTTTTACTGAGAAACTTAAATAAAAAAAATTAAAAAATTATAAATAAAAAAGTTTATATATATATATATATATATATATGTATGTATAAAATATATAACTTTGTGGATATTGTAGTGGTATGTATTTTTTAATGTGTGTAGTCAAACTTAAATATAAAAGTAAAAAATATAAATATTAAAGTTAACGTTTAATATAATTTTAATTAAATGTGTCATATATATTCATTTGTTTATTTGTTTATCTGTTTTATGTATTTATTCATATATAATATGTTATATGTGTTTACTTTTAGATTAGATACAGTGTAGATTTTTAGTGTGAAACTTAAATAAAAAATAATAAATAAATAAAATAAAATAAAAATATTTAAAAATTATAAATATTATAGTCTTACATATATATATTATACATATATGTATTTTTATACATATATATATATATATACATATATATTTCCATAAACAACAAAAATCTAAGGGGGCACAATTTGAATGGCCATTACAGGTCTGGCACAAACCACTAGGACACGGCGCAGATGTGCTTTGCAAAATTTAATGATTTTTCTCACTTGTAAAAATCATTATTAGCTTTTCAAATTCTTAGTGAGACTCATCCTGAATTTTATTTTTCATAGAATTCACCAATTACACTTTCTGACATATTGCTTTGAAGCTGCCATCCGGTCATGCGTCATCAGAGCGCATGGATTGATAGGTATGCTATGCCGAGATTGAAAGTCTCCAGGGGTAGAGGAGCGCTTGCAGTGAGAGAGGAGTGAGGCGTTTTGAAGCCAGCGGGACCGTTTGATGTGGTTTGTCAATAACGGGTACTTCCCTTGGCCCGTTTTGTCTGTGGTTTGTGTTCCAAGTGTCGGTATTTCTCTGAACTGGACCGCAGCAGATAGGTTTCCATTTAAAGCCCCATCCTTAAGCTCTTCATTCGTCAGCACTTAAAAATATCACTATTGCCTGTGATCACACAGCGTCCCACCAGGATTAATCCTTGATTTCATCACATTTGATAACTGTCTGGCTAGCGAGATAAGGCAGCCGCCAGGATAAACTCTCAATGTCAGAGAACTCTGCCGGTTTCCTTGTTTGTCTCTGCCAGCTTGGGGTTTACCACCAAATTAGGGCCCATGTTTGTCCTTTTGTGTTTTAACCTCAGGGTTTGATCTTACTGTCTAACCTCTATATTGAATAACACAGGTTAAAAGCGAGATGAACATGTACCTTTGATTAGCTTACTCAGTCTAATAAGGTGGAATGAGACAGGCTGATTCTTATCTCACCATTTTGCCAGACTGGGCTAATGCTTTTCCGCCTTCATGCAGTTTGAACAGGCTGAAAGTAGATATCTGTGTGTCTTTACAAACCAGCAGGATCTAGTCTGCTTTCACCATCTGGGGTCAAGGGGTTTTTAAAAAAATTATGTTTAATTATTTAATTAATATACTTAAATGGTAATATATATATCATCTTTTCCCAATCATCCTGTCTCCTGTATTTTGTTTTTGTGTGTTTTTGTGGTGTATTCTTAGCTCCTCATTCATTCTGAGAATGGCACTAGTGAGGAAAATTAACAGCTCTGATAGGCTTCTATAATTGGAGACTCAATGAAGCTTTCAATGGAAATTAGTCTCAGCCGACTGCAGACTCGTGTACAAACCACCACTGAGTGCTCTGCTGTAAGCCTGGCCTAGTCTAGTGCAGCCTAATGTTACAAGCAGGGTTATTATAGTAAAAAAAAACTTAAAAATTGTTACTTGAGATAAAATAAATATGAAATATGAATATATCACGATTTGCATGGTGATGCTCCAGAACGGAAAATCTGTTTAGAAATATAACAATAACAATCTCTACTACAGTGAAGCATTAGGGAAGAGTGTCATTGTGTGTGGAGCCTGTTTTGCTGCTGGAATAGAGGGTATGCATTGACGTCACTTTCCCGCAGGAACATGGCATGCTATCTCAGCTGGACTGAGTGGCAAAAGAGCCTGCTGCATGACTTTTCAAATGCCTGTGAACGCTTTATATAAATACAGTATAGGTAGGTCTAAATCCGAGTGATCACTTAGCTTATATCAATGTTATATATATATCGTCATATTGTCCAGCCTTAAAACTTGTACAGTTTTTGTCAGTGTTTATTTAAAAACACCCAATTATGCAGAATATAAGATTGTAAATATTTAATTGATGAGTTGTCAACACAATATATAATAATACAATATATACGGTATGATTTTACCCCAAAATCCAACATTTTGACACAAAATGATAACTGCAAATCAACGTTTCTCTGCCTGGAGTCCAGTTGTTTCTGTGAATTGCAGTGATCCTTTTGCTTCTTTTTTCTGTAGCTTTCATCAGTCTGTAAAAATATATCTCAGATTTTTTGTCAAATCTATTTGTACAGTCAGTTGCAAAGCTTTTTCCCATTTTGAATGTGTTTTGTGTGTTTTTTGCGGCATTCACGCTGAAAACCAATATTGCCAGTCTTTTTGCCACTCAGTGGGCGTAACCACAGTCATAACGGCCGAGGGTGACGTCGCGTGCATACCCTCTATTGTTGAGCTGCTTCACTGTGAAAAGTTATTTAATGCTTTGTAGTACAGGAGAATATTGTAGAATGGCTTGCTTCCCACATTTATCAAAAGTTGTTATCTAGCGAAGAATCATCAGATGTTATTTTTCAACAAGACATCCAAGAAGTGGCTTGAGAAGTTCATCAGGCTCATGTTTTTGGTCTGGTCAGAGTCCTGACCCCAATAGTAATTATTTGGTCTCACATTAAACTCAAACTAACTGGGAGACATTTAACTACTCATGAACTGTTTCAAGCCTTCAACATTGATTGGAACAGCACTGACACTTCTTCCTGTAAAAAGCTATCTGTATATATGTGCAGTATCTCACAGGAGTACACCCCTCACATTTTTGTAAATATTTTATTATAGCTTTTCATGTGACAACACTGAAGAAATGACACTTTGCTACAATGTAAAGTAGTGAGTGTACAGCTTGTATAATGTAAATTTGCTGTCCCCTCAAAATAACTCAACACACAGCCATTAATGTCTAAACCGCTGGCCACAAAAGTGAGTACACCCCTAAGTGAAAATGTCCAAATTGGGCCCAAAGTGTCAATATTTTGTGTGGCCACCATTATTTTCCAGCACTTCCTTAACCCTCTTGGGCATGGAGTTCACCAGAGCTTCACAGGTTGCCACTGGAGTCCTCTTCCACTCCTCCATGACGACATCACGGAGCTGGTGGATGTTAGAGACCTTGCGCTCCTCTACCTTAAGTTTTAGGATGCCCCACAGGTGCTCAATAGGGTTTAGGTCAGCTTCTTTAGCAAGGCAGTGGTCGTCTTGGAGGTGTGTTTGGGGTCGTTATCATGTTGGAATACTGCCCTGCGGCCCAGTCTCCGAAGGGAGGGGATCATGCTCTGCTCATTCATGGTTCCCTCAATGAACTGTAGCTCCTCAGTGCCGGCAGCACTCATGCAGCCCCAGACCATGACACTCCCACCACCATGCTTGACTGTAGGCAAGACACACTTGTCTTTGTACTCCACACCTGGTTGCCGGCACACACGCTTGACACCATCTGAACCAAATAAGTTTATCTTGGTCTCATCAGACCACAGGACATGGTTCCAGTAATCCATGTCCTTAGTCTGCTTGTCTTCAGCAAACTGTTTGCGGGCTTTCTTGTGCAGCATCTTTAGAAGAGGCTTCCTTCTGGAATGACAGCCATGCAGACCAATTTGATGCAGTATGCGGCGTATGGTCTGAGCACTGAAAGGCTGACCCCCCACCCCTTCAACCTTTGCAGCAATGCTGGCAGCACTCATACGTCTATTTCCCAAACACAACCTCTGGATATGACGCTGAGCACGTGCACTCAACTTCTTTGGTCGACCATGGCGTGGCCTGTTCTGAGTGGAACCTGTCCTGTTAAACCACTGTATAGTCTTGGCCACCGTGCTGCAGCTCAGTTTCAGCATCTTGGCAATCTTCTTATAGCCTACGCCATCTTTATGTAGAGCAACAATTCTTTTTTTCAGATCCTCAGAGAGTTCTTTGCCATGAGGTGCCATGTTGAACTTCCAGTGACCAGTATAAGATAGAGTGAGAGCGATAACACCAAATTTAGGCAAGGCAATTTTATTTATATAGCACATTTCATACACAATGGTAATTCAAAGTACTTTACATAAAGAAGAACCAAATACATAATAATAAAAATGCAACGCAAAATAAAAATAACAATAAGAACAGAGAATACCGCTATCTGGATGGAAGAGTTAGGAAGTTTCAGGGAGTTTAACACACCTGCTCCCCATTCACACCTGAGAACTTGTAACACTAACGAGTCACTTGACACCGGGGAGAGAAAATGGCTAAATGGGCCCAATTTGGACATTTTTACTTAGGGGTGTACTCACTTTTGTGGCCAGCGGTTTAGACATTAATGGCTGTGTGTTGAGTTATTTTGAGGGGGACAGCAAATTTACACTGTTATATAAGCTGTACACTCACTACATTACATTGTAGCAAAGTGTCATTTCTTCAGTGTTGTCACATGAAAAGATATAATAAAATATTTACAAAAATGTGAGGTGTACTCACTTCTGTGAGATACTGTGTGTGTGTGTGTATATATATATATATATATATATATAACTACAATAGTATCTCAATGATACTAAAATAACATTAACACCGGTAACAGGTATCATGGTTGGTATTGAAGTGCATGACAAAGTAGTAGCGAAACAAAAAACAGTCTTTAATATTAAATACACAAGGAATACACAGGAGATCTTAGGAGAAATAAACTGAAACAACCACACTAACATCGACAAGACCGAACAAAAGAATTAATGAAAAGTAATTAGTGTGAAACAGAACAGGTGTGATAGAACTAATTAACAGCCAAGAAGACTAACTAGCGAACTAAGGAAAACGTGAACACAGCAAACAAGTGTACAAACAAGTGCTTGAAGTGTACAGATTAAAGTTTGCATGCTCAGTCCCGAGTGAGACTTCCAGTTCATGTACTTCAAATAAATATGGAAAGTATATGCTGCACTGCAGGTGATCAAGTAACTTTTTAAAAAATATATATTTTATTCTTCATTATTATTATTTTTTTTCACAAACACAAAAACAAAATATTTTTATTTTGTTAATTTTTGTTAATAATTATATAATGATAAAACATTTAATAATAAAATTAAACAAACTAATATATTCAGTATTACTCATACTAAACTAAAGACCCATGTTGTGGCATATTTATATAACTGTAAAAAATGTACTTGGAAGCATACTTCAACCACAAATTCTCTGAAGAATATAACATTTGGGCATCTTTGCCATACTACTTTAAACATAATTTGATTTGCGCCGCTCTAATCCTAATCTGGCATGCTATAAAAGACAGATCAGTTTCCTGTGCTGTTATTCAGCAGCAGGGCTGCAAACACAGAATCCTTTTGACAACATTGGGAGGAGTAGTATGTGATGGTATTTAGCTTTTGTTTTCTGAAATTTGCCTGTTTTTGTCTCTATTTTGAAGATGGCAGAGACAGAATTTACCCCATATCAACTCTGAGGATGTTTTCCCCCAGTCTAGGATCTTAAAGGTTTCTGATGTTGCGCAGCTCTGGGCTGCTTCCCAATCCAAATGTGAGATGTAATGAGTCATAAAGCAGAAGTGAGGTGGACCGTACACTCGGTTCATTAAAATGACCAAGGCAAACAATGAATTATTGATGTAGGGGGCCAGCGTTCCAAAACAATGTTTTTGTGGATCTCTCGCCACAATATCCTCAAGGTCTAATTGTATGGACACTTATTTCCCACAGAATGGTTGTTTTTTTTTCTTAGCACAAAAACTTAAGGCTGTTTTTTGTTACGTTTCCATGTCTACTGCATAGACTCTGACATTTGGTGTGAAATGATACTGATGATCTTTTTGCCTACAGCGGTATGTCAGCACGGATGCAAACATGGAGAATGCGTGGGACCCAACAAATGCAAGTGCCATCCAGGTTATACAGGAAAAACGTGCAACCAAGGTAAGTGATGAAGTGTGCATACAGTGTTTAAATCAACCTCTCTGTTCCAAAGCCAATTTGTCACTGCATTTATTTAAAGGCCTCTGGATGTAGATGTCACCCTGTAGGTCTACACAGAACAATGTATCGGCAATAATGGGCTGTTGTATTGAGTGATATAGTGATTCAGGATGTGAGGTTTCTCTTAAGCAGATAATATCTCAATTACTGCCTTAAGAACGCTGTACCGAAAATAAAACGGAGCCAGGGGACTAAATTCTGTCTGAAGTTGTCTCATCAGAAGAACGCTGGCGTCGGAGATAACCCCTGATTTAAAACAGCACATTTCCATTTGAGAGGAGAGGGCCGGGAGACTTAAACAGAGGATTCTGTGCCCTTGGAAGGCAAAGGGAGAAGGTGTAATTAAAAGACGGGAAGGAAAGGGAAAACAATCCCCTCTGGAATGTGGAATATAATCTTTTCGATTTTCCCTTGCGTCATGGTTTCATGTCAAGTTGATGAGACTTCTTTAGCATTGCTGGACCAGGTGGAAATGATTTATTTTATTTTATTTTATTTTATTTTATTTTCACAACAGATGATGTTTCTATCAGCTTCACTTGGCTTTCATGGCAAAAGCGATTAAAAGAATCAGGTGGTTTTGAGAGGTAATAACAGATGATTGTCATGCCGAGGGCTTATTTGTCTTGCGTGTTTAAAACTTTGACAGGTGCTGGTTAGCGCGGACACCTGGGTGGCATATTAAAATGATCAGTGGAATTAATCAAGCCTTTAATTTTCAGTGTGACTGACTGAAGTGTATTTCAAGCTGCTAAGTGTTTTTGTTTATTGAAATTATCTATTGCAATGCAAATTAATTTATACCACACAAGACGCCCAATCACTTGTACGATATTGTAATTATTGCTAATATTATTCAAGATTTATTTTGAATCCTTTGTGAAATCGTAGACGATATTTTGCAATGCAAAATTTGATTACTGATAGCTTTAAGTATCAGCTCAGCCATTTTTTTTATACATGCAACCCTCTTATAAACCAGAGCCTCAATGTTAAAAGGATCCGCCACAAGTGATTAGTGCAGAGAAACCATGGGCAGAGCTGAATAGAAACAATGATAAAGAGCTTAGTACTAAATCCATCGCAATGAGGTGGGATAACACCCACAAAGTTAAATAACCAAATTGGTATTTAAAGGTGATGTGTGTCATTTTTCGATTCTTAAGTACTTTCACCTATCCCAGTTTTATATGCAAACATGTGACAAGTATGTGACTGGGCATTGGGCTCTGTAGTGCTATTAAAATATATAATATATTTTGATCATAAATATAAAATGATGAACCTGTCACAGAAATTTTGGCTCAAACTATGGTGTGCTTTTGGGGCATCTGTTTATCTAAATCACGTACTCATGGTTCGTGGTTTGGCTGGTTACACACTTTACCTTTAAGTTATATTGTACATTTGATAGAAATGCATGTTGAAGGTGGCATTTTTTCTTTTAGTTGAAATTGGTTGACATTTGTCGTCTTGGTCTTTACAGAGACACAGTTCTCCCTGGTGACATGTAGTACAGCAGTTCATAACTCAAAAGTTCAGCCTGCAAAATACCATGAAGAGCATCTGTAATAAAGCAATGAGCCACAAGAGGCTGTGCATCACAAAGATTTTACTATAGTTTTTTAAAATTGATATTTCTGACCAGTGTCGGGGGTAATGCATTACAAGTAACACAAGTAATCAGATTACTTTTTTCAAGTAACGTAAGTTTACAACACAATTTAACAACAAAATATCTGAGTTACTTTTTCAAAATAAGTAACGCAACTTACTTTGTTTTCCTATTTATTGACTGACACCTCTCCTGTCCCTATGTTGAAAGAAATCGAGAATAAGTGCAGAGGAGTTGTGTGCTCTGTGTAAACATGATGGTTATTGTAGTTCTACATGTGAGCATGGTTTATTCAATTCACTTTTGATTTGAAAAGGCCTTTATATTTGCCAAAAACAGAACTTTTTGTTATTAAAAAACAAATACGCAAGCCCAGACCAGGTGAGTAAAATTAAATCAGATGTAATGCACTTTCCGTAAAAAGTAACTATAACGCAATAAGTTACTTTTTTAGGGAGTAACGCAATATTGTAACGCATTACTTTTAAAAGTAACTTTCCCCAACACTGGTTCTGACTGTAAATTCTGATTGGATGAACCATATTTAAAGCTGTTGCAAGCTTCACATTAGCATAATGAAAATATGTTTACAGGTGCCACATTAATACTTCACTGATGTGTGGAATCTGAAATATCGATTTTATAACAGGAAATAGTCATAATTAATGCACAATTAGCATTCGCCTCCTTTGATCTACTCCATTTTGACAGCAATGCCTGCAGTTGCTTTTCACTGTAACATCACTGTCATGGAGATGATCTGAGGCAGATGGGCATCTTTGCCCAGAACAAATAAACTCATTAAAGCGCTAATCCATTTAGGAGTCAAGTGACACTGAGCTGCATTCAGCTCTCCGTGGATCAAATCAATTTAATAAGATGCTAATTTTCAGCGGAGGTCTCTGTAAATGAGAATCTGCTTACCTGCTGTTCCCAGAGTCTGTCAGGAATCCATTATGGGGCATCAAATATTGTAAAATTATTTCAGATATGAAGATAGATCTGCATTTTGGTGAATGCACGTCTAACAATGTGTTATCCAGGGTGAACCTCAGTCTCATGCTCTCTGTAGTCCATGTAAAATGCTTATTTTATTAAAGGGAGCATATCATGGCTATTAAAGAAATAGTTTTTAATATCATGCATAAATTGTCCTTGGCACATGATAGATATAACACCAGAATAGATTTTCCAGTCTCATGCAAATCTCTAAGTCATTTGGCAAAATAGTAAGCTATCATATAGTTTGGCTAATAGAAAATGTACACCTTTTAAGGTGATGATACATGGGGCAACTTTTTAAGCAATGTTGCTGGGCACTGTTGCTGTCAACGGGCAACCTGTTAATTAGGGCAACGGACAGTTGGCAGCAACAAATCAGAGAGGAGCAAATCTATTGCCAACCCAATAAATACTTTATTATTAAACACATCTAAGGCACTTTATTTCAACTTTTCAAATATTTTCTTCATTTTTATTAAATATAAATGCCTTTCTGATCTGATTTGTGATGAGAAAAGGGAGAAGAGCGAGTTTGGCAAAAGGTGGATTCGAACCCCGGGTCGATCTCGTCAAAAGCTACTTTCACGTGCCATACTTTTTAGTATTTAACTGAAAACATTACAGTCAACGTACATTGGTATTTTAAGCATTAAATGTTTAAGCATTAAAAATTTACATTGCCCTGTTTTGGGTTGACACATGACAACTTACGTAAAAAGATATAAGTTCACAATCCTTTTCTTCGCTCCACTGCCGCTGAGAGGCCGCCATCTTGTTTGAATTTTTTTCTGAAATCTCCAAGCCGGTCACGTGATCAGCTGCTAGCATTCTGATTGGAGGATCTCAAAAAATTACCCACAACCTATCTAAAGTATTTGTTGCTCATTCTCAATGGGAAAGTGCCCAAGCAACATTGCTCAAAAAGTTGCCCTGTGTATCATCACCTTTAGTCTGATTGAACTCAATGTTGGACAGTTTTGGACCTTTTTCAGTTGGTTCATATTGATGTTTGCATGATGCAGATTCAGAACACTGGCTTATTCTTATTACAGTATATAGAAAATAAATATAGAACTCTTAAAGGTTCCGTAGGGAAAAAAAACAGCTAATGGTAAGGCTCAGATAAAGGATGAAAAATCATGTAATGCTAAACTACAGCTGTTTTTGACTAACATCATACATAGTCTTCAGGGCAAAGATAAAATAAATACTGTAAAATAAGGTTTCTTTAATGTTTTCCTAAAATTTCAAAACCTTAAAACTCACATATGGACCCACAAATTTCAAAAGCTGTGCAAAGTCTACATTATAAATGTTTGATTTTCAGCACGCCAGGGGCATAATAACGGTTAATGTGTTTTGTTTTTTGAAAAACACTGTTCATTTCCGTGTGTTATTTAGGAGTTGGAAAGCCAAGCACAGCTGTGGGGATTATATGGGATTCTTTACATGTCATCATATAATTAAGCTGTAAGTGCCGACATTGTTCTGTAACACTGACATTCCCTCCTCTCATCTTTTTCCATTGTCAATCACAGACAGTTCTTGGTACTGTACTGGGTATTTTTGAAAGCTAAAGAGTTGCATTGGACTGTAAACACTTTAAATACCAAACCCTTCAGTCAGTCATTCTCCACTATTTTTAGGTTTTGTCTTTTTGTTCATCACCTATAATGATGTCAGCTGCTCCAGAAGAAAAGGGGTCAGGATTTTTCCAGTCATGATGGTTGGTGCTCACCATGTAATTATGCAGCTGAGACTAAACCTGCCCACTTTTATTTTTATCAAAAAAAAAAAGTCTGTACTATCCATTTTCTGCAGACCAGGAATGTAATGGTACCTTTTCCTGCAAAGAAATCATGAAATCAAAATTGAGCTTTCAACAAGAAATGGCATTGGCAGCCCATTTCTGTTTTATTTCTGTATTTGACAAGAAATAATGTAGGACAAGACTTTCAATTTTTTATTTTATCCATCAGTAATCGAATGAATTGTGAAAAGCGTTCTTTATGTGAATGGTGGTTTGAAGGACCAAAAAAGAAAGTCATTTCTTGGGTGGTAATACATTTTGATGTCACCTCTGAAATGTTGCAAAAATAAAAAATGTACAGACTTTCATGAGCGCACAAGAAATTTCTAATTTGGAAAATCAGCCCATTCCATGGCGCAGTTTCTTGGCCTTCACAGCGGATGCGTTAAAGCGTACATAAGGTTGTGATATTAGAGATATACTGACCTAATGAAAGCCACATTTTGAGGAAATAGATGTTTATAAATTCATGTGCATTCATACTCTCATTTTCTTCATAGTAAAATGGCAGTGACACACAAAGAAAATAGGTTATAGTATAGGCTACATAAACAGGAAATTGTAATGCACAAGCACGCAAAAAATTCCCGTACGCACGCAAAAGTCTTGTACTTTTTATTTTTGCAAAGGCCCCTTTAGGGGCTCTCTTTTGATGTTGCCAAGTCAATATGGGTGGGGAAAATATGAATGAATGTTATCATAGCCTACTTTTCACAATCAAACCCATTGTTTAGCTCTGAATGGTGAAGCTAAAAGCATTTCCAGTGCAGTTTCATTGTATCTACTAATTTGCATATAATCTTTACTGAATAATGTTATTATTCTCCTCTACAGGAATACTTTTATAAATGTTTTTTGTCCACGTTATCCTGTGTGCTGTTATCTATCTGTTTTCCTCACTCCTAAAGAAGAGCAGGGCTATGTTATCCCCCATTATGGCACAGTCACCCTCCTGTTTTTGTTCCCATGGACCACCAGCCGATTGCGGTGCCTTCAGAGGGTGAGCTAATCCCCTGTGTGTGATTTTCATGTAAGACCGCTTACAAGATGACGCCTGCGTCCGCCCCAAGTGCCACCCCTCTGGCCCACGTGCATGGTGCAGTCTGCTTAGCCGAGCAAGAGTCAATACTTTCCTTTTAGCAGATCCCCAAAGCCTCCACAGGCATGGCCGGAATGACATGGAGAAAGCCATGCATGCCTTGGCAGAAACACACACACACACACACACACATAAAGCCTTTAAGAGGCTGTTATGTTTCACCCTGCTTTCTCCTACACACACATCCTGTCTGTGTCTGTCAGTTTCTCTGAACTTCTAAAGCAGGGCATCTTTCATCTGCGAGCACTCAAGTGGCTGTCCGGCTGCTCTCCTCCGCTCTCTTTTACTTTCTGCCTGTCTCCTCTATCTCAGACCTATCTCCAGTTCCCAAACAAATATCCTGTCATTCAAAAAGCTATCTGTCATGTTGTTGTTGTTGTTGTTGTTGTTGTCTGCTCCTGAGGTGATTCTGGTCAAGATTTTTCAATCAGACCTGCAGTATGGGTTGTAAGTTTCAAGTGAACTGCCCTCACAAAAAAATCAATCGATCAAGCGATCAAGCGATCGATCAAGCAATCTATCTATCTATCTATCTATCTATCTGTCTGTCTGTCTGTCTGTCCATCCAACCCACCATCCATCCATCCATCCATCCAACCAACCATCCATCCATCCTTCCATCCATCCATCCATCCGTCATCCATCCATCCATCCATCCATCCATCCACCCACCCACCATCCATCCATCCATCCATCCAACACACCATCCATCCATCCATCCATCCAACCCACCATCCATCCCACCATCCATCCATCCAACACACCATCCATCCATCCGTCATCCATCCATCCATCCACCCACCCACCATCCATCCATCCCACCATCCATCCCACCATCCATCCATCCAACCCACCATCCATCAATCCACCCATCCATCCATCCATCCAACCCACCCATCCATCCATCCATCCAACCCACCATCCATCCATCCACCCATCCATTCATCCAACCATCCACCAAAAACCAACCAACCATCCATCCATCCGTTATCCATCCGTCATCCATCCATCCATCCAACTAACCATCCATCCATCCATCATCCATCCATCCCACCATCCATCCATCCATCCATCCATCCATCCATCAACACACCATCCATCCATCCATCCATCCATCCACCTATCCATTTATCCATCCAACTAACCATCCATCCATCCATCCATCATCCATCCATCCAACCCACCATCCATCCATCCATCCAACCCACCATCCATCCATCCATCCATCCATCAACACACCATCCATCCATCCACCCATCCATCCATCCATCCATCCAACTAACCATCCATCCATCCATCCATCATCCATCCATCCAACCCACCATCCATCCATCCATCCATCCATCAACACACCATCCATCCATCCATCCACCCATCCATTTATCCATTCATCCATCCAGCCATCCACCAAAAACCAACCATCCATCCATCCAACCCACCATCCATCCATCCATCCATCCAACACACCATCCATCCATCCATCCATCCATCCACCCATCCATTCATCCATTCATCCATCCACCCATCCACCCATCCACCCATCCATTTATCCATTCATCCATCCAACCATCCACCAAAAACCAACCATCCATCCATCCAACCCACCATCCATCCATCCATCCATCCAACCAACCCACCATCCATCCATCCAACACACTATCCATCCATCCATCCACCCATCCATTTATCCATTCATCCATCCAACCATCCACCAAAAACCAACCATCCATCCATCCAACCCACCATCCATCCATCCAACACACCATCCATCCATCCATCCATCCATCCATCCATCCATCCAACACACCATCCATCCATCCATCCATCCAACACACCATCCATCCATCCATCCATCCATCCACCCATCCATTCATCCAACACACCCTCCATCCATCCATCCATCCATCCATCCATCCAACACACCATCCATCCATCCATCCATCCATCCATCCATCCACCCATCCATTCATCCAACACACCCTCCATCCATCCATCCATCCATCCAGGGACTTAAAATGCAATTAAAACACTCTATAATCAACTTTTGCATGAATAAACACATTTACTTCAGAAAATTTTTAAAAAAATCTATTTTTGATTTTACTACATTAACAATAACTGTTGGCATTTTGATGGAAATATTGGTTACCATGGTAAATGTTTTAAGGGTGGTATGATGGCTGGTAAATAATCTTGTTAATCATTTTTTTTCTCTCTCTGTTTCATGTTTCTTCACTGCTCATAAGTGCAGCACTCAGAAATAGTCTGCGGTCACACTTTCTATACGGTGTAAACTTGTTTAGTCTACCTGCTCTCTGTTCTTGGTTTTCAGCACCTTCACACCTCCAACCCTCTGTTTTCTCTCTTCCAAACTGGACAGTTTAGGTTTTTTATTATTATTTCTTATCATTAGTTTGCCATGTGTTGCAGCTCAGAGCTGTCTCCTGTCAAGTATTGCTATTCTGGGAACGCGACATTTCATTTCTGCTGTTTTCAGCTTTATTTTAGTTAGCAAAGGGCCAATGAGTCTCCTGTGATGGGTCAGTCTCCTCTTCACCTCCCTTGACAGAAACAGGAGTTGCTTCGTTTACCTAAACATCTTTCTGAGATGAATTTGTCTACTCGCTGCTGAGAGAGTTGAGTTACTGCCTAAACCACTGAGACTTCAGAAAACTGACGTATTTACAAGCAAATGCGAGGTAGACGTGTACAGTAGAGATTCTGCGATTTTACAGATGATTTGATATCGTATAGCGAGTAAGGTCTGATTAAATATTTAGTTTTTGGAACTGCATACCACATTATTTTTTCTCATAGTTCACCCAAAGTTAAATTAAAATTCTGTCATTATTCCCTCTCCCTCATTGTAATCCATAAGGCTTTCTTTCTTCCATGAAACATAAAAGCAGACTTTTGACAGAATGTTCTGTTCTTTTCTTGTACCACTCCATAATAGTAACTAGCCTAATGTTTCTATTAACAAAGTGTTGCAAATGCCCAGATGAAATCCACCAGAAAAGAATGTGTCAAGGAAAGGGTCAACGTTAGTCAATTATGTCCCCAATCATCATGAAATTGCTGCCTAATTGGGAATTTAAATTCTGAGTCTGTGCGTAATCAGGGCTTCAGCAGCTCACAGCTACAATCTGTGCTTACAGAGGAATGTTGCACTGTTTGAAAAGGTGTTAAAGATTTAGACTTGATTTAGATTAAACTTTGAAAGCGAGAGATTTATTTGGTCCTAATAGTCGACTCATGGGATGATTTTGGGCAGTGATTGTAGTTGTCCTCGCACACCTCTGCTAATCATCCCAGTCGAGTGACTTCCCACCGCTGCCAATTACCATTAATACACTGTGCCATTCATCTATTTAAATCTGTGGCACCTGTCAGCATGCACTTCCCTAGAATGCATTCCGTGCATAACCGGCCGCTAAAGATGGCGCCATTCTCTCAGAACTGGGCCATGCCAAAGACACTCATGTACACCAGCCAGGAGGATCTATTTTCAGTCTGGTGCATGAGACTGCAGGCATCACGCTACGTGTTTGGCCTATAAACTTGGCTGTGTAGCTTACAATATTGAGATGTAAGTGATATGAAGCCCAGCTGATGACCCATGTGGATATATGGTTGAGCACGGATTAAACTATATCCAACACATGTGGTCTTTATTTAAATAAAAATGAAGCATTTCTTTGCCTTGGTGAAAGAAAACCTCTTGAATGAGGTCTCAACAAATGAGGGTTACTTTTGTGCTAGTCAATAATCATTTGAGGAATGGATACACAATTAAACAATCATTTAACGTTGTGGATAAATAGAAAAAAGAATAATTTATCAAGTAATTAAAATTAATAAATTAAAGGGTTAGTTCAACCAAAAATGAAAATTCTGTCATTAATTACTCACCCTCATGTCGTTCTACACCCGTAAGACCTTCGTTCATCTTCAGAACACAAATTAAGATATTTTTGATAAAATCCGATGGCTCAGTGAGGCCTGCATAGCCAGCAAGATAATTAACACTTTCAATGCCCAGAAAGCTGCTAAAGATGTTTTTAAAACAGTTCATGTGACTACAGTGGTTCAACCTTAATCTTATGAAGCAACGAGAATACTTTTTGTGCGCCAAAAATAACAAAATAACGACTTTATTCAACAATATCTAGTGATGGGCAATTTCGAAGCTTTACGAATCTTTTGTTTCGAATCAGTGGTTGATACACAAACTGCCAAAGTCACACCCCCCAGTGGTAATAAAAAAAGTCTATGATAAGCTAATTGAAGTATAATATTGAAATAATTTTTCCACTATTGATAAAATTGAAATCATTAATTTTAGGGGAAATTTGTTCAGCTGTCATTAAAGATTCCACATTGAAAAGCAGAAACTTTTTTTTTTTTTTGTAAAATAGAAGACACCGGATATTAATTAATTAATTATCGTCAATTTTAAAATGTGTAAAAATACAATTGGTGAAAATATTGATAAATTGTTTGACAATATAGTTTTTAGTTCAGCAATTCAGTGTTATATTAGTATTATTAGCATACTATTGGTCTTTATTATTATTTTAAATGACCTTTTATTTTTCATATTTTGTTTTCATTTTAATTTAATTTTAGTTTTAGTAAAACAAATCTTTTTAGTTTTTTAATGTTTCTCTTTAGCTTTAATTTATTTTTATTTCATTTTGAGCTTTAGTCATTTTAGTACCTCAACTTCAATTTGTTTAATTTGTTTTTTTTAGGGTTTTCATCTAATTCTAATTTTCTTTATTTCAATTATTGAAAATTATGTTTAATAAGTTTAGTTTGTTTTAGTTAACAATAACAACACTGTTCAGCAATTGAGAACAACTTTAGAAGAAAGAAATCATGAAAAAATTGGTGTCAATGTCATTACAAAGTGATTGATAAATGCATTTTTGATTTTTATATGGATTTTTTTTTATTATCTCCTTGGTGTGGCACCCAATCTGCTGTCCTGAAGTTACAGTTTTAAGGTGGTTATGGTTAAAATTGCCTTTATATGGCAGTAAGGTTAGTGTTCAAAGTCTAGAAATAGGTCAACAGCTTCAAAGTTTAGAATATTTTAAAATATTTATAGTCTGGTAATGAGAGCAGTTGACCTTTGCAGAGTTATCAAAAGAAAGTTACTTCTTGTGTCCAGTCGTCAGTCGTAGAGTCTTGAAAGCTAAAGTGCAGGTTTGTTAAAGTGTAGCGTCCTGTGGAGCGAGGCGCTCAGAGGTGGGCCTGTCCAGACACGGTGGCCTGCAGCTTCACCTTCTTCCCGCAGACGCCGCCTCACAGGTTTGAAAGGATTGACCTTTCAAATTTGACCTCTGGTTTAAGCCTAATCCCTGCCCCTTTCGGCCTTCCCCTCTCACATGAGGATGTTCTAACCTCCCCCTCTCTGTTCTTCTGTCTGCAGACTTGAACGAGTGTGGCCTCAAGCCTCGGCCCTGTAAACACAGGTGCATGAACACATACGGGAGCTACAAATGCTACTGCCTAAACGGCTACATGCTGTTACCTGATGGGAGCTGTGGAAGTGAGTCACGTCTTGTTGTTTTGCACGTGGTGTCCAACTGTGTCAATCGCTGCCTCGTTTAATAGCTCTTCAGTGCTCTGCTTGAAACATAGTGCTACCGCAATGTGTATTTATTGTTTCTACAAGCTGGAGTTCTATAGGCTTTTCAGTATATTGTACCAAAACAGCTTTACAAAGGAAAATCAGATAATACCAAAATATATACAGCATAAAATTTTGCTTGTTAAAAATAGTTTTCATTTTATAGCTTAATTATAAAAAGAGAACAAAGAGCAGTATTGTTCTTTAAATATGCATATAAAAGGTTTTAATTTTTCCACATTGGAAAATAAAGAAAATCACATTTTTCCTTCTGCATTTTATTTTATTTTATTAATCATAAATGAAAAAAAAAAAAAATACACTAAAAATATTTTATTTTTATAGTTTCATTTAAGAAAGAGAACAAAGAGCAGTATTTTCTTCCTGTATTTTATCTTATTTTATTTAATTTAAAAAAATAAATAAAAATAAAATAAAAATCGCAATTTTCATTTCTGGGTTTTGTTTTGTTTGGTGTTTTTTTTTAATTATTTTATTTTGTTTTGTTTTGTTTGTTTTGTGCATTTAAAAGATTTTATTTTTTCAACTTTAAAAAAAATGCAGTTTTCTTCTGTTTTTTGTTTGTTTTTTATTATTTTGTTTTGTTTTTCTGTTTGTTTTGTGCATTTAAAAGGTTTTATTTTTTCAACACTGAAAAAATTGCAACTTCTGTTTTGTTTTTATTGTTTTGTTTTGTTTTGTTTTGTGCATTTAAAAGGTTTTTTCCACATTGAAAAAAAAAAGAAAATGGCAATTCCCTTCTGTATTTTATTTTATATATATATATATATATATATATATATATATATATATTAATGCATTTTTTATGCATTTTATTTTTCCCTGTAGGAAGAAAAGAAAGTCACAATTTTCCTTCTTGTATTTTATTTTATATGGGTGTATTTATACTCTCTTCTCTCATACACAAATCATCCTAAGAGCTCAGGGCGTCCCTCAACCCAGTGGAGAGCTTTCAAATGACTCACCAAAATATGAGAAAGCTGTGAACTTCAACCCTACCAGTAAAGGCTAAGTCTTATTGCTGGCCTTAAGCAATCCTCCCTACTCCAAGTGGACTGTGCCTGTGCTTGCCTGGTGCTAAGTGTGCTTCCAGAGGCTTCAAGATTCCGCTCTCTGATAAATATTTTCTCACCTCCTCACAGCTCACACTTCAGCAAACACCACTGAATCACAGAGTTAATCAAAGTATGGAGCGGCCCCTGTGATGTGGGTGGTACAATGATTGTCAATGCTTGGATCGCAGATTACTGCGTAGTTTGGAGAGGTTGGGTGTTGATCTGATCAGAGTCTGCACCAACTCAAATTATTCATAACTTCATGTCATTAGATGGAAAAAAATGCTTCAACACTGTATGTCATATACTGTACATGTCAAATATGCCGACTTGTAAATTCAACTTGATGTAATGCCTATGTTCTACATAATTTTTAAATTAAAATAATAATGAATGATAATAAAAATGAAACACATTCCACCTGCAATGAAAAATAATTAATAAAAATAAATTTAGAAAATATTAATTTATATTAATAATAATAAACAATTTAATGATTTAATCATTCAAGAAATATAAAAAATTGCTAAAAATGAAATGTCGAAACACTTATTTTAAACAACATGTACTCAAAACTCTGCCATAAATGGCTAAACAAGCAACATTTTATTTTAATGTTATTTGATTTAATTGTGATATTATAACCTGGCCCAGAACTGATCTATTGCTAAAGATTTCTTAACATCTCCTTCTTATTTTATTTCCTTCAAGACTTCAGGGAGTAATTGAGTTTGTTTTTCCACCTTGCATTAGCAGGAACAATGTGGCATCTCCTTTTCTCTGGAGTGTTTTTTACCTCGCTGTCTCATGGAGACTGGGCTGTACTCTGACGACCCCCTCGACACTAGTTGAGAATGTGGAGTGGTGTTTCTCCGCAGGGCTAATAGATCACTGCACAATCTAATAATGCAAGGTTATCTGCTTCAATGCCCATTTCCTTCAAGGCCATGAAGCTAAATATGGAATAGTGTGTTCCCTTTTCCGACCTGTGGACTTGCACCCCATTTAATGGCTGTTCATCTTTTGTCTGTGTTCATTTGCTTGGCTTATATATGGAACATCTATAGGTTCATTTTGTTTTCCATGTACAGTACGTCTTGTATACTTAAGTGGTTCTCTGTTGTAATGTAAGTGGAGGAAATATGTGATTGTATCATAAGTGCTAAACCTGGTATCTGTATCTTTCTGTCAGATGCCCGGACATGCAGCATGGCGAACTGCCAGTACGGCTGTGAAGTAATGAAAGGAGAGGTTCGCTGCCAGTGCCCTTCCCCAGGTCTGCAGCTGGCTCCAGATGGCAGGACCTGTGTGGGTATGTGCGCATGGCTAATGCTTTACTTTAAAAGGGAATCAAATTTTCCTTGATCTTTAGAAATAAAGCTCATTATGAAAACATACTGCACATTTTCGAACAAAAACTTTCTCCCAAAATAACCATCTATTTAAATCTGTCATTAAAAGTGTCAATAAATATTTAAAATTATATAAATATATTTGTAATCAAGTGTGTGTGTGTGTGTGTCTATATATATATATATATATATATATATATGGGTCAATGACGTGATGGGTCATTTTTCTGTCCAAAGGCCTTAATAATAATAAAAAACAAAGATCTGACATCCAAAGTATGTAAGGTAGGACAACTAGATCTCTTTTATTGAATCCAAAAGGTTTTAATGATATTTTGATACATATAAAGGTATTTTACAGATTTTGAAGTGTCAGAAGGTCATTCTGTTTAACCGTCCAAAGGCCAATAAAATATCTTAAAATGAAATAAATGTAAATATTTTTTATTCTGACATGATTTTATAACATCATATATCAACATAGTGCAAAATGGGATTAAAATTATTTATTGAAGTCGTTGCTTTGTTATGAGAAAGAATGTCCGGAAAAATGAATTTCATTGATGTCATTTGGAGTAACCAATATAAAGGGACCATTTTAGATCAAGTCATGCAGTCAATATCATGTGACAGGATGTGAAATCATTCAGACACCTGCAAATGACCACATGGTCGTGAAGCAAAGTAACTAACTCTTTCTTAACTATTTGAAAAACTCATGTTTTCACTTGATCATACACATGTCCCAAAATATCAGGTCATTCGGTACAACCGCTATAAAACATGGAAAATGTTGTAATATTTTAAAAAAATATAAAATGTTTGATTGTCCCTGTTAGCATTGTTTGAAAATATCGTCATTCGGTATAACTTAAAGTGTCATTCAGTAAAATCAAAATTTTGGTTAAACCAAATGACTTTTTTGGTGACAAATTTTGTCCATATTGTATATAATGACAAAAGCATTGTTAATTGATTATAAAAACCACATAATCTCATTGTTAACACTTAATAAAACTTTATAAAATTTATAAATATATAAATAAGTATAAATACACAAAATCGCTAAAAATGTAATGTCAAATGTTAATTAAAAAAACTTATTTAAGCAACATTTACTTAAAACTCATTTCAGACTGCCATAATTAGCTAAACAAGCAGAATTTTATGTATTAAAATTAAAATTCATTAATAATTATTATATATATCATATATGTATAAAATCTGCCAGGTTTCAATAATAATTATTATTTATTATTCTCAGTCCTCCATACTTGCTCTACTGGTACCATGACGCTAGCAATGCATTCCTAATAATACTAATATTAATATGATGCTAGCAATGCCATTTCCAGGGAACTTGAATGCACTGTAAATTGCTTTGGATGAAAGCATCTGCTGATTTGCATAAATGTAAATAAATGTAGACTTCAGGCAGAAGAAACATTAAATAAAAATGATATGACCCCTTTAAGTCAAAAGAAAACAGAGCACAATCTCTGTCTAGTCATCTTTTGAAGGTGTGACATGATTTTTTTTTATTGGCTGTCAGAAAAGATGACAAGCCTTTGCTATTACGAACGTGTCACAAAACACAGTCTCTTTCATTCACGGTTGCGTTCCTGCTACAAAACCTTAAGGCTCGCACCAGTCCTTGACAACAGAGCAGTGCTTCTTTCTTTTGATACGGTAATTATGCTTCAAGTGCTTGGAAATTTCATTGTGCCATTCGTTAATGACTGTTTTAATGGCATGCCATAGTCACAGAGACTGCAAGACATTTTGAAGAAGCATATATTCACACTTTAACCACACAGATCACTAAATCACCAGTGGAATGCGACAAATTGAGTCAGTTAACCTAGTGCACTTCTACTTACATTTTTCCCACCTTTCTGCCTTTTTTTTCTGGAGGCTCTGAAGAGGGGAGTGCAGAAAACAGTTTTTTAGTTTTTTAAAAGGGCACCATAAATCAGAGACTGACCATCTCAATGTTTCATGGCACAGGTGTTCAGCTCTTTAGGTATTTCAGCAGAGGACTTTTATTGCTCCGAGGAGGGCAGCTTCTGTTAGATGGATGTCTGTACTTGCACACATAGGAGTTTGAATGGCACTCCTGCAGAGCGTTCACACACTGCTTGATGCATGTCTCAATTTAGTTAAACTTTAAATGCAGCATATGCCAGCACAAAATATCACAGTAATTAAGGGATAGTGTACAACGAGCCAGTCAGTATCTCAAAAATGAATCCTGACAGCATTACACAACATATAAATTCAGGGATCATGAATTATAGAAGTATAATTTTGACTAAAAAAACTCAAAACCAGACCTTAATTCACTGAGACCTTTTTACTTTGATCCAAACTGGAGCTTGAAAAAGAGTGGAGAAATGATGGATTGGTGTGTTTGTTGTGCAGATGTGGATGAATGTGCCACCGGCCATGCGGTTTGTCCCCGTTTCCGTAAGTGCATCAACACATTTGGGAGTTACATCTGCAAGTGCCATGATGGCTTTGACCTGCAGTACATCAATGGGAAATATCAGTGTACAGGTAAGCAGTTGGAGGATATAGTGTACATTGATATTACATTCATAGACAACAGCCAAAAACCTTTCAAACAATGTGAATTGATGGAATAGTGTAGATTTGATGATTCTCAAACACAGAAAAACTTTGGGATTGCTTTTGTTTGTCTTGAAGAATTTATGAAAAAGAAAAAAAAAATCTCATTCCTGCCTACAACACTCTTTTTCAGTTTTTAAAAATGGATAACAACAACACTTTGTTCCAAAGCTCAGTGAGCTGGTATGTAAGAAGCATTTTAAGGTTTGCTACTGATGTGAGCGCTGTTTCTAAAGGTGGGCAGTATAATTACCTCGCATTGGCTAATTGTAATTGCATGTGTCCTTTACAGACAAGATATTCCTATAATGCATTGAGAAAATGTATCTAATGGTGGATGAAGCAAATAGAGCAGCTGTCGTGCAAGATCCTAAGCCTCAATGCCTGTTCAAAAATGGCATGTTATTGTGATATCTTGATTTAGCTAATCAAAAGAACTTTTCTAAACCAGTTTGCACTATGCGCGATGCACCACAATTTCGACAACCTAAAATATTCGTGTTGTTTTAGAGGGATAAAATGTTTAACCAAAATAGTGACGTTTAATTAGTGCTTCTTCAGTGGCGCATTTTGACTGTGTTTTGCATCTTTTTCATGCACACAATGTGGATGAGTTAAACATGTCAGCTGTGTAGATGCTAGGGTTGTGAAATATCAATTTCTTTTTTTAATCTATCTTCATCTTAATGAACCTATATAAATTCTTAAATCCCAAGATCAATCTTTCAGTCTATGCTGTTTTCATTTGATGCAAGAATAAAACTTCACTAAATGATGATATTTGTAATGCGCCAGCCATCCAATAACTTTTTGCATTGTTACTTGTGATATGAAACAAAGTCTCAGCTGTTTTAAATTCTGTCAATTGTATCATGGAATTCAAACAATAAATTCCATTTTGGTGCTCTTTAATTGTAATAATATTTCATAATATTGTCACAATTTTTACTGTATTTTGACCAAATAAATGCAGACTTGGTCAGCATAAGAGACTTTTTTCGAAAAACAATACAGAGGCCATATCATGCCCTTTTACAAATTCTTGGTTTTGTTTTTGGGGTCTACTAGAATAGACTTTCATGCTTGAATGTTCAAAAAACACATTTTTTTAACATATTTGACATTGTTGCAGCACCTCTCTTCCCAGTCTGTCAGTAACGCTCTTTTTCTTATTCTCTATAAAGCCCCTCCTTCTGGAAAGCACAATGCGCTCTGATTGGTCAGCTGGATCAATGTGTTGTGATTGGTCCGCTTCCAGCGTGTGCTGGAAATGTCACACCCCTTACCATAACCACGAGTTTTAACACAGCTCAATACAACCAGGCCTCGCCCATTTATTTTTTTGTGTATGCGTTGTGCGGGAATTATTTAAATGATGAATATATTTCCCGGAAGAAAACTCAAGACTACAAGCGTTTCAGGGTGTTCAGAAACAGTGCACACTGATATAGAGAATAACGTAACTTTGCAAATTTGCGCACCTTTTCATGCTTAAACAGCCACGTTACACACTAAAGAAAGTAAAAAATACAAAACAATAGGTCGTCTTTAAAAAAAAAAAAAAAAAAAGCTAGTGTAGTTCACTTGGTTTTGGAACAGAGCTGACGACTATTTCAAAATCTACCTGATCTCACAGAAGTGATCTTTTCTGCTTGAATGATTCTTTAGATGTGAACGAATGCTCTTCGAGTCAACACCAGTGTGGTCCCTACGCCACCTGCTATAACACACCTGGTTCATACAAGTGCAAGTGTAAAGATGACTACAGAAGTGTGGGCTATGACTGCAAACGTAAGTATGCAAACCAAAGAATTACTGCTTTGTAATTAGTAACTATGAACAACCTGCAATGCAATAGTGGATACTGAAATACACTTCATTCAAAGTGTTTACTTTTTGTTACCGTTATAATTTGTTTTAAACTGAGTATAAAATCAATATCACAATAATAAAAATATCTAATTTGCATTAATGAACACACTCCATGCGTAAACTAATCACATTATAGCTCAGGCAACAATTTAATTGGTCCCCATCTGTTCTCAGTTGCAGTGATTTTGATTAATTTAGATTAAAAGCAGCTGTATAAAGTAAAACAAGGTGGAGCGGTGCTTTCAAAAGCACTTCAGGATAAAGGTTTGGAAAGGCTTAAGTCAGGAGTCATTAGTATAAAGACTTAAAGCACAAAAGCTGAGGCAAGGTTATCATTAAGAGGTGGACGGCGTACGGGCGTCCCTCGAAAGTAGATAACCAAAGAGGCTGATCACAGACGCTGCCAGGAGATTGATAGACTTCAATGGAGCTACTGCCTTTTTTTGTGGCAAAAACTTATCTGGCTTGTGTGGGAGAATGGTGAAAAAATAGTAGCGACATTATTGAAAAGTTTATGGAATAGAGACAACACGCTGCCTCTTAAAGGATTATTTCACTCCAGAATTAAAATTTCCTGATAATTTATTCACCCCCATGTCATCCAAGATGTTCATGTCTTTCTTTCTTCAATTGAAAAGAAATTAAGGTTTATGAGGAAAACATTCCAGGATTTTCTTTTAGTGGACTTCAAAAGCTACCAACGGATTGAAGGTCCAAAATAAAAATGTATATACTTTTTAATCACAAATGCTCATCTGGCACTAGCTCTGTGATGCGCCATGAATTACTTAATCACGTTGGAAAGGTCACGCATGACATAGGCGGAAGTAAAGTGGTAGGGCGAAAAACTCCATCTCATTTTCTCTTCCAACCTCAAAATTGTCCAACATTGTTGTTTTACCTTTTTTTTGTGAAGGGCGTTTGACTTAGTCTGCGTGTTCGCTTTTTAAACACCGGATTGGTAGTTTCGCCTACGTCACACGTGACCTTTCCAATGTGATTACATAATGCGCCACGCATTGCAGAGCAGTGCAAGATGAGCATTTGTGGTTAACAAGTATATCATTTTTATTTTATCTAGAAGATAACAGATCGTCTCTCTAGATAAGACCCTTATTCCTCGGCTGGGATCGTGTAGAGCACTTTGAAGCTGCACTGAAACTGCAATTTGGATCTTCATCCCATTGTACTCCAGTGAAGTCCACTATATGGAGAAAAATCCTGGAATGTTTTCCTCAAAAACCTTAATTTCTTTTCAACTGAAGAAAGAAAGACATGAACATCTTGTATGACATGGGGGTAAGTAAATTATCAGGAATTTTTATTTTGAAGTGAACTAATCCTTTAACTGAGGTAAACCATTACTGCAGTTTGCACTGGTGAATGCAGGTTCTTTATAGATTTTCTTCCCCTTGGCCTGGGATTAGTGCACTTGTCAGAAAAGAAAAGAAGATGGATGATGAAAAATCTTGATGAAAAGCCTCAGACTCAGCCAGGAAGTTGAACATAGGTAGATTGTTCTTTCAGCGTGACAGCATCCCATAGCACAATGCCAATGGAGCGTATAGTGGCTGAATGACAGGAAGGAGAATGTCCATGAGTGGAGGCGTCAGAGTCCTGACTAAAATCCTCAAAAAAATCTCTGGAATGAATTGAGTTAGACAGTCCCTCAAGGGTTAAAATGCATATTTGTATATAACGATAAATGATACAAAATGTAAAAATGTATATGAAAAAAATATTTTCGAAATAAGTCTCTTACTGTATGTTAACCAAGGCTTAATTTATTTGATAAAAAAATACAGTAAAAACTGTAATATTGCAAAATGATATAGCAATACTGTTTTCTAATTTAATACTTTTTTAAATGTAATTTATTCCAAAGCTGACTTTTCCATTAGTGTTGCACGATCCTTCGGAAGTCATTCTGATGTTCTGCTCAAGAAACTATTATTATTATCGGTGTTGAAAAGTGTTGTGCTGCTTAATATTTTTGTGGAAATTGTGATATATATATATATACACACACACAATACTTTTATTTTATTTTATGTTGTTTTAATAGGTTTTACTGTCCAAAATGATATATTTTAAAATGGAGAAATGTCTGGGTATATGTGGTATGAAAAAAATAAATGTAAAATAAACAAAATGAAATAGTTTAATGGTATGTGGTTTAAGGAATTAGTGCTGGAACACTAGGTCTGATGGATGAATATATCTTGCGTATCACCTCCCTGTCTGGAATTCTTTTGTCTGCTGTGCATTTAGTCAGGAGTGACTTGAGGTTGATAGCTGCCATGGTTTTAATCTTCATGAACAAAGAGAGGTTCACCATGAGCATCAGATGATATCACAACTGCACACTCTTCACATGCACTCTCTACTGCTTTTGTAAACCACTGACAGTGGCTTATGTATGTAGTATTATGCATGCATCATTGCAACCTGCTCAATGTTGTTATTATTTGTTAAGTGGACAAAAATACAGTTGTTGTGTGTCTGACACCTGATTTAATCATTGTTAAACCAATGAGGCAACCAGTCCCTCTTCAGCATCTGTTCTGGAAACTTTCAGCCAGGTGCGACTCAGAAGTGCTGAAAGGGTTGAATTACTGCCTTTTTGGGAATCGCATATCAAAGCTCCTGTGAAACATGAGATCACATTGTCACATTCATTCCTTTAGTGTTCCCTCCTTAAGAATGACACAAGCTCGAGGGTTTATGCTTCTGGTATTGATTTTGAATGTGATGGATGACTTTCGTGCATTCATTGTACATATGAGCTAAAAGCAACCTTTTCAGTTACATCTAAAAAAATTAAAAGTGACATTTCTACTGTAGCCTAACTTAGCTGCATACTTCCCAATTCCCAAAAAGGCTTAAACCAGATAATACCTATTCAACATGAGAATAAAAATAGGTTGATTTTAATTTTGTGTTAACTTTCAATTAAACTAAGAAGTCTGTTTGTTCTCCTTTTAGCTATCCCAAAGGTGGTAATTGACCCTCCACGACCTGGAAAGACCACACCAAGCAACAATAACAACAAAGGGGGCAACAAAATTCCAGACTCAGACCAAAAGAGGACTACCACAACAATCAGACCACCAGTGACAGCTAAACGGATCTCACCTACAACAATCACCACCACCAAATCTCCTCCAACCAAAAAAGTCACCCCTCCAGTGAGAGTCCCAGCAACCACCACCCATAGGCCTTTCATACCGACACGTAAACCCCCTGTTGTGGTGATAACCAAACCTAAGGTGCCGTCCCGTCCCACCACCACAGCTACCACCAGAGCCCCGGTGGTTACAGCGGTGGTTCCCTTTATCCCAACACGCAGACCTTCAATCCCGTTTGTGACGCCAGTTGATAACAGCATCAAAGACATTACTCAGAAACAAAGAGGTGATGTTCACAGTAAGTACATATACTTTTTTCAATATTATTCAGATTTTCACAATTTCAACAGCATTTTGTAGGCACAAATGGTCCATTGTCTATTGTCAGTAGTGTAGCAATGTACAGTATAAGCACAGATTACACAGAAGTTACTTTTGCACCTAGCAGCTTCCTATAGGTTGTTTGCAATCACGTGGTTCCGGTGACGCGCGAAGTTCGGGTGGAGGGCAAGAAGTGAAAATTAGAATGGAAGAGATGAAGAAAAGTCCGTACTGTGCTTGTTTAGAAAGGTATAAACAGAAAATCCCAACTTATGTTGGACGTGATCCTTGTTATGAAGAGGAGCGATTTTTCTACTGAATTGAAAGACTTGACTGGCATCGAGATATAGAGAATGAGAAGCTGCCGTCACGCCGTGTTAAGTTCTAGTCTGGTTTGTTTATATCGCGCTGCCTTTCTGCTAATGACGTTAGGGCAGTATTTTGATTTTCTGTTGTGATTGTGAAAAATGTCGCCATTGTAGGTCATTTATGCTGAATCTAGAATTGCAATATAGGAAAAAACTGGACGGTGTAATACAATTTTCGCCTTTTCTACGTGTAAAAACACTAAGGGAAGCAGGTTGATGGGAAGACGCCGTATTAAACCCACTCAATAAAATAATCACATAGCTAAGTGTTTTTGAAAGTTTTGTATTTTGTTTTGGTTTAATAATTAAAATTACATTTGCGAGTATGACTCTCACCCGGCTTGTGAATGATTATAACTTGCACACAGCCACTTCAAACCTGTTCACAAGCTTCTATGGGTTTGATTTTGGTTGTCATTTGTTGAAATAAATACAAAAAATACAGTGTGTCGGTGTCTGTCCGCTGAATGTGACCCTCCGATTCTCCTCCGTGTCCATATGGGAAAGTGAACATTTACAAAGACAACATTAAAACTGCAGTACATTTACACCTTTCCAACAAAGAAATGGATCGACTTCTGTCAGCTTGTTGAACACATTTATTTGGACATTTTCTACCAGATGATGGCTTAAGCAGCAGTGCGCAACACTGTTTTCATGGTAAACAGATCAACATTGTGAACGGAATTCTACAAATTCACCAAATTATCATGCAATGGGATAAAATATCTTCTCTTCCGTGCAAACGATAGCATGTAGAATGTGAATATTTAACCAAGTCAAAAACAAAAAAGGTAAGCAGGTATCCATATTAATTTCAGTCTATCAGCAGACGCAAAACGCTATAAAGGTGACAACTTTAAAGTTAAAAAACAATAAAAGTTACGTAAACGATAAAAGCTCCTTGTGGTTTCTCAGTTTGATCGATTTAAGCAACCATAAATGATGCAAAACATAGGAATTTTGAGTTTGTGATTGCGATTCCTATATAGAAAATTCACCTCCTGCCCTACAGCCGCATTTCACGCTACAGCAATGACGTCATGGGCAGACATCCTATTGGCCAACATGGTGAATTGGCATGACCAACTTGTACCCGTTGTAAAATATGCATGGGAAAAATCTTTTGCCCTTACACAAAATTCCCAATTGCATGTATTCCTATTGAAATGACTGGATTTCGCTCTCAAAAATTGGTACACGTACATTACCTTTTACTGGTGTACTGTCTTGGTCCTTGAGGGCCAATGTCCTCGTGAGCTTTGCTCTAACCTGTCTCAGCCCACTTACCTGTATGTTTCTAGTGATCCTGAAGACTTGGATTAGCTGGTTCCGATGTGTTTAATTAGGATTGTAGCTAAAGCAGGGGTGTCCAGTCCTGGTCCAGAATGACTTTAGCTCCAACTTGTCCTGCCTGGAAGATTCTAGTAATCCTAAAGACCTTGATTAGCTGGTCCAGGTGTGTTTAATTGGAGTTTGAGCTAAATTATGCAGGATACTGGCCCTCCAAGAGCAGGATTGGGCATTCTAAAGCTAAATGCTGTGGGATAGTGAGCCAAAGAAGCAAAACCATGCCAATCTTGTCAGAAAGTATAGGTAAGTTGCCACATTATTGAAACAAAGATTTAACAAACAATTAATTTCAGATGATATCAGGACTCTTTCCACTTTCAAGTAGATTGGAGCTAAAAAAATAGCTTCCAAGACTTGCTTTAAAGGCCCTTTCAGGGGGACTTATGATGTGGCCTTATGGCCTTTACTTATGCTTTGCTGTGAAGTCTGAGACCGTAGGGTGTCCCATATCATTTCAAGAATCAGAAGCATGCTCACAAGTGCTCCCTTTGCTACTATACGGCCTTAATGCACTCTTTGCTGACCTCGCACTAGTTACACAATGGTCCATGTGGTCTTTTGTAACCAGTGTGTGAATTCAGAGGAGGACTGCTGAGTGCACCCTTTGGGAAAGGGTCGTGAAGGCCTTTGGATCTATCCAAGAAAACCATTTCCTGGCCCAAAGGACCTTGTTGCTTCCTTCATGTTTATAAGCTCTTTTTTGGGTCTCTCTTGGGCTTCCAACAAGGTGAAACCAGATTTTTCAGGAAAGCAAATTGCATCCCAAAGCCTCCTATCCAGATGACAGCACCTAATGAAAACAGAAGACTCACCTAGAGAGATTACATTACCAGTCAGCCCTGCCTCAGGACATAAATCAGTTACCCCGCACTGCCTTCGAGGGCTCACAATAGGCCTAATAAATAATGATGGCTCTGAAACAGTGGGGAAATAAGGCAAATAGACATCTAGGAATTGAATATAATTATATCTCTTTAATCAATTAGGTACCATAACGATCATGTCAAAGTTGTATAGCCCCAACACGAACACCTGCAGTGTGTGGAATTGACCTTAGGGTGAAGTTGGTTTACTACATGTTCCTATTAGTTGTGAGGACTTTGTTTCTATTGGAGGGCTGTACATAGTGCTGTCACAAGCAAAGGCTTGAGGGATAATTGAAATCAATGAACTGATCACAGACTTGACTTCCTTCCAGCTGTTATCCTGCCATATATTTGATGTACACACACTCACTTGTCTCCAGTCCTCTATTATGCCAATATCTCGGTTATGAGTAAAAAAAAACTGCAGGGACAACTTGTCTTGTTCTCACAATTAATTGTTTCAGTTTAGCAATGAGGTATGAGAGGCCGAGATATTGCCTAGAAATATATATAATTGATTTTATAAAATGGTTACTTTTTAAAAAGATGATTTGTGTACTCTTCATTTGGAATGACTATAGTCTAACTATTTGTTTTCTTTTTTTCCCCTTCTAGTACCACGAAATCATGGGCAAAACAATGTGCTTGATATCGATTTAGACATTGAACTTGGCAACACAGAAGAGGAGCTGAAGGATGACCCAGGTAAGAGAAGGCTAAATTTATTTTTGCTGAAATTGCGGATGGATTTTTAGAGTGTTCGATGATTGGTGCAGACTAGTCTGTAGATACATAGACATACAGTAAATGGGAGCACACAGTGAGACTGTATTTGCAATGTTTTCTGCTATTTGCCTCACAGGCATTTTGTAGGTTTTAATCTTGACTTATGATGTCACTCCAGATGAATTGGATCAGTGGTGTGAATCGAACAGCTTTCTTTGGCCTTCATGAAAATACCCACACTTCACTGATCCCTGTGGGAAATTCAGGAATTGCACAATTCTGAGTTACTTTTCATTTAGCAGTTTGCTTGCAAGGGCAGTTTCCCTGGAGCGATATGTTCAGTGTGTTACTCAAGGGCATGATGATGATAATAGAGGATCTCAGTTAATGGCCATCGTGAATTGAACCTGCAATGCTGGGAATACCAGCCCAGAGCCTTAACCAATATTTTGATTGTTTGCAAACAGGGTGTGAAATTAAAACCCGTCCCCAGCCAAATGCTTCATTTTGTTATCTACCAGTGTGGAGGGCGACCTATAAGCCTTTGCTTGATATCTGTCAAAAAAGCCCTTCGTGCTGAAGATGCTAAGATGTTGCTATATCACGTCAATCATTTTGACTTTATTCCCTGTATATGTGTGAATTACTTTTTTTTTTTTTTTAAATACCCAATATTTTGTATTTGTATTTACTGTTTGAGTAATTCATACAGAAAAATTAAATGCTTTATTGACAATTATACTTATAGCATTTTTATGGAATTCTTTGAAATTGATTTAATTTTAATTTCTCCTTCACATTACAATTCTCCGCAATGTTTGCTGTCTCATGTATTCTCAATTAAATTCAGAATGGTGCACAATCCTCTTGGCTAAATATTTTTGTTTCCACTTTCATGATAAAATATTTTTTGGAGCTCAGAGTAATTTCTAAAATTGCATTTCATTTTGTCAACTGATTTTTTTGATCAATTGTGTCATATTCCACAGACACAGGTCATCTGAGCTGCTCTTTTACCCACGGTCTCTGTGGATGGATCCAGCACAGAGAGGGCGACCTTCACTGGGAGACAACTGCAGATCCTTCAGGTATTATGGTATTTTTCAATAAAATGTTATTAGGTCAATGACAAATAAGAATGTCTCAGATGAAGCAAAGAAAAATTAATTAAAAAGTGCCACAGGTGCCATGTTCATAGAAATGCAGTCTTTGTATTCATGTTTCATACTGTATGCTTTTTAAAAACACATTTATTTGATGACTTCAAAAAGGTCAAGTGCTGTAACCATTAAATATAAAGTACAAAACAATCTCCACATTTTAATCTTTGAAATGATGATAAAAAAAAAAAGTTTTAAAACATATTCAAGGTAGATTCCCTTATTTTTGCAAATATCATGCATTTTTGAAACGTGAATGTGAAGATATCAACCTGAACTAATTTCACCATTCCATTTAAAAAAAGTTCTCTCTCTCTCTCTCTCTCTCTCTCTCTCTATATATATAATATATATATAATTTGACTTCTTGATAGACTTATAATAGACTTCTTGAGGGTTTTGAATGTGATGTCACTTCCTGTTTTATTAATAAAAAGATTACCCCAAACGATTGATTGAAATTCAACCTTTTAATTAGCTCGTCTCCGTCATGATCTCTTTGGCAGGTGGGCGGTACCTAACGATCTCTGAGGGCGGAGAGAAGCGAGGTGGGCGTGGTGCTCAGCTGATCCTGCCCCTGACGACGCCCTGGAACGAGGGGAACCTGTGCCTGGCTTTCAGACACAACATGGCGGGGCACCACGTGGGCATGCTGCAGGTGTTCGTACAGAAGGGACGGCAGCACAGCCCCGCTGTCTGGGGTCGAACGGGAGGAAACGGCTGGAGGTCGACCCAGATCACCATTTGGGGCAATGGGCTAGAGAGTGTAAGTGTCAACATTGAATAAACTCACATCTGTGAATATCTTGAAAGGTTTCACCATTTGAGAGCGTTGGTGTTATTTGACTTGTGTCACTACAGGTGATCGTGAAGGGCGAGCGACGGAGAGGCCGTAAGGGCGAAATAGCTCTGGACGACATGAGTCTCAAACGAGGTTCTTGTCAGGAAGAGCACAATCTGAGGAGACTTTAACACCGACAACACCGCGAACAGAGACTTTTAACGCCAGCTTTACTCACGGGACTCTAGGAAGATGGACACCTTACGGAAAGGGACGTGGCTTTCTGTCAGTCCCGATACGGTTATGGGTGCACTTCCTCTGGCCTTCCTCGATGGCTACAAGTGCGTGTGCTCAGTTGAGTGCTGTAGGGACGACGTATTTTTGTAGGCCAAAACCTGGATATGAGTTAGCATTTTTAGCACTTCCGGTTCTATTGTTCCAATGCCAATGGGTTTTTGGTTAAATGTGGTTAACAAAAACTTATGTTTTATTCTACAACAGAGTACATCAGTAAATACATCCTTGTGATATTTTATAAGGTTTTACTTGCCTTGAAAAAGGCGGTTGCTAACAAATGGCTAAATGGGACTACAGAAATTTTGGGGGACATTAAACATCATCATGCCGAACACAGGTGCGTTTCCCAAAGCGAACTATGGTCGCAGGTTCCGTCGTTTCCAATAGAGTTCAAAGGAACTTACGACCATAGTTGACTACCGATGCTTTCGGGAAACGCACCCCTGGTAAACTCATCTATACACTACCCAGTAAACGGGAACGTCCTCAGAACTTTGGCTCAGGTTTAATTAACTCTTTCCCTGCCATTGAAGGAATTTTCTGCCTGCGTTTTCACTATTATACGGTAGAGGGCGCTATTACGCATCTTCTGAAGCAGTAGAGAATCTCCAGATCAAAACAGGCAAAAAAGGAGCAGAAACAAGCGATAAAAGCATTGCTGATGCACATTTTCTACGCTTTTTTGTTCGAAATGTTTCTTTCTTTAGATATATTACATGTTCAGATAATCATACAACTAAATATTCTGGGGGTCATGAAAATTTTGTGAAAATTATAAAAAATGCTGGCAAGTTTTTAAAAAAATGCTGGTGGGGAAAGAGTTAAAGTTATGAACAAACATTCTTCTATTAACATTAATAGAACATTTGTTATCTGGTCTTTAATAATGTTCTCAAAATGTTTGCCCAAAACGATTGAACAATTTTTTTTCTTAAATATATTAAACATTTTTTTTAAATGTTGCAACTTGTTTCAGAACGTTCAGAGAACATTCAAAAGTAACATTCCTATAATGTTTGCAAAATTTTAAAAATGGAATGTTCCCTTAATGTTCGTATAACTAAAAAAAAACAACTTTTTAAATAATTTAAAATACTGGACATTTTGAACATTCAGGGAACTTTCAAAAATAACGTTTTCATAAATTAATGGGAATGTTAGCAAAATATTCTTATCTTTAGAAAATATTTTTGTTAGCTGGGTAGTTCACAGCCTCATTGTGTTTGTAATCATACTCTTGCAAACTCTTCTAATTCAAAGTTTAAGGGAAAATGTTTTTTAAATAAAGATTGAAAGAGTTGTTGGAAGCTTATTGATGGTGACGTTAAAGTCATGTGACCGTGCCGTGGTAGTCGTAGTTCATCGTCTATGTTTAACTTCTGTTAATTGTATTTAGGCTTCAAAATTCACAAAAGTTGCATTCATTTGTGAAGATTATCATGATGAACAAAACATGTAAGAATCATAAACTTTCGTTGGTCACAGAGCTTATTTTCTGCAATAATCCAAAAGCCAATGGAAAAATCTTATAGGGTTTTTGTCGTGGGAACCAGAGCAACGGCCTACAAAAATATGTTATCACTGCAGCACTCTGTTGGATGAGATGTCAAAGTCTGAAAATATTTTGTACATTTTAATTTTGTAGATGTAAAATTTGTCTCCCACTTCAAATGTTTTTTGTCGAGCAGACGCCATCATGCCATTGTAAATGTAAATTGCCCTGTTCAGCTGTTTGTCACCTGAATGATATGTCCTTTTAAAATCCCCTTTTCAATTTGACTGACGTGCTTTGTTCGCCCAGTTTGCAGCTAATCTGAGTGACTAACTATTTTGGTGTATTATTGTAAATGTATTCATATATGTGTATATATATATAAATATATTTCAAATATGCTTTGTAGGTGCATATATATGTGAATTCTTCCTCGTATAAGTGATGCAGGACAATGTTTACATCACATGACCCAGTATTTTATTAACGTATATTAAGTACAAACCAGTAAACTGTTCTGAATTTTACTTATTAATGGCTGTATCAGCCATTCTTTATGATCATCACAACCATGGCTACCCTTTAAGACTGTGTGTTGAATATGACAGATCTTGGTTTAATATTCAGATGAAGCAACGACCTCCAGACATTAAAAGGTGTGAACATAAAATATATGTCTTGTATTTTTTTACTCTTGTTGAGGGTAATAACTTCAGTTCAGAGCAGCTTTTTCAGTAACGAGTGACATAATGAATAACCATCTCTCCTAAACTATCTTCTCTTTCATTTGAAGAACTGGGAAGTCAAATTCAATTAGTGAATCAGACTGGATGCTGCAAATAAATGAACCAAACAATTTGCCTGTTAATTTGATTCCCTGGGACGATGCTTGCACAGCATTGTCTTTTTTGTAGCGTATATAATTTATTAATTATGGTGTTTTCTAGTCATATTGGTAGTATTTAGTGTAAATCAGATATTGCTGTCACCCTCATTCAGACCCTCTTTGCTTTTGTGCTGGAGAAATATTGTTCTAACGGTGTCTGAAAAACATCGGGCCTCATTCATGAAACGTGCAGAACAATGGTTCAAAAAAGCTTTCTTGCGTAAAGTTATTGCATTCAATTCAATAATGATTTGCACAGATATTTGCTCTTGCTTGCATTTTCCTTGCATGAACAAGAAAGCCACTTTATTGCTTCTCTTTACCATCTAATGACCTTGATATGAACCAGCGAAACTCCCTATAGAAGCAATTCAACAGAGGTCCCATTGTAAATAATAATAATAATAATAAAAAAAAAAAAAAACATTGCATTTTGAATGGGCAGTTTTGAGCTGTTCTGAGAGAGTTCAGCTATAACCTTGGTACAATCAACTGTAATTTTCATAAAGAAATGCATTTTTCAGCTGTCCCAAATATTCAAGGAAAATCATGCATTTTTCCACCTGTTTTGATCTGGCTGCTTACACACACACACACACACATATATATATATATATATATAAAATGAGACCCTTCTGATCTAATCCATTATTGTGGTTTAAATATCCATTATTAGTTGTTTTAAATAATATGAAAATTTTAAATAATATTTATTATAATTATTTCATATAAACTATATGCATATACACACACTTATTCTTAGATTCATGTTGTGATATACTATACTGTAGAATCTAGATCACCTGTGATTTATATATATATAGCCTTTATTTTTTTTAAAAACAAGCAAAAATCTCTTTGCAGCAGATTAGTCTCGTGGAGTTGTGTTCCTCTGAAGGCACATTACAACCAGTGCAAGTGAATGATGAGTGTATTTTTATATTTTCCTTTATGCTTTTGGCCGGGTAGCAATAAGGTTCAAAATCCAGCAGTTATCTAAAATATCAATTTTATTGATCCCCAAGGGGAAATTGAAAAATAAAATAAGCACATTTGGCTCAGATCTTACTGTTCAAACGGCAGCAGTCACCTCTAGAGACATGGCTTTGCATTCTGTGGAAATGAAGAATGTACTTTCAGTGGCGACTTTATTTGCTGCCGTTACAGTGGACTTTATTAACTCCATCTTTTGCCTCCAGCAAAGCCTGAATTCTTGCAGAATGGAAACATTCCTGCAGGACCTTCTGGTCCGTACTGATTTGTTAGCACCGAACATGTTTTTCACAACAGTGTATTGGATAGAAAACTCAGGTCTCACTACATCCGTGGAAGTGGATAAAGGTGCTTTGTAACATGACACATAATGTAAAAGTCTGGTATTGTGCCCCTTAAGGGATGCAAGTGGCCATGAGCAACGCATATGCAAATAATTGGAATAAAGGACCAAAAATCAAAAATACATCACTTTTCAGTCCAAGCCCGTGTGATTTTTCTTTCATCCATGGAACACAAAAGATGCTATGCAGAATGTCCTGCTGCTTTTATCCGTTAAGGAAAAGATGCATCTTGAGGCAACATATTTGAATATGAATGAGATGCAAATACGGGGAAGATTTTCAGCTAATGATTCAAATTTCAGTTTTGTCCATACACAAATATGTCTAGTCCCCACCGCTTGCATTGTGTGCCAAAAGTAATGTTTAGCAAATTCTGCAAAACATCTCATTTTGTGTTCTACAAATGGAAAGAGTCAGGTTTGGATCAACGTGAATGTGAATAAATGATGACAGTATTATTTTTCTGGGTAAACTATTTCTTTCGAGGCCCTAAATGTCTGCCAAAAAACTTCCCATCGTAATTTTACTATCATTTAGGTTGTACTTTTGACTCAAAGAATGCATGGAATTAAGCTATGCATACATGTATGCTACAATTTTTTAATTATTATGCCCTTTTTCAAAGTATTGGTTTTGTTTTTAGAGGTCTACTAGAATAGGTTTTCATACCTGAATTATTTTTCACATATTTGACAGCTGCATTTCCATTACCCTTCAAATTGCGCAAATTGAAGTTGCAAATTGAAAATACGCCTAATGGAAATGTGTCAATTTGGCAAAAACTCCCACATATCCCAAAAAAGGTTTTTACGCTCATGCGGTGGTTTTTCAGGCAATTCGGAAAAGGAATAGGACCACTTTTTAAGATTTCAGTCCAGGCATGTATTTTCCCCAGTCTTCAAATATCCAGTAATCCACTATAGTTCCTCTTCCTGTTCTTAATTGACAGGACTGGAACTCACAGTGCATTTCTGATTCTACAAGCCCATTCACATCAAAAGAAGAAAAGCCCTTGCACACTAATGTGGTGATTTAAATTTTCCCGACCTTTCTGTCAGGTTGGATTGGTCTAGACATTAATTAGGCATTCTCACCCACAGAATATTATTCACCGTTTATCATAACTTTCTCTGGGTCTGGAAGTTTTTTATTTTGTTGTTGTTGGATAATGTAGGTGCCTGAAAATTTCCCCATTAAACCCTCTTCGCAAACCATTTTTTCTTTTGTACTGGCACAAATTTCAGTGTGAAACAGGATATTCGATGAGAGAAAATGTAGGATGGAACTTCACATTGATTGGATCATCAACATTACCCAATATCCATCAATAACTCACAACATAAGTGACGCCCGTCACTTGAAAATACGCCCAATGGAAACACGACAATTTAGCAAAAAAGTTTTTATGTTCTCGTGAGGTGCATTTTCAGGCAATTCGGAAAAGGAAATATCCAGTATCCATCAATAGCTCACAACATAAGTGACGCCAGTGGAAAAGGAAAGTAGTAAGTGAACTGAATCTGAGCAAACTGAGACTACAACAGCTGTATTAAAAAAAACAACTTTATTTTTTGTTGATTTGTTTGGTCCCAGAAGTTCAAACAGCTGTGCATTTTCAAGTTCAAACTTTTCAGTGCTGACATGCGTAATGCCTTTAAGGAACTCTTGACATAGTTTAGAAGAAATATGTTTTAGCTTAGAAATGAATCGCTTCCTGCACCATGTAAAAGACATTTAAACAGTTTCCCTTTATCAAAGCACATCCTGTTATATCTGCGGAGATGGGACCGTTAACAGGCCAGTGGACTTCATCTTGTTCATGCCACCATCCAAGACACAAACTCGAGGGAAGTTTACTTTCACCAGGTGAGCCGCAAACTACAGGAGAAAAGGAAGTAAACTTTTTCATTTTTATGCATATCGCAGAAGTGTAATGTAAAGTTGATTAAAGTGAATGCATTTAACAGTGCATGTGTTTCCTAAAAACATAGGAGAATGAAATAATCTTACCGTGGTAGCGTTCTTCATGATGTTGCTGAGGATCACGATGACACGGAATCTGTATCCGGCCAGGGTGCCGGTGGCAGGACACTGGAGAAGTTCTCCCTCTGGCCCAAACGTGGAGGTGTACGGAATGTTAATGCTGCCTGGGATGTGACCACGGCTGAAGCTGCACATGTACGGTCAAGGGTCATACGGCTGCATTTATTTGATCAAAAATACAGTACAAACAGTATTATTATAACATAAAATAACTGTTTTAATCATTACTCCAGTCTTCAGTGTCACATGATCCTTCAGAAATCACTCCAACATGCTGATTTGCTGCTTAAGAAACATTTCTTATTATTATCAATAGCTGCTTTTCCACCGTCGGCAGAACAGCAAAGACATGGGTCCAGTTATACAGTATTTCCACTTGAGCTTGATCCGGCACAGCTCGATTACAAACCGTTCTCAGCCCGGAATTCTTAACGCAGTTGGCTAAAGTGAAGTGAAGTGACGTCACCACTCAGGATTGGTCACTCGTCTGTCACCTGGCTACCATTTTCTCTGTAGCCGGCCAAGCATGCTATTTAAGCAAATAAAATTAAAGGAAATATATGATCATCCTCCATAATGCGGTCGCTATTTACAACTCATACAGTGTGTAAACTCTTGCTTTAACAAGGCAACGACTGATGCGTTTGTATTACATTCCAAAAAGCTCCGTTATTATCAGCCTCGGTGGAAAATGAAACGTACAGGCTGGGCCGGATCAGCACGGAATGGAACGGCTAAGCAATGAGAACGGTGGAAAAGCGGTGTCAGTGTCAGATTAAAAGACCATTAGGAAGTTCAGCTCTAATGTGGGCATTATGGTGTATTCAGTATACCTAGAGGTACTTTGGTATACATGTGTTGCCGTAAGACATCTAAGCAGAACACAATCTCTTGTAAGCTCTTGAGCTGGTTGTTTGTAATTGTGTCAGGTCAAGTTCACAGGATTTACAGAACAAACCCTACACAGATCTATGGGCTTTGTGGAAACCGTCCAACTCCATCCAAAACCCACCGCAGAACTACACAAGAAAAGAGACAGAGAACAAAGTGTGCAGAACAAGATAGAAAAATGAGCAGAATAAAGTCCCTTGGGACATTGATTAAATATGACCAAGACAAGTGCATGCAAGAACAGCATCTCAAAGAGAAGCGCAGCAGGTGAGCACAGTGAAAAATGAGGCGGGAAAAGAGAACGAGTGCATAGTGTAATTGAATAATAACTCTTCTTAGCTGCCTTCCTCCATAGATAAAGTTACAACCAGTGATATTTGTGCTACATCTTTCAATAAAAATGATTAGCAGTGGAACTTTTCAGAAACATTTAACAGGACCTTTCTCCATTTCTCAAGAGGATGAGAAATGTTCATGTTCATGCAGATTTTAAACAGGCATTAGAACAGAAAGGTCTTTGTCTAACATTTATATCAAATATTGATATGGCCATAAATGGTGCAGAATACAAAATGACAGAACACTGAATATCTATATCCATACACCAGTGCTGCAGCTTTGACATTCAATTTTCCCTGAAAGCCCTATGATTGCTCTTATCCTGCTTGTGTACACTATTGTGTATCTACTTACAGCTGCACTAATGGAAACAGTGACAAAACTCTTAAAACAAATTAACCACAGTAATGCTTTCCCACACATTCCACTGGGCCGTCACTACTAACAACAGACAACGATCTGTCTTAGGGTCTGACTTTTTGGTTTCAATTGATCTGATTTTTACATTATTTACTTAAAATTTTAGCCAACTCCTAAATGATTGCGTTCAAACAAAGAAACACAACTATGGAAACTCAGCAAGTACATTACAACTAGATGTTTTCATGTTTTGAAGAAAATCTGAGTGTGCTTGGAGTTGGCCTGACAATTTTTCCACATTTTGTCTCTTACATCACTGTTCTGATGTTTAGCTTGAGCTCTCACGGACCACACATAGACAGAAAAAAATCCTGCTCTTAACAGGAAAATTAGACAAAAATACTATCTAAATCTAAAATACTATTGATATCTTAAAAATCAAGGTACATTTATATACTTATACTACCGATCAAAAGTTTGGGGTAAAATGTTATTGAAATAAATGCTGTTCTTTTGAAGAATCCTGAAAAAAATGTACTATGCTTTCCACAAATATATTAAGCAGCACTGTTTTCAACATTGAGAATAATCAGAAATGTTTCTTGAGCATCAAATCATCATATTAGAATGATTTCTGAAGGATCATGTGACACTGAAGACTGGAGGAATGATGCTGAAAAATCAGCTTTTCCATTACAGGAATAAACTATATTTCAAATATATTTTATATTTATTGTATTTTTGATCAAATAAACATAGCCTTGGAGAGCATAAGATACACTATATTGCCAAAAGTATTGGGACACCCCTCCAAATCACTGAATTCAGTCAATAGCTACAGACGTCCAAACTTCGTGTGGCCTTCAGATTAGCTCAAGAACAGTGCGTAGAGAGCTTCATGGAATGGGTTTCTATGGCTGAGCAGCTGCATCCAAGCCTTACATCAACAAGTGCAATGCAAAGTGTCGGATGCAGTGGTGTAAAGCACACCGCCACTGGACTCTAGAGCAGTGGAGACGTGTTCTCTGGAGTGACGAATCACACCTCTCTGTCTTGCAATCCAATCGACGAGTCTGGGTTTGGCAGTTGGCAACGGTACTTGCCTGACTGCATTGTGCCAAGTGTAAAGTTTGGTGGAGGGGGGATTATGGTGTGGGGTTGTTTTTCAGGGGTTGGGTTTGGCCCCTTAGTTCCAGTGAAAGGAACTCTTAATGCTTCAGCATACCAAGACATTTTGGACAATTTCATGCTCCCAACTTTGTGGGAACAGTTTGGGGATGGCCCCTTCCTTTTCCAACATGACTGCACACCAGTGCACAAAGCAAGGTCCATAAAGACATGGATGAGTGAGTTTGGTGTGGAGGAACTTGACTGGCCTGCACAGAGTCCTGACCTCAACCCGATAGAACACCTTTGGGATGAATTAGAGCGGAGACTGCGAGCCAGACCTTCTCGCCAACATCAGTGCCTGTGCTTCTAGAAGAATGGTCAAAAATTCCCATAAACACACTCCTAAACCTTGTGGAAAGCCTTCCCAGAAGAGTTGAGGCTGTTATAGCTGCAAAGGGTGGGCCAACTCCATATTAAACCCCACGGATTAAGAATAGGATGACATTAAAGCTAATGTGCACGTAAAGGCAGGTGTCCCAACACTTTTGGCAATATAGTGTACTTCTTTCATTTTTAAAAAAACTTCCCAACGTTTTTAGCAGTAGTTTATACAGGAAAACAATTTAAAAAATGCTTTTTTTTTTCAGAGTCAGAATTGCATTTATTATTAAGACTAAAAGGATACTCTTCAAGGCTCCGGATGTCCACTGCCAGAATCTTGGGTTTCCCAGTCCTGGCCCTCTTGGCAGGAGTTTTAAAGCAAGCCGGTCCACTCAGCTCACACAGGTCAATGAGGTCTTCCACAGAGATACGCGGAGACACTTCTGCTTTCAGCTCGCTCAGCTTGAGTGGCTCGCGGCTCTGAGGGTGCAAAGAAATATGTGGTAAAACAACAGATTTGCAGCAGTGAGTGGTATTTTAAAAAAATGTGAGAAACAAAAATTATGTGTGGGTTGAAATGTTAGCCTGCCTGTTAGTGTTGAGCAGGAAAAACAGTGAAGAGTCTGAGTATATTCAAAGAAAACACATGCATATGTTCGATTCCTGCATCTTGCACTATGATGACACTGGTATTCCTCAAGGATCCTCCATTTTTACCAGATCACTTGATTCTCTTATCCAAATGCACGGCTTTTCTTTTTCACTGCCATGTCGACAAAAATCAGAGCTGCTTTTCATGCCTCTATCTGTGTTCACCTCTGTGATCTCATATCCTTCGGACATCTCAACCTGAATGAATAATCAACACCTCAAGCTCAACCTGTCAAGACTGAGCTGCTGAAGATGGCTTCCAACTCGGTATCTCTCCATCTTGGTTGAAAAAACACAGTTGTTACCCAGAGAAGAAAAAAGCCCTAGAAGTCATCCAAGATGACCAGCGCACATTCAGTGAACACATCAAAACACTCACACAGTTTTGCAGCATTATGACGCACAACTTGATCTCAACCTTTTTTTTTCAGATTGCAGAGGCTGAGATTATCATTATTGCACTCGACCCTAAACCACAAGTAGAACCAAAGCCAACTGTGTTTAGATGTCAAACGGTCTTTTCCTGCCAAAATAGGGGGCTTTACTTTTAAGTTAAAAGTCTGTAAGACTAGCTATTTTTTATTCAAGCGACAGCTCACCAGCCTACCTGTATGTGCAGCATGACTCCTCAAGGGTATCCAAAATACTGCTGCTTAATTCACAGTTAACCGCCTGAAAATTGTCACAAGCTGTTGTCAGAAATCCTCACAAGTTGCATTTTTGCTTAAGTCTACACAGGGTGCCCAAACTTGCCTGAATCTAAATCAAGCCATACTTTTTCTGGCCTACCATTGCAGCCAATGCCCTGGACCCCTGTTACCTTAGATCCATGATCAAACCCTGTTTTTCCCAGCCTGTTTGGGGGAATTAGGTCCATCTAGTCTCCCACCTGTCTGGAAATGTCTCCATCTGTGCCACATCCTGATCATTAACAGAACAGCAAATGGACCAGTTAAACTCAAAAGGACTCTATTCATTCTCACATAAATATCATTTCTCCCACTCGACTAAAAAGCGTAGCAATACAGCAATATCATAGCTCTAATTGGCACTTCAGGTTCAGGCACAATAGATCTTTATCAGGAAGGACCAATTTAATAGGCACAATAGGAGTGGATAACAATCACTGTTCCTGCATATCTTCCCTATACCTCAACACTGGCCAAATGATCAAACAAATCATCTACAGTAACAGCAGAGAGTGCGTGGATTACAAAAAGGGGTGGGCAGTATGACCAATCTAATATAACTACGGTGTAATTTTATAAAAATCATTTTCCTTAGCAGTATTTTTATCCCTTTTTCCATTTGAAAGATTGAAATATATTTAAACATCTGCATTCCTGTTGCTCAAACAGCAGAGCAAGGCACTAGCAATGCTGACATCATGGGTTCAATTCCCATGGAATCCATGAACTTTGTTGTGTACCTTGAATGATTTCTTAAGATAAAAGCATCTGGCAAATGCAAAAATGTAAAATGAGTTAAATTAAAGGATTAGTTCACTTCAGAATTAAAATTTCCTGATAATTTACTCACCCCATGTCATCGAAGATGTTTGTCTTTCTTTCTTCAGTCGAAAAGAAATTATGGTTTTTGAGGAAAACATTCCAGGATTTTTCTCCATATAGTGGACTTCAACGGCTACCGGTGGGTTGAAGGTCCAAATTGCAAATTCAGTGCAGCTTCAAAGGGCTCTACACGATCCCAACCGAGGAATAAGGATCTTGTCTAGTGAAACGATCGGTCATTTTCTAAAAAAAAAATAAAAATGTATATACTTTTTAACCACAAATACTGCGATACGCCACGCATTACGTAATCACGTTGGAAAGGTCAGGCGTGACATAGGCAGAAGTACCGCGGTAGGGCAAAAAAGTCATCTCATTTCTCCTCCAACTTCAACATCGTCTGATATCGTTGTTTTATCTTTTTTTGTAAAGGCCGTTTGACTTAGTCTTTGCATGTTAACTTTGTAAACACGCGTGACCTTTCCAGCATGATTACGAGCATTTGTGGTTAAAAGGTATATAATTTTTATTTTTTTTAATAAAATGACAGATCGTTTCATTAGATAAGACCCTTATTCCTCATCTGAGATCGTGTAGAGCCCTTTGAAGCTGCATTTAAACTACAATTTGGACCTTCAACCCATTGGTAGCAGTTGAAGTCCACTATATGGAGAAAAATCCTGGAATGTTTTCCTCAAAAACCTTAATTTCTTTTTGACTGAAGAAAGAAAGACAAACATCTTGGATGACATGAGGATGAGCAAATTATCAGGAAATTTGAATTCTGAAGTGAACTAATCCTTTAACACTCAAAAATAAGGGTTCCATGAAGAACCTTCAACATCCAACAATCTTTCCTCTCCATTTCTATTATAGTGGAAAAAGGTTCTTTAGATTATTAAAATGTTCTTCACACTAATAAAATTGGTTCTTTTAAGAAATGTTTTTACTGTATTTGTGATCAAATAAATCTTGGTCTTGGTGAGCACAAGAGATTTCTTTCAAAAACTTTTGGCAGGTAGTTTATGTATAAAGTAAATTTTGAGATTGATTTTGCAATTGATTAGCGACATCTTATGCTTCTAAAAAGCACCAGTGGGTGCACGGCATATACGGTCATACCGTCCAGCCCTAATAACAATCCGCATTATTGCTGAATTCCACACTTCTAGGTGCAGGACTCTGAAACAGAGGGCAACAGCACAGGAAAGGGCAGCGGGGTGGGGGGATATCTCGTAAATGTCAATGTTCAGTAGCCCATGAAATCAGTCCAATCAGTCACAGAGTACCAGCCTCCCACAGAGTGCAGCCAATTACCTATGAGGTCACCTTAGCAATGGAGGTAAGTTTGAGGAATGGAGGGAGGCTGATGTCCAATGGGTTCTGGTATTAAAGTGCATTAGACCCGCAGGGCTCGTGGCATTCTCATCATTGCCTAAAGGAGGCCCTTGTGCCCTGGCTTCAGAAACTCTAAATGCAGGCAAGAGTCTTGACCTTTTATTATCACTGGTGACATTTCAATAGGCCGCAAACTTGCCTGTTTGGATGCCCTGTGGTTTCGCAGACGGCCAAGAGAATCGAAAGTCACTGAGCTGGTCTGATCACCAAGTCGAAATGGTAAATGTTTGGCCTCAATGCTGAAAGGAGCTGGCTTTAAAAATGCAGAAATAATCAAATCCATGCAAACATTCCTGTGGGTATTTACGGTCTGAAAAGGATTACCAGTGCAAATCTGAAAACAAGCTTGAGTTTGAAAGGTTTAACATCTACATGACAGGTGCTGTCAAAAATGTATGCTATCTTTTATCAAAAATGATGAAGGATGGAGATCTGGCATAAATTCAGTCGTGTGATAATGCCCTGTGGTGCGTGAGAGGCATTTAACCATCCAGCATCTGGCTGCACTGGAACAGGTGATGTGCTTAGGCTGCCGCACATCAGAGAGTCTCAAACAAAGTCTGGAATCGAAATAAAAAGATACATCCAACACTTAAGAAAGGAGACAATGTTCTGCTCACTCTCCCCTCCTGCCAAATCAGAGCTCAACATTGCAGCGGCGAGGCCACATACAGTAAGTGGCACCAGTCCATCTAATCAAAGCTGTTGGAATATACTACTAAAAAAAGAAAAACAGGCATTTTGTTGCACAAAAAAAAAAAAAAAAAAATCAACTCACATGCAGTGCCGTTACTTTTCTGCTGATATACATCAAGTGTATTTTAACTTTTTAATTTTGAGGTCAGACCCTTATACTGTACTGTGTGTGATAGAAAGCATAATATTATCATTATATATAATATAATAATTCCATCAATTGCGATGGAAAACTGTCTTTAAAATACAACACTTAAAGAAGTGTACATCGTAAGGAACATCGCAACACTAATTAAAAGTTAGTAGACATGTAGGTTCAAAGTTACTTATAGTCAACAGAATGTGTAAAAAGGACCATCAAAATAAAGTAACCAAATACTTTTTTCTGTAGAATAATAAGATCACAGTGGGAATGTAGTTTGCTCATTACTAATATATTCAGTTTTTTGTTTTGTTACTTATTTGCCTCAGCAGAGCTGGAAGATACGTGATTACAGATATCAGGTTCCTTAATGTCCAACACATGAAACACACTGACACTGAAACACCCACATACTAAAGGACAGCATTAAGACCACATGACTTGTAACTCAATGGCCCAACAACACCAATTCACATAAAGAACTGAACAGCAAAACAGTACAGCAGCAATCTGCATTATTTATCCAAGCCAAAGCAGATGCCGAGAACCACACTCCTGCCTCCTGCACTACGGACATCACAACAACATGAGGTAAATATTGTCTCATAAAGATTATAGACATGAGTAGTACACTCAGGCGCGCTGTTGGCATGGGGGTCAGGACCCCCGCAGTTTTAAAAAGACAGAAATTGACCCCCGCACCTTTGATAAGGGCTGCTTAAGTCAGTATCAAACTAAAACGGCATCAAAAAAGCTACAAACTAGCTTAGGATATTTTCTTTCAAATGAGACCATTTTCACATTTCTGTGAGCTTTCGTTTGTAAATAATCAACTGTTTTGGATGTGAAGAACAGGAAATACGCAATCTCCAAACCATCGATCAAAGCGTGCTAACGTTTTCTGAGGACATGTCAATGGTATATAAATCATGCCCGAAAGTTAGCGTTCGTGGGGACATGTCAATCAAGCCAACCGTCCATTCAAAAACCGAGAAATTTGATCTCACACATTCAGTTCCAGTTAACAAGTGAGCTGGCTTGACTTAAGTATTTTGTGAGTTTTCGTGAGGATTTATAGTTTATGGACTATGTTTATGTTTTGATTTCGATAATCACATCTAGCAACGGAAAAGCATCGATGGCATCAATAAAAGAGATCTTTGAAAGTGAAACTAAAGTGATTATTGCCTCGGCCAGCGACGCAATGGGGAGGACGCACGAGAGGAGAGGACTCTGTGTTTGGTATGTATAAAATGTATTACTGCATTTACAATGCTTATACTCATTTTTGATTGAATTATTATTATTTTAAAATGTGAAAGAACAGCAACCAATATGATAAACTATTATTTGACCAAAAAAAAAAAAAAAAAAAGTCAAAACTATACATTTGGGATATGGCAAGGCTACTTGCACACTGCACAGCTGTCTGCAAGTATGCAAACTTGAATAGAATTGCCATTTCAGTAAATCTACATTTTGATATTGTGAAATGGGTATTATTACAGTGCAAAAACTGTGTGTATAAACAGGAATTTCTTTGTTTCAGTTTCTGTTGAAGATTAGTGAGCAGCAGCAGCAGCTGGCACAGCTGGCATCACATGTCCAGGAGGCAGACGGGTGATGCTCAACACAGGTGACAAAAAATGATGCACATATAAGGAATTATACAAATCTGGAAGATGTTCTAGATTGTAATAGAGTCTTGTGTCTCCTGAAAGAATAAAACCGATCAAAATCATAAAACGCCTCTTTTTTTGTTTGTTTGTTTATTATAGCACAGACAAAATGTACTATAATATACATCACTTTCAGCAGTGTTTTATGTATTTTCAAAGGGTTTTCTGTAAAATGACACTGGGATATTGGATTTATACCACTGTAAATGGGTATGGGGAGACTTTTTATTTGGGTATATACCTTATACAATATATACTATAGTTTTGTGTAACTTCAAAGGGCTTCCTATAAAATGACACCAAGATTTTGTATTTAGAGCACTGTATGTGGGTATGGGAAGCTTTTCAATTTGGGTACGCCAAATCCTGGCGGAAATGCCCAAAATGGTCCCAGTGCTTAGGAGGTTAATGATCAAGCAAGTTTAACATATGAGTGAGCCTGGTGAGCCTGAAGTGGTGGTCCGATATCTGGAAATCTGATCTTACCATCTGGGCTTTTGCTTACAATTTGGTCCCCCCCACTTTGAAAATGTCTCATGTGCCCCTGAGTACACTACAATAATATTTGAGAATACAATACAGGTCCACTCACTTCGAGATTTTTGGTCGTGACAATGACCTTGGTTCACTGAGAAGTCATTTGCACTGTCATTCCAACAGTCGATTATTAACAGGTGAACACAAAGGCCATGTACACAGCTTAAAAGGAATGTTTTAAGAGGATTACCCACAGTCCTTAGGCTCTTTGTGTTAGAGTGGCATGTTACTGAGAACCTTGTTATTGAGTTATTGAGTAAACTAGCTTATTCACGAAACAAGCCGTAAATAGCCTTTAAAAGCAGCTAGTGAAGTCGAACTAATGGAGGGGGATTCTTCACAACATGGACTGACATTACTGTGTGTTTAATGGCTGGGGCTTTAATGAGCAACTGTTTGAACTGTTTGAAGGACTAAAGCTCAGAAATGAGTCTCAAAGAGCATCAGGATTCTCCTGTAAATCTAGACAGGTCTTAAAATGCAGACCCCTTTCTCTACCTTTACATAAACATAGCAGTCCAGTTCAGAAAATACATTCTAATTTAGCAAACTATAACATTGTTTAAATGAAATGTCAAGTGTAGAAAAAAGCAAAATATATTATTGAATTTGAGTTTTCAGCTTGCACCAATGCACATTTGGTCTGGGAAATCTAATTCAATCAGAAATATATTGCCTTTTTACATAACACATTTCAAATCAAGTCTAGGAAGTGTTATGCATCCATATCAGGTATGACCATTTGATTATACTTTATTGCAGTCAGTAACCATCACAATAAAAGGCATGTTGTGGTTATTACTGTTCATCATGACAGCAATTCCAGAGCAACGCCATCTACAACTACTTAGTGTTGCTCAAAAACGCATTCAGCCATGCACACATGATGTTTCTCACAATCAGCTGAAGTCACTGGTATCATCATCTCTATCGCGCACACACACACGCTCACTGACAGAAGGTTTGGCTGCGAGTTCTGACTTGTTGGAGTCAGGCTTTAGTGATGGCGCCTGTCAGATGGCCGACAAAAAGAGAGAGAAAGGGCTTGTTCAGCAGACACATCATGCTCTAATGACCAGGAGATGACAATCAACAGCAGGCCTAACCGCACCATTTACCACCCAAAGTACAGCTAGAGAGAACACCAGTGATACTGCACAGAAAAAATGTATGACAAAGGATGAATAAATGGGTCATTGAGAAATAAGGTTTTTAAAAGTGTAAAAAACAAAATGGAGATATAATTAATTTTGAAGTATTATTAAATATTAACAGTGAGATTATGTATTTTTATAATTAGTTAACACTACTTTTGTCATTTTTTACAAGATGGACAAAATTTGTCACCAAAAAGTCATTTGGTTTAACCAAAATTTCAGTTTTACCGGATGACACTTTTAGTTATACCGAATGACGATATTTTCAAACAATGCTAACAGGCTGATTTCTAGCTAGCTAGCTAAAAAAAGGACAATCAAACATTTTATATTAGTATAAGTTTTTAAAATATTACACCATTTTCCATGTTTTATAGCGGTTGTACCGAATGACCTGATGTTTCGGGACATGTGTATGAGCAAGTGAAAACATGAATTTGTCAAAGAGTTAAGAGAGAGTTAGTCACTTTGCTTCACAACCATGTGGTCTTTTGCAGGTATCTGAATGATGTCACATCCTGTCACATGATACTGACTGCATGACTTGATCCAAAATGGTCCCTTATTCGGTTACTCCAAATGACATCAATGAAATTAATTTTTTCGGACATTCTTTCTTATAACACAGCAATGACTTCTACACATAATTTTAATACCATTTTTGTTGATATGTGCTGTTATAAAATCATGGCAGAATAAAAAATATATACATTTATTACATTTTACGATATTTTAATCACAAATGAACTGGCCGTATTGGCATTTGGACGGTTAAACCGAATGACTTTTTGACACTTCAAAATCTTTAAAATACCTTTATATGTAGCAAAATATAATTAAAACCTTTTGAATTCAATAAAAGATATCTAGTTGTACTACCTTACATACTTTGGATGTCATATCTTTGTTTTTCATTATTATTAAGGCCTTTGGACAAAAAAATGACCCGTCACATCATTGACCCAAATACTAGTCCAAACAGAAAATAAATAAAGAATGGGAACTCAAACGGTCTTATATGACCCAGGAGAATGTGTCTGAAATAGTTAAACTCGTTCAAAACATGCACTAAAGACTAGTTAAGTAGCTGTAGTATACTTGGTTTAAGTTCATAACTGCCACTGAGAACAGATTCTATACTAACCCTCTTGGTTCAAAGCTACAACCTTTTGTTTACCAGTCCAAATCACACTTGAGATGCTTTCTAGCTGGTTATTGTCACTTGTTGTTAATTGCTTATTTAAGAATGCCTTTGCTGAGATTGTTAAATGTAACTGTATGTGCTAGTGTGTAGGCATGTGAGACCATGAGCGTTTATCAGCCTTTCACAGATACAGATATAGCTAGATATCACTGAAGCAGAGCATTTCCAGACATCAGGCTGTGTTCAGTCAGAGAATAGAGAGAGATTAGGTCAACAGATGAGTGTTTGTGAAGCTCAGCACTGCCTTGGGCCCATCGCTGATGAATCGCAAACAGAGAGCCAAACGCAAAGAGGTAAAAGGTTAGATAGACGCTCTCAGTGTGACTCGAAATACATCTCAGATCCTCATGGAACATAACCAGTCACATCGTTGCTAAGAAAAACAATTTAATAGAAATACGGCAATGCTTCTGAAGCAAGCAAACACTTCCTAATGATGTGGCCCAGATTATTATATTTATTAAGTGGCGGCGTAAATGATCATTTTTATCCTGGTTTTGCAGAAACACCTATAAAATATTTATTAAAGTATGTGAAGCCCCAATGTTTAATATGTATATCTATCTTAATGATTAACTTTTTCCAATTACAAGAAAATAGGAAAAATCTGGAATTTAGGAAGCTAAACATCACATTTTAGGTAAAAATAACAAGCACCCCTAATAATAATAATGATAACCTTATATTATTAATACATTACATTGCTTATTAAGGTTAATTATTAATATTATTATTATTAATTCTGTTATCGCATTATATATCTATACATATAGATTCTCAACAACAAACAGTAGCCAAATGTGTTTAAAACTAGCCTTTGATAAGAACATGAAAAGTCTTCGTATTACCTTTGGTCTTTGGTATATGTCAAGCAGGAGATTTTCATAAAATGACAGGAAGAGTAACGAGCAAAATCAGAAGGTCAGGTCATCAGAAAGGTTGGATGAGAGCAGAGAATGGAATATTCATGGGTAAGGGTTGAAGTCTCGCATGCATTAAGACTTACTTTCACAAATTAATGGTGGCATGCGAGGCAACTGAGGTTAAATGATGCCTGTAACCTACATGTGAGAGTTTCCAGCAGAACAGATAGCCAGAACAAAATGGCCTACAACTTTGCTACCTGTTCAACAACACCTGGAAGATTTGATTTACTGGTGCATTTATGCATTTCTATGAACTATTGAAAATATATAGTTCACCCAAAACTGAAAATCTGTCATCATTTACTTGCACTCATGCCATTTTAAACTGTTTGCGATTCATCAGCGATGGGCCCAAGGCAGTGCTGAGCTTCACAAACACTCATCTGTTGACCTAATCTCTCTCTATTCTCTGACTGAACACAGTCTGATGTCTGGAAATGCTCTGCTTCAGCGATATAAAACTATATCTGTATCTGTGAAAGGCTGTTAAACGCTCATGGTCTCACATGCCTACACACTCACACATACATTTACATTTAACAATCTAAGTAAATGCATTCTTACATAAGCAATTAACAACAAAGTGTACAAGTTAATAGTTAAGTTCATTTTTGGGTATAATTCAGAGTCTAGGTTGATTTTTTTTTTTTTTTTTTTACATATTCAAACATTTCAGACAATAATGAAAATTATGATCAGAATATTTTTATGTGATTAGTTTGTAAATATTCTATACTTTTGTGTTTTTTAAATTACTTACGAACAGGCCTACACATCTGAAATAAAGGTACACTATGTAACTTTTGGCCCTCTAGCAGTTAAAACCACATGCATTTTGCAGAAGAACATTGTTTTGGTTGTGCTTCGGCTCTGCGTGACTGTGCGGATGATTATGGTTCTTTCTCATAACTAAAAGAGAGAGAGAGATTATCGTACTGCTCATAAAACATTCACTACTAAGCTTAAGAGATATAACCAGTGTAGATGGAAAGGATCTCAAGCTGACTAGCTGAAGACCATACTGTATCTATACCCAGTAACAGACACGGTACTTCCTTGAAAATAAATTCCAGCACAGCGCTACACCGACCATAATGAAATGACCCTTCACAACAGATAATGCTTTACAACGAACTCTGTTAGAGAGCTACAAATGGCAATTTATCTCTTCAATAAAAGACCTTAATCACCTGCTGAGAAAAAAAAAACTCCATCTCTGCATCACTTTTAAATAATTTCAAATCCATCAATTCTCGCCATCACCGAAAAGCCAAGCCAATGTTGATTCTGGTTTTATTACAAGCTTTTTCAGTTTCTCTTTTTGCCAGCAGACTCTCCTTTGTTCGGCATTTGTTTGAACCGAGTGATTCCCCGAAGAATCGAGATTTACCTGCTCCATGTAAACCTTTCTCGTTCGTTGTGAAAAATTATGCCACTCCCACACAAGCTGGAGCAACTTTTCTCTATTTGTGGATATGATGAAACAGGCACGGGCGAGTGACGTATGAATGCAATTTACTGTCAAAACCATCTTGTCAGGTCTAAAATATTAATATATAGGCTCACCATAGTGAATCAGGGTAAGACAAAAACACCTTTTGGAAGTATTGATGATGTATTGACTCATTATTTAAACTTTCTTAATTTTGAAGAAAAAAAAAGAAGAGTATGAAGTGTACCTTTCGATCTTCCAATTTACCTCTGCTTTAGGCAGGCACTGGAGTGTTTATTAGCGAGCTAAAGCATCTCTTTAGGAAATGTGGGCGGCTGAGATCATCAGTGGCTAAACTCCCCACTCTTCTGACTGCAAACCTTCATGGATCATTTGATTAGCAGTGGGTAATTGGCTCCATCCTTCATACTCTCTGACTTTACCTTTCGGCACAAGGCAATCTTTAAAATCCCAAAAGGGCAAAAGGAACTCAGCAAGATGTCGAAGGCGATTACTGTAATAAAGGTCACTCTGTTGTTTAGGATTTTTACCTTTATATTTCCAATAGCAACTACTCTCATGACAGTAATATAAAGTTAGTAGTTGGCCTTTCCCCACTATAAACCACCTACATTCACCAAAATGAAGGAAAACAGTTTGATTACAATAAATAATCTTCTGAAATGACATCTGACTGTTATAAGCAAACCTCCTTCTTTCCAAGATGACTGTCTATGGAGCTGAGGCACTCAGAGGTCAAAGGTCAGTTCAGGACACTTACCAGGTCAGTTTTGGTCAGGTCCTGATATTCCGAAGAGTAATAGGAAGGTGTTTTCCCGCTGTTGTTGTCACTGGCAGTTTTGTTTGGCTGGGCATGCTGACGATAAGTGGCACTTTTAGGAGTCCAGCAGAAAAGGTTGATGGATTCCCGGACACAGCGTTCAATATCGATCTCTGAATGCAAAACAGGAAAGAGAGAATTGTTGACCAAGGCTGTATTTATTTGATCAAATATACAGTAAAAACAGTAAGTACTGTGAAATATTATTACAATTTGAAAGAACTGGTTTCTATTTTGAAATACATTAAAATTTAATTTATTCCTGTGATGGAAAAGCTGAATTTTCAGCATCATTACTACAGTCTTCAGTGTCACATGATCCTTCAGAAATCATTCTAATATGCTGATTTGATGCTCAAAAAACATTTCTGATTATTATCAATGTTGAAAACAGTTGAGCTGTTTAATATTTTTGTGGAAACCATGATACAATTTAAGTCAGGAGTCTTTGATGAATAGAAAGCTCAAAAGGAGAGCATTTATTTGAAATAGAAATATTTTATAACATTATAAAATACCTTTTTACAAAACACTTTTATGCATCCTTGATAAACAGAAGTATTAATTTCTTTCAAAAAAAAAAAAAAAAAAAAAGTTTTACTGACCCCAAACTTTTAAACGGTAGTGTATATGTAGTGATGTAAAGCACAAATTGTGCTTTAGGATAGGGATCCTAAATAAAATGATTTCATTATGATAAGCACGTCCTAAGCAATTGAATACTTGCAGTTCTGGGCGATTTGAATATCTTAAAGTGATAGTTCACATAAAAATGTGGCAAAGTCATCATTTACTCAACCTAAAGTTGTTCCAAACCTGTATGAGTTTCTTTCTTCTGTTGAACACAGAAGAAAAAATGTTTAAAGAATGTCAGCAACTAGACAGTTGACGGCACCCATTGACTTCCACAGTATGAAAAAAAAAAAAAAATACTATGGAAGTCAATGGGTCTCTCCAGAGTTTCCTTCCAACTGATCCAGAGACTTTGACTCCCTGCCAATGCTTCATTCAGTCACAAACAAATTTAGTGAAGACATCAACACTTCATTCACACTCTCACAGCAGCAGATGAAGAGTAGAAGGGGAGATTCAACTGCTTCCTTCAAATGCAAAGCGAACTCTGTTGAACCATGAGCCTTAAACCGGAGATTAAAGTGAAAGGGATTCACATGGATATAAACAAATCAGGAATCCTTTCCTCGCTATCTCACTCAATTTCTATCCTGTTAGCGAAAAAAGTATCCCTAAATGAAGTGGTTTAGCATGCTTGGTCTACTATTCAAATCAAGCCGAGTGTGACAGCTTCATTTTATTTAAGAGGATATGATCTGAATACTGTGTTATAAACACTAGACTTACCCTGAGGGGTGTGATTACTGTCCTCTAAAGTAGCATAAGAGAGACTGAGCAGGAGAGAAAAAGAAGCTTTTTTTTTTTAAATAAATAAATAAAATAAATAAATAGTGCGCTACTACTCAGACAGCATTTTAAGGCATCATAGTAATGCAACAGATGTGAAACAAATGCAAAAGCATGCAAGTGCAGCTCGTGTCTCTTTGAATGGGGAAACATCAAATTCTCCAAAGCTGTTTGCCAAGCTTTCAATTAAATTTCACATTTGAAATTACCAATGAAATCTGACAACAACTGTCTCAAATTCTGTTTAGAAACAAAATTTATGAGACAGTTGTTGTCAGATTTCATTGGTAAACGCTCAAATCATGACAAAAAAAAACTGTATTTTTCAGGCTGAATCAAGCTAATGTGCAGCCTAAGTGTGCATCTGACTGTTTCTATAGGAACCGGAGCTTCTAACGGCCGCTGCAGTGACGCGATGACTTTACCAATTGACCCTTCGCCTGGAGTTTGATTGACAGGCGATCTAACCAATCATAACGCCGAATCCGCCATTTTGTCTGACAAAGCAGTCAGGGGAGTTAGTAGATTAACGTTAGTGGACTTGAACTTGAAAAATGATGTGTACTGATGTCTTTCTGTGGTTGAAATGTGGTTAATTCATGTTTATTTGATGATTTAAATTAACTAGTAAGAAGAGATGATCCGAGGCGCTACAGCGATCTGTCACAACACATTAAAGAGCCACAAAACGGTATTTATTGTTTAAATTTCTTTAAAAATTACAAAATTTGACTTTGTTTCACATCAAAAGTAACCTGCTCTGTCTTGTCTGTCGATACGTTGTCAGTGTCCTCTTTGCTCCGCAGTGTATTTTTCACTGTGAGAACATGATGTGTGGCGTGAGAGCGGCATGGCTTGTCGGACATAGCAACAGTAACTAGAGGAGGCGGGTCTTTGCGAACGGTCAATTGCAATTGGCTCTTATTTAGAAGGTGGGACTTATTCCGCCATATTGCGCATAACAGTTTATCCCATTCAAAACAAAACGAGTGACGCATCTTGTCTTATTCTATAGTCTTTGCCTAAAAGCTCTAAAAGGTAGGGAGCATCGCATATATAAGTTGCAGAGATTACAGACAATCCCATAATGCAATGAGCTGCGACAAGCACAGTGGAAAAATAGGGATGCACCGATATGAAAATTTTGGCCGATACCAATAAATTGGTCGATAAATCTAAATCCAAATTTTTATATAATTTTTGAGAGCCTGATTACAAAAACAAAAGTTTCACCATTAAAAGCCAAGTCCCAAGAACACAATTATAATGTTCCCATTATAACTTTATGTAGCCTATATGACAGACCTGCGCTGTACGTTGCACTTAACTGTATTTTCCTTTTTGAAGTGATTTCAGTCATATTTCAAGCAATTCAAAACCATCATTGTGAACAGTGCACATCCGAAGTGTCTCAGCTGGAGGAAATAATCCATTATTTATTGGCTTTAATATATGGGCCAAATTTTCTTATTGGGCCAATAACATTAAAAATGAACATATATCGGCTGATAAGGATATGGTGGCTGATATATCGTGCATCCCTAGTGAAAAACATCCAGAAATTGTTGATTATAAAGAGGTATTTTTCCCAATAGTTTTCTTCACGTATATTTAATTAAAAATAAATATATTTCTTAAAATCCCTAAGCCATGAATCAAACTTACTAGCTCTGAGATTAGTCACTCAATTTGAAGCAAGAATAAACCATGATACCAAGATTTTATATTCTATTCGAAATCTATAGAGCATATAGATCTTTTAATAGCTTTTGAAAGAAGTCTCTTATGCTCACAAAGGCTTCATTTATTTAATAAAAAATACACTAAAAGCTTTAATATTGTGACATATTATTACGATTTAAAATAACTGTTTTCTATTTTAAGAGTTTAAAATGTAATTTATTGCTGTGATGTAAAGCTGAATTTTCAACATCATTACTCCAGTGCCACATGACCCTTCAGAAATCATTCTAATATTCTGATTGGCTGCTCAAGAAACATCTCTGATTATTATCAATGTTGAAAACAGTTGTGCTGCTAAATATTTTTGTGGAAACCATGAAATCCAGGATTCTTTGATGAATAGAACATTCAAAAGAACAGCATTTATTTGAAACAGAAATCTTTTGTAGCATTATAAATGTTACATATACCATTGCATCTCAGCACTCATGTTTGTCTTATAATTTGTACACATTCTCAGAAAAAGAGACTTCTCAATGCAAAAAATAAATGTGATTTCCACGTCTGGAACTTGACTACTGCAATCAAGTCGAGTGTCTTATATGCTTTGTGTGAGAATTGCTATTTGTATGGCACACAGAGTTTCAGGCTATGTGATGTGTTTCAAATCAGTCACCTATGAGGCTCATTCTTGATAAGATGTCAAGGAAGGCTTTGGAACAGAGACAGAGGAGGAGGAGGAATGCAAACAGCATGAGAGATGAGGCACCAATCAGTCAGTGCATTAGAGACTTGACAGATGATCCGCCTTCCCTCCAAACATCACCTCCCTGTCCCTCCTTCCACTGACCCAAATCTAAAGGATGAGATGAGGAATGACATATGGATCTGGAGGTTCGAGAAATGCGCACATCATAAATATGGTGCTTGTCACCTCTGCCGTAACATACAATCCTTCCAATCGAAGAGAACAATGCATGCACCAGGGGTCCTTGACATCCCACATGTGTGCCCCTCATACAATCCAGACTCCATAAGAACTGTCTCACGAAACCCAACTCAACACAGTGGCACAGAAGGAATGAGTAAAGACATTCAGTCACAATGCATGAATGTTGCATGAAACACCTTCACCTTCCAGCACAGTATTCCCACTGTAGTCAAGACAAATACCACGCAATCGAAAGAGAGGTCTGGCTATGCATTCCACATTTCATCTTTATAAACATAGCTTTCGTCACAGTATTAGCTGCAGATGTTATCCAGACACTGATATTTCACATGGCATGAAATGCATCTGGATTCAGTAGTAAAGGGGAATAAGAACTAAATGACAGACTACTAAATTCTCCTGATTTCATCCGCTATGACTGGAGGAGTGAAGTCAGCCTCTACAGGATGTGGAACAGACATTATTATTATGCTTGTAATAACAATAACTGTAGTAACTACAATATTTTGGTATAAACAAATAGTTATCATGGTAATTTTTTTGGGCACCTGGTAAATAACTTCCTTTGTCAAGCACCCAACTTGAGCATTTTTGCCAGTGATGTGTGTGCAGAATTTCTATTATGTAATTATATCGGCACTGAGCCATGACTAAGTCTGCTTGGTCGATTTACAGGAAAACAACAAAATAAAAATATAAAATAAACTACTGTTCAAAAGTTTGGGGTAAGTAAGATTTGACAGTGTTTAAAAGAAGTTTCGTCTGCTCACCAAGGCTGCATTTATTTAATTAAAAAAACAGTAAAAACAGCAATATTGTGAAATATTATTACAATTTAAAATAATTGTTTTCTATTTTAATATCTTGTAAAATGTAATTTATTCCAGTGATCATTACTCCAGTCTTCAGTGTCACATGATCCTTTAGAAATCATTTTAATATGCTGATTCGGCATAATTTTTTGGCATATACTCTGACTAAAATGTTTAAAAGAACAGAATTTATTTGAAAATAAATTTTTAAAAATTACAAATGTCTTTACTGTCACTTATGCTCAATTGAATGCATCCTTGCCGAATAACAGTATAAATTTCTTTAAAAAAATCTCTTACTGACCCCAAACTTTTGAGTGCTAATGAAAAAAAAAAAATGTATAAAATGTTTGTTCCAAGATACACTGATTTAATTTTTTGTATATTATGTAATATTAAATATTATTAAATAAACGTATAAATGTTTAATTTCAGCAATGTCTCATTTGCTATCATTAAATAGTATCACATCAATATCATATCATATCATCAACAGTACCACCCGCCTTTATTGGCATCAATATCAGCACGGCCCTTTAAAAAAAATGTATATCTGTCGGGCACTTACACTGAACACCACCCGGAGCTTCATGATTTCTCTTGACAGAAAGGATTAATGTTAGCATGTCCATTCAGAGTCTACAATATAATGACAAAGTACAAAGGGAGTGATTCTGGGCCATTTAACACCCATCAGCTCATGAATACACTTCATCACTACCATCGTTTTCCAGCCCACAGTTTCCAAAATGCATAAGAAGGGAAAGAATGGCCTTGATAACAATGATAGCGGTTAGCTAAGACCTCTTTATGAGGAAATAAAAAAGACTGAGGAGAAAGGTTGTGGAGGTGAATTTTTCTCCAATGAAATATAGCTTGCATTTGAGATTTAAAACCAAAAAGGATGTCTGCAGTTGTGGCCAAAACAAAACACAGTCATGTATACAAACCCAGTCTCCATCATTTAATTAGCAACCTGCGTGAGAGAATAAAAATGAAAAGAAAAAAAAAAAAAACAGTAACATGTTATTAACAAGTTGAGACATTTGTGTACGGGAGGCAGGAATTACAAGGCACAGATTCACCAACTCTATATTTAGCGCTAACAGGGTGTAAAATAAACACAGTCATGTAGGAACAAGTGGGTCAAACAAACACGTTAGGACTGAGGAATGTGATGATGGTGCTTAAAGTCTCAATAGAAAAATGTCTTTGGATGCTATGGGAATGGGAAGAGAACATGGGCATAAATTAATGATGCACTTTAAGGTGTACAGTTTAAAATAAGGTACTGGGGAAGAGGTATTGTTTTTATGGTATATTGCAGTATTAATTTTAACTGATTTATCCATGCACATTTTATTTAATTGATGTGCCCTCATAATCTTTAATTAAAACAACTTCCCCTCCCTCTTGCAGTGACTTCTCTTCTCTTCTCTTCTCTTCTCTTCTCTTCTCTTCTCTTCTCTTCTCTTCTCTTCTCTTCTCTTCTCTTCTCTTCTCTTCTCTTCTCACATAGAGCAAACCAACAGCAAACGACCATCCAATCAATTCACAATGGACAAAATTAAGTCCCGCCTGACTTTTTTTCTTGTTCGAGAAGTCGTTTCATTCAGAAATATGTCACAATATGGAAGAAAAGACTATCGCAACTTCCGTTTCATGCCAACTTTAAGAAAATATAGCTGCAAGCAGTTATTAAGGCGGTTGAAGAGCATGCGTAAAAAGGCATTATGTTTTATTTAGCAAGCCTGTAACCACCTAGATCATAGATGGAAAAGGCTATTTACAGCCAAAACTATTTACAAAGGAAATATATGATTTAAAGCTTTTTAACAGTTATGGAGTTAAGCCAAAAACCTTGGACTAGTTCGCGAAAGTAGGTTTTTGAAATAATCTCCAATATTTAGCGAACGATTCTATGGACAGTGGCGGTCCTAGAGGTAAAGTTGCTCAGAATGAGGATTTCTACTATATGGTATGAATGTCCTGGGCATGTGCACAAAAAAAAAAAAAAAAAAAATTGCCTGATATACAATCCTTTATGCAGTGAAAAGCACAAAGGTGCCCCCCAGTCAAACAGGCTGCGAGTCAAACAGGCCCAGCGAGTTTCATTCCGACTGGCCTCCGTTAACCTTATCTGATATCTGCATGAAATTCATTGGCTGACGGTGGCCGTGTTTTTCGAGATACGCAAATGTCGTCATAGATAATCGCAGCACATTGGACAAAGACACCGCATGCCAGTTTTCAAGTCAATCAGACTGACTGTTGCATAGCTATAGCAGTTTTCGTGTTTTTTTTCTTTTCTTTTTTTTTTCTCATCTCATAACTTTACCAAGTGGCCAGTCAAGGCATCCTTTTTCATGCAACCACAGACTAAGCCCATACATACTGTAGGTGTGCAGTTTGGTGAAATGATCTCATTTCGTTTAAGAGGGATAGCCGTTTTAGTAAAACTTGAACGTTTTAGCGTCCCGTCGCGGATGTGAATCAATAATTGACAATCAGACTCCAGAGAATCTTTCTGCACTGGTTTGGTTTCAATCGGGTGAAAAACCTAGAACTAGTTTGCAAAAGTAGGTTTTTCAAAAAAATCGAAATACCCGAAAATTTCACAGAGTGACCATCAAATCAGAGACATGCGTTTTATCCGCATTGAGTCAAGGATCCCAGTGATGCATGTCCTGATATTGCTGAGTTAGATGCGTTCCTGGGTCAACATATTTTGTTGATCCTGGAACAACATTCTAGTCTGAAAATTTAGTCTTAACCCTATTCCTACCCCTAAACCTAACCCTACCCATAAGTTATCCCAAAAATCAGAGGGAAATGATAGATGAATAACACTGATGTAGAAGCACCAATTCATGATTTTAAGCCTAAACTTGACATAATCTGTAAACTTGTCCCTCAAATCTGATTGGTTGATTTGAATGTTGTTCCAGATTCAACAAAAATGTTGACCCAGGAACATGTTGAACTCAGCAATATCAGGTTATGCCCCAGTTGATATAAGACACCGGAGCCTGCAATGAATGGTTTAGGAGTTAAGAGCCATTATGTACTTTTGATCGCTGTAGCGCCACCATCAGGCCAATTGGGGCGAGCCTTGGTACGTTGTAGATGGGGTGGGTACTACCATTCCTCAGAGTTTCAAGTCTCTATGACTTACGGTTTGGTCTGCCCGATCACTTTTAGGGAACAATGCGGATTCTTGGAATTTCTAACAATTACAGTAGGGCTTCAGCGCTACTCACTTGAACCTCTAATCATGCAAAAAACACCTTAAAAGTATAAAAGTGGTCCATTTTGTGCACTACTTTCAATGAGTTCTGAAGTCAAACGGACCGAAATGTAAGTTATTATTCACCAAAATGCTTGATTTGTTCATGAAAGAAATCAGTTGACAAAACTGGTCAGAATGATTTGTTCAAGAAACGGACTAATTCAGTTCTTGGGTTCATCTCGCTCAATGATTCAATCATAGTTGTTAACAATGACGATCAATGTATAGCGCCTTAAATATTGATATTTTTATCAAAACTTTAATGCCCTGGCAAGCATCCACAACACTGTAGCATTGCGGTAAGCGAGAATTGCACGTCCAAGCACTGCTCACATGTTCTGCAGCAAATGTAAAAATGAGTTGAACAAGTACAGTAAGCGATTCATATGTTTGTGCAATGCTGGCTGGATCTCAAAGGAGGAACAAGTGCTTCTGATTACCATTTGTGTGCAGGTTTGGCAATAGTTAAAAGGATCACATTTTTGAATATGTCCTTACAGTCATGTTTGGCTTTAAATCTACTGTTAGGTTAGGTTTAGAGTTTGGGTTTGCATATAAAAACTGTGAAATCGACATGTGTGAAAGTGTTTGACTGAAGGAAACAGAGTGAGCTGGTAAGCAGCGAGGACAAATATTTTACCTATAAAAGGAATTTTCTTCCTCAACTCCTCAGTCTTTCATTTGGCTTGCCAGTGAAAAGAACAGAAATATGAAAACCCCTAAATCTCAGCGGCATTGACCCTGCACCCTGATTGGATACACCAGCCTCCTTCCAATGGCTTTTAAATGTTTAATGCCACTCGTTCCTCTGTGACGAGGAAATAGCCATTTAAAACGAGCGATTTGGAGACAAACGAACTGAAACAATCTCAAGATGCGAGATAATGGCCCACATCATGGACGTCTGCCAAGGAAATCCAATAACAGCAGAGGCAGACGCAGTGCATGTGAGGCAAATCGAGGCATTTGAGGCATGCATTAAAGGTAGGAGTACAACTCAACAGCATGTGGTGGAAGAAATGACAGCCGTGACCTTCTCAAACATAAGTGTCTGCATGTTCATCCACGTTCGGCAGGAATTACCGCCCCACGCGGTGTTAATTACACTGCTGCCACAATTACAGACAGAAAAGAGAAGAGATGCCATTCCCTCAAGTCCTCCGTTCAACCTGCGAAAAAAAGCCCCATCCTCAGCTTCAAAAGCGAAACTTTCAAAGGCGTTTAATTCTCTGAGAGCTTGGATTTTCACAGCATAATGTTACTAGTCAGTAAGCTGACAAAAGTTTTGCTTTGAAACAAATTCCCTGTTGATGCTTTGCATATGCCCAAAAACCCCAGGCAATATTTATAGACTTCCCTGAGAGAAATAATATGACATGTTTGTAAATAATTCTCTTCAAGTCTTCCTCTGAATCACAAAATCCTACCTAGACAACTAGCTGAGCCTTGCAAAAGTTTTATTATCATAGTAGATGATACAACTATGTCACTTTAACATACCATGGTATTGTATGATAATTAGTTTTATATGCCATGATATTAGCATAACATCACAGAATACTATGGTACTACTGAATTACATGCCCAAAAATGAAGGTAATAACACAAGCATTGCATGTCTAAAACCCATGGAAATACCAAGGTACTTAACAGCATAGAAAGCCTAAAACATTAATCAGAGATGATCATTTTTTACCATCTACAAAGTTACATTAAAAATGCAATTAATACAGACTGAAATTACTGAAAAACACCTCTTCTATGATGTTTAAAATTCATTTTGATATTTTTTAAAGTAAAAAAGTGTCTAGGTGGTGTAACGCTCTGGAGATAGTAATAATTTTTTTCCAAGTACTTCACTGCGTTAATATGTCTTCAAAAACAGTACCGCATTTATTTTAAAATATTATTAGTATTTGAAAAACAGGCCATGGTATCAGGAAAAAAGACCCTTGTAGACCCCCATGATTGTCTGTCAAGGTCAGTATTTCTTATTAATATTATTATTATAATTATTTGAAATCTCTTCAAGATGATGTCAAAATTCAAAATAAAAAAATCATGACATTTGTAAAAAAAAAAAAAAAAAAAAATCCTTCGGGAATTTGCAGCTGGCTCTTATGTAGATAGTGGTTCAACATGAGATATAAATCCTTTGGGGTCTATCAAACGGGCATTCTTTGGTCTTATTAATCTATTACTTGTTCCAGAGCAAATCGATTAGGGTTAAGGAGAAAATTAAGTTTCATAACTTTATGTTTAGGCTATATTTAAAATCCTATACTAGAGCGCTGCTTTGGTATGTTTGACTGAATTGTTTGTGTGTGTTTATTTCCTATTGTCTTTTATAACGGCGATTGTTATTAATTTAAATATTATTGTTCAATAAACATTATTTTATATAAATAATATGCCGTATTTGGTATTGAGAATGGTCCATTTTGGTGTTTTTCCACTGCATGGGACGGCTTGGTACGGAACGGTACAGCTCGCTTAAATAGTACCACCTCTGTGGAGGTTCCAAGCGAGCTGTACCGATACTAAATGTGACATGTAAGCACTGCAGATCACTGATTGGTCAGAGAGAATCGTCACTACCAGCATCATTGGATTTGAAACACAAGACACCAAACCTGCTAGATGTAAATAGTCAGTAACCGCCACCGCAGTATTGTTTGTTGCGCAACTTTTTTTTTTTTTAAACAACTTGCTATAAACAACCGTCGCATGCAACTTGAAAAAAAAAAAAAAGGCTTCATCGCTGTCAGTAGAGGCACAGACTCGTTGGTAGCCGAGGAGTGGATCCACGGCAGTAAAGGTGGCGCAACTATAACGATCAGTTTCCAACCCACTTTGTAGTGGTACTAAATTGCAGTGGAAAAGCAAACTGAAAGTAAGCGAGCTGAGTCGTACCGAACCGAGCCAAGCCATTCCAAGCAAGAAAAGCGCCATTAGTGATTGTGATTTCGACTTCAGTGAGAGTTACATTATTACACCATTAGATGGCGGCAAAGACTGTCTTTATGAGTCATTGAGTCAAATTGAAAGGGGCTGGATGGGAAATCTTTTAAAAGGACAAAGACAAAGATATCGCTTTCCTCAGCAGACATTCAAACAGATTTTTTATAATGGATATAATATTATGGACCTGAAGAATGAATGCTATATCAGATGCAGGTAATTCACTTGTTTAGTCAATCTCATAATACCTAATACTCTACTTATACTGTATAATACAATAAGCTTCACTGACACAAATTAATATTCCTTCGTTACTAGTTCTAAAGTAACAGAGGTTTGGTCACAAACTGTCGACTTCAGATTTGAATCCGTGGCGGAAGGAAGTATTTCTGCACAAAAGGAGGTTTTTAAAGACACTCCATTGTTGTTTCTTATTTATTTACTCACTTGTGCCATCAAACTGATGTATAAATGCAGTATCACACACTCGTAGCCCTGCGATATGGCTGTATATCCAGCCGAATCACAGCCGTGCCGATTTACAGCCATATCGCACGGCTACTCGTGTGTTTTTTTTCTCAAAATAATAAAGATGGGTACACTCCAGGAAAATATTTGATACTTTACACTTTTCATTTTCATTAATTTCATTAAACACATTTCATTCAATTTTTAAAGTACTGTACAAGCATTTTTTTTTTAATTATTGGATTTTTAAAAGATTTTCCCTTTTTGCATACCCTTATTTGACACTGACCTATTTACAGAAATAATAGATACAGAATCAAAAAGCATGTTTAAAAAAAATAGAAAATAGTGTTAGTGAGAGGTGATAAAATAACCAACAGTACAAAAATAAAACAAATATTACAAAAAAATGAGATCAAACTCTATGTACAGAACTCCTTTTTCTAAAGAGAAAATATCTAACAGCAATGATTTCTGATGGATGATGTATGCCCGAGCTGATTTTATTCCATTAATACTGGATAATAATAAAAAGAAAATATCTCCAGACCACTTATTCCTTATAATTCATAAGGAAACATCCTTATTTCTGAAGTGCATGCCGCTGAGTGTTAGACTCCAGATACTTATACAGGCCAGTATATTTACATGACTTAACCTTGACTAACAGGTTTTGACACAACTGGACAGCTCGAAAACAGCACTGCTAGTTAATCTGGCTTTGGAAACTGATCAAACCCCAGTCTTGCAGCCTGGAGCCATGGTGTATCCATTGCGTTTCTCTGGTGAAGTCAAGTTCTCAGAAGTATCTGATAGAAGACTGTCCTGTAAAATCTCGGAAGCTATTTCCAGACTTGTCAGTGACAGATGCTTATTAGCCACTTGTAGTCAGATGCTCTTTTTGTCAAAATGTGATTTGTGCTTCGCTACCAGCTGGATATTTGTCTCCTGACAGGACAGAGTAATGGTGTGTCTCACAGGCTGCTGTTGAACATCGTTGCCATATCTATAACAGATTTCTCTGTGATTGCTGATGCAATGGTTTTGCTGATGTTGAAGTTGATTTGATTAGAATTTTGCTTTTATTTTGCCTTTTTCAAAATTGGTTTGGAATGCCTCACATAAAAACACCCCTACCATCTGACAGATATAACCAAATCATGCTTCCCGCCAAATCATACTTGTCTTCTGTGACAACCCTAGTCTCTGGAAACGTCAAAAATGAATTTAGACAGTACTGTGACTTAGAAGTAATTACTTTTGCAATTCCATTTGGTGCCACTAGTGCCAAACATTTCAGCTTTCAAGATGCAATAAGTGGTGTTTATGTTTCATATATGTCTTCTGAAACAGCTAATATGACAGTATTATATTCCTTGCAGTCTCCACTAGATCGGCCTAACAAACAGGCATTCCAACATGTCAAAGTTCAAGGGGTTTTAGTTTATTAACTTGGTCAAATATTAGAATAAGCTGGCCTATGGAAGCTTGTTTCTGCCACTGAATAATAAATAAAAAAGGTAATAGCGACTTTTTATCTCACAATTCTACCTTTTTTTTCCTCAGAATTGCAAGATCTAAACTCGCAATTGCGAGAAAATGTCAGAATTGTGAGAAGTTGCAATTACCTTTTGTATAATTTTTATTCCGTGGCGGAAACAAGCTTCTGTACTGGTCATATGCTTATGCTTAAAGGAACACACCACTATTTTTGAAAATAGGCTCATTTTCCAACTCCCCTAGAGTTAAACAGTTAAGTTTTACCGTTTTTGAATCCATTTACCAGATCTCCGGGTCTGGCGGTGGCACTTTTAGCTGCAGCTTAGCATAGATTATTGAATCTGATTAGACCGTTGGCATCTCGCTCAAAAATGACCAAAGAATTTCGATATTTTTCCTATTTAAAACTTGACTATGGCTAGGAACTATACTCTCATTCTGGCGTAATAATCAAGGAACTTTGCTGCCGTACCATGGGTGCAGCAGGCGCAATGATATTACGCAGTCCCTGAAAAAAGCTCATCTTCAGTGTATTCCGGTTCAAATAGATACAGTTCAGGATCTGCACCAAAGTAAATATCTTCTGAATCGTCTCTCACAAATGTCTCCATGGTTGCAAGGCACGCTCCCTGTGCAAGCAGGTGGTCACGTTGGTTATGTTGACGGAAGTTAGCCTATTTTCAGACGTTGCGTACTATGATTGCTAACGGTCTAATCAGATTCAATGATCGATGCTAAGCTGCAGCTAAAAGTGCTACTGCCAGACCTGGAGATTGGCTGAATGGATTCGAAAATGGTAAAACTCAGGAACACAGGAAGTATGACCAGCATGCATATCTACTGGCATTTAAATAAGAACAAGACATTTAAATGCTTCTTTCCTGCTTTTTTTACCCTGATTTTACACGCGCACACACACAGACACACTCACACACCTCACTACCAAAACAACCTTGTTGACCTAACCCTTGTTTACACCTGTGTGTGTAGTTTCAGGAATTCTCCTGCTTTCAAATGCTATGGTATTTTCAACATTATTTTGGGAAGTAATCCCTGCATTGTGACTGAGTGTACACACCATCAGCATTCCTGCAGCGCTGAACGCTCCTAGCTAATTCCCTCACATTAGACTCAATCATCATCCATCACTTCAGCCACGGCACACATCCCGTGTTGACAAGAACCTCGGGGAATCGTGGCAGGCAGATGCCAGAGGAAACACACGGAGCTGTCCTGACCGGAACGCCACTTGTCAGGCCACACCGGTACCAGCCTCCTCCAACATACCACAGGGAAAGAATGGCATAAGCCACATAACTTATCCTGAGCTCATCGCAAACAAGTCCCAACTGAGCCCCGGCATCGGTAAGCTTACAGGGAATAAAGCACACTGTTTGACAGAGGTGTGTTTAAATAGACAAGTGTACATTACTTTGCTGTTTCCAAGTTTGGCTCCACAGCAACTGCAGAAACTCACACGTGCATTTATTAGCATCCTTATTGCACTACAGTCTTAGAAAATAGGTTAAATGGGGTTCTATATAGAACTCTAGGGCGTTAACTCAATTTTAAAGAACTTTTATTCAAAAAAGTTTCTATATAAGGAGAAATGTCTTAAAGGGATGGTATCACACACAGTTTCTGCCAATCTCATGTTAATCTTGAGTACATATAGAGTAACAATGCATCCTTCATATCTCCGAAAAGTTTTTAGTTTTGTCATATTTATAAAAGACAGATACGCAAAACTGAGTCTTTCCGAAAAAAGCAGAGATACTGGAGACGTGTGTGCCGTCAGTGCCGTGGGCGGAGCTAAAGAGTCACGAGTGCGCGCAGCCCCTGCGCAGAGATCGTCTGCTAGCTGCGACATCACTATAAATAAAAAGGGAACAAAAACGTTCGATATGTTTACATTATATGCTTGCTCGCCGATTGCCAACAAAACACAGACATCTGATGCAGCTTTACACCACCCGCGATCTGCAAATCCAGCGCCGAACTGGGACTGGTTTACAAAGTATTCATCACCGAATTCCCGGGAACAAACAAACATACGTGCACAACTCCGTTGCTGCCTCGGAAAAACAAACTTTATCCACTGTTCCCTTAACGCTGGGTTCTTTGGGAAGCTGAAAAAGGTAATCTTTCCCTCACAACCAAAAACACACTCCTTCGGTGACAGGAGCTGCGTCCTTCGGAGATCACATCTGAAGGCTGAATACTTCATCAAGGATGTCATATTTAGGAAAAGTAATCGTAATAAAATTGACCGATATTCATTGTGAGGTGTAAAATGCTGTAAGTTCTTTCTTACGTTGCAATCTAACGGTTATTTTTCTTAAATGAGACTGCCTCGATGATGTATGCAGCCTTCAAAGGGTGCAGCCCCTGAATTGGGACATTGTTGAAAAATCTCTCAGCTTCCGTAACCCGAACGAAGCGCGTTGATGGGCGTGCTCTTACTCTTGCTCTGGGTGATGTGTGTGTGCACGCTTATCAGGGAGAAGTGCCTATACAAGGAATTCTGCTCTCTTTTGACGTCATACAGGACACATTTAAAAAAAAACTCTCAGAATCCTGTACCAAAACCGGAAGTAGTGGATTTGGCACAGAAATACTCCGTCATACGTCCAACTTTGGCCATGTTTAGCATGAGAATGCAACTCTTTAACAGTGTAAATAAGTCAGAATGCATGAAATAACATTACACCCCCCCTTTAAATGATTGCATAATACTTCATGTTTAAAGGGTTAGTTCACACTAAAATGAAAATTCTGTCATTAATTACTCACCCTCATGTCGTTCCACACCCGTAAGACCTTTGTTCATCTTCGGACCACAAATTAAGATATTTTTGATGAAATCTGAGAGCTACCTGTCCCTATATAGACAGCTACACAACTACCACTTTGCCACTTTCTCATGTGTTACGCATCACGTTTGAACTTCAGCAAAAACCAATGAGGTTCATTCTCATGTTACGCAGCGCATTTAAACTTCTGGAAGAGGTTTGCTCTTGTGCTTGAAGCAGGTTCCGTTTACCTTCTGCTTATGTTCGCTGATCAATGTTTATATGTGAATAAAAGCCTAAATTAAATCTGTTTATTATATAAAGTGATCGAGTCTCTTCAGAAAATTTTGACTAAACCACTCAATTCATATGGATTAGTTTTATGATCTCTTTATGAACTTTTTGAAGCGTCAGATTGGTAGTTGCATGGACTGTCAATGGAACAGAAATCTCTCAGATTTCATCAAAAAGATCTTCATTTGTGTTTTAAAGATGAATGAAAGTCTTACGGGTTTGGAATGACATGGGGGTGAGTAATTAATGACAGAATTTTCATTTGAAAATGGGGTGAACTAACCCTTTAACAGGTTATTACAATTGTTTCTAGTGTTAAAGTATGTTAAGAGCTGTTTAATTCATAACATTTAATCAAAATAAAAAACAAATTATAATAAAATTAATTAAATAAATCTAAATCCATAAAACGGTCCCATAATAGGAACCTCTAAAAGGTTCTATATGAAGTGCCTGATAAGGGGCTTTCACACCGGAGGAACGTTTTCATAGTTCTTATAACTACTGGTGGAAGTACACACTTTTTGGCATGTTCGCACCACAGGAACTGGGAATGATTTTAGTAATGGGAACACCTTTTGGGGGAACTAAATTACCTCAGAGTATGGTCTAACCAAGCACAATATGAACTACCAGTGACATAGATGTGCGCTGATTGGCCGAACGCATGCCATATGAAACACCGCCATTTTAAAAAAGCCGTGGAAACACACAGTTTACATATACTTCACGAACAAGGAAAACAACAATAGATGGACAGATGGTGAAGGCACTTAACCAATCACGGCATCTTTCATCCTCCAGTTGTTGACGTTGTTAAATGCTGTGCTTAAATGACGTCGCTGTCTGCTGGCTTACGTCACTTCAGAGTTACTACTGCAACCAGGAAAATGGCCCTAGGGGGAAATTTAGTTTTTGGGGGACCACCCTGGTGGCTAGTTCTTATGACTACCTGGTGCGAAAGCCCTTATAGTGCACTTTAAGGTTCTATATAGAACCTTTTCTTGAGTGTACACTCACCGTTATAATAGTATAAAGTAGATTTACCCACAATGCCCCTGTCTACATAATTCCAGCATACACTTAGTGGTCAAAATTGGATCTTCCTGATTTTTTTTAACCAATGCAGAAATGCAAATTTATGCAAACTAAACTGCAAAAAAGTAACTCACAAATTGCCATTAGCATACAACAGCCCATGTTTACACATCAATATTCAGTATTCAACAACTTGCTCTGTTGAATGAGAGTCTGAACTAAACTGGTACACAGAGGTGAGCTAAACCTAACAGCTGTCATTTACATATAAAAGTCTTAAAGGCACAGAAGCAACAGCTTATTAGGTCAGAGATGGTTATGAGAAACTAAATCATGATTTTAGGGGAAAACAATTCAAATGCTACAAAAGAATATGGTAATGAAAAAAAAATTTCCATGTGCATGTGAACCGTTGACTCTTACCGGGCAGGTCTGAGAAGAGCAGTATGCATTCGTTGAAGCCATTGGCCAGCAGACGGTCTCTCAGCTGCTGTAAAATAGCTACGCCGATGCAAAAGGGGAAAGAGGAGTTTCCCAAAAGCAGAGTGTCCCACAGGTGGAAGATCTTGTGCAGGGGGAACACATCTGCGAAGGAAATGGGACAACAAATGACTTATTGCAAGTGTAGTTTGCAGCCTTTGCACTGTAACAGCTGTGCATTAATACGGTCAAAATTAATATATCATAGCTGCTGCTATATTGTGTATTTTGTAATTTCCAGATTGTTTATTTTGTGATTTCAGAACAGAAACTATCCAAACCATCTGTTTCAGAGACCAATAATAATAATAAATATTATCATTGCTATTATTATGTGTATTTTTACCACAAGCTACTGCATATTACAGCGTGTTTGATGAAACAATGTAGGATTAGTCCATCAGTGCATATTGTTTTGGAAATGCAAGTCTCTGAAAAAGAACAATTCTTGTTCTAATTACGTCTTTGAAGATCGATGCATATATATTTCAAACCAAAATAAATGCCATAAATTACTACAGTGCAAATCACTTCATAAAACACAATAATTAGTTATACGTCCTTCTATAGTTTTACCATCTGGATCATCTCAACACTCTTCAAATTAAGGTCACAAAAACAAAGGAACTAGTCAACTTTAGGAGGAAAATTGACACTTTATTATAATAAGGTCCTATTATTATAAATATAATAAGGTCCTATTTGTTAATAGGTTGTGCATTTGGTATCATCTATGAATCTAGAAAATAGTTAAACGTTGCCTAATGCTTCAGATCTGTATTCAACATGAGTCGCTAATACTTACGTGTGAACATTGTAAGGAACCAGGGGATCGCATACAGCTGAAAGGAACAGAAAGAAAGAACGTTTAGTCTTGCACAAAAGCCATTTTTACATGAGCAACTATGTGATTAATATGAATAAACAGCACGGGCCCTTTTATAATTCCCAATAAAACACCTCAGCTATTGTTCAATTCATCAGAGAAAACCTGTATTTGTAATTCAGGCCTTTGCTTCACAGCCCACTGTGAAACGAGAGGACGTGTGTGGGAGTGTAATGAACAGCCAACATCCCTGCGTCTCACTGCCGTCTCCCTCCAGCACCTGTTCCAACACTGCCTCTTTTCCCATGGTTCTGCTCTGTTGCGGTTGGGTAGGATGTATAATCCATTTCAGCAGTTGATTGGTGGCTCGGCCTCAGAGGGGTTTAGAGAGAAATGAGAGGACGAGCGCGAGACAGGCTTCGGTCTAGCCAGCTCAGCTCCCTGCTGGGAAGAGCTCCATCTCCAACTGAGACAGACTGACCGCTGCTAAACATGACAGCATTGCCACGGAGGAGTCGAATTAAGAGGCAATAAGGAGCTGTGCATGATGGGATGAGGTCCAATGACATCCTGACACTCAGTATAGAACAATATACACTACCATTCAAAAGTTTGGGGTTGGTAAGATTTGCAATTTTTTTGAAAATAAGTCTCTAATGCTTACTAAGACGGTACTTATTTGATGAAAAATACAATAAAACAGTAATATTGTGAAATATTATTACAATTTAAAATAACTGATTTCTATTTGAATAGATTTTAAAATGTAATTTATTCTTGTGATGCAAAGCTGAATTTTCAGCATCATTATCCAGTCTTCAGTGTCACATGATCCTTCAGAAATCATTCTAATATGCTGATTTGCTGCTCAAGAAACATTTGATCCATGTTGAAAACATTTGTGCTGCTTAATATTTTTGTATTTTCTAACACTGATCTAAAGAAAATGACCACCTTCAGTTGCATCATAACAAACATTACCCAATTAGGTCCAAAATGATGTGTTTGCTATTTCGCCCAAGCAATTTAATGAATGCTTCGAAAGGAAAGCATAATAATAGATGGTTAGTTCTGGCAAAATATGGGCTTAACCAACATCATCAAAATGCCAACATGAAGCAGGACACAGAACTAGGTCACTTTGCTTTGCATTTCAGGCCTTATGCTGCCAAATATAATAGCACTCATGCAGACATACTGAACTTAGCCAAATCCTCAACTAACATCAGCCAAGATGTATTCATGCCTCAAAGACAGTTTGATAATAACAAGATAAGTCAAATCAAGATCAAATATTATCCCAACTACAGGGAAAATTAAAATGACAACTATGGAAAGAAACGGCCATTGTTTGAAAGCATCTGGTTACAGAAAAATAGAAACTAGATTAAACTTTTCTGAAGACAACATGACTGGCGTTTGCCCATGCATAACACACCATGGTGTTCTGGGTGGTTGCTAGAGCATGAGCAGATGGTTGTTAGCGTATTCTGGGCAGTTGTTTTCTGGCCCAAGTTAACAAGGACCATTTTCTTTCAATGAAAAATTTAAAATGCTATTAACATGGCCCTTTTATAAGAACACAAGGTGACATTGGGATTGTGCTGACAAGAAAACAAACACTTCCAGATCAAATGCACTGGGAATCATGGCAGGGTTACACGTATATAATGGTCTTCTCAGAGCTCGGCAGTGGTTACATCCTCTCATGAGCCTTCTTTTCATTCTTGCTGTCGAACCATAACAGCAGCTGTTCAGAGGCTGAACAGAACACCAGTTCACTCCTCTTGCATCAAAGACCAGTTCAGTGTTGATTCCCACAACTCATCTTTTATTTGGACCTTCAATCATAGAGCTGTGGGTGAATTTGTCTGTGAAGGTCACCTATCTATCAGTTTAGAGACATCAACCCGGCATTTTAATAAATAAAGAGGGAGCGTGTGTGAATCCCAGAACGTTCCGGTCCGTGCGTGCTTGTGGAACACTTGGCCAGAGCTCAAATCTCAGGGTCAGCTGCGTGTGTGAGCGCCCTATCAATGACAGAAGCCACAGCAGATCTGATGTGTGACAGGACAAGAATGCATAGATGCACTCAATCACTCTGGGGAGGATCTGCTGTCGAAAAATCAAGGCTCATACCAGAGGACGGATTACGGTGGGGTTGTGCCCTGGGGGCGGACCTGTCTAATTTCTCGTTGAGTATGGGTTTAGCAGTGCAGCGCTACGATTTCTCGTTGAGTATGTGTTTAGTGGCGAAGTGCTACGATTTCTCGTTGAGTATGTGTTTAGTGGCGAAGTGCTACGATTTCTCGTTGAGGATGGGTTTAGTGGCGAGGTGCTACGATTTCTCGTTGAGTATGGGTTTAGTGGTGAAGTGCTACGATGAGTATGTGTTTAGTGGCGAAGTGCTACGATTTCGTATGGGTTTAGTGGCGAAGTGCTACGATTTCTCGTTGAGTATGGGTTTAGTGGCGAAGTGCTACGATTTCTCGTTGAGTATGGGTTTAGTGGCGAAGTGCTACGATTTCTCGTTGAGTATGGGTTTAGTGGTGCTACGATTGAGTATGGGTTTAGTGGCGATGTGCTACGATTTCTCGTTGAGTATGTGTTTAGTGGCGAGGTGCTACGATTTTTCGTTGAGTATGGGTTTAGTGGCGAAGTGCTACGATTTCTCATTCAGTATGGGTTTAGTGGCGAAGTGCTATGATTTCTCGTTGAGTATGTGTTTAGTGGCGAAGTGCTACGATTTCTCGTTGAGTATGGGTTTAGTTGCGATGTGCTACGATTTCTCGTTGAGTATGTGTTTAGTGGCGAAGTGCTACGATTTCTCGTTGAGTATGGGTTTAGTGGCGAGGTGCTACAATTTCTCAGTGAGTATGGGTTTAGCGGTGCGGTGCTATGATTTCTCGTTGAGTATGGGTTTAGTGGCGAGGTGCTATGATTTCTCATTGAGTATGGGTTTAGTGGCGAGTTGCTACGATTTCTCGTTGAGTATGGGTTTAGCGGTGCGGTGCTTCGATTTCTCGTTGAGTATGGGTTTACTTTCTCGCTCTGCCAATGGCACTTCTTTTAGGAGTAAACGAGCTTAGAAATGACACTCAAAGCCAACAAGAATGAACTAAAAGCCACAAAAGTCATGGAGCATGTAACAAAGTAAATATAGGGTGAGTTTTGATTTGATTTTTCATGTTGTTTTGAAATATTCATCTCAGGAGGACACTTACATCAGGTATGAATCCAATCTCGTTGAGGTGGTTGCTGAGCTCAGGGTCATGGAATGCAATCATCTGCGAGAAGACGGTCAGATATTCTGGAGAAGTGAAGAATAAGAGCATTCAGGCGTTTGTACTTCAGCCAAAAACACTTTTACCACGTTATACCCATGGCAGGACAAACACTTTGCTCAAAGCTCAGTCAGAGAGCAAAACAAAGCAATTCTGCTGCTGAAGTGCTGACAGCTGAGCTAGCAAAACTCAACAACAAACATGCCCAAATGTCAGACTACAGAAATCCTTTAAGTGTTTATGGCTGTAATCACTGTAGTGTAACAACCATAAACACTTAAAGGATTTTTAAGAAACAGCTGCAACACAAGCAAGCCACACAGAAGTCAGAAATGTTGTAAATTGATAAAATGCGGTTACTTTTTATTTAGCCTGCACTGAAAATTGCATGCTCCCAACACAGTACTGTAGCTATATTCTTTATGGAGGGACAGAAAGATCACCTTACCTTGTATAACATGCGAGTTGTCCTTCAGGAAGAAATTATACAGATATTTGGGGATGAAGGCTGACATGCATGCATACGCAAGAGCTGGGAGAAAAAATGAAGAATGTTTAAAAAAAAAAAAAAATTTGGCCAGAAATCAGTAACACTTTACAATAAGGTTCCATCTGTTAACATTAGTTTCTTACATTAGTTAACATGAACTAATATTAATAAATGCTTTAAAATTATGTTTCATTGATAGTTCATGTTAACTAATGTAGTAAACTAAAGTTAACACACAGATGGAACCTTATTGTAAAGTGTTACCGATTTATGGCCAAATTTCTATTTTTTTTAAACATATTTGTCCTGATATTAGTGTCTCTAGTATTGCTCATTGTTAGTTAATGATAATTAATACATGAAAAAACATTGACTAATGGACCTCATTGTAAAGTGTTACCCAGAAATCTTACCTTCGTTGTTGAAATTTAGATAAAGGAAAGGTGCGCAGAGCGAATCCAAGCCTAAAGCAAAAACATCAATTGTGAGAGTCATCAACACATACAGAAGGGAATCTCATAAGACCTGACAAGAACATGCCTGGGTCAAAAAATATTTTATAAAATAAAATAAAATCTCTTCTGGGAGAGAAAATGAATTTGATTCTCATGAAAATGACATACTGAAAATAGAGCAAATTTTCTTTATGGAAAATCTAATGAGTTATTATTTAAACTGTAAAATATTTTTACATCATGGCAGTTTTGCTACAATTATTTATTTATTTTCACAAATTGTTGTGATTTGTGTTTAATTAAAATAGGCATAAATGACTGTATTACAGTAATGAGAATATAATGAGAATCACCAATGAGAACAATTACATATCATGATAATAAGAATTTTGGGTGGAAAATGTGCTTAAAGGGATAGTTCACTCAAAAATGAAAATGGAGTTCCCATTGACATGCATTATACGAGTGACAGACCGCAACGGTTGGAGTTAAAAATCATCATTTGTGTTCTACTGAAGAAACAAAGTCACCTACATCTTGGATGCCCTGGGGGTAAGCAGATAAACATCAAATTTTCATTTTTGGGTGAACTATCCCTTTAATTGTAATGACAATAAATGCCACAATGAAAAACACCTTATGGTTGAAAATAAGCTTAATTTTCGTAATGGAAAATATAATATCTTATTATTTTCCTTTGAATTTTTGGGTGAAAATGAATGTATTAAACTCTGAATGCATTAGAATAGTGAGAATTCTAGAGTAGGAAATGAGTTTAATTCTAAAAAAAATAACAAAATAACATCCTGAAAATAAATATACCAAATTTTCTTAATGTAAAATTAAATGAGTTATAATTTAAAGAGTAAAATATAATAATTAGAAACTGGGTTTGAAAATTTGCTTAATTGTAATGATAACAAATGCCACAATGAAAAACACCTTTCTCTCAGGAAAATATAATTTCTGATTATTTTTCTTTGCATTAGGATGAAATATGACTCAGAGATGTTATTTACAGGTTTTGTGAGACTCACCAACACAGACATTAATAAATCACATCAGCGCACAAACTTGATTTGATCTGTTATCTTTATCAGATAGTAAGAACCTTTAGGCCACCAGACCATAAAGATGCCTGTTACAAATGAAACACTGTGAATCTTTGCTGCCATCTAGTGGTAGAAAGAGTAAACCGTGCACACGACCCCACCCAACATTTGCTTTGCTCCATCACCTTGCCAGTAGACCAGGTCAGGATGAGACACCACCCAGGCTTTGAGCACTCGCCGAAACTTGACGTGACCCTGAGGTGACGACAACAGCTCATCGTACTGGTGACAGCGAGGGATGTCCACTTCAATCTGTGTCACATATGATAACAAAGGCTGAACGAATCTCTAAAGCTTCTAATGCATAAAATCTGCAGTCTTAAATGAACTCAGATGAGGTGGGCGATATGTCTCTGTCAGCGCTGTTTGCGCCGGGATTGCTTGAAATATTCAGCAGTGGATAGTCAAATCTTAACAAGGCTTAAAAGGTGAAGACAGGCACTCCGCAAACAAAGTGAATTATTCAACAGGCTGATGAATTATTCAGTTTTTCAATAACTCCAATCAGTGCAAAGACTATCAAACACATGGAAGTGATTCTCACCTGTCTATCAGTGGGGATGGGCGTGTCCTTATCAATGCCGTCATATTTTGATTGGATATCCCCCTGTGGGAGTTTATAAACTGATTTGAATGTGGGAATAAAAATAGGAGTGTTGCACTAAAAGGCAAGTTCAAAATTACAATGGAAAAGGTCATTGCTTAAAAGTGAAATGTGCATTGAATTTATGTCAACATTTGATTGATTGCACACGTCATGCAAACACAGGAACCAATAGTCCATTAAAGACCAAAAAAATGCAAGGCATGCTTTTTACTTGTTTGATTTGACTACACCAAAAAAAAAAAAAAAAAAATCAGCTCACAGTTCCCTATTAAAAAGGTTGTGAAACATCTATTGCTGAACAATTACAATATATTCCTTGACAATCCGTTCCTTGGTGTCTAACGCAGTATTTTGTTTGTACCTCAACTCCTAGTAAGGCTGCCCAGGCCAGACCCCTGAGAAGAGGAGGAATATCAACCCTCGCCTCCTTCCAGATCTGGTACTTCTTGTAGGGGTACGCCTAAAAAATAAACGCAAAACATTTATGCCATTATTACACAGGGGAATGTCATAAGACCCGTCAAGAACATGCCCAGGTCATATTTCACCCTAAAATCAAAGGAGAAAAAGGGAAAAAAAGCCAATTTTTAGGAAGATTAAGATATGCACTGTAACATTACTTTCAAAAAGAAAGAAAGAAAAAAAGAAAAAAAATTGCTTTTATTGATATGAAAGTCAGCACTGTTTTACAGTGAAGAAATATAAAAAATATATATATTATTCAGAATATTTTTATGCAAAATAAATTATTTAAACTGTAAAATAACAGTAAAATATTTGTTCATCATGGTAGTTTTGCTGCACTTATTTTTTTCCACTATAAAATTATTTTATAGTAATATAGTAAACTCATTTTACGAGCTGATGAAGTCTGTTACTATGAATTATTACTCAAGACAAAAGGTTCAGCTATCACCATCAACAAAAAAGGTTTCAAAAGGACCGATAAATCAACATTAATGACATGAAATGACTGTTTTTGCTGTCTTTATGAAAATGTTAATAACCCTAACCATAAAGCTAACCTCAAAAAACAACTTTTGGCATTTTTAGATAAAAAAAGCACATAATTTAGAATCTTTATGAACCATTTTTCCTGTGGGTGGACGTCCATCATGAGGTGATTTCATCAGCTATTCTTATATGGTCATTTTCAGAAACTGTGTGTGTGTGTAAAGGACCTTGAGCAGCCTGTCGAAGAGGACAATGCGGGTGAGCTGGTACTCTGTATCTCTCTCACGGATAATGAGGGGCAGTGTGACGGTGGCAGACAGTTCATTACTGCTGTTAGACTGAGGCAGGCTGGATTGCCTGCGGGACACATGGGACATTTCTGTACCATCAGACAGACACCGACTGCTGCCAAACACACCAGAATACTGAACACAGAATGAGAGCTAATGAACAAGAGAAGATTTCTTACTCATCTTCCAATAACGGATAGTACGTCTCTCCTGCAACATCCTTCAGCCTCTATAATGAGAGATTAGCAATGTTTTAGCATGTGAAAAGACATTATATTTTTTGGATTTGTTAAAAAAAAAAAAATCATATGGGGTGTGCTATAAAAAAAAAAAAACTGCCCAATATTGTCCAGATTTAGTTTCAAAACTTTTGACAGCTTCAACACGAACCAAATTTGTAGACATTAAAAAAAAAAAAGTGTTGTTTTCAAATGTGTAATTTTTTTGTTACTTTAAAATTAACTATTAAATGTAAACACACATACATTACATATATAATACACAGTTTGTGCATTTTAAAAATAACCCATTATGATAAATATGTAAATAATATCCATTAAATATAAACCTAAACCTTAGCTAAATCAGTTAATCATGTTATTGTTAAAGATAACCGTAAATGTAAAATATACAATCTTAATTTATATTACATATAATTGTACTGTACATGCTTATAATATATATTATATATAAACACACGATGGAGCATGAGGGCAAAATTATCACATAATATGCCACCACTACGTTTAGCCTCTACTGCTTTTTTTATAGAAATAAAAAACATTTAATTCAGTTGGATAATGGTCGCTTCAGTTGTAAACTATTGTAAACATCTGCTCTGCTCATCCAGCACAAGCTGCAGAGTTGCACATAGTGCAGCAGGAATCACAGTTCACTGATCACGTGACGAGCACTGCCGTTCCCTATACACGGAGTACGTGCGATTGCAAATTTGAAAGCGAAAGTAAAACGCGAGCTCCCTGATGGATGCAAATTAGGCTGCAAACAATAGCCTGTCTCCAAATATCAAACCTATTTAAGGCTGGGCTGTGTAGTTGTAACCACCTCTTAGCTCTGTTCTGTTTTGGTCTCTGTTTGCACTTTGAATATTGAGAGAGTACTTCAATTATAGTTAGTCTTATTAAGTGCAAACAATAAGTGCTAAGAAAAAAATGTTATTTATTTTTGTTATTTATACTTTTTTTATTTCTATGTTCAATTTGTGGAAAGGAGTTCAATTAGGAGGTCACACACAGCTTGTCTTTTACTGCATATGATAATACATATTTAAAAAGTAGAACTGAAATGACATTCATTGCGAGATGATTAGTTAAAACATTTCAAAATGCATCTGCAGTCTAATTTCCAGTCATGAATTTTCTCATTGAGGATTTCTTAAAAATCTCATGAACCCAATCTCGTGTCTCGTGACTCGTCTCGTGAGCTGTGTCTTGTCACACCCCTAATATTTTACATTTGATGGCCCATACGAGCAAATATGCTTACATTTTTGAGCTGATAAAGAGAAAGTGTCACAGTTGTGTCATCCAGTAGGAAACTTCTGTCCCGGCCTTGACCAAAAGACTCGCCATCCTCCAAAATGAACCTAAAGGGCAAACACATTCGACAATGGTAATAAAATTCAAATGGCTACTTATTCTGCACCCTGAAATAATGGTAAAGCTGATCCTAAAGCTGGCATTATGTGGGGATCAGAGATGTGTGGGTACTTGGGAAGGGTGCAGACAGGAGGTTTTGACTGGATGATCTCTTGATTGGTCAGCTCTTTCTCTAGGTCTCCTCCTGCCAGACACCACAGGTGATACACTTCATCAATGCCTCTCTCTGCCAGGTAGTTCTCTCCATCATCTACACAACACAGCAGCACACTCATTAACTTTATTTTTAGCAATAACTTTTTTATAGTCATTAAAATGATTTGCAACATTTTTCTCTAGTGTGAGTTCTGGTGATCCAAACCTTTACAGAGTTCACTGATGTCCTCAGGAAGCTCTAAATGGGCACAGCGCGGGGAGGCGGCAAACAGACGCACAGGGCTCTGGTAGGGCGTGTACTGACAGGAAATGTTCTCAAACACAGAGTCTCCCAGAAGCTCTGCTGGGGTGGGTCTGAAAGATAAGAACAATTAGCGAAGACACTAATCATTATTAATTAAGCATAAGTTTGCTCAGCTCTGTTTATTCAAATGTCTATTAATAATTAATAGATAGTAAATCAATTCCAGTAACATGACGATTCAATTAGACCAAAGCAATAAATAAATAAATGATAAATAAACAATATTATATAAGTATAATTATATATATATATATAATTTGTCTTAATATAATATTATATTAAATAATAATATAATTGTATTAATTTTTTATTTACAATTATAAGATTATATTATTCCATTTATATGCACAAATATGATGTGTGTGTATATATATATTATATATATATAAAACATTTTAAATTAATTATTTAATTTTTTTATTTACAATTATATTATTTTTTATATATTATTATTTATATTTATTCCATTTATACGCATATATGACTGCATAAAAAGCTTTGGAAGATGAGAGAGAAAATTATTATTTTTTTTTTCTGTAAAGAAATGATAAAGGAGGTGGACAGACTACCTTTTTGAAGGGAGAAACGTCAGGCATTTCCTCAATAAAGCCTGCACATTTTCAGGCAGCTCCTGGGGAAAAGTCAGAGACAAGAATATTAGTAAAGCATCAAACCCAGCCATACTCTGATAAATCAGCACTTTCTGTCATTCATGCTATAAACTCCACTGAAAAGTGAGGTTTTATGAGGACATTTGGAAAACATTAGCAATACGACCGGTGTGCGCCCAGTGTCAAGCTAAGAAGAGTTTATCTGAGAGGCTTCAAAGTAAACCTTTTAAAGTTAAATCCCTTTGAAATGAAACCACTGAGATAAACCACATCTTACTGTGACACTGATTGTGTACTTTTCTGTCCTGCAGTAAAAGGTTTAGAAAAAAAACAAAAAAACAGTCAAATTGAGATCTATATTTGTATGGAATGTAAAGTACAACAATGAAAGTATCCATTAAGACGAGCAAACTTACCTTAACTGTATCCAAGCACCCGTGTTCCTCAGCAAGAACAGTGATTATGTCATCCATGCATCCTGTAGAGACAATAAGAAGCAAAAAAATCAGAGATATTCTAATGGTGAAATTCATTACAACAGAAAATGGACAGAATAATGTGACGTGAATGCATAAATAGTGTAATGTAAACATGAACTCACCTAAGGTGATGATGAATTTCAGTCTATCACTAATATCAATGTTCTGCAGAATCTGCCTTCCCTGTTGGACAACAAAAGTCACATGATATCAAATAGTAAATGCTATAGAATCTTTGTGGTTAGTTCAAAAGTCAGTGAAAAAGAGAAGTTAATATTTCTGCAGTAAGCAAATGTTCTACCCCCATCCATCCATCCATCCATCCATCTGTGTTTTTAAACAGACTTTAAATGACATTAAAGTTTTATTACAAACTTTAATATCTAGTTAACATTTCAACTTGATGTCATGTTTATCAAATGTTTATAATTGGACTGAGACATAACTGGACTATCATGACATTCTGCAATCAACAAAATTTCAATCAATGGATTATTTTAGGGGAAAAGTAATTTATAAAATGTACTGCCATTGGCTGATACACATTCATAAATATGTAAACTAAGTAAAACCTTAGGGGAGAAGGGTTTTCGTTTATAAAGCATAAAAAATATATGTAACATTGTAAATTATTCATATCCTGGGGGAAAAAAATTATTTGCATTAATGTAAAATTCAGTTTAGTCCTTGTTGAGCTGAATCTATGAAAACTCAGAGCGTACCACACAGAGTTCAAACAGAAGCACCCCGAGAGACCAAACGTCTGTTTTGGGCCCTGAAGGAAGCGGGGCCTCAATGATCGAGGGGTCGCTGGAATAGAAACAGCCTTGAGCAATAACCTCTGGAGGCAGGTAAGATGGATACCTACGGAAACAGAGAGGAACAGACGACACGGGTGCTGGAAAGGTCTCACAGAGTGCAGATGTGGTCCTTGTGATGCCAGATAACAAAAGAGGTGTCCCACAAAACCCAAATCACAACCGGATATTATAAGACAGCCCCTTTGAGAACATGAGGGCTCCTAGTCGTGCCACTCAGATATGTTATTTAGGATGCCACATGAGGAAGCCGCTTTGATATCCAGGATCTGCTTTTGATCAAAACAAAGATGAGCCACAATGATGCACATATAATGTTAGTTCATCTTTCTTTATTATGAGAGCACAGCGTGACCCATTGATCTTTTTTCCATGAAAGGCTGGCGCTTCGGTTCAGAGCCACAATGCATCTTAAAGAGACGACACACAAGATTTAAAGCTCGCCTTGACTTTCTGCTCTGCTATAATGATGCTGAGATGTTATCTGTACCCTTATATAGACACCAAAGCACGGGAGTTTCATTTTGAGGAATATCTTACAGCAGGAAACAAATGGAAAACATTATAGCTGAATGACGTACCCAATAGGGAAGTCAACATCTGCTCCATGGTCGGTCATATGATACAGGCCGAATTTGGCCAACTTCACTTTACCCTGTTGAGTTTGTAAAAGAACATTTCATTCCAGGAAAACAGTGAGTTGAAAGCAAGAGAAAGTAACAATAAGAAACTGATTATACTGACAAACTTCATCACATTGTTAATATTTGTTGGTTTTACTGTTTTAAGTTTGTCAGAATTATCCGTTTGTTTATAAAGCTCTTATACTACAGCTATTACTTATTTTGAGCAACAAGAATTAGAATTATATAAAAATAAAGCACAAAACAAAAAAAAACAACAAAATAAAATAAAATAAAATAAAATATAAAATAAAAAATAAAATAAAATAAAATAAAATAAAATAAAATAAAATAAAATAAAATAAAATAAAATAAACACTTCAATACTCAATACACTTCCGTGTTTCCACATACCTCACAATCCAGGAGAACATTGTTGGGAGACAATGCGCGGTGCACCATGCCGTGTTCATTCATGAACTCCAACCCTTCTAGCACTTCATAGGCGACCTGAAGCACTTTCTCTGGACTAAGAGAGAGACAAGAACATCTGAAAACATCACTATCAAGTCAAACTGGAAAATTCAATCATTTAATACATATATATAAAAACTTAAGTAACTATAAATATACACATGAGTTAACTTATGCCATGTTTGACTGAATAAGGCTCTGTGAGGTCAAATAAAAGACATAATCCAATTGTACACAATAAAAATAACATGGCAAAAATACTGTATAATGCCCTATGAATTAATTTAAGCGCCATTATTTCATAATAAACTGTCTGATTTAGACAGTAGATGGCAGAACAAGAGCAGTCTGAGCTTTTCAGTCACTGCTAAAATCAATCAGTTATTGGAAATACACCACTGGTTTACCTGGGAATGCTGCTTTTACAGCTATTTATATGCTCAATGATATTGCATGAAAAAAAGAGAGCTGAAAGCGAAAGACACTGCGGTGACACTTTACAATAAGGTCTCTTTTGTTAACATTAGTTAATGCATAAACTAACAAACTAACAATGAGAAATGTATTTTTACAGCAATTTATTAACCTTTGTTAATGTTAGTTAAAGTCCCCCTGTGGTGAAGTTTTTAATGTTGTTTTTATGTCTATCTGGTGTTTTTAACATGCTTTAAGACAAACCATCTGCAAATTCATATGTCAACAACATTGCTGAGTATTTTCTCTTTAAAACTGCAGTGAACCAAAGACAGTCTCAAACCCACGGTTTGAAATCGCTGGTGTTTGTGATGTCACAAACTACCTTGTAACCAATCACGTCAACGTGCTGGTGCACTTTAGCATTTTATTAACTGACCGCGCAAGGGAGTCTCAAAAGAAGGTATATTTTTCTGTTGATATGAAAAATCTGGTATGATGTATATTGCAATGTTATGATGAGCTTTATGCCATTCTCCACTGATGCTCTGAGTTGTTCAAAGCGTTTCTAAGGATACTGATTGTTAGAAGGCAGCTGTCTGATTCGTGAATGTGAACATGGTTTGTAACATTAGCAACACATTATTAGCTGTTTGATAATGTAGACAAGCAAAACGCTAATTATATTAATTACTGTTATGTGTCCGACTTGTAAAAAGCGATAGCACTGTGCAGTGTTTACCTCAGTAAGTTGACCGAGTGGATCTCGTCTGAGCTTGTGCGAGTGAGTGGAGGCGGGGCTAATTATCATATTCATAGATCCGTGTATATTAAATGAGGCAAGGGTGAAGAGTTACATTCAAGCTATTTTAAGGCATTAAGATTTTTTTTACACAGGAAAAAAATGTTTAAATATGTAATTTTGGTGATCAAAGATGAGTTTTAAGTGATAAAATTATTGACTACAGGGGGACTTTAATAAAAACGTACATGTTAGTTCAAAGTTCAATAACTAATGTTAACACATACAACTTTTCATCTTAAAAATGTAGTAGTAAATGTTGAAATTAACATTAACTATGATTAATAAATGCAGTAGAAGTATTGTTCAATCTTAGTTCATGTTAACTAATGTAGTTAACTAATGTTAACAAATGAAACCTTAAAGAATGAAAGTGAATGAAATCCCTTATGGGAATAAATGTTTATGCCATGCCATTTCATGAACAAAAGAGGTAGTTTTTGGTGAATTTATGAAGTGCCGATTAAAGATTTGGGTGCTGTTTGTGATGCTACAGCTCTTTTAAATATAAACGCATAGAAACAATATTTAATTTAATTAATGCTTTATTCTGAATCAGGAATATGGAATTGAAAAATAAGAATGAATTTATTGAATAAAGTGCTCATGTAATTTCACTGGAAACTGAAAACACACTGACTAGAAACCTGTAGAAAATTCAGGATGACGAAAAACACGTTCCTTTAAAAAGATCTGGATATTCAATGCAGTACTGAGATATTGCTAGACTGATTGCTTTGACTGTAAATTCTCACTTGATGTTTTACATTTTGTCTAACATTTGAAGTTGTACTGGTTTCAATAAGTTGATTTTGTCTTGTTTTAGTCATTTTTAGTAACATTCGCTCAGTAAAATACCATCTACGGCAATAGTCTTTGACAGTGAACCGCTGTCACATTGGCACAATTTACACCTGCTAATAATATTAATCATTTTCTTAAACTCTGATCTCAATTGTGTCAATATTAATATAACAAAAATAACACACACAATGATCAAATGCTTTCACAAAAAGAAAAGCTTTCCAAAAACTGTCCCCATGAAGAATTTGACTATAGTGTCAATAGGTTCCACATGAGAGGATGCAAACCACTAATGAAACTCAGAACAAAAAAACCTCTGCTACAAATATCAATGGGTCTTTTGACCTGATAATATAGAACAGATTAAAAATGATAAAAATAGACACTGAGTGAAGTCTGAAGAATATGAACTGTTCAAATATGCTTTCCAGAAAATACTGTGGCAGTACCATGGTACAGTGATAGCATCAAATGATTATGTCATGGTACTTTTCAACAGTTTGAACATTTATGTTGACTACTTATATTTCAAATGCTGAATTAAAATAATGTTACAAAAGATTTCAAATAAAAGCTGTTCTTTTCAGTTTCAGTTGTTCTACAAAAATAATATCGCATATAACATAATCTTATAATATCACATATAATACAATAATATCACAACATAATTAACATTATAACATAACAATAAACATAATAATAAATGTTTTGTGAACAGCAAATCAGCATATTTCAGAATGATTTCTGAATGATCATGTGATAGGGTTTGTACAGATACTGTAAAATGAAATTCCAGGACTTAAGGACTTTTTAAGCACTACGTTTTTGTTTTTCAAGGAATACAATCAGAGATCTCACTTATCAAACTATATCTTTATTATCTTTTAAATTCTAAAATACAAAAAGGCAAATAGATAAATAAATATAAACTAATAAAACAAAATGATACAAATAAAGTGCAGCACATGCAATGATTGTGGTAAGTTTAACCATTGAAAGGATACTATGACAAAGATAACGCTTTCCTTATTCAAACTTTTTTCCCCCCATGAATATATGATTGACCTGAAGAATGAAAGCTGTATCATATACTTGTATATTTATATGAGCAATATCATGCTCATAGCCATGCGAAATGTCTCTATATCTATACCAGACAGTTAATTTTCTGTGAAAAGTTTGTTTTATCGATAAAATTAAATACTAATTTCATATAGTCTTTCAATAATTCAAGCACTTCTCAAGTACCTTTTCATAAATATGGCTGTTTTCAAGGGTTTTCCAAGACTTTAATTTCAAGAAGTCAAATTTAAGCACTTTAAGCACCTTGTACAAACCTTGATGTGAAACTGAAGACTGGGGTAATGGCTTTGGCTATTTCTAATCAATTGAATGCATCCTTGGTAAGACTTCTTTCCAAAATATTAAAAAAAGACCCCAAACATTTGAACCGTGCATTATATTCAGTTGGACTTGATTGTTACCTGACTGGTTTCCCCTGCTTCAGAAGATCTTTTAGGCTTTTTTCATAGTGCTCAGCAACAATAACCAGCCGTTCTGTAAAATAACATGAAGACAAAGAGTTTAAAGCAAGTTCTTGCTTACATAACAAACACAGACAAAATATTCTCTGAATGTATTAGGTTAATATAATTATTAATATCAATTATCTACACATTGCATTCAAGGTATACATTTTATCAGTGAATGATTATTTAAAGATATTTTGACATTTTCTGGATGTTTCTTAATTACATGCTTAATATCTTTACTTGTTGGCCAAAATAAGTGACATGTAGAACAGTACAAATAATAAAAAATAAAAAAATAAAAATCACAAAATATTTAAAAAAGGACAGATACAAACTTTGAGATACTTTAATACGCTGCAGTCATTTTAATTATTATTTTTTTACAAACACTATTGTTTTATAACTGCAACCGCTCCAAAATGTACAAGATTCTTGCATACTATTCCCAGTTGAATCAACACAGTGAAGAAAAAAATCTTGGCTCCCTAAAGAAGAGCATCTTATAAACTGATTTTCAATATCCTCAGAAATGAATATTCCCTCCAGCAAGATGATGACCTGCATTCAAGGTAATTTCTCAAACATGAAAGAAAGTTATAACACTAATAAATCTGCATAATGTCATTAGGACAGGACTTCAAACACATGTGTTTGCATACACATGCATCGATCTCATAGGGCACACATGCATTGAACAAAGTGCATTGTGCATGATAAATACTGAGCTAACAGCCATAAAGCAAGTAAAGATAAAAAGAAACATTCTCGCAGAAAGATTCCCCACATGAATAATGTCATTAAACCACAGAGATAAAAATCACTAGGATAAAAGAGAATAAAACTCTGAAGAGCACCAGAAAACAAAACTAGACTTGATGAGGCTCTAAAAGGAAAAGGAAACATTTCAACTTAAAGGGTTAGTTCACCCAAAATTGAAATTTCTGTAATTTATTACTCACCCTCATGTCATTCCAAACCTGTAAGAGCTTCGTTCATCTTTAGAACAAAAATTAAGATATTTTTGATGAAATCCAAGAGGTATATGATTTGTCCATTCATAAACAGCACTTTCAAGGTCCAGAAAGGTACTAAAGACATTGTTAAAACAGTCGACGTGACAGCAGTGGTTCAACCTTAATTTTATGAAGAGATGAGAATACTTTTTGTGCGCAAAAACAAAACAAAAATAATGACTCTCTTCTCTTCCCTGTCATTATTCTTACGTAGTTGCCGCAGTAAGCCCAGTAAATGCTTCCGTGTTTACGCCCAAATGCCGGCTCAGTATTGGCCATAGCTGATCACGTGAGCAGCACAACGCATGCGTGTGATGCTGACGCAGGAGCCGGCCAATAATGAGTCGGTGAGTACTAAATGAGTACTAAAGACATTGTTAAAACAGTTGATGTGACTACAGTGGTTCAACCTTAATTTTACGAATCAACGAGAATACTTCTTGTGCGCAAAAACAAAACAAAAATAATGACTTTATTCAACAATATCTTCTCTTCTGTGTCATTCTCATATGTTGTTTACATCCAGCACTTCCAGGTTCTACAACAGCACACCAACTCATTATTGGCCGGCTCCTGCGTCAGCATCACACGCATGCGTTGTGCTGCTCACGTGATCAGCTTTGGCCAATACTGAGCCGGCATTTGGGCGTAAACACGGAAGAATTTACTGGGCTTACTGCGGCAACTACGTAAGTATAATGACAGGGAAGAGAAGAGATTGTTGAATAAAGTCATTATTTTTGTTTCGTTTTTGCGCACAAAAAGTATTCTCATCGCTTCATAAAATTAAGGTTGAACCACTGCAGTCACGTTGACTGTTTTAACAATGTCTTTAGTACCTTTCTGGACCTTGAAAGTGTTGATTATATTGCTGTCTATGGACGAGACAAATACCTCTCAGATTTCATCAAAAATATCTTAATTTGCGTTCTGAAGATGAACGAAGGTCTTATGGGTGTGGAACGACATGAGGGTGAGTAATTAATGACAGAATTTTCATTTTTGGGTGAACTAACACTTTAATGACTTGCAAAAAAGTGCCATGACATATTTCTTTTAATTTTAAAATCAAATAAAAAAGGTGTACAATAGACAGCTAATTATCTGATATATATTGCAAAAAAAAAAAGCTCTAATATGATTGGATGACTTTATTTACATAGCGCTTTATATCCTACAGCTTTACATAAAATCAGGAAAATATCTGTGAACAAGTACATCTATTATAAAAAGACGTCAATTTAGGTTTTAAAGTAGCTGACTATATTGTCATTTTTCAGCTCAATTCAGTTCAATGTTGATTCCATTCAGTTTAATAACAGTGCCAATGTTGCAAAGTTCATCAATTATGAAACTTAATGAAGGAAACAAAACTGTTTACAAGGTACATATTGCTAAAACAAGCCCTTCTGAGAAAAGCCAATGCATATTTTAAAGAGAGTAGCAAATTAACTAGATAGCATTGAGCCACATTGTTTTCAGAGTTATATCTGTGAAATACTGTATTTACTATTATTTACTGACGGATGTTCTTATTTGAGAAGATGATGATTTGCCAGTCTTTGGAGAGAAACGCAATAAAGCAATAAAGCCATCATACCATGCTTCCCTCTGGTGATGTCCACATATTGGCACAGTCTGGGATGGGTGATGGTCTTGAGGATCTGGAAGCGTCCCAGAATCTTGATGGAGTTGGGCGTGAGAGGAAGTCCATTGCTGCCACACACATCATGAGGAAGAGGAGAGGCGAAGAAGGTGGAGGCCCCCAGTTCAGCATCTCTGAGGGGCTGCATGACTCACCTGATGCTCAACAAACACACTGACATGGAGCACAGAATAAAGAGTTATATCACTTTAAATGGTTTTTGTACATTATTTTGTCATTTCTGAAATCAGTAAGGATACTAGGTTTTTTAAATACAACATAAATAGTTACAATAGTTAATAAATCAGGAGAACCTAGATTATTCATAACACTAAAACGTGTATTTTTCCTTTTAGAGCATAACATAATATTTCGTCATGAACATGATTACAGCATAAACTAAACCAATAATATTTGACAGTATTTCACTGTACACACATGGATTTCTGCATGCTTGCTGGCGCTCTGAACTGTGAATTACAAATCAGCAGCATACCTGTTTATCTGAAATGAAAGACTGCTCCATTTGATTCACGTGTCCATTGATAATATTACAGGTATATATTTGTGATTTTGAGAGATCGGCAGAGTCTTCCGGAGACTGTAAACAGCTGAAGCGCGCCTGGTGACGCGTTTATCCCGCGCCTGCTAACAGCTGAACGACGCGTGACCGTGGTGTCATCATCCGACGACGCCGGTGAGTGACGAGTGTGTAGCGTGTGGCTTAATAGCAAAGAAACATACGGTTGCAGTTATATGTAAGTACTAGTGCACGAATTAATTTTTTTAATTTGAGTATTGTTTATTTGTCTATATAGTGTATTAGGAATGTAAGTCTCTGTTTTAAAGCTGTAGACGTACAAATGTGCTGTGTGGACTGACATGTGAAGTAACAGTCAGAATCTATATAAAGACAATAATGTCATCAGTCATATTATGGCACATTATGGTTAAATGTTTATCCTTGCGTAGATATCTGCTGTGAAGGGTTAAAAAGAGAAACTGATTTATCATAATTTATGATAATAATAATAAATATAATATTTTCCTCTGTGTGTTATTTTAACATTTATACTAATGTACTTTGAAATTAATAATTCCTAAATAACAATTCTTACTTGCTTTCTGTCTTTCTTTCACTTTCACTTGCAGTATATGGTCTGTCAAACTGGTTCATACACCTGTTCTGAACAAGTCAACATATAAAAATGCCACCATGCCTGTTCTGAAGGGCTTGAAAAAGACTTTGAATTACCATTTCAATTAGAATACATAGTAACACTTTATTTACATTACATGCAATTACTATAGAATTGTATTATTACTAATATGCATATTATTCCTATGCAATTGCTATAAATTGTGTATAATTACATGCAACTAACCCTAAACCACTACCTAATCCTAACCCTATAGTAAGTACATGTAGTTAATCTTTATTACTAAAATGTATAATTACACTGTAATATGGACACCTTAAAATAAAGTGTACCCAAATACATAATTGAAATTAATTTTACAAAAGTATAGTCCAAGGTGTCAACTCATTTGTATCATACTGCATGATTATACTGTGTGTTGCTTAGGCCAAGTATAAATGACTGAAAGCCTTCATCTTGTTCTATGATTTGTTTAACATAATAGAGTCCAGCTGCATAAAACATGTCCTACTTTACAATTCACAAATCAGTGTAGTGACTTACTGCATGGAGGTGTTGTAAACATTAATATGTGTCATCATAAATGTGTTGATAAAATAATCAGATCTTCAGTTCTGTTATCTTAAAATGGGCCTAATATGTTGATTTTATAAACCTTAAACTTAATAAATAAGTTAGAATAAGTATATATTAATGATAGTAATAAATTACTATCAAATTAAAATAATTATTATAAATTAACAAAATATTTTGTTTTGGGTTACTGTTACATAGAAATCATTCCTGTGGGATGCGAGTATTTACAATAATTTAGAATTTCTTAACGGGATAGTTCACCTAAAAATGAAAATCTTTTATTCACCCTCAAGTTGTTCCAAACCTGTATAAATTTCTTTCTGCTGAACACATATTTGGAAGAATGTTTGTAACCAAGCAGATCTCGGCCCCCATTGACTACCATAATAGGGGGAAAAAATACTATGGTAGTCAATGGGGGGCGAGATCTGCTTGGTTACAAACATTCTTCCAAATATCTTCCTTTGTGTTCAGCAGAACAAAGAAACGTATACAGCTTTGGAACAACTTGAGGGTGAGTAAATGATGACACAATTTTCATTTTTGGGGGAACTATCCCTTTAAAGATGAGTAGAAGAGAATGAAGTTTTAATTGAAATATGACGGGGGTTGGTGGCCAATGAAAACGCTGACTCATGAGTGGCACAAGTGCATGGTCGTTTTCTCCTCTTCATTCAGACTTGCATAAATGTGACAGCTGCTCCTGTAAGTGTTGCTTTCACTGGTGTCGGATTTAACACATGGCCTTAAATGTCTTCAAGAGCACTGATGTTTTCATGGTTTCTTTCACAGATACCATTGTGTTTTTGGTTGCGTTTCACAAATGTTATATCCGTTGCATGGCTGACATTCACATTTATTGGCTGTCATGTGATGCCGATGACCACCGCTACAAGGAAAACGGTGACAACTGAGCTTTTTGGAAGTGTTTTTGGGCTCCGGCTCGGCCCCGGGACTCGTTTTCAGGGGTTATGCAAATGAAAACAGTCCTGTCATGGTGCTCATAAATTCTTCCACCACAGGCCCATTTAAAGCAGTTCAAGAACTTCAAAAACAAGAGACTTTGATCCATGATATTATCAACTCCAGCTTTTTTGTGTTTCTAATTTCCTCATCTGAACTCTTTTGTTTTCATCCCGCGCCAGCTGTTGTTTTCCAGCACCACCCTGCACTATGTGTTATGATGTGTTCTTCTCTTTTCCTACGCCTTGTAAAAATTCCCTTAGTCTTTTTGCAGTGGATGAGCCGAAGCCAAACGTGTAATGTGTCCATGTTCCTTCACCAGCTGTCTTTTGACTGAATGGGAATTGTTGTTTGATCAATTGTGGAGCCAAAGAGGATTCCTCGATCAAAACACTTTTATAGTGGCGGCGAGGGGACAGTGACGCAATCACACAGTATTTGTCTCATGGTGGACATGAGAACACACACATTTAGATGCCATATGGCTTGATTTCCATCCTCTTCCTTGCTCGGGAATATTGTTGTTGATTTATTTGACCTGGAGATTGGTGAGCTGATTCAAACAGTCTAATGGTACTGAAGTGAGAGTGCAAAACAGGGTTCGATGGGATTAGGATGGAGAATGTACTCTTTGATGAGGTTTTCACATGTTGTTTGGCATCTAGCCGATCCATTGTTAAGCATCTGGCTGGTGTCAGATGTTTCATTATGATTCCCCTTCATGGAAGGGGATTAGGACAGAAACTTGGCCACATATTGGTATAAATTACAAATTAAAGCACCGTGTAAAGTTGCCAAAACACCTCATGTTTACATGCGCCAAAGATCTGAAAGATCTCATTTAAAGAGGTCATGCTCTCTCAAGTGCCGCATGTTCCCAAACAGGGATAGGATGTCCCTGTGGATCCTCTTTTTTTTTAAGCATGTTTATGAGTTCCTACCGCTTTTGATCTTTCCCTTTGGCTTGTTTTTCCAGGTTCCTGGTAAGATCCCTCTTCAGGATGTCAGGCCACACACCCTCACTCATGAGACTGGAACAGAAGGCTGCGGAGGCTGACCAGCTCATCGAATACCTCAAGCAGCAAGTCCAGCTGCTGAAGGAGAAAGCCAGTAAGTGGATGCATGAGGCATGCATGTGTGTTGATCATGGGTCAGTGACAAAAAAGGATGTTTGTGCACTGTAAAGCTCAATAAGTTAAGAATATTTAAAACATTTGAGGAAACTTATTACCTTAAAATATTTAAGTAAACTAACACATTTTTTTTAAGTTAGTAGAACTTACTAACTTACTAACTGGGGGAGGGTTGAGAGCCATGGAAGCGGAACAAGGTCAGTGTAGTGCACTGGTGTCTTTCATTAACAGTCACGTCACCGACATCCCTTCATACCTCAGTTCTCAGCCTCACCCAACTCATAATGTTAATTACATACAGTAAATTTACAAAAACATCACATTCAGATCTTGCTTAAATGTTACATAGTTATAATAGCATGTATTATTTGTTATCAAAGAGATTGTTATTATATAATGTGTTACATACAGTGTATGTGGTCTTAAAAGTTTTGCAGCCCATCCTCAACCTAACCACAGGCTCTACTCTTCACCACAGTGGTAACCCTACAAAACTAACATAACAGAACCCCATGTTAATCTTGTGCAAAAACACACAAAATAACACTTAATTTCAACATTTATTTCCTCATACAGTCTGATGGAAAGCATGCTGGGAATTAGAAATCTTGTGCAACTCAATCATATTAAGTTCAGCTTACTACAATCAAATTTTGATTTCACTCAACCTTTTTCTATTAAGTACAATGAACTTTCATTATTATTTGCGTCAAATCGAACTCATTTCATTTAATTAATTTCACTGTTCGGTTTTACGGTATGATGATGAAAAGTAGAAAGAGAAAGAATCTTTTATAAATTTAGTTCAAAATCCAAGTGCCAAGAAATATTTGCTTTCATGGAGGTTTATAGAAGCTTGTTTCCACCACAGAATAAAACAATTTAAAAGATAATTGCGAGTAAAAGCTTCCATAAGGTTTCATACATTTATAAAAAAAAAAAATTAAAAAAAAGTTGAGCAGAAAAATTAAATTTTTTTACACTAGAGTTCACAAAGGCTTGGGGTCACTAACATTTTTTTTTTTAAAGAAATGTAAACTTTTATTCAGAAAAGATACATTAAATTGATCAAAAGTGACAGTAAAGACATATTACAAAAGATTTATATTTCAAATAAATGCTGTACTTTTGAACTTTCTATTCATAAGAATGCTGAAAATAAATGTATCATGATTTCCACAAAAATACGAAGCAGCTCAACTGTTTTCAACATTGATAATAAGAAGAAATGTTTCTTGAGCAGCAAATCAGCATATTAGAATGATTTCTGAAGGATCATGTGACACTGAAGACTAGAGTAATGATGCTGAAAATTAATTTAATATAATATTAAAATTACTATATATTTTTTTTTTCAAATAAATGTAGTAAAAAAAACTTACCGACCCCAAATGAAACATTTGAATGGTGGTGTAAAAATTGTACCTTTTATGATTAAAATATAAAGGAATATATTTTCTAAAAAATAAAATGCCTTTTTGTGTTGTTTAAAGCACAACAACTTTGATTTAGTGGATTTTTCAGATATTAAAGGAATAGTTCACCCAATTTATTCACCCTCAAGTTGTTCCAAACCTGTATGAATTACACAAGAGAAGATATTTTGAAGAATGTCGGTAACCAAACAGTTGATTGTCTTCCATAGTATTTTTTTTTTTTCCTCCATTTTCAATGGGTCCCTGGGCCTGTTTAGTTACCCATATTCTTCAAAATATTGTCTTTTGATTTCAGCAGAAGAAATAATGTAAATTCATACAGGTCTGGAACAACTTGAGCGTGAATACATGACAGAATTTTCGTTTTTGGGTGAACTACCCCTTTAATAATATTTTAAATGGGACTGCATTCTTATTTGTAACTGCTGAATTGATGTGTGTTTCTTGTTCTAATAAATGTGTTTTTTGTGTAGTTGTGCAGGCCACAGTGAAAGAGGAGAAGAAACTGATGGTGGAGAACGCCAAGATCAAGAAGGACATTGAGGAACTGAAGAAACAGCTTATTGAAATGGAAAGAAAGAGAGGAGGTATAATATCACGCAACATACTGTATTCTTGCTGATGTTCTTGAAATAATGAAATACTAAGATGCTGTACTGGAAAACATACTGTAACTTTTAGAATTCAAAACTTCTATAGTCCAGAATTAAACACATCAACACATGACCACCCACATTTAAACATCAATGATGCCTGCTGGGTGGTCAGAAACTCCTAAACACAGAACTAATTTTAAAAGTAAAATATGAAAAAGTTAGCCAGACTTTGCTGTTTCTTGTTATATTCATAGTTAGTTGCAGGTGGTATTAGGGGGAGGGACATTCTCATTCTTGAGAGCAATTGAGTGGATAAAAATCTTTGGTGTAAGATGAGTGTTATTATAGTGCCTTCAAATTAGTAAACATAAACCTTCATCTTGTGGTGAGTATTAGGGATTAACAAACATTGTTTTTCTAATGATGAAGAAGTAAAATAACTGTTCTTCACAGTGAAAGAGGTGGCTATGCCTTCAGAGGAGACCAGCATCCAGTGTGTATCTAAACCGACAGCTGCAGAGCCACCTGCCCCAGCAGCCCCTTCTGCTCCTGCCACAAAAACCGCACCAGCCAAAAACAATGATGACACGAAAAAGATGAAAGCTGAGAAGAAAGGTAAGCATACTTCTGAGACTATTAGAATGACATTTCCTTTATAACAGTTCATCTCTGCAGTGGCAAAGTTTCCAGGCATTTCTGTTGATTCATTTTCAACACCATCCAAAACGTTTGCGAAGTCAGAACTTTATTTTAACGTGTTACAGTGTAATTATACATTTAAAAAGATACTTCACCACTGGCAAAATGGGTTTTTAATAAAAATTGTCTGCCTATACAGTAGAAAGGCAAAAAAAAGTTTAAAAAAAATCAGTGCAACCTGACTAGAGAAAACATAGAAAAAAGTTGTCTTCCCTTTTGCCAAATAGGTAGGAAACCCATAATGCACTGGGCATGTTTCCGTCCAAGGCCACCCCCTCCAGTCTGCTACTACCAGAGTCAAATACCGCCTTGCTATAGTAGGAAGTACTTCTTAGCAAACTTTTAGACATAATAGTGTCGACTTGTTTCTGGGTAAACATTTAGCGGTAGTGAGTTACTTTCGGTTTCCAGTGAAGTATCCAGCATCGTAAATACGGAGAGAACGTCGAGATAGAAAATCTGACGGAGAAATCTCCATGTTTATAGTCAACTTCTAACTGGATGACCACAAACACAGTGTTTTAGGCCAAATGGTGAAGAAAAACTGAAAGAAACTGCTGTTCTGTCAGTTCCACCCAAAGCATATGTCATGTGACTGCTCCGAGACATGAAAGTTGAGGATCCAAACGCAGTATTTATTAAAAGTTTAATCCACAATCGTAATCCAAAGAACAGGCAAAGGTCAAAACACAGGCAAACAGTCCAAACAATAACAGATTCCAGGGAAGAGGCAAAACAGAGAAATCCAGGGGAACAGGCAGAGAATCGAAAACCAAGACACGGGAAACTGGGAGAATGCTCAGAAATGCAGTACAGACACATACAAGACTTAGCAATGACTGACAGAGTGAACATGGTTTATATAGGCTAGGACTAACAAGTTAATAACAGCTGTAGACAATCAGTGATGATGAGACCAGGCAGAGGATTATGGGGGATGTAGTCCATGTGTGAATGGCAATGAACAAGAGTGGAGAGCCCTCTGGTGGACAACCATGGCACTCCAGCTGGTGATCGTGACATAATACAGGTAAGAAAGCAGTTTCCATAGTGTTCCAATTTTACCATAATATTGTTTAAAGAGTAGACGGAGTATGAATTAATTTTCAGTGCTAAACCTACTCTTACAATAACTGTTCTGTAAATAACCCTCTGTCGATCAGATTGTCCATGGGTGGGGATACAAAAATGCAGAAGTATAATCTGTAGTTTTTACAAAAGCCTTGGAGCTGTCAAAATTTGTGACAAATAAAAGTGACTTACTCTGTTCAGGTATTATGGAGAACGAGTGAACATTGTTCATTTACATATACTACCGACATTGTAACAATACAAAGGTTGTAAATCGGCAAAGTTACACTTTAAGTACCGAGTAATTTTAATTAGGGTTAGGAGTAGGTTTGGATTAGGGATAGTTACATGTAGTTATGCATAATTTATAGTAATTACTATAGTAACTGCATGTAACATATGTAACAAGGACACTGTAAAATAAAGTGTTACCAAAGGAAGTGTCTATAACATAGGGCCATAAATATGGCTAATTATTAAGAGTAGGCTGTCTCATGTCTAGGGGTGAATTGAATTTTTGGGGAATATGTGAATGATTTACAAATAAGCACATAGCTTACCCTACTCTCATAAATAATGCAGTGTAATGAACGGATAGAGTTTGAGAAGAGACCACGAGCAAATGTTAGCTGTGGATGAAGGTTAAACTCATTTGGGTTACAACCTGATCTGAAGGCAAACCAGATTTAAAGATGTCTTCGGGTTGTTATATTTCTAAGTATTCATACCCTAAAGAACAGGGCATTTGAAATGATTCAGATTTCCTTTCATGGTTATTTATTATGAAAATTATTTTCATTTAAAATCACTTAAATCCCTTCAACTTGGGAACGCTCTGTTCATATTGAAGTACAAATCACAGATAATTTTTGTGCATTTATGGGCTGAGGAAAAACAAGTTAACTTTTGTGTTTCTCTGACATTCCTGCGGGACAGATGTTAAAAGCAGTTTAATAATTCTCAAATATTCTTCTCCTTCAGTGTCGATGAATGCTGTGTTTCAGTGTGGATGAGAGCCTCTTCTGCACCTGTATTTCATGAATATCTCTTTCTTGGCAGTGCTATATGACTTGTCACATTTAGAAGGCTTTGAGGAATCTTGGCGCATTTTATTCTAGACTTAAATTAGGGCTGTGTGATTAATCAAAGTCACAATAGAAATCATAATAGCCTTGTGTGATTATTAAACCACAAAAGGCTGTGATTGAATTAATTATATACAGCGTCTGCATTCAAAAGTGAAGGGTCGTCTACTACACTCAATTTTCCTCTTTAAAAGTTTGGAATAATAAGCATATTTAACAGCTGTTGACAACTTTTCGTGGAATTTAAAAGGTGTTCTGAGAAAGTGAAGAGGGTTTAACCAGGCCGCCTTGAAATGCTGCGTGAAAGTGAATAATTATGAAAGAAAAACATTACTTGCACTTTCCACAAATAAGATGCAGTTTGGTGCTCCGTGACTTTTTCAAGTATTAAAGTCAGAAATGAAACAAGGGATATGTTAGATAAAATTGATCTAACGTAAAATTCACTTGGCATAAAAATTTTTAAATTCATCAAATGTCTGTATAAAATAAAAACAGTTTACAGTCAAAAAGGTCAAACCTTTGTGGCCAAAATTACTTTTTAAGGGTAAGAGAGTAATTTTAGCCTCAGAGAATTTACCTTCTTGACTGTAAACTGATTTATCAACAATTTTAATTTTTATTTGCAATAAACTGATTATTATTATTATTGTTGTTATTAAATATTGTGCTACTATAAAATGCAAATTGTGAAGCCCTACTTCCTCTGCCATTCAAAAATGTATTCCTGTGATCAAAGCTGAATTTTCAGCATCATTACTCCAGTCTTCAGTGTCACATGATCCTTCAAAAATCATTCTAATATGCTAATTTGATGCTCAAAACATTTCTTGTTTTTTTTTTTTTTTTAGAAATCAGAGAAACATTTTGTAACACTGTAGGGTTTTACTATCATTTTTGATCAAATTAAGGCATCCTTGCTGAATAAAAGTATTAATTTATTAATTAAAGTAATCTCACTGACCCCAAACTTTTTAAATATAGCACTTTGTTTCTAAGAAAAGACTCAGAACTCTGCCTGGGTATCATTGTGTTCAGCACTTATGCTTGTATAGACAAGACATTTAAATTTCATGATTTGCAGGGTTAAGTGGTGGTCCAAAACGGTTTCCCCCAACCCCATATGTCCGGAAACAGTGATAAAGTTGTACTCTTTTCAAATGACTGGAACGATTAGAAACGAATGCCATACTGAAGCCATTGTTGGCAGAGCTATTTTGGGAAAAGCTCAAAAACAGAACAGAAATGACATGGCTGGATAATTTCCATGGCTTGAGAAGTGTCCTAACAGCTCCCTGGGGAACAATATGCACAAGCTTATAATAACTATCAAAGAGCTGCATTAAAAACACCTCACAAACTAAAGGCACATTTCCTAAGTTTGGACATGCACTGTAATAAAATCTGTGCTGAGGTTGGTGCAATATCTGTAATAGCAGTACATACACAGCTTGTGCTTTTTACAGATATATGGTGTGTTATTTGATGATTCATAATTTAGCAATTCTGTCCTGATTTACAAACACAAAAATATCTGAAAGACACATTCTAATGCTCTGTGACACGCTTTTGGTCCAGGTGAGAAGAAAGAGAAGAAACCAGCGGCGCCACCTCAGGAAGAGGCAAAAGTAGACGTGTCTCGACTGGATTTGCGAGTGGGCTGCATTATCAGCGCAGAGAAGCACCCTGACGCCGACTCTCTCTACGTTGAGCAGGTGGATGTGGGCGAAGCGGCTCCACGTACTGTCGTCAGTGGCCTGGTCAAACACATCCCTCTGGAGCAGGTACCCATCTAACCCCTGACAAACACCTGTGTTTATTAGTTTTGAGGATCATCAGAATTAAAGGCATTACAGAAATCAATGAAATAAAACTAATCATTTAGTAATTTATAAAGCACCTTAAAGGGATAGTTCACCCAAAAATGAAAATTATAACATGATTTACTCACCCTCAAGCCATCCTAGGTGTGACTATCTTTTTTCAGACAAACACAATCTGAGTTAAATTAAAAAATACCCCAGCTATTCCAAGCTTTATAATGGTAGTAAATGGGATTCAAGATTTGAAGCCACAAAAAAGTCCATCCATTCTTCTTAGAAGTAATCCAATACGGCTCCAGGCGGTTAATAAAGGCCATCTGAAGCAAAACGATGGGTTTTTGTAAGAAAAATATCCATATTTAAAACTTTATAAACTATAATAACTGGCTTCCAGCTGCGTCTGTACAGTTGAGTTCCGGTGGAAGAGTGTCCTCTGGCCCAATGTATGACCAAACAGATGTTTTGTTTGTTTTTGGCGGAGTATCTGAGGCACAAGTTGTACAGGCTCCGCCCTCTTCTGGAAAGCGGGGTGTGGAGCAGCAGCTCATTTGCATTTAAAGATACATGCACGAAAACAGCATGTTTTTCCTTCCACTTAAAAATGGACATTTACAACATGATATAATAAATTATTTGTGGGGTATTTTGAGCTGAAACTTCACAGACACATTCTGTGGACACCAGAGACTTACATCTTGTAAAAAGGGGCATAATCGGTCCCCTTTAATGTAACTCTGATTGTGTTCACCTGAAAGAAGAAAGTCATTTACACCTAGGATGGCTTGAGGGTGAATAAATCATGGGATAATTTTCATTTTTGGGTGTACTATCCCTTTAAGTGTTTTAATTTTGTAATTACCATTAATTATTATTTTTTTCTCCAGTTATTATCATTGCATTGAATTTTCATTGTCAGATCTGACTATGGAATTTTCAGTTTACTTTAAAAAGCCACCAAATCCACAAAAATATTACATTAAATTGTCCCTCCAGTTACATTTGTGTCTTCAGGATATTGAAAGAAACATGGGTCACTCTTTAATTTAAGGTGATGCTGTTACAGTGTAATTACACAAATAAGTACTCAGTAATATTAATTAATTTCATGTACTTACTGTAGGGTTAGGCTTAGTTACTTGTAATTATGCATAATTTACTGTTATTACTATAATAAGTACATGTAATGTGCAACTCGCCTTAAATTAAATTGTTACTGAAACTTCAATCACTCATGAAACAAACTGAATCATGGCCAAATCTCCAATTAAGATGCATTGCATCATTCAGTAAAAAAACTGAATTGAATCTTTGTAATCAAGCTAATATTTACACCCCTACTTGACTGTTTCGCAATAGTCTGAAGTAACTTGAACACTGTACATCTCGCTACTGTACCTGAGAGTAATCTTTGTTTGCCATAAAAAGAATGCAGCTTTTGTTGATTAGGTGTTATGTGTCAGAATATTGTGAAGGAGGATATTTCAGTTTTACTGTTTCATATAAAACGTCTGCACTACCACGATTCATGCGGGTCCATAAACCTGCTCCATGCAGACAGCTCAGTCTCTTGTATTTTATTTTCCAGAACCCCAAGTTTACGATTTGTTTAGGGGATTCCTAGCAGCTCATCAGAAATTCTAATTACACCTATAAAACGCATCTGTTTCCTTCATTCATTTAATATTGTTTGGTTTCCCCCCTCTGGATATGACTACATCACAGTTGCTTTACGTATGTTTGTGCATTTATAGAGTTGAAATAATAATGAATGTCCACAGTTGGTTTTATACAGGATTTGGAAGTAGATGAGATGAATGAGATTGCTTATTGCATGTATTCAGTTTATTAATTTTGTTAGGGGTCTGTTTTGTTCTACATCCCTTGTTCTTGGTTATAAAAATGAATAATTCAGCTATTATGTAGTTGCCCAGCTGTTCCTTATTATATAGTATGTTGTTGATGTTTTTGGACCATTGCATAACTTCTCTTTCTGCCATGCAATAATAAGTATATATTTAATTTATAGTATTCTGCTTCAGAAGATTGCACTTGATTCCCATGCCGACCATTTAACTGTCTTATGGTTCCTCCATTCAGATGCAGAATCGTATGGCTGTACTGCTATGCAACCTGAAGCCTGCTAAGATGAGAGGCGTGTTGTCCCAGGCCATGGTCATGTGTACCAGCTCTCCAGAGAAAATTGAAATCCTGGATCCCCCGAGTGGAGCCGTGGCTGGAGACAGGGTTTCCGTCCAGGGCTTCCCAGGTAACCTTCATATTTATACACAAACATACTGCAAAGAAATACGATATTACTGTCCAGCGGTCCAGTGGCATCTACAGTCTGCTTCATGGAGCCCATCTGAGTGCCTCATACTGGTTTATTAAAGGAATATCTCTAACAAAAATCAAAGTTCTGCTATGATTTACTAGCCTTGATGTTACTCCAAAAGCTGGTTGAGTTTCTTTCTTCCATGAGACACAAAAGTAGACATTAGGCAAAATGTTCACACTTCTTGTTTCTGAAAATGAAACGAGCATATGATGTCCAGCAGTTGTCATGCTCTAAATAGACAAGAATACTGCATAAAAATGTCATAAAATCAATCCATACGATGCATGCACTATTTTCCAAGTTTTCAAGCCATATAATAGCTTGTCAGTATTCACTTTTGCCATAGCTCTCAAACTTCTTTTGCATCATTGATCAAACCTGCCACAACATGTCTTCATTTTGTTAAGGCCCCGATATACTTAAAGCGAAATCAAAGAACAAACTGATGTGACAATTTCGAACAAAATCAGGCCAAATGAAGTTAGTTTGGCGTTCAAAACAGCTTTTCTGGAACTTTTCCAGAGAAAGTACGTTACGCTCCGCCATACGTTACGAGCACACTGGAGAGCCGCTTTATAGTAGAAAATGAATTTGTACTTCTGATGAAATGAGACAGATTCTCAGCAGAGTGGGCGGCAACAGATATTCGATAACAGTATATCACTGCTCACGTATTTCAAACTTCTTTTTACCCCTAAGCGAAGAACTGAAAAGAACTTCGCCATGAGTATATCGGGGCCTTTACGGATGCCCAGATTTACAGGTCGGCCATTTGATATGTCATTCAGATGGTCTGTTCCTGTCCATGTTTGGCCATAATAAGCTGATGACGGATTGCTGTAGCGCCTCAGTTCAAGCGGCTTGTGAAACGATCATGTCTTCCTACTTGTTCATTTATAGCATCAAATAAACATGAATGAACATCAGAAGGAATGTTGTTTCAAACGCGGAAAGACGTCAGTACACACCATTTTTCAAGTTCAAGTCCACCTACAGTACGTTAAACTACTTACTCCTCTGACTGCTTTGTTAGACATAACTGTGGATTCGGCGTTATGATTGGTTAGATCGCCTGTCAATCAAACTCCTGGAGAAGGGTCAATTGAAATTGTTACATAAGTACTAAACTTTACACAATTATTGAACCAAACTGAATCAACACTGAACTGATTTAAACTGAATAATGACTGTTTACTATTGTCTTTTTAGAGCTGCTTTACAGCAGAATTGAGTTCTGTTTGCATCACTGAATCATTATTTTCCTGTTTATCCCTGTAAAGCTGCTTTGAAACAATCTGTATTGTATAAAGTGCTATATAAATAAATGTGACTTCACTTGACTTCTTCAGAATATAAATCTGTTTCACAGTGTATTCAAGCCTTTAGTTGTTTACATTCAACTATATTAGCTAATATATTATTTTCCCGTTAAAAATAAAGAGCAAATTCCTCAGTGCTTTGGGAAGCCTCAAACAATTCAAATTTTATTCTCAAGCTGTGAAATATGGTGGATCTGGCATGCAAGTGATTTGAAAATATGTAGCATTCGTGGTTGAGCACAATAACTAACAGGAAGATTCCCAAGAATTGTGTGAATGTGGAGTGCAGAGGTGGACCATCTGCACAGGACAGTTAGAATAATGTCTCTTTCACCTTCCCACCTCTACATGTCAAGCTGTTCCTCGTGTTTCCTCTTGGCTGAAAAGCCAAAGATGTTGTCCCAGTCTTTTTTATATTTCACAGTTAATCACAGTTGTTTTTCTCAGTTGTTCCCAATAGAAAAACAAAGCACGTAGCAGGAATAAGGCAGTTCTCCAAATTCCTCCAGTTGTTGGGAGTCAATTACCTTTACAACAAAAAATGGCCATATCAGCACAATAATTACAGGGAGGGATTACAGCCAACAAGTTTGATATTATATTTTTTACTTCCTTTTCTGCTCTTACTTCTTTTGTTCTGCAGTTTTTTTATGAATTGACATGCAATTATTTGGTATTCTCCCACACAAACGTCACTGTGATTCATTTAAATCGTGAGATTTTATTTTGTACTCATAGCATGCATCTGTAACTTCTCATTAAATGTAATGGGGACAGACTGTGACCTTTCTGTGAATTTTTCGTCTCGTTTGGATTGTAGCAGTTATGGTGGTTGTGAAAAGGTCAGCACTAGATCAGACACACAAAACCAGGATCCCAGTCTGCATTCAAATCAAGTGCTTGGATTCATGTTGGTTTGATTTATGTCTGCTTATTGTAGGTAGTAGCAAAAACAGGTGTCTAATGGAACTGAGTCACTTTAAAATCATTCTAGATTCATAATGAATTGGCCTATTGAAGTGGATTTTAATGATACCCTGAGTTGATTTCAAAACCGGCTTTTGTTTTCAGTCTTTTTACAGCTGTTGGGGAAAAAAACTAATCAGCACTCTTTGTTCTGTTGGTCCAGGTGAGCCTGACAAGGAGCTGAACCCAAAGAAGAAAGTGTGGGAGCAGGTCCAGCCAGACTTGCGCACCAATGACCAATGTGTGGCCACTTACAAGGGAGCTGCTTTTGAGGTTGCTGGCAAAGGAGTGTGCAAAGCTCAGACAATGAGTAACAGTGGTATCAAATAGAAACTTCTGTGAGAAGGCTTATTTTCTAACCTCTAGACCTCTCTAACTATGTTGAATGAAGGCACGCGTTTGAGAATAAAGTCTTTGAATACTATTCTATGAACGTCTTTTTTTCTTGGTATATGTTTATACACTGACATGTCAGTAGATACATTTTTTAAAAGGACAGGGCTTTAACTGATTTTGGCATAGTAATGCAGGTATAATTTGTTTACAATTAAATAGTGATGAAGATTTTAATGAAGTTTTAAAAACATGAAACCTATTGCTGTAATGCAACATATTTCCATGTGAAACAAGGCTTGATTTTTGACTTAACTGGATTGTAATTTTATTTTAAAGTTAATTTTACATTTACATTCTTAACATTTCAGTTTGTATAAATTATATAGTTAATATATTATGAATAAACCTGAATTAACAGTGAACAATGGTATATTTATTTAACATTAACCTACATGAATAAAATGTGAGGTTTGTATTGTTAGTTAATATGAATATTAATAATAATGAATTGAAGCTTATTGTAAAGTGTTACCAAAATTATCAAGACATTTTTCCCCCATAAGAATAATGTGCGCCAATGAATCATGCACAATAAGACCAGGATTGTGTATTACAAAACAGTACAAATGTTGATAATGCAATGTTAGGTAAGTTAATGATCTAAACTAAAAATATAAATAAAGGAAAAACTATTTTGAAGCTCATGCAGCAGTGTAAAGTCCAGAAACGGGCGCTGTTGTAGTTTGGACTGTTCCTTCTCTGTTCTCAAATAGTGTTTGTTAAGATCCATAATGAAATAATTATGTTTAATAGTTTTTTTTTTTAAACATGTTCATTTCCTCTGAATTAATCTTATCTGAGCTTGTTTCTTGAAGCCATTTTGATTCACTTAGTTTTATTGATCCCTCCAGAGAAACATCATAGACGTTTGCACAGGAAGTGTCATTTTCTGCTGAACAGATTCTGCTCTTGTGCTCTGCTCTGTTAAACTGATGGATTTATATATCCATACCAACCCCATTCTGTCAAAAATAATGAACTCCATGAGTGTAGCTCAACATCAGTGTCATCTTAAAAAAACAAACAAAAAAAAACATACTTTTCAGTTTTGTATTATGTATCTCTATTGCATAATTGCATACAATGAAGAAACATGTTCTGAAATTACTCCTTTCACATGGAGTTTTTGTCACTAAAATTAGCTGCACATGTTGATTAATTTAAAGCTTTTAGTTGAAACTAACAGTAAGACTTGAAGGGTTAGTTCACCCAAAAATGAAAATTCTGTCATTAATCACTCAGCCTCATGTCGTTCCAAACCCACAAGACCTTCGTTCATCTTCAAAACACAAATTAAGATATTTTTGATAAAATCCGATGACTCAGTGAGTTCTCCATTGACAGCAATAACACTCCCTTTTTCAATGCCCAGAAAGCTACTAAAAACATATTTAAAACAGTTCATGTGACTACAGTGGTTCAACCTTAATGATATGAAGCGACGAGAATGCTTTTTGTGTGCCAAAAATAACAAAATAACGACTTTATTCAACAATATCTAGTGATGGGCGATTTCAAAACACTTCATGAAGCTTAACGAATCTTTTGTTTCGAATCAGTGGTTCGGAGCATGTATCAAACTGCCAGAGTCCCGTGAACTTTTGAAGTTTCAAAACACTTATGATGTAACGAAGCCTCATTTACTGAAATCATGGGATTTTGGTGCTCTGAATCACTGATTCGAAACAAAAGATTCGTAAAGCTTCGAAGCTCCATGAAGCAGTGTTTTGAAATCGCCCATCTCTAGATATTATGGAATAAAGTCTCTATTTTGTTATTTTTGGCGCACAAAAAGAACTCTCGTTGCTTTATAATGTTAAGGTTGAACCACTGTACTCACATGAACTGTTTTAAATATGTTTTTAGTAGCTTAATGGGCATTGAAAAAGGGAGTGTTATTGCTGGCGATGCAGGCTTCACTGAGCCATCAGATTTCATCAAAAATATCTTAATTTGTGTTCCGAAGATGAACGAAGGTCTTGCGAGTTTGGAACAACATGAGAGTGAGTAATTAATGACAGAATTTTCATTTTTGGGTGAACTAACCCTTTAAAGTGTGTTACAAATTAGGGAAAGTATACAGTTTATAAAAAAAAGTTCATAAAAATGTGCAAATCATAATCATCTCATTTAGAATCATTTAGTATCCAGTGTTTACTTGGTATATTGTGGTGTTGAGGGCTTCTCTGAGGAAATTTGCTGATTAAAGACAATGTGAACACACACACACATATACAGAGTACCAGTCAAAAGTTTGGAAACATTACTGTTTTTAATGTTTTTGAAAGAAGTCTCTTATGCTCATCAAGCCTGCTTTTTTTGTTGTTGTTGTTCAAAAATACAGAAAAAACAGTAATGTTGTGAAAAATTATTACAATTTAAAATAATGGTTTTCTATTTTTATACTTTAAAATATAATTTATTTCTGTGATGTAAAGCTGAATTTTCAGTATCATTACTCCAGTCTTCAGTGTCACATGATCCTTCAGAAATCATTCTGCTGATTTCTTATCAATGATGGAAACAGTTGTACCACCCAATATTTTTTGGGAACCTGTGATACTTTTTTCAAGATTCATTGATGAATAAAAACTTAAAAAGAACAGCATTCATTCAAAATAGAAATCTTTTCTAACAATATAAGTCTTTACTATCACTTTTTATCAATTTAACACATCTTTGCTGAATAAAAGTGTTAATTTCTTTCAAAAAAAAAAAAAGAAAGAAAAAAATTACTGACCCCAAACTTTTGAATGGTAGTGTATATTGTTACAAAAGATTTCTATTTTACAATGAAACAGTTTTTTCTGTATTTTTTATAAAAAATAAATAAATAAATAAATAAACCTAAATTTAAAATGAATAAAAAATAAAATTTTAAAATAAGTTTAACTAAATAGAAATATTTAGTTAAATAGATATTTAGGTGATCAATATAATCTAAACATTATCTTTTCACTAACAGAAAAAAATTAATAATTTCATTTTTGAAGAGCCCATTTTGTACCTTATTCATGGAATTGCTCCTTTGTCTTTTTTCCTGTATGATTTTTGCATTTTGCTTGTTTTTAATTAATAATGACATAGTAATGTCTGTTATCTGTTATTTGAACATATAGATGTTTAATTATAGAAGTTGGATTGTTTGTAATGTACATATTTCATAATATGTACTCCTTGAGTTGAAAGAGAGTGCACTTTCTACCTTCAACTGGCTTTCAGACAATGAGAATGCTTGTCAAATGTGTCAAGGATTCTGATGCTGTTACTCAACATGAAGCGCTCTGTGATCACAAATTTGTTGCACATTTGTGTGTCTTTTTGCGGTTGACTGTTGTGACAACACCCAGTCAGAATAAGGCTATATCCTAGAATTACGTAAAATTTTCCATATTGCTTTTAAAACCCAATACAAACAACAGCAAACAAATCCATTGTTTGGAATTCCTCTCCCAAAGTGACATTGAAATAATTAGCTGCAAAACTGAAGATGTTAAAAGGAACCGACTCCATCAGTCCATCAAAGCATAGCTGGGACATACACGGGTTGACGAACATGTATACATGTGAGAATGCAAAGATGTTTTAGGCCACTCTTCAAAGTGAATTAACAGCTTGAGCCCGAAACAAATGGCGTACATGTGTGTATAGTAATGAAAATCTACACACTTGACTTAAAGTTTACTATATGGTCCCATAAAAACTCTGTAAAGAGCTTCGAAGGGTCTGTAAAAAATTATTCTTGGGAATTATCTTAGTAAGTATTAATCTTTATCGAGAGCGGTCCAAGGATGTTTGGCTGCCGTTAAAAGGGAAGTTTGAAGCCTGCTGTTATGTGTGTGGTTTCATACAGCATGAAAGCATAGGAAATCTATTAGCCATGTTAAAAAAACCAACTGAGACATTTGGATGTTTTTGCTCACAAACAGCAGCACAGTTTTCCTTAAAGTTGCTTATAAGACTACATCCATTCTAGTAAGGTGTTGTTCATATGCAGTTTATGCAAATAATTCCTGATGACTGAAAAGACCTTTATATATATATAGTAGTCAACATTTGAAGTGGATCAAAACCTTTCATTAAAGTTGTCCTAAAACCGTCTTCTTAGGACAACTTTGATGAACTTTTTTGATCCACTTCAAATGTTGACTAATTTAAAAAATATATATACATATATATTCACCCTGTTGGATTTCTTATTTTGGTTTTTGCTGACACTGAACCACAGTAAATAGGCATAGTTCAGATTTAAAATTGTGATTCCAAACCTGTATGACTTTCTTTTTCTGTGGAACACAAAAAATTATGAAAGACAAGATCTACTTGATAGAAAAAGACAGCCCAGATTGTATTTAGCATTTTTTTCGTGGCCAATTTAGTTTCTGATTTATTTATTTTTACAAGCAAATTGGCCAATTCTGATACCGGTTGCGGATATTTATTATTAATATTATTATAATAAACAAAAATACATAGCCATTTCAAATTAGAGGGAACCACTGCTTTTTAATCACAATCCAAACAAAGATGCTACACACGTTGCATGAGCAGTTGTTTTTCTTTTGAATTAGATTTAATTTCAAGATTTAAAGCAAAAACAGAATGGTCTGACTTTATCTTTGTGAAATTATATGCTACACAAAAAAAAAAGCATGAAATAAAAACAGCAGACATAAATTCACTCTCTGACAGCAGGTGGTGCTTATGGAACAGCAGTGATACAGCGTTTCCTTGGTTACCGCTGTAAACAAAGCTGAACTGCGCTAATTAGTTACTTTATTCGGAGGTAAGAGGAAAATAAAATGCCATTGCATCGAAATTTTTCTGAACACAGTAATTCCTTTTAAAGAAGCATTCATATAAGCCCTCACCCCCAATTCAATAGTTATATTTTCTTCCTATATTTAGAGCATCATGAACAGTGAGCTGCTCTGCCTGCTACAGAATCGTCTCCTCTTTGCGTCCGTCTTAAGCATCTCTGGCCTCTTGCTAACGGCTGTTTACAGACTGCAAGTTTACAGACAGGCTATTTTCGCGATCGACAGGTTGGCGACCACTGCTTTAGTCATTATATGCCATGAACCAAGTCAATCAACTACGAGGTGAATCATAACATTACAAACTTTAATTTGAAGCTAAAAAGTATTTGAAAATTGTACAAAAACACAAAGGTTCGATACTGTGTCCTTAAAGGGTTAGTTCACCCAAAAATGAAAATTCTGTCATTAATTACTCACCCTCATGTCGTTACACACCCGTAAGACCTTCATTCATCTCCGGAACACAAATTAAGATATTTTTGATAAAATCTGATGCCTCAGTGAGGCCTGCATTGACAGCAAGATAATTAACACTTTCAGATGCCCAGAAAGGTACTAAAAACATATTTAAAACAGTTCATGTGACTACAGTGGTTCAACCTTAATGTTTTGAAGCGACGAGAATACTTTTTTGTGCAGCAAAAAAAACAAAATAACGACTTTTCAACAATTTCTAGTAATGGCAGATTTCAAAACACTGCTTCATGAAGCTTTGAAGTTTTATGAATCTTTTGTTTCGAATCAGTGGTTTGTAGCGCGTATCAAACTGCCAAAGTCACGTGAACCATTGAAATTGCGAAACACTTATGATGTAACAAAGCCTCGTTTACTGAAATCACGTGACTTTGGCGCTCCGAACCACTGATTCGAAACAAAAGATTCGTAAAGCTTCAAAGCAATGTTCTGAAATCTTCTCTTGGTTTCCAATGAAATGTGACGCATATCATTTTAAGACAAGCACTTCCATTATTAAGTCTTACTTTAACACAGTAAGGCAGAAAAGCTTAGCAAGTAATTTTTTCTCACTAATATTGTTTACGTCTTGTAGCTATACTGTTAAAACTGTTTTTTTAACATTTACATATTGGCCACTTTCAATTTAAATGCCTAGAAACATAGAAGGTTAAAGTTGAAATTTACAGCAGAAAAGCTGTATATCTGAATAGGTTGTCCTCACAATCACTGTGTCACTGTGCAAGGAAGACCACTAAGACACCAGTGACAGCTCGGGAACCACCTAGAAAACCCAGTTATATACTGGCAAGTTATTTATAAACCAAGTGTGCAGGCAGTCATTCTTAATGATCCAAAAAAGAAGGGAAGTTAAATCAGTTTTCAGTAATTCATTGCTTAACTCCAGTTCCATGTTCACAGCGGGACACGGGCACTTAAGTGTTCCTGTGTGATGTGGATTGGCGAGGCCACCATGACACATTAACCAGAGTCTTTAAATCATCTTTGCATGAAATCTGTAATGACAGACTTAACAAACAAGAGAACAGAGGGATCTCTTGAAACAAAAGACTTCACATTGCTGCGGTCCACTAATCCAAACACTAAATAACTCTTTTGAATTAATCTCTGTTTAGAATAATGTGAATCAAAGAATCGTTCACCGTTCCTACAGCACAGTATGTGTTGCAGTGACCCTTTTGGCTCCATTTGGTAAAAAGAAGTTGTGCAGCTGGAAAGTGGAGCAGTATGACCAATTGTGTAATTTAATTCTGTTCAGTTGCCCAGCGCACAGCCACAGATCAGGAAAGTGTTTACCAATTAGTCAACACTCATCACTGTTCTTATGCACATGAAAGAAGGCAGAGGGTTTCATGCGGTTTTGTTCTCATGGCATGACTGTGTAAAGCAGTGATCTGTTCAGCCTTTCTGACCTCTCGCCATTGACCCTCACCTTCCCTGAGAGTGAGGTCACCGTGATTTTGCCAAGTAAGACATATTTTGTTGATCCTGGAACAACATTCTTGTCCAAAAATTTTGTCTTGACCCTATCCCTACCCCTAAACCTAACCCTACCCATAAGTTGTTCCTAAAATCAGAGGGGAATGATACACTGATGTAGAAGCACCTAACCCTGGTTGTAAGCCTAAACTTGACATAAACTCTAAACTTGTCCCTCAAATCCGATTGGTTGTTCCAAATATGCTGATCCAGGAACATGTTGTACCTGATGAAATCATGTTCACCGTGAGGGTGACGGAGGGGAGGAGTTGCCATGACGACCACAGGAGGGCAGAGCCTAACCATTAATGGTGTCTTCAGCAACGGAGACTGCGCCGACAAGGTCAATTCATCAAAGCACTTCCTAATTGGTATTGATTTCCAATAAAAGTACTGAAACATCTTTAAATGAACTGCATAATATATTAGGACAAGAAAATATATCTTGAATGCTGTGTATTTTTCTTACAACATCATATATAAATCGAACAAAATTTAATGAGCTTTGTTTTAAAAATACATTTTTCACAATGGGGTAAGAAAGATAAAGCTTATAATCTTCCATAATTTTGCATTTTAAGTAGATTTAAGCTTTTATTGGACAACATTATAATAATATAATAAAATTATTTAGAATTAAGAATTTGCAGTGTAAAATTCCATCCTGAGACTTTTTTTTCAAATATTAAAAGTTAAAAACAAATAAGTGCCTCAGTATTTCACAAATAAATGGTTTGAAACATTACAACTAATCTCCAAACAGATAAATAAATTTGACTATCACTTAATCCAACTTTTTTTAACAGTTAATCAAACTACAATACCATTTGATTTAGTTATAAGGTGTTTATAAAGTGTCAATATTAAAATTACATGTTTGAAACAGGGTTTGTAACCGGTCATAAGGCCCTGTTTACACCTGGTATTAAGATGTGTTTTGGTTGATCAGAAGACAAGTAGATGAGGGAGACACGTTTACACCTGGTGTTTTAATCTCTTTTGTTCACTTTCAACCACTTCTGTCCTGATTTCTTCGAGGGGAGGGTCTATGGGAGAATAAATGTATGGGTTTTTTCAGATCTTTCGATCTAATGGACAAAATAAGCTTGTGCAACTTACATATAAATGCAACCGGAGACAACCGAAAAACACAGAGAGCAGCAGATACCGTTTCTGCTCTGACAGCTGCAAGGAGCAATGAGTGTGTGTTAGAAATCAGGAACATTGAACACTGTGCCTGGTACATTTTTGTCTTCAAACCAAACTTGGGCTTCCAGCCGACAAAGTTTAAATCCCATCTGGCTAGTGTGCTTCCCATAATTTTTACACATTAGGTCAGTAGTCTAAGAGTAGACGGTCTTTTGTGGTTGTTCGAATGCATTCGACCACATGAGCATTTACACTACGAAAGCAATCCGGTCAAATGCATTTTCGACTACATCTGAAAGTGGTTGAAAGTGGATAAGCACAAAACATTTTACACCCCATTTATACCTGTATTTAGCGTCGTCCGCTTGTGATCCGATCAACCAAAACACATCTTAAAGGATTAGTTCACTTTAAAATGAAAATTACCCCATGATTTACTCACCCTCAAGCCATCCTAGGTGTATATGACTTTCTTCTTTCAGACGAATACAATCTGAGTTATATTAATAATCACCCTGATGATCCCAAGCGTTATAATGGCAGTAAAAGTGAAATAATCCTTTACCAGGTGGAAACAGGGCCTAAGAATTCTTGCTTCACTTATGCTAATTTATCTCACATGGTAACCACAATTGTGGCCACAATATTTCAAGTCTTCTGATGTCTGAAATTTAAGGTGTATTTAATGTTAAAGTGTAACAGCATTCAGTCTTCACATTCAGTTCAAATATGTAGCACAAAGACGTATAAAACCAGGTTTGATTTCATTGCTGAAATGTTGTCACGAATGTCACGATTGATTGCAGTGCACAAGAGGTTTGAGAGCTACAGCAGAAAGGCAGATTTTCAGAGAATAACATCTTAAATTTCAGTCTGTTCCTTAGAAGAAACTACTAAACTGCTTCAGAAGACTTGTGGGGAATCCCAGTGGGAAAGAATTTGAGGTGAAGACCATAATTAGTGGAAGACAAGGACTCCACTGTCCCGCAGGTGAAATCAACCAAATTTCAGGCTGATGGCCAGATATTAGCCACCTTTGGACAAATGTTGTTTCAGCACCCAATACTTATCTGTAGTTTTAGGTTCCAGACCTCTAAAGAGCCTTTTTGTGTCAACACTTAGTGCGGTTGCCAATTACCACACTGTTGGTTAGCCTGATATATTCTTTGGTTTTCTGAATATTACCCACACAACCTCAGTACATCATTCAAAGCATTTTAAGACACATTTGAGCACACTAATGGCCTGAAGTCTTATGTTCTTACAGGACCATTTGAAGCGTCTTACTGGGATTTTCCAAAGATATACTTCACATATGAAATACATTTTCCAAATGCGCTTGCGGCCAATTATCATAATGCAGGCTAGTGTAAGTGATATTAGTACAGTTTGTCTTAAATCCAGCTTTGTGTTACGTTACACTTGCTATGCCCAGCTGGTTTGACTATAAACAAAGACAGAGTTATAGATGCTGGCAATACTGTACTGCCAAATCATAAGTGATGGCTTTGTTTGCCTCAATTTGTCTGTTATGATTTGGGGAAACCCCTAACCAAGTGAAAATATATATACTAGTGAGGACTTTTTCTTGTTTTAAGCATAAACCTCACTAAAAAAAAAATTAAAATAAGAAAAAAAACCTAATTGAAGATTTATTCTCTAAACAGAATGTCAGGCTTTAGTTTGCAACGGAGATTTGATTGTATCTCCTTGATGAATCTGGAATATAGACTGGAGAAGATCATGATCAAAGCAATAGAAAGCAGTCATCCTTGCTGTTTAAGATTGTGTGCTTTTATTGATCTTTCCATGGTGGTGAGTGAGGATCGTTTGAAAGGAAGCAGACGGTCATAGCTGTTGTGACCTGTTATGGTTTCTGTTAGTACATTAAGTTCTGATGATTAAAAGAATATTGGAAAGTCCAAGTCACTGTTCTCTGTGATCCTCAGCGATGAAGAGTATAAAACGTGGGTGAATTCATCCTGCACTTTTTTTTAGCACACACACCAAATCATGGCTAGTATTGGCATCGGTGTGTTTTACTTTCTAAAAATTAGAAAGGATGATGTTGCTCTGTTCCAAAAAAATAGTGAGCTGTTATATAGGCAAATTTTAAGATTTGGCCAAATTCTTGTGGAGAAGGCAATCCCACAATCCCAGATCTCTAAAGGCCAATTCACACTGCATGGACAGAGGGCGACCAACGGCAACAGAAACTTTGTCGAGTTTTGTCAGATCAATGTGTTACCCAGTAGCGGCTGCTTAGGTAGGGCAGGTTCTGGGTCTTAGCACTAGTTTATGATAACCATTGTGTAAGCTTTATATTTTAATCGCTGAACACATGCAGACACACTTTTGGCAGAGGTCTAACATCCTGTAGTATTTATTGCCTCCAAATGATGTTTTAGAATGTTACAAGTTGTTGAGGAATTCCGGTGAGGAAAAGAAAGTAATTTCTATTCTCAGAACAAACACAACGGAACTATATAAAGACTATTTATTAGCATGTTTAAACTTTCATTAATTTGATATGAAGAAGAGACATGCCATCTAGTTACTGACCTGATGCAGACACATAGCTGAAGCAGATTGATATCGTCTTGGTCTGGAGCAAGGTTTATGGTAAGGTAATGTGAAAATAAACGGGGCAGTCTGCCCCAATAGCTCTCAATTAGAGTGCGCTGCAGTTCCATTTCTCACCACAGATTTTCAATGGAATATAGTGGGACGCTCAGGTACCCGCTTACCCCACTTAGTATCATAATACATGCCTGTCGAATCCGTACATTAAATTCTGTCCTGCTCACTTTACGACTTAAAATAGTCTAGAAAATCCGAAAATATTTGTTACAGTACCCTGAACACATTTGCAATTTATTATTGATTCAGTTTATCTAGAGGTCTATGTTTTGGATGAATATTTTGGTGGGGCACTGCCCCACCTGCCCTTACAGACGAGCCCGCAGCTGGTGTTACCACTGTCGACGTCTGTTGGCATTGGTTGGCATGTTTAATCGTCGTTTGTCTAGTCGTGGAATGTCTGAGAAGTGACATCTAATCACTTCTGGTGATTGTCTGCACTCAATCTGGTGATTGTCTGCATTGGTCAGCGCCTATCGGCACAGTGTGAATGGGCCTTTAGAAGAAAAAAAAACATCCAAGATGGTGAACAAAGCAAGAGAAATGGTGAATAAATGCCAAAAAGTGTAAAACAGAATTAAATTTATTCAAATCTAATTAAAAAATTACTATTTTATCCAATATATTATGTGTGCAATGCATTTTTATGCTTAAAAGTTTTGTCATTAGCTCATGAACATGTAAACGCCAAACTCTATTGAAATCAACTGTGAGTAAAGTCTTCCATGTGCTTCTTGTGAGGAGTGCTAATGATGCACAGAGTTGCTACTTATGTAAAGAGTTCCAAACCAGTCACTTTGAGGTCCCATTTCTTTTAGGAAATTGCCTATGTAGGTAGTAGACAGCAAGCAGCTCAATAGGTTTTGGAACAGAGCCATTACTTGTTTTAGGTTGTATAGTAAAGCGATATGGTTTTGTTACAATCATGCGGTAATTGATTTTAAAGTCTTCAGTTATTCCTGTTAGCGTGCTTCCTTTTTAGAGGGATTTGTACATTGAGTACTTTTCCAGTACCCAACAATGGAGTTATAATTACAATTACGCAATGTGAAAAATCAACCAAGCACAGATCTTCTGACACTACCCAGAACCCCCTTCAGAATGTTTTTAGTAGTTTATCTTCCTCAAACAGTACAGCCAAATGAAGACCACATGCTTATGGCAGATGTCTTGGTAAATGATGTAAAAGAAGAGACCTACTGGTCTCACAGCCAAACATCATACAAATCAACTACAGCTTGTGTATTTCGAGGTTCTATGCATTTTAACTCAGAATGTGACCTCAATTCAAACAGATCCTTTCTGGGAGCAACAAGGTTAGCTTAGGGTTCTTCTCCCGCCTTTTTATTTTTCAAATCTGTAACTGTCAAAGTCACATCATTACTGGTTTTCTGGAGCTCAGCCATCCAATTACACTGTTAACACTCTCTTAATAGGTAAATGATCTCTTTCTTAAAATGTCTATAAACCTTAACTTTCAAATTGTAACTGGTTTCTTACCAATCATGTCTTTTTTTTTTTCTTTCTTTTTTTTTTAGATTAACAGAACATATAGGCATGACCAAATGACTAAAATGTAGGTGTGATTTCACTGGAACTTGGTCTTCATTAGGCCTACATCTATTTTGCGTTTCTATTTTGTGTTTTACTTCCTTATGTATTTATTAATGTCCAATGTCAATTGTCATTTATGAATGTATTCAGCTAATAACTGTTGTAAGAGCACAATGCTACAATTTCACATCAATAAAAAAAATAAAAGTATGTAATTGACACAACATGCTGTTTATTTTAAATGTAAAATCTTATTCGAGGCTACAAGACATTATAAGACCAGGGCAGCGTTTCCCAAAAGCATTGTAAGCTTAAGTTGATCGTAGCTCCATTGGTTTCAACTTAGGCTTACGATGCTTTTGGGAAATGCTATCCTGCCCAATAACAAAAATAAATACATAAATATACATATGAATTATACTAATATGAATAATATAAAGATACTAATATTCTAATATTAATGAAAATAAGCTGTTATTAAAAAGGTTATTTATCACAATATTGAGGTCATATATAGCACTTTCAAAATGGAACCTTGTAAAAAGGGTTCTATTTAGCAAAAGGGTTCTTCTATTGTTACAAGCCGAGGAACCCTAATTTGGTACTATTTAGAACCATTTTTCTTTTTTAGCGGTCACAAAGTAAGTACTTATTAAGTACCTACTCAAGAGACTATTGGGCTATTCTTTCAGCCAGTCACTGGAGCCATATATGCCATGTGACCATTTCTCTAGAGTTGCTGAAAAATGATGTCAGATAATTGATTGATAGCTGATTGGCTGATGGCATCAGAAGAACATGCACAGTCCCAAACCCTTCACTAGAGACTATACATGTGATGTAAAAAAGGCTCCTTGACCATTTGATTGGGACCCAGTTTGCATTCCGTTACTTTCCATCAAAGTATGCAAGTATTAAATAATAATAACGTATTTTAAAATATAAGTAGTGCAATACTAATGTGATAATATAACATTACTTTTAATAGTCCTCAGCACTGTTGGTGGCCATTTTCCATAATCCTTCTCACACTTTGAAATTAATTTGTCTAGATCATCTACTACGTCTACTCATGATGTGTAGTGGTTGTTTTTATCAAAGCATGTGATGACAGATGTGACCACATGATGGGGTTTAAGGGTTTACCAACATCAGCCTCAAGGGTCTGCCAATGCTTCCACAATTGACTCTAACGCTGTGACTAAATGTGTTGCAGAAATCTAAAACATGATATCTTAATGCTAACTGTAGCCATGTCATGCACAACTTTATACAATGGCATTGCTTAATTCTTGATTCTGATTTGTTGACATATGTTTCAAATGTGATTAATTCTCTACTTTTATTTCTCTGCTTTTATTTAGAATTTGTCTGCATTTTGTCTCAGTATTTTTCTTACCCATCTATACTGACATTTGAGCAGTCAGGATTTTGATTGCAGTTTGATTGTCTTCCTCTGGAAATTTGTCACATGATATGCCAAAACACAATAGCCAGCTTAGCTCATCAGAAGAGAAATTAAGCTTCTTTGGATTTGGGTGTCAATGCACTGCATTCATACTGACAGAGGAAGAGAGATGGGAAATAACCTTTGACCCTTGCATTACATCTGGCCCCCATTAGCCCTCCATGAACCTCAGCTGCCTTTTAGTGACCTTCTATTTCAAGCACGTCCATCACTCCTCAAACCGTCATCATGGCACATGGACACTTTGCCGAATGTAAGAGCAAACTATAGGAGAAATGCTATCTGCTTTGCCTGAAGCCAGAGATCAGGTTACAGCATAAACATCTAGCCTGATAAGAGACATACAGCCTGATAAGGAGCTGAAGTATGTACTTGTTCCTCTAAATAAGGATGAAAATGTAATTTAAACATTTCCCCTGATAAGTGTGCAGTTTTATAGCAAATCCTGGACAGGATTGCACCAGCTGTGCATAAGTTACAGCAAGTGAATGGGCTAATAAATCTAAATGTGCTGCACTACTTACTAAATGTGTAATCTAAAAAATATTGATATTAATAATTTTTCAAAAATGTATGCATGCATTTCCATACTTTAAGAATGAAAATTATGGGTCTGTGAAAAGAGTACAGGTGCGTTTACTGTTGGTCGGTGACTAAAAACGGAAAACTTTTGGCCGTTCATTTACACGATGGCATTTTGGGGGCCTGAAAATGCAAACTTTTGAAAACAGGTTTCAAAGTTTTTGAAAGAGATAACATTATCATCTCTGTGTGAACTACAAAAACACGAATTTGTAAAAACGATGACGTCATGTGCATGCGTATTAAGTGTTCCCTCTATAGATGGGTGTAGTGTTTCTTTACAAAGTGATAATGCCAGCTTCTGGCCTGGCAGCATACTATAGCGTTTTTTGTCATTTTCGTGGATCCATGTGAACAGGATCATTTTGACAATGTTGTTGCCTGTATGCAAAAAATGAAAAGGAAAAACATTTCTGTTTTTAGTACATTGTTGTCGCCTAACCGTACCCTAAGTCGTCCCAATAGGAATCTGCGCGATCTGGGACTTCAAGTGAAGGTGAAAAATATCTCAATGCAGATTTCACTCATGTTCAAGATTATGAACAAGTCATTTGAATTCACCATGCTGACCAACAGAAAGCTTCTTACAGTAGTTTGAAAGTGACTTCTCTGTAAGCTGTGATTTATACATATTGACAAGAGACAATGAACCTTTTCTTGCTCACAAATTTTCGCTGAAATATCGCTAATGTGAGCACACCTTACATAAAAGGCATTTTATGTATTTTATAAACGATGAACGAATCAGAATTCCTTCTTAAGCATCAGTGAATGAGTCCCTCAGTTGCGAAGAGATGGATCTCAAAATCATAGTCAGCGTTGGAAAGGGGTCAAATATGCAGAAGGTGCTAGAAAACAACGGGTTGAAGGTCCAAATTGCAGTTTCAGTGCAGCTTCAAAGGGCTCTACACGATCCCAGCAGGGGAATAAGGGTCTTATCTAGCGAAACGATCATTTTCTAAATAAAAAATAAAATTATACTTTTTAACCACAAATGATTGTCTTGCACTGCTCTGCAATGCGCCACGCATTACGTAATCACGTTGAAAAGGTCCCATGTAACATAGGCGGAAGTACCGAGAGTGTTTACAAAGCGAACATGCAAAGACTAGGTCAAACGGCCTTTACAAAATAAAGGTAAAACAATGATGTTGGACAAATTTTAAGTTGGAGGAGAAGTTGGAGGAGTTTTTCGCCCTACCGCGGTACTTCTGCCACGTCACACGTGACCTTTACAACGTGATTAAGTAACGCGTGGCACATCGCAGGGCAGTGCAAGATGAGCATTTGTGGTTAAAAATTATATACATTTTTATTTTTTTTAGAAAATGACTTATTGTTTCGCTAGATAAGACCCTTATTCCTTGTATAGGATCGTGTAGAGCCCTTTGAAGCTGCAGTGAAACTACAATTTGGACCTTCAACCCACTGGTAGCCATTGAAGTCCACTATATGGAGAAAAATCCTGGAATGTTTACCTCAAAAACCATAATTACTTTTTGACTGAAGAAAGAAAGTCATGAACATCTTGGATGACATGGGGTTGAGTAAATTATCAGGAAATTTTAATTCTGAAGTGAACTAATCCCTTTAAGATTCAAGGGTATGTAAACTTTTGAAAGGGGTCATTTTTATAAATTCAATTGTTGTGTCGATAGTTTAAGAAACAATCAGAAATATTTAGACATGACATCCCATACATCCAGTGGGTTTTTTAACAGTGGTGGTGTCAATAAGGGTGGGAATACAGTCTGACCTGTCTTGGCTGATCCTGTTCGTTTCTGCATAAGTATAGCTCTGTAAGTAAGGACGAAGAATGGATCACATGGGAGAGGTGCACTTTTTTGTTAACAGTAAAAAGAGTCCCATTAAGGAACCACACTTAACTGTCCCTTAGAGACATTTAGATAAACACAGCACACCAATGGTCCAGGTGTCCTGTTACCACAAGGGACAGCGGCAAAGAAAAGACATGAGAGCATTGGGAAAAGCATTGTAGTTTGTATTTTTTGTTGTCTCTTTCTCTACCTGCCTTTTTCTGTTTTGTTCCGGGTGATTTTTTTTTAGATCGGACGCCACGTCATTTCTCATGCAAACACAAAAAAATCCATTCTGTAAGGATCAAAACAAAAGTCTGTGGGTCCCAACTAACAATGACCCACAGAGAGGAGTTTTTATCCCAGGGTCTAACAGTAGCCTGGGGATATGCTAAGGAAATGTAGAAGGAAGCGTAGCGCCTGCTCATCATATACATAAGCGCATAGAGCAAGATTCCTCAACATAAAAGACGAGGAGGAACTGGTGCGAAAGTAAAGGTGAAAGGTCAGTTACGAGCACTGTCATCACCTAAACCCTCCATCGACCTGAAAACCTTCAAGAGGAATGGCAAGAACTCTTTACAGAGAAAATCTAAAAGATGAGCAGACTTAAGCTTTTTTCCACGAAATCTGAACAGTGTGTGGCTTGGATGAAACACAGTCATGGCATTAGACAAGCCATTTGATGTTACATCCACGACATGTATTCTTGCTTTTTTTTTTTTTCAGACCAGATGAAGACAATTGGCTTTGAAAGGAACTTTCTCAGTGACCTTGAGGATATTAGCAAAGATGAAACATTAAAACACCAGAGATTTCAAATGCACTGCCTCCAGAGCCACCCACCGAGTTCTGGAAAGCATATTAAAAGTGCCAGTCAATAAGCTGCACTGCTCAGCAGGATGGAAATGTACGTGAAGCCTCCACAAGTACCATTGGGGGATTTTTTCTTCTTTAAATGCATGCATTCTTAACCAAGAGCCTTTTATTTTCATGCCCGCTGTGAAACAAAGAGAATATGATCAGGTTTTTTTTTTTTATTGTTGATATTATTTTTGTTTTATTTGCCCCCAGCTTTGTCCTTAACCCTTATTAAATGATACACTGCCATGATTAAAGGCCCTATTTGTTATGAGAAAAAAAGTTCTCATGCTTGGCCACAAAAAAGGCAGTAAATACAAGTTGATGCTATTTTGTTATAGTAACAGACTCTGTTTTCTGTCTGTTTTAATGAGGTTCTGAAGAGCATGTGTGAAAAATGTTTTGCATGCTGTTTTCATTAAAAACAATTTTAGTAGTTATTTCAAAACATAGATTGTTCTGATATTTAGTTTTTTTTGTCATACACATAGAAGTAAATGCACATTAAACTATTTTGTTATTTTATAAATATAATTTCAATGTGCCTTACAAAAATTTTTGGAACATCTTTTTATATCACTTATTTGAGGGTAATACGTTTTGACTAAGATAAACTTCACTCTACTTACTAATTTCCAAGACAAAATGCATATGGTATTTTCTTAGCACACGTTTTAAACAAACCCTCCTTACCTAAGCGCACAAGCACACACTCACACAGTGCCACCTCTCCTCCAGACACTATCCCTGAAATGTCCTTAGTGTGCAGTTTATTTTTAAAGCTGTTGTTCCAATTTCCATGGATACTTAACATAGTGAGGCACCATTAGTTATATAGAAACAAGTGTTTTGCCATATCCCCATAGAAAAAGTCTCTCAGGGGATCACTACTGTTAATTTCTCATGACAGTGCAGAGTTTGGTTTTTTGATAGAAAAGTATCAATTTACATGCCAAAGAATACATCATTCCTCCCACGGTGGGACCCAATTCTATGTCTTGGCTAATGGCAATAAACAAATCATTACATATCCAGAGCTGCTATGGCACTAAGAAGGTGACAACAACATATTGGAGACTCTGGTCTCCTGCAGACGGAGGTGGTCGGATCTGTAACATCAGTCTCCAGAGGGGTGGAGTAGACAATTAAACAGGGTTAGGACCGGTTAAAGGGCAATTGGAAAAAGAGATTTTCTCAACACCACAAGTCAGAGTCGATTTAAGAACAAAGCCAGTTGTGCAGTTAATAAACTGTGAAAATGTGGAGAAACGCTACAGGTCTGTTGCAGCATTTTCTGAGATGAAAATTAGATTCTGCCTTCTTTTGGCCAAATCCATTCAATCCCATAATGCACAGCAACAATCTCTGTGGGGAAAAAAACGATGGGTGCCAAGCTAAGGCAAATGTTCATTACAATATTTAATAAGTTTGTTAAATATGTAATAGTTTTACATAAATATAAGTACGTATTACATATTTTCGTTACAATATTTAATAATATCTCTTTTACTTAAGACCAGAGTCTCTAATGCATTGTCACCTTCCTAGCACCGTAGCATCTCTGGAAATATAATGATTTGTTTATTGCCATCAGCCAAGACAGAATTTTACTTGAGTTTTACTGATGTAATAGTTTTACGTAAATATTTGTACATACTACATATTTTCATTACTGTCACGATCTCCAACATTTATCAATATGAAATTCCAATATCGATCTAGCTTACTGCAGTGTGCAACAAGTGTCTCATAGCAGCCACCTAGCGAACGCACAGAGTAACGTTATAGCATCATTTTCAACACACTCAAATGTATCTGACAAACAGCGCTGCGTTACCCCACATACGTTTGCCCGGAAGAAGTGGCGACTGTGGCATAATAAAAGTTCCACTGCTCTCGAGCCGTGTTTCGCACTCGTCTCTCATTAGCAATCGCTCCAGCTGCCTTGTTCCTCAGCCCAGCTCTGCTTCATACTACAGTAACGTTAATAATCTCATCCATGAACATGATTTCTACCCGAGTCCCGTCGGATTCTTTTCCACCGACTGTGAGGTAAAGACAACATCTCCCATGATTCCGCGCTCAATCTCGGCATTATCAAGCTACACCTTTGTTTTGAATAGGTGACCTCTAGGGGCGAAAAATTACATATTGTGCCTTTAAGTAGCAATACATTTACTTATTAGAATTTTTTAATAATCTTTCCACCACTGCTTGAGGGTCACTGATTGAGTTTCTGGACTACGCCCTGCTGTTGAGTGGTTCCTCCTTCATTGTCAAGGAGGTAGAGGAGGATGCTGCCCCTAAATAATTTTTTGGGGGGAGGGTAGTGTGCAGCAAGCTCTGGTGGCCATGGAGCTTGGCCTACTACGATTGCCAGCATGTCCAGTTCTGATGGTCGCTAGCTCTGTACTTTCAGTACCTTCCAGTCCAGTTATCCCCACACCAGTGCCTGTTCACAACATGGCCACGCCAGAACCTGTTCACAACATGGCAACCGCGCCAGAGTCTCCAGCCATCATGGCCACCAGGCCCAAGTCTCCAGCCGTCGTGGACGCCACATCAGCCAGCGTTTGAGACTGGCTTCCAGTTTGGAGGACACACCACTGATATCGGTGCGAGCAGCTGGCAACTCTGTGGTGGTATCTAGTCTGAAGGTCCCAGAGGTTCTTCCTCCGTCAATTGTACTCCATGTTACGGCAATGGCCATTTTGTGTGTTTGGGCAGCACACTGCTCTCCAGCCCATGAGCCTGGTCCAGAACCTGCTTCAGCCCATGAGTCTGCTTCAGAACCTGCCTTAGCCCAGGAGTCTTCTCCAGAGCCCGCTATAGCCCATGAGTCCGCTTTAGAACCCACTCTTGCCCCAGAGCTCAGCCATGTGTCAGTTCTGCCCTTGGGGTCTCCAGTCCCACCGACTCCACCGTGGTGGTCCTCAGCTATGCCTTGGTGGTCACCAGCCCTGTCTGCTGATCTTCAATCGCGACTACACTGCTGTGGTGTTCATCTGCTCCACTGTGGGGATCTACAGGCCTGTCTGCTCGACTATGGTGGTCTTTGGCTCCACCGTGGGGACACTCAGTCCCGTTTGCCCGGCTGTGGTGGTCTTTGGCTCCACCATGGGGATCTTCAGTACCGTCTGCTCTGCTGTGGTGGTCATCTGCTCCACCATGGTGGTCTCTAACTCCACAGAAATGGACTTTAGCCCCGTCAGCTCCTCCCTGGCCACCTGCCCGGCTTGCTCTGCCCTTGCCCCCTGCACTTCCAGCTCCGCACTGGCCACTTGCCTGGCCTGCTCTGCCCTGGCCACCTGTACTGCCTGCTCTACCCTGGCCTCCAGTCCTTCCTCCACTCCATGGACCTAACCCTCTATCCCGCCCCTGGGTCTGCCTTTGCTCCACCTCCCTCCTGGACTTCTGTGACCCTTTGAGGAGCATCTGGAATAGGGGGGCTATGTCACAATCACCAGCTGGAGTGCCCTTGATACCAAAGGGCACTCCACCCTAGACTATTGCCACTCAATCAACAACTACATTTCCCAAACCCATTGCCCGGTCTCATCCCTGATTGCTTACATCTGTGTCTCATTAGCCTGTTTATCTCACCTTATATAAGACTGGTTGTCTCTGTCATTCTCCATCAAGTCTTGTATTTCTGAGTGCTCTATTAATTATCTCTTCCATGGCTCTGACCCCTGCCTGTTTTCTTGTTTTCTGGATCACCCTGTTTGCCTGAGTTTCCTGCCTGGTGTTGTATTGGACTGTTTACCCTGTATTTATGACCTTTGCCTGTTTTTTGAATTACGACTATGGATTACCCTTTAATAAACTACTGCATATGGATCCTAAACCCTTGAGTCTCCGAGCAGTTCATGACAATTGCAATGTTTAATAATAACTTTTTAAAGTTTTACTTAAATACATTTACATTTAGATTTAACATAAATATATACATAATACATATTTTCATTACAATATTTAATAACTCTTTTTCTTAAGTTTTACTTAAATATCTGTGCATAGTACATATTTTTAGTCCCATTATGCATAGCAACAAGCTCTGTGGTGGGAAAAAAAAAACATGGCTAACAAACTGAGGCAAATGTTCATTAATAATAAAACTGTCTATGTAGGGAGCAGACAGAACGTTAGATCCATTAGAATAGGGTCATCGAGATCATGACGTACTGGCGTGGCACGGGCAGAGTTCTCACAATACACACTCAATATTTTGAATTTCCCTTTGTGTGGGCTGAGTGATTGGTAACAGAAGTGCAAGTGACCTACACTAAGCTGAATCGGGGTTAACAAAAGAGCGGAGCTCTTTCAGAACTTTTATGTTATGATGAATAGAGCTGACAAGCCAAAACTGAGCACTATACAATTTATGATCTGCTCGGCCACACACTCCACTCATGAAGAAAGAGTATACAGCTGTGTTTTCAGTCAGTACAAATTCTTTTTCTTCTGATGTAGGAAAACAACCTGTTTCAAGATTTTGTCCCAAAATTTTCCTCGCATAGTGATTGAACCTCATAAAAGATATATAACCCAAAAAAGCATCTCAGATGAAGCTACGTAGGAAAAAAAGATGGCTGAAAAACTGAGAAAAAAAATTTCCTCTCACAGTGATTCGACCCAGTAATGCATATATAACCCCCCCTCCACCCCCCCTAAAAAAGCATCTCAGATAAAATCAAATAAAGTATAATGGGTGTTTTTATCTGATGAGCTCATCCCTGTGATATAAATCTGTATGCTATCACAGGTGAAGCTCATAAGAACATCAGCCTGGACGTTCAAAAGATCTTTCTCAACATTTCATGAATGATGAGATTGTAGAGGGAGGGGGTTGTGGTGGTGCGGGAGAGGAAAGACCCAGGTAAAGTTATCCGGTGGGAGCCGCCCAATTTGTGTGATCTGCCCATTCATATGGTGGGGTGTGGGGAGGTGGGGAGGCTGCTCTTTTTAACCGCCAGAGGAAGGATGTCTCCTGCCTTGATGAAACTCTGGCGTCCCTTTTGTTGTTTGTAAAAACAAAACAAAAAAGGGCAGCGAGTGAAAAAGAAACGAGGGGGAAAAAAACAGACCGAGAGGAAAGGAGGGAGAAAGAGAAAGGTTTGAGCCAGTCAATGATAACAATGCAGTCTGCTCGCTTGAAGAGACATGATGTCACCAGGGCACCGGAATCCCTAGTGTGGAGCAAACAGGGTGGGGTACGTTCCTCCCTCCCTCCAATTTGCCCCTGCCCCTTTCTCTCGCTCTCCCTCTCTGTCTTTTTCCCTTCATCCTTCTCTTTCCTGTCTGTCTCTGTGTGTGTGTATGGACGTGGGAGCTGTTGAGCACATAATAGGACTCCTCACAGCTCCACTTCCGAAGAGTGGTCATATGAAACGTCCATTTCCAGGTCATTCATTCACAGCGGTCCCCGATGAGCACGACCGAGCCCGCTAAAGACTGTCAAAGGATCGCTCCCGTGGGGGGGCCATGTGCCACATGAGAGGAAAATATGGCTTAGCTTGCTAATCGTGATTTGTAGATTAGCAGTTGCTTAAAAAAAACATTAAAATACACTAGCACTTAAAGATATTTCAGTAGAGCATCTCAAATAGTCATAGACAACCTTTCGTAAGCTAACAACATAAAGTAAAACATAATATTATTACAATTTTAAATAACTGTTTTCTATTTTAATACATTTTAAGACATAATTTATCAAATTGGTCTTGTTTTAGGGATTTTTAGATATTTTAACTGGGAAAACAAGTAAAAAAGAACTCTATATAGTTTGAGTCTATGCATTTTTCCACCTGTTTTATCAGAGCAGAAACTGTTTGATCACTAGTAAACAACAGAGTTCGCAACACAACAGTTGATAAGTACCATAATTAAGACCTCACACAAGACTTTTTTCCATTACTTGGGAATGCTTTGTGAATAATCCGACAGGCATTATCCGTCCTATTAGCCGTATGTTCTTAAAGGTGGTCAGCACCGGGGTGGTCAGAAATTGATTTGTGAGAGGAACTTGGAAAACAGCAGTGCACTAAACACCTCTGCATGTAATGTAATGTATTAGCAGGCACAACCCAGTAATATACTGTAGATGTGACTTTTCCATGTAATCGCCGCTGTCAAACAAGTCTGCTGACAGAAAAAGAAGTGCCTGCCACCCTCGCAGCCACCCATTCACTGTCTTTCAGCAATACACGCCTGTGCCAGATGAAGTCATGGCCCCTGGCGCTCGCCTATAAACCAGCTCCATATAGATGCCACTGCATGACTCCAGTATTGCCTTCAGCACAACCGTCAGCAAAATGGCTAATGCATAAAACAGTGATTGCTACTCAATTAGGGCTACATGTGCTGAAGTGGCCTCTGGCAAATGCGCTTCAACCGGGCCCATAAATAAAACCCAAGTATGAGCTTGCATGTCTCTTAACCAGTGTGCAGCATGTGGTTCTGCCTTTAGTTTGATTACAAGCAGAAGCAGCTGGCTCCAGCTATGCTGTCCGTGACATTCTACCTCCAGTCGGTCTCTGGCTCCACCGTCTCCTGGAAGCATCGGGAGAACGTTGAGACAACCGATGGATTTGCTGATTCACCAAGGGCCCTGCAATTGTTTGGCCTCTTTCTGTATTTGGACAGGGGGAAATTGTACCCTTTGCCACCCACAAGCACTCAATAAGGCCCTATCCAGTTAAACTGCCAAAGTGAGACATCTGGACAAAGAGCTCTTTTTGGAGATGCAGAATAACACTGGATGTGGATGGGATGAGGCGATTGGAGCCGTCCTCCTGGGAGTAGGAGTGGCAGTGTCGTCGCTCTAAGCTGTTGAAAGGTGCACAATACAACAGGATATCATATTGTCCTGTCTGACAAATGGATTTGCAGTGGTGACTGGGGTAACAGCAGCGTGGAGGAAGTTCAACATAAAGCACTACAGGTTCTTAATTACTTCCCCAAAATAGTAATCAGATTACTTTAATGGGAAAATTAGACTTTTAGACCCCTACAAACCTACAAAATAGTATGTGCGACATGCAATATTATTTCAATACTGACTGAATACAATAACACAACAAAAACAAAATTACATAAAACAAACTGACTAAATAAAAATGTATTTGTGTACCTGATATTAAAGGATTAGTTCACTTCAGAATGAAAATTTCCTGATAATTTATTCACCCCCATGTCATCCAAGATGCTTCTGTCTTTCTTTCTTCAGTCGAAAAGAAATTATGGTTTTTGAGGAAAACATTCCAGGATTTTTCTCCATATAGTGGACTTCACCAGGGTTCAACGGGTTGAAGGTCCAAATTGCAGTTACAATGCAGCTTCAAAGGGCTCTACACGATCCCGGCCGAGGAATATGGGTCTTGTCTAGCGAAACGATCAGCCATTTTCTAGAAATTTTTTTAAAAATTATATACTTTTTAACCACAAATGCTCATCTTGCACTGCTCTGCGATGTGCCATGCATTAGTAATCACGTTGGAAAGGTCACGTTTTCCTCCAACTTCAAAATCGTCTGTTTTTTTTGTAAAGGGCGTTTGACTTAATCTCTGCACGTTTGCTTTGTAAACACTTGCTCGATTCTTCCGCCTACATCACGCGTGACCTTTCCATCGTGATTACATAATGCATGGCGCATCACAGAGAAGTGCAAGATGAGCATTTGTGGTTAAAAAGTATATCATTTTTTTTTTTTGGAAAATGATAAGACCCTTATTCCTCGGCTGGGATCGTGTAGAGCCCTTTGAAGCTGCACTGAAACTGCAATTTGGACCTTCAACCTGTTTGTAGCCATTAAAGTCCACTATATGGAGAAAATTCCTGGAATGTTTTCCTCAAAAACCTTAATTTCTTTTCAACTGAAGAAAGAAAGACATAAACATCTTGGATGACATGGGGGTGAGGAAATTTGAATTCTGAAGTGAACTAATCCTTTACGTCTCTTCATAGGTAAATTGTGGCCATAACAAGCCATGCTAACTCAGGAATATTTCATAATTTCAAATTTGTTTGTGTTTTTTTTTTTTTGGATTGGGTGTGGTTTAGTATTCAGTTTAGTACTTTAAAAAATATTCCATAATAAGCTTCAAATTTTTTTATGAATATTACAGCATCGTAATACAATTTGTTTGTCACACTTTAGATTAGGGTCTAATTGTCACTATTAACTAGGCTAACTATTAACTATGACTTTTGCCTCAATAAACTCCTAATTATTGCTTAGTATTTAGTTAGTAAAGTAGTTGTTAAGTTTATGTATTGGGTAGGATTAAGGGATGTAGAATATGGTCATGCAGAATAAGGCATTAATATGTACTTTATAAGTACTAATAAACAGCCAAAACCTAGTAATAGAGGTTAATAATAATAATAAAGTCCCTTTAAGACAAGTCATTTCACTCGTCGGCCATCTTTGAAACGCCTCTCGGGCATCCAAGTGCAGCTCCTATCTCTTCAAATGGGGAAACATCAAATTCGCTAAAGCTGTTTGCCAAGCTTTTGATCAAATTTCATATTTGAAATCACCAATGAAATCTGACAACAACTGTCTTTTGTTTCTAAACGCTCGAATCACGACAAAAAACGGTATTTTTCAGGCTGGATCAAGCTAATGCACATGCGCAGTCCTAAATGTGCATCTCTTGTGCCTCATTTCTGAGGCACGCATCTGACTGTTTCTATAGAAACCGGAGCTTCTAACGCCCGCTGCAGTGACGCGGTGACTTTACCAATCGGCGATTGGCTCTTATTTAGAAGGCGGGACTTATTCCGCCATATTGCGCGTTGCACTTTCTCCCATTCATATTAATACGAGTGACGTATCTTGTGTTATTCTATAGTCTTTGGTAATATGCATGCTAATAAGCAATTAGTTAATAGTGAGAATTGGACCCTAAATTAAATTGTTAACAATTAGTTTTATCAAATTTTTATCTATGTCACACTGAAGTCACACTAAAAGCGCAGACAGCTGCAAGCAGCACTGCACAAACAACTAAAACAAAAATGAAAATGGCTTTTTGGACTATACTGCTCAACAATGGTAACAAACATATGCAACTGCAATATTACATTAAGATGTACAATTAACCCTACAATTAACTACGAATACCCTGCTAAACCTGTTTCACACACTTTTACAGTCCTACCGAATCATCAGATCAACCCGATTTGAACCCAGCTGCAAAGCATGCTGGATAACCAGCTGTACCACAATAAATAACTGATTATGTGTTTCACTTTGTACTGTAGATGTAAACTTGCAGAGTTTCAATGACAATAGATGTTCTTTGTAGTGGCTATCTTTTGTAGTTTTTCAAGACTAGATGGAGAAATTAGTTCTTTAACAAAACCCCTTATGTGAAATATGACTGGATATAGCTGTATAAAGAGCTGAGCAATGGCTGGCAGACGTTTTTATTGGACTATTGCTGACAGATCTTGCACTCTCACAGCATGATTTGTGAGATCCTAGAGTACATAAACACCCCTCAACTGTTGCTCCTCCTGTTGATCAAGGGTTTTTAACATTGGAAACCACAAGGAGGAAAGTACAAGATGGATACCCACTCCTGAAGACCTCAATTGCTTTGCAAACAAACAATGCCCATGTTTGTTTGTAGACAGACACACTTGACCCTACATGTGCTGCAGTTAAAAACAAACAGGAAACAGATTCTCATCCCAATAACTGTCATGAATCATGTAGCTCATGAGACACATGGGCTTTGAAATCACCCCCATACCCCTATAGGGGCAGTTGTGGCGTAATGGTTAGAGAGTCACTCTTGTAACTAGGTTTGAGTCTCAGTACCTGCTTTCTTCTACTCTCATTATCCACAACTGATGTCATTGAGCAAGGCACCTAACCTCCAATTGCTCCCTGGGCGCAGCACAATACAAACGTCTGACCACTGCTCCGGGTGTGTGTTCACGATGTCTATGTCTGTGTGCACTTGTATGTGTAATGCAGAGCACAAATTCAGAGTATGGGACACCATACTTGTCTACACATCACTTCACTTTTACTATTCCCTATTACTCCCCTATTATAGTTCACTGAATGAGTAAATGAAAACAAGTGAGCGAATTTGGAAACCAAGTGTGCCAGAAGTTCTGCGGACGCCATGATCTTCTGGCGAGAAGTGGGAATTCATTTGGCGTGACGCTCACACTGAATTGGTATAGTGGCCAGCCGTTGAGTGTACATCGGTTGTTATGGGATTGAATGAGTGCACTCGATAATGTCCACTATACAGTCAGACACTACTACAAATGGCTATATAGGGTTGATTTCGGACACAGCCATGGTGTGTTGTGTAAATACACTCAGTCACCATGAAATCAAAATGGACAGTTCTTGTTTTTTATGGAATATTGCAGTATTTATTATAAATGTTTGGCATTTTTTTGATTCATGTGCCCTCATAATAGCAAATGACAACAATCCAATGATCCAATCAATCCCCAATGGACAAAATCAAGTCCCACACTACATATATTTCTGTAGCCGTTTCACTTTCACTCAGATAGTCTATACCAGTGTTGCCAAGTCTGCGGTTTTCCAATGGAATTTGGCTACTTTAACACTGTTGCTGAGGGTTGTTTTTCATGTCTGAGGGTTGAAGCAACCCCAAATAACATGATATTTAACCCCTGGAATGCAAATTTTACCAGGAGAACCTCCCCAGGAGCACGCTTTTAACCAGGGGACCCTCCCTGAAACGTGACTGGGCTAGTTTTGATTAACAATTGAGTGGGTTTTGTTGTGAAAACCTGGCAACCCTGGGCTATATGTCACAATAGGGAAGAAAAGACTATCACAACTTCCGTTTCATGCTGACTTTAAGCATGATAAGCATAAACTATGAACAACAAATTATGTTTCTCTTTAAAAGACTTCCTCATGTGTTTGAACTCATTTCATTTTTTCAATATAATGTCATGCAGTGTCATAAAACTTAATAAAATCTAATACTGCATTTTGAATATCTTTAAAAAAGTCTGTCAAACGTGTAAATCCATTAAATCTTCCCCTCATAAGCCACGTTCATGAAGCAGAAAAATACAATTTTCATCCCTGTATTTGAGCTCTTAATACCATTACGTTCACACACCGTTCGGTTATTTACGACAGTGACAACCGCATTCAACAACTGAACTCCTAACTGTAAATTTTCAGTACTCCTGCTGTGTGAATGGAACCATACTGGACGACTACTGTAGTTTCACGCCACTCAGCGCTGCACGCGCGCATCTCGTGTGTGTTGCGTGTTTTAATGTGTGGTTTGAGTAACGTTAACTCACAGAAACGGAGATGTGTGCCATGCCATCTAAAGGTATTTCTTTCCAGTCAGTCACTGTCTTCCACCGGAGCTGCCTGCTCCCGAGTCCCGCCATGTGTTCTGCGCATGTCACGCTCCGCTTCCACTCAGGTAACGCTGCTGTCAGTTAATAGATCTGATGGTTGAACTGGTGCCTCGATTGGACTCGTTACAGGTAAGATGTTGCAGTGTTACGGACATGGCTATCTTTGATATTTACTGTAGTCACTATAGTTACAGGTGAAATTCAGAGAACAAAGAAGTTCTGATTGTGTGGCAGTCAAGTCCCATCCTACATTTTTTCTGTCGAATATATCCTGTTGAAAATATGTCATATTGCAAAACAGGCCACAAATGTCAGTTTCATATTAGGTCATAACTACACATATTGTAAACAAATGCTGTAGTAGGCCTACATGGCTTCTTAAAATGATGTGTGTTATATATAATGGATATCCCTGCTCCTTTGATCTTTGTATTATGATGTGGTTTTGTGGAACTGTTTTGTGCAGTTTTGCATTCACTTTGCTTCACGCTATTTGGCTGTTCAAGCTGTCAAAAGAAGTTTTCTTCCTTTCTGAATTGTCAATCCCATATCAGACCTGACAAAACGCACACTTAGAGCCAAAAGTGGTCTTTACTTGACAAGTGAAGTGTTTTCTGAACTATGGCAGGGTGGAAAATGTTTTAAGTGAATTTGAACTATGAGAGCTGATGGACCAAGAATATTCTTGGTTATTTTCAACTTAATGTTTATGGACAGCATCTGTGGCACGCTGTCAATTAAAAAAAAAAAAAAAATTCTGAAATGTCTCCCAGTGTATATAAATGGACTAACCTAGCTTAAATAAATTGGAGTTTTGTTTCAATATCTATTATTTTTGAGGCCATTAGAAATAAAAACTGGGCTCAACAAGCAATTTAATGAGGTATGTAAATAATAAACACTGGCTTTGGCTCAGTTTTTTCTTGAGTAAAATATGATCATGATTAAATTATTGAAAATTGATTATGGCAGTGTAATCTCTATTTTGGCCTATTAAAATACATGGATTTCAAACCAGATACAGGTTTTAGATAAAACACAATCTGATCTCTATTCCCAGATGCATAACATAATTTACTGTCATCTGTGATTGAAAATGATTTATAATGTGCACTTCATCAAAGCAAGGTACAAATAAATCATAGTGTTCACCGCTCATGAAGTGCACCAAAGTCAAATGTTCGTCAAAAAAAGCGAGAGTACAGGCAAACTGATGGAGCCACATTCAATAAATAAAGAAATATTGAATAAATAAATAATGGGCAATGCAAGTCTGAGTTTAGAGGGCGTTCTGACCTGCTGACCAAACCTGGAGCAGACCGTTAAAAGCAAATAAAACAAATAAACCAATTTCTGTGACGCACATATCATTATCCTGCTGTTTACAATCTGTCAGATTCAATCAGTTGTGTTTGGACACCTCAGAGACACATATGTGGTGACTTTTCACGCTGATGCTTCAAAAACATAAATTGATATAATATCTTATCGGCTCACATTTAATTTTTCTTGCTGTGGTCTGTCTAATGATGACAGATCTTCCCAGTTGTAACATTTTGTCTCCTAATTAATAAAATACACAAGTGAGTCATAATAGGTACACAACTTTCTATAAGACTTACTTATAGAAAAATTTATTATTTCCCAAAAAATATTGCTATACTGAGATGCGTGAAATCGACTGAAATACGTAATAAATACGGAAATAAAAGCAATGTATTAAACTGCACATTAACATTTATAGACTCTATAATATAACAAATATTATACATAAAATGTCATAGAGGTAATATGAATGTTTAGACAAAATTTTTGGCCTGTTTTGGACAGATTATGACGGGTTTACTGTAAAATAGCCACCATGTGAAGTGCCACATCAATGAAGCTTTTTTTTTTCACAATGAATGATGAAAATTCAGCTTTGCATCACAGAAATAAATTATATTAAAGTATATTAAAATAGAAAAACATTATTTTAAATTGTAATAGCCTAATATTTCACAATATTGCTGTTTTTTTCAGTATTTTTGATCAAATAAATGCAGCCTTGATGAGCATGAGACTTCTTTCAAAAACATTAAAAATAGCAATGTGTCCAATCTTTTGACCGGCACTGTATGTAATTTAAAATATAATAGGCCTATACAAAAAATTTTCTTCACATGATGTGTAATAATTAGTGCGTGCATGAGATCACAATCGGAGTGGACATTATATTAAAGTTAATACAATAGTTGATATGACCCTGTTATCAGTCTGCTCACAGATGTTTTTTTCTCTTATCTCACAGATTTGAGAATCATAGTGACCAGATATTGGCCCACATTAGACTGCATGAATATAATGGTGAGATCACTGATAGGAAGCAGGAGAGTTTTTTTTCTCCAGTGCATAGAAACACCAAACACCTTGGAATGCCAGGAGATGTTCACTTATATCTTTGAACAGGATTTATTTCCAGGTAAAACTGTGTACTCAAAATGTGCCTTTAACTCTCATTTATATTGTTGACTTTATTCTAAATAAACTACAAAATAAACTACTTTGTCCTCAGATTCTTTAGTTCTCTCACAAATACCTGAAAGGCTCATTGTGTGGCTCTTTATGCGAGTCTTTGTCTCCTCAGGTGTGAATCACAGCATTATTCAGGATTATTCACACCTCCACGCATACTGTCTTTCTAAACAAAAAGTGTCTTACAAAATTTAAATCAATATATTGTTTTATGTGAATGAGTAGGCAGGATGATTTTCACATCATTTTGAAGCAAATTTCTAGGCTTCTACATTCAGTACCCAGAAGTCTTGTGGCCACATATTTAGTATTTGTTTTGTGGCCTTATTTCAGCGACTTAATTTTTTTTTCAATAACCACACATTAACATTATTCTCTCAAAAATACAAACATGTACTGTACATGCATGTTGCTCACATATTATGGTAGCCTAGTTTGTGCAGAATACAGTGTAATAACACTTTTGCCATTAATATGTTTATAAGCAACTGAAAAAAGTACAAAAACTCAAAAATCCTCAGACCCCAGAGGGTTAAGAGCTCAAGCATTTAAAGCAGTAGGTGATAAAACTGCAGCATGTGCTTAAAATAAACAGAACAATATCGTCCACTGGTGGGAACGCTAATATAGTTATCGTTCTTGGTGTGAACAGGCGTTAACTCAAACAGTAGAGCATGGTGTTAGCAACACCAAGGGCTTGGGTTCAGTCTCAATGGAATGAACTGTTAAAATGCATGTCCTGAATGCATTGTGGATAAAAGTGTCTGCCAAATGCATAAATGGGAAATAAAAGAGTGATTAGAGTGACGTTTTCTTATAAGAATGTGTACATACCTCAGAATAAACTGGAATAGATAATGCAAGCTTGAGCTTAAAGTATGCATTCAGTGACCCTCTGACCAAACTTGAAACGTCCAGTTCAAAGTAAATATTTTCTGTGATGCACATGACATTCTGCAGCTGTTTACATGATCTGTCAGAATGGATCTGTTGTGTTTGGACATACAAAAGCCACATATGCAATATTTCCTTTTCATTGTGATCATTTGCAAACATAAATTGAGATAACATCGCTGACATTTAATCATATTGAGATAATATCGCTCACATTTAATCTTGTTTGCTGAGATTCTTTCAAAAGCATGCAGCCAGAACTTTTGATATTCACGCTGTTTGCAAGAAATGTGTCCAAATTCCCAACTGGCACTTGTTTGAATACAAAACCAAAGATTTGGTTAATCTAATGATGACAGATTGTCTCATAAATTCTCCCAATTGTAACATTTTTGTCTTCCAATTAAAAACACACAGCTGGATTGTGACAGGGACAGGGCTTCTTGGAATTCCTGTCTGGCAGTCTGAGGGGTTCTGCTCTGTGTGGAGTAATGAGGAGAGAGCCGGAGTGATTGTTTCACCAGGAAGAGCTCCAGAAATAAGGGACTGGCATATTACAGCCAGTGTGTTTGGATAAACTCTGAAACAATTATGACCCATTTCTTGGCCTCTGTGCATGTGGGAGGTTTGGCCTGATTGAAATGATTTAAAAATCATAAGAAAAATGGCTTATGTCATAGTGGAGTAGAAAAAGAAACGAAGAATGGAAACTTTGAGTCTTTTACTGAAACTCAGGTGGAGAGAATAGTTTTAACAAGGTCATAGTGAATATCTATCTATCTATCTATCTATCTATCTATCTATCTATCTATCTATCTATCTATCGATCTGTCTGTCTGTCTGTCTGTCTATCTATCTATCACTAGAACATGTAAACCTGTATTACCTATGAGTCAAAAATGTGTGTTTTCATATATTGACATTTTATTACATATTTCAGCATTTGAAGATTTAAGGTTGAACATATATTTTACAATAATTATATTTAATATATTTTAAATTTATTTTGGTCGTAATATGTTTTGCAAATGGGTATGCATTTTGTAAGCATTTTTTTAATCTAAAATGGTCAATGTCAATATACAAAATACATCTCAAATTTAGTCATGAATATAACTTAATATTCATATGTGATTTCATCCACAGATGTTAGTTAACTTAGTGTAGAAAATGAAAAGTACATTAGAGTTTAGTTGAAGTTGAAAGCACACATTGAGCTGCAGCTTTCATGCGATGTACATTCGAACCCAGCTTGCAAAATTTCCCAAAGGGCCAAAAGGAATTTCTTTAATATATCTGAGGGGAAAAAGTCACAGCTGACACAAAAAGAAAGTGAATTTTCCCAGTACTAGGTGGGGTCTCATCTGCCACCCCGGTGTCTGTGTGGCCTTGACTTTCATTATTCCACATCTGATGTCCAGGAAAGTGTGCCACATGCTACCTCAGGCACACCACCAGGGCCCTCCATCCATCAACACGACACTGAAGCCTGTTGGCACATGCACAGTCACACAGAGGGCCAACGCTAACAACTGTGTTGGATTACGATGACACATTTGTCTCCGAGGAGAGAGCCGCTTTGGGCCACAGACATTACTTTGAACCAATTAGCAGATTACGGCTGCTGCTCTGTGCTAGTGGGTGGCCGACTGTTCCTAACTTCTCATTCTCTTCAGCTTTGGTGCTCAAAAAAGAGTTTGGTCAGCATTACATTTCAACTCGGATTTGAGGTTCAATGACCATCAAGGGACTCTCTACCTTTTTATGAATACGAACTAATAGATAGCTGCAGCAAAGAACAATGCTTACCTAGGTCCCAAAAGCCCACCCAATACTTAAGACACAAGTCATTATTTAGAATTCAAAACACATGTGAAACATAATACGAACGCCTGGACAGCATGACTTGGTTGACCATGAGCTGAAAGGCTAGTATTTCATAATTATTACAGATTGTGCCACTAGACTGTCCAAAAAAAAAAGAGAAAATGATTTATTATGGGCTGCAACATCAGACGCTAGGTCCTTTAATGGTCCGTAAAAATAAACCGCTCAGAATGATTTTCACTAGCCCTAGATCACTATAACCAGTTGTTTTTAATGACAACATTTGATCTATTTAAAATAAAAAAAAATACAAGCATAAAAATGTCTTTTTATGTGCTGCACTCTCAAGGTGTTTTAAGGAATGCGTGTGGAAAGTCTGTGCGATTTCAACACTTCCAATGAAAGCAATCAAATCGTTCAGCTGATGAAAGAAGTAAAGCGCAAAGTTTGTAAAGCTGCCACATGCAACTCTATTAGAGGCCTGGAGACTGGTATTTCTTCCAGTTTTCCTTTATATCATATTCATATCCTTTTTGTCCACAAAAAATCACAATTTCACACACTCCAAGAAATTCCTTGTCCCAGGCTCTTTGAATTTTAGCGATGACCCTTGTTGTAAACTAGGCTAAAATATATGACTGAACAAAATAGTCCCATTTAACCTTTATTTATGTGAAATGAACCTTCAATAGCATGATTCATGCCATGATGTTTACTTTATGAAGCTTGTGATTTACAGTTCTGTTGAAGTGTTAATAATTAACAAACTAAACAAACTTGCATTTTTAGTTCATTTTTTCTTTGCTCCCAAAGGACATTGTCATATTAAAGTTGGAGATGAACATCAAGTCATATAAGTCAAGCATTATATGGGCTGTTCCAGCTTTGCTAGTGGTTTGTCATGTTAACGGCCTCAGACATTTTATATATTTTTCATCTACTCGTAACCTGTCTGCCAGAAACACAAGGCCCAGTCTTTATGTTTTACTGACATGTTAGACTTATGGCTGTTAAGGCAATCGTGAAACGGCCATTGAGAAGAAAGGGAAAAAGCATGTAAGTTCCTTATTTTCAACATAAAGAGCCTTAAGTGTGTTAGCTAATAAATGTCATCGCAGATAGAGTCACAGAAATACAGAACATATAAAACCACTGAGACTTAATCACAGAACGCTGACAGTTTCATAAATTCTTATTAGAAGAAATAACTGTAAGCAATCTGACATTTACCTCATGATACCTTAACAAAGTCTTTACTAACACAATAACTCACATTTATACATCAATCCATCACAGTGTCTAGCAAAGTCCCTTTAAGGCAAGTCATTTCACTCGGCGGACATCTTTGAAGTGCCTCTTAGGGTGCGTTCACACTTGTAGTTCAGTTCGTTTGGTCCAGACCAAAAAAAACAAAAAACATTTAGTCCTGGTCCGATTAGCGTTCAGAGTAAGAAAAACCGATATGCGTGAGGATTCTGTCCTTTTTAGCTTCTCATCTTCCTGTTTTTGGTTCAGTTTGCAAGTCTTTGGTCCATGTCGCATTCATATATCATTCAAACCGCACCAGAGTTTGTTTAGACCCGCTTGTTTACACCAGGGTTCGGATGGCAGCGTTCACACGTTCAAATGAACCGCACTAACAGAGCAATCGCACCAGGGTTCGTTTTAATCGAACCAAACATGACAAGTGTGGACACACCCTTAGGGTACGTTTACAAGACAACAGTGTACTAAAAATGGAATAGTTTTTCCTTTGTGTTTTTCACATACAGACGACAATGTTGTCAAACAATCCCCGTTCACATGGATCCGCGAAAACGACTAAAAGTGCTGTATTATGCTGCAAGGCCAGTAGTTGGCGGTGTCACTTTGTAAAGAAACACTACATGCCTATAGACTGGACACGATATACGCATGCGCACGACGACATTGTTTTCACAAATTTGCGTTTTTATAGTTTACACGGAGACAATAGCGGTATTGTTTTCAAAAACTTGCAATCTGAAACCCTTCAAAACTTGCGATTTGAAACCTTTTTTAAAAATTTGCATTTTCAGGCCCCCGATACAGCATTGTCGTGTAAATAAACAGTAAATAAATGGTTTTCAGCTCTTTGTTGAAAACAGTGTTGTGTAAATGGCCCTTTAGGCAACAATTTCAGTCATGCAAGTACAGCTCCTATCTCTTTCATATTTAAAATCACAAATGAAATCTGACAACTATCTCATAAATTATGTTTCTAAATGCTCAAATCATGACAAAAAATGGCATTTGTCAGGCTGGACCAGCCAATGTGCATATGAAGTCATAAGTGTACATCTCAGAACACTAACTGTATCTATAGCAACCGGAGCTTCTAATGGCAGCTTCAGTGATGCAATGACTTTATCAATTGCTGATTGGCTCTTTTATTTAGAAGGCGGGACTTATTCTGGCATATTGCGTGTTGCACTTTCTTCCCTTCATAGTATTATGAGTGCACTGTATACCTAGCAGCCACTCAGTTGACCCAAGTCACCACACAGAAACACCCTGGCAACCAACCAGAACACATTTTGCATGGGCAAATATTAATTAAATATTTATTTAAATTTGCAATTTGCTTGTGCAATAAAAAAAAATATATATATTAATAATATTTAATATGAAATATTAATTTAAAAAATAACAACTACATATACAGGTGCTGGTCATATAATTAGAATATCATCAAAAAGTTGATTTATTTCACTAATTCCATTCAAAAAGTGAAACTTGTATATTACACTCATTCATTACACACAGACTGATATATTTCAAATGTTTATTTCTTTTAATTTTGATGATTATAACTGACAACTAAGGAAAATCCCAAATTCAGCATCTCAGAAAATTAGAATATTGTGAAAAGGTTCAATATTGAAGACACCTGGTGCCACAGTCTAATCAGCTAATTAACTCAAAACACCTGCAAAGGCCTTTAAATGGTCTCTCAGTCTAGTTCTGTAGGCTACACAATCATGGGGAAGACTGCTGACTTGACAGTTGTCCAAAAGACGACCATTGACACCTTGCACAAGGAGGGCAAGACACAAAAGGTCATTGCAAAAGAGGCTGGCTGTTCACAGAGCTCTGTGTCCAAGCACATTAATAGAGAGGCGAAGGGAAGGAAAAGATGTGGTAGAAAAAGTGTACAAGCAATAGGGATAACCGCACCCTGGAGAGGATTGTGAAACAAAACCCATTCAAAATGTGGGGAGATTCACAAAGAGTGGACTGCAGCTGGAGTCAGTGCTTCAAGAACCACTACGCACAGACGTATGCAAGACATGGGTTTCAGCTGTCGATTCCTTGTGTCAAGCCACTCTTGAACAACAGACAGCGTCAGAAGCGTCTCGCCTGGGCTAAAGACAAAAAGGACTGGACTGCTGCTGAGTGGTCCAAAGTTATGTTCTCTGATGAAAGTAAATTTTGCATTTCCTTTGGAAATCAGGGTCCCAGAGTCTGGAGGAAGAGAGGAGAGGCACACAATCCACGTTGCTTGAGGTCCAGTGTAAAGTTTCCACAGTCAGTGATGGTTTGGGGTGCCATGTCATCTGCTGGTGTTGGTCCACTGTGTTTTCTGAGGTCCAAGGTCAACGCAGCCGTATACCAGGAAGTTTTAGAGCACTTCATGCTTCCTGCTGCTGACCAACTTTATGGAGATGCAGATTGCATTTTCCAACAGGACTTGGCACCTGCACCAAAGCTACCAGTACCTGGTTTAAGGACCATGGTATCCCTGTTCTTAATTGGCCAGCAAACTCGCCTGACCTTAACCCCATAGAAAATCTATGGGGTATTGTGAAGAGGAAGATGAGAGACACCAGACCCAACAATGCAGAAGAGCTGAAGGCCACTATCAGAGCAACCTGGGCTCTTATAACACCTGAGCAGTGCCACAGACTGATCGACTCCATGCCACGCCGCATTGCTGCAGTAATTCAGGCAAAAGGAGCCCCAACTAAGTATTGAGTGCTGTACATGCTCATACTTTTCATGTTCATACTTTTCAGTAGGCCAAGATTTCTAAAAATCCTTTCTTTGTATTGGTCTTAAGTAATATTCTAATTTTCTGAGATACTGAATTTGGGATTTTCCTTAGTTGTCAGTTATAATCATCAAAATTAAAAGAAATAAACATTTGAAATATATGTCTGTGTGTAATGAATGAATATAATATACAAGTTTCACTTTTTGAATGGAATTAGTGAAATAAATCAACTTTTTGACGATATTCTAATTATATGACCAGCACCTGTATATATATATATATATATATATATATATCTTTTTTTTTTTTTTTTTCTTCCTCAAGGCATATGTCTTTGCTGGTTAATATTAAATTTTATAAATTCAATTGTGTCTTCTCAGTTTCTCACCTCAGGCTGTATTAGAAAAAACAGATATCATTCACATCAGAAGCTGTTTGGTTCAGAGCTGAAAATATGAGAGCAGTCGAATGCTTGTAATACAAAATACATTCTTTAATCTGTTTAAATCACTGTAAATACACAATGAGACATAACAGCACTGTTACAACAGGAACAAAGTTAAGGACTAACCCAGGAAATCAGACATTAAACAATACACAACATAAGCTCTGTGAAGAAATATGTTTTGAAAATAATTTAATAGAAATAGTTCTGTGTTGGGATATTCATATCTGCGGTGTAAAATAGCTTGAGGAAATGATCTCACACCATGCTATGACAATAACAGTAAGTTGAAAGTAAAAAGTGTTTAATGTCTAAGTTACACTACTTTATTTCCCCATCTGTTCCTTTTTACCAATATATACATGATATACAACTGTTTCTTAAATACATTTTGACAATTTTGCATTTTATTTACAATATAAGAGCTTATTAGATTTTAATTATTATTATTTTTTAATTCTAGCTAAAAGTTGGTGTGGAATTTTACAGAACAAAAGTACGGACTATGATTCATGATGTCATAATTCTAAAAGCATCTGCACATTCACCGAACAGCACTCAAACTGTAAACATCTTCCCTTGATAATCAGAACCAATGATAAAAAAATTCTATCTACTGAGTAAATCTGAACTATTGATCATATTTCTCAGGCTAATGCATTGCTAGTGTGTGGCTACCTTGAAAACATACTATTTTTCTTCTGTTTGGGTGTTATGTACACATAGGACCATTTTTTATACAAGCAAACTCAAAGTGCACTTTCATAAGGGCAGATGTCTGAAATTTAGAAAAAAAAAAAAAACCCAACTAAATATGAAAATTGCTCTCCAAAGAATAATTAGCAAATGAGAATCAAAGTCTGCGATAATGTAACCAAAAAAAAAAAAAAAAAAAAAAAGTTAATATTTTAGTGGTTATGCTGTGGAAAAACTATCATATGTGCATGAAATATTTAGTGAACCAAATCAGAGCATTGAAAATTATACTAAACTGACAGCACAGGCATACCGAAATAATGCCAACGCTTGCATTAAATGCATCAGTGATAAATATGGCTTGTAGATCAATAAACCTCCAGCAAATAATCTTGAAAAGAGGCATTGAGTGCTTCCTCAACGGCTACGGCTGAGCGTCCACCATATCGGCTCGTTCCCACCCTGTTCTGGCACACATTCATCTGTATCTCACCCTTTCTCCCTTTATCACAGCTGAGTAAGTCCTGAAGAAAGGAGTCCTCGCCCACTCCTCTCCCAGAGGGACACAGGGGCCCCAAGGTGCGGCTTGTTTTGCAGGGGCCTCCCGTCTCAGATCCTCTGGCACACGTGCAGCCTGGACCTGGAGAAGGAGGTGGCGTCTTTCCACACCTTGCAGGCAAGTCCTTTGGCGCAGTCACAGCGCTGGAAGATCTCCAGGCTGTGGGAGCCTTTCTTGCGCTGCTTGGTGCAAACTTCACCCTGCCGCAGCACAGGCTTGCAGATTTTCGTCCAGAAGTGACGAGCGCAGCAGTAGCCCTCCGAGCAGTCGGACGAGCGCAGGCAAGGGTCGCCCTCGTGACCTGCAGGTGAAGGGAGAAGTCAATGCCATTTCTGTGGCTCAAACAGAAGAGCAGAAGGCTAAGTGTGATAAGGCCATGCACTGAGTCTGAAATCGAATAAAAAAAGATTGAAAGAGATTCTGAAGTGTGCATTCAATGAACACTTTACACTCTAAAAAATGCTGGGTTGTTTTGACCAACATGCTGGGCAGTTTTATTTAACTCAACTATTGTTTAAAAATTACTATATGGCTGGCTTAAAATGAACCCAAAATAGGATGGAAATTAAAAATCAGACACATAATTACAAGAGGCAATAATAATAATCTTAATAAGCATTTTAATAAATGTTTATTGTTTAATTATTATTCATTAAACTTATGAATAAATGTTCATTTATTAGTTCATTTCCAACATACTTTGGGTTCATTTTAAACAAGCAATACAGTCATTTTTAAACAATAATCGAGTTAAATAAAACTTCCCAGCAGGTTGGGCAAACATTTAACCCAACCCCCATGGGTTAAAACAACTCAATCGCTGTTTTTAACCCAGCATTTTTTAGAGTGTACTATCCCATGAGGCCACAGGAGGATTTTTGAATGGCAGTGAAGACTCAACTGACACTGGCAGGTCACGTGACAGTAACAACATGGCGGATTTAAGTACATCTGAATTTCATTCATACAACCCATATTCATAGAACATACGTTTTTAATGGTCGCAAATCGATGTAAGTTCAAATTCAAATGTACTACCTACTCAGGCAGTATGCAATTTCGGATACACTAATGGGTTTGATCCCTAGGGAATGCATGCAATATAAATGGCTTTGGATAAAGTGTCTGCCAAATGCATAATGCTGCATTCATACGGGGTGTCTGCGTCAACGCTTAATGAAGGGCGTGTCTGAAGCTTGCGCTGACACGACCGTCATAGTACAAAAGCAATCACATTACTTCGTGATCTGATTGGCTGACACCTGCGATGGTGCTTGAAAAGTTGAGAAATCTTCAACTTCTGCCGCGAGCAACGTGAGTGAAGCCAAAGCCACTGGAAGGCAAGCCTGCAACCTTTAGCCAAAAAAGCGTAACGGCTAATGTTAACGCTCCGGCTGTGGCGGTACGCAGGGAAGGAGACCATGAGGGAGGTGCCGCACATGATTAAGTTAACCGTTACGCTTTCTCCAATGGTAAGAGATACAGACCCTCTCATCTCCCTATAATATACAATCTCTGAGTGAAGCGACGCAAACGGAACCCACAATTCAGTTCAGCAACACATGACGTCACACATTCAAAGCAAATGAGAAGCGTTAACGCCGACACCCCGTGTGAATGCAGTGTAAATGTAGTGCAATAAAATACAACCATGACTAAGATGGAATCTATAGAACTTTAGTTACTTTGTAAACCAATATTTCCTGGTTAAATGTATATTCAACAAACAGTTGCTCTGGGAAAAAGATGGTTTTGCCGATAATTATTTTTTGCTATTATTTTATATTTTTTAAATGACTGTTTATGAAGATGATTTTGCAGAAAAAAATATTTATTTTGCATTTTAGATATAATTTCATCATCATTTTCTCATTAACATTAAATTTTATTTACATGTTTTCTTTTTCAAGAACCTTAAAAAATAAGAAAATCTCATTATTGATTCACCCTCATGGTGTTTGTATGCTCTTTTTTTTTTTACCAATGGAACAAAATTAGAATTTATGAAGAATTATGCAGCTGAGTTGCTAGAAAATTACTTTTAATTTTTAGGTGAACTATTCCTTTAATACAGGGCTTCCCAGGCCTCTGGGGGGTTATGAGTTGATTAAAAGCTAATAATTAATTAAATCATGAAAATAAAACACTGAAAACACTAAAATATTACTGAAATATTAACTAAAAAAGTAAATATTTTACAGTAGGTCAAAGGGATTCAACTGACCAAAAAAGAAAAGAAAGCGTATCATATTTCTATCAAAAAAAGGAACTAATGACAAAAATATATATTTTTTTTAAATAATAATTTTCTGCAAAAAGTGATTTTTTTTTTGTTTTGATGAGTTCCTCCCAGAACAACTGTATATGGAATATAGGAAAAAAAAACATTTATCCAGTAAATATTTGCTTTCAAAGTAATAGCCTGTCTGAGGTTATTTGACCTTCCCTAACCAATCCCTAAAATGCTACAGTTTATTACATTAAAGTTGACATGAAATAGAAGTTCACTGTCCTTCATTCCTCCATTCATTTATTTATTTTACCTCGCAATGTAAAATTAAAAAGGCGACCCAGTCCAAAGCGACTCTCACGCACACTACACCTTTCTATTGCTCATGCTAATATTCTCCACAACGTTCAAGTGAAATGAGAAAATAAAGTGCAAACAAATACGTCACTGACTGTTACTGATATAGATCTACTTACAAACAAATGCAAATCAATTTTCCAGTGGTTGTTCAAAATTAAGGTCAAAGTCGCCATAAAAATAGAAGTTGCGATCGCCTTTTCTTCCCTATTGTTGCGTATATATATGTGTGAAACGGCTTCTCAAACAAGAAAAAAAATGTAGGTGCCTCAATTGACTCAGTCTAAGTCTGGTGTGGTTTACTTTATGTTTGAGCGTGACTGTGCCGCCATGTTACTGAGGCAAGAATACAGAGGTGTGAAAACAGCATTGTGACTCTTCCTACACAGGCCTCCCGATGTGGTTAAATCTTCAAGATATACGAGCTGCGTGTAGTTGTGGGCCGCCGTACCCCTCAACACATGCATGTAACCACATCCAGTGAATCAACTCATTGCAGACATTATTCATAAGTGAGTACGAATATAAAACACTCTCAGTCTCAGATGGCCACAGACCGCCCACAGTCCCATCATTGACTGTCTGTTGCACACAAAACTAGACAGAAAAGCACATGCTCTGATCACATTTCTTGAAATTATTTGTAACTTCCTGAACACAGTGAGCGCTTTTGAGGAAAAATGAACGAGTGGAAAGTATGTCAAGTTAGAGGCAGCAATAAGATATTCAGCGTTTACTCCAATAGCCTTTTCAGGTTCCATTTGTTAACATAAACTAACAATGAAAAATAATTCTAAAGCATTTATTAATCTATTTATTGATCTCACGTAATGTTCATTTCAACATTTATTAATGGACTCTGTTCACATTTCCAAGTTTCTCAGATATGGAAGTTGTCATAGTTGGGTAAACTTCTATATACATCCATATATTTTTAAACTTCATATATATTTTTTGAGTTCCCATTTGCCCCAATAGCAAATGATAGCATAAATCCATGATAGCATTTCTGACTTTCCAAATAAGGAAAACAATATCCAGAGATTGATTAAGTCAAATTTGCCATCACTCTCTCAGCCGTTGTATTAGAAACACTCATACAAAAGCATTAACTAGTTTTCTGTAATTTAATGCCAAGGTAATAAAACACAAAGTATTATGGAAGCTTGTTTCCGCCAAGGAATAAACAATTTAAAAGATAATTGCGACTTTATCTCAGAATTCTGACTTTTTTTCTCAGAATTTCACGATGTAAAGTCTCAATTGCGAGTTACATAGTCAGAATTGCGAGATATAAACTTATAATTACTTTGTAACTCACAATTTTGAGTTTGTATCTTACAATTCTAAGAAAAGAATTGCGAGATATAAAGAATTGCGAGATATAAAGTCGCAATTTCGAGTTCAATTCTGAAGAAAAATTTTTTGTCAGAATTTATATCGCAATTGCAACATTTTTATCACACAATTCTGACTATATAACTTGCAATTGTGACTTTATATCACGCAATTCTGACAATTCTGAGAAAAAAAAGTCAGAATTGCTAGATGTAAACACAATTGCGAGGAAAAAAGTCAGAATTGTGAGATAAAAAGTCGCAATTACCTTTTTTTATTTTTTATTCAGTGGCAGAAACAAGCTTGGTGTTTTAAATGTACATACATTTTTTTAAATTGAAAATATTTTTAAAAATTGCTAGATTTACGATGTTAATAACTGGAAACGTCTCACTATAGTCTGTGAAAATGATCCATTCATTGCAAAAATTAAAAGTTGTAACTGTTAACATTATTTAATGAATTAAACTGACGTGAACTGTCACGGTTTGAGTTGTTTTGTTTAGTTCATGTCTAGAGTTTGTTTTTCATTAGTCACATGTTCTCTTTGTTCTCAGTTTCCCGCCACTTGTTTGTTACTATGGTTTCTGATTTGATTAATGTTTGAGTTCAGCTGTGTCTTGTTAATTAGCTCCTCAGTTCTGTGTATTTAAGCCCTGTGTTTGTTCAGTTCAGTTGTCAGTTCTCTGTTGCATTTACCCGGTTGTTCTGTTTGTTTTTCCCTAGTCAAGAGTGTTTTGTTTTAAGGTGTTTTGGTTTAAAGTTATTGTAAATAAACCTCACTGCTTGTGCTTAGATCCTACATCTCTCCTTCGTTTTCAACCAGCGGTTACACTAACAATGAACAGGTGTATTTTTATTCTTTAACTAATGTCAACAAAGATTAATAAATATTGCAACAGCTGAATTTCTCATTGTTATTTAATTTTAGTTAATGCATTTCCTAATGTTAACTAATGGGACCTTATTGTAAAGTATTATCATCCACATTTCTCAACAGCATTTTGTGGACTGACATTTTGTACGTGAATTTTATTTTTCATAGATTTTTGAGTTCATTATTGGTGGATGGTTCTTAGCTAGAATAAGCTGCAAGACTTTATCATAAAAGCCTGTGCGAGTCTATGCTCTCTCTAACCCTGCAGATCTTACAAAAACACCTGTTTCTCCATTTGTGATATTGTCGATTCCTCACCTTTGAGAGAGATCTTGGCCTGAGGTTTGCTATTCTTCCTCCAGCCTTTGTCATTGATAGAAAGCGTGTTGTGCTCCTCCATAGGTGATTTGTGCGATGACAGGCTGCTCTCTGAGATGGGGATGCAGATATCTAAGGAATGACAGAAGAAATCCATTGTAAATTTCCCCAAGTTAGTATAAAGACACTGGGACGATTTGGCATCAACACAGGAACGTACAGTTGCTGCAGCGGTTTCCAGGGCAGCACATGCCGTCTCTATGGCAGCGCTTCTTTCTCCGGCGGCAGGTGAGGCAGCGGGACGGGGCGTGTTGAGGGCTGTGGCAGTAAGTCCCCACCGTGCACTCTTTGTCACTGCTGCATGGATAACCCTGAGGATGAGAAAGACAGATCAGGTCCAGTCCTTCTCCACCTACTTTTGAGGTATATCATAGTGAGCCATTATACATTCCTTAGTAAGAATTACGAGTGATGATTGAAAATATTAACCCAAAAATAAAAATCAACCCTGTTGCCAGCCATATTTTATTTAAAATATGTGAAAATTCTGGATGAAACTACATGCAAATCAACAAATTTAAAAAAACAAATCCTGCATCTGAATATGCCTACTTCCATGCTATATAGTAGGTGAAACATTAAAATAGGCAAATGCTTAAGAGTCTATGATTGTATCATTATTGCAGTGATTATTATGTTTCTATACAAGATCTTGACCAAAAATTCCATGCTAATATAGTAGGCAAAAACAGTATGTGAGAAGAGTAGCATCTCCAAATCTCCAAACAGTAGTACTCCGTCTGGATACTTCCGTCGAGATTCTGTAATGTGCATCTGATGGACGCTTTACTATCCCATGAGGCTACGGAAGAGGACTTGTGAATGGCAGTGAAGCGACGCAACTGACGCCGTAGGTCACATGACAGTGACAACATGGCAGATATAGAACGTCCGAATTTCTTTCATACTACACACATTCATATTACATAGAACACACTTCTTTTAATGGTCACGAAGTAAGTTTCAAACCAAATGTAGTACCTACTATACAGTTTGCGATTTCAGACGCAGTGAAATTTCATAAATACTTCAACATTAATAACATTTAATAAACATTTTCAGACTTCTGACGACAATTTATCGTTGCACCGACTGAGCATTATTTATGCCACTTATTAGATGGCCTCTTACAAAGTAAATAAACATTTGAACACAAAATATAGATTTGAGTTGGAATTGTTTTATATATTATCTCATGTATAAAAACAATCCACTACAATGTACAAACACAAAATTACAGTAATATTAATACTAAAGTCCTCTGAGTTCATTTTCACTAATCTATAAATGATATGCAAGATTTATATAAAACACAATTTTTAATAAAAATTCCACGTGAGACATGAAAGTAGAACCGTTTTCCCCAAAGAGTGGATTGATATATAGAGTTGGCGAATGTTAGGAAACATCAGGCCACTGGATCCCACAACTGACCAATCAGAATCAAGTATTCCAGAGAACAGCATAATAAAAATACATTTTGTAGATTTCACAAAGAAACTTTGTGCCTACAGCAATGATCCCTCAACATCAGCAGGTGGAATGAGTTTCCACAAATCTGTGGGCATTAAAAATTTTGGATTTATTTATCTGGAAAACAAAAACCATGATTTTTATGTGGTTAATCGGTAAAGTTGTAATGCAATTTTATTAATTTCATTAACATTACATAACAGTACACTGACAAGTTGTCTAATATGTGTTTTATATTTGAGTTATAATCAAGTTAGGCCAGGCTAAACTGGTTTAAAGTGGTCTAGCTGGTGCCCCAAACCCCTCCAAAATCAGCAAACCAGACCCGGCTCCTTAATATAAGGTTAAATGACCTTAATATAAGATAAAACGGACAAGACTGAGACCTTGACCATAAGTTATACAAATCACAATCTCCAGAAAAGAAACCAGCCAGTGAAAATTTGCTGAGGGAAAAGCTTTACATCAACCGTAACAATCTTCAGTGTAGCGTCAAATGCAGAACATGTGGTCTGACAAGGGGGGAACAATATCTAATATCTAATAACAAAAGAAATGATTCTGTTTTGTAGATTGACAGACCTCAGGGCAATCTTCCTTTCTTATGCAAGTAACAGAATTGGTAACATTGAAAACACATGATGAAACCCGGCCAAACCACCAACGATGCAGTCACGAGAGGAATAAGGAGCGAATGAAGCCCATAAAATGTTAAATACTAAAAAGTCACTGACCTCAAAATTCAGAATTCATTCGCTGCATCATTAGAAAGTACATTAGCGAATCAATGAACCATGTAAAACACCCCCTTTTTCAGTTCAGTTGTATGATGTGCTCAGATGTAAAACATTCTCAGTTTTACGGCTAAATCATGTCAACTTGATACAAAGTGGAAGTGGATGAGACAAATTTTGATTCCAAAGCTGCAAGAGTCACCCGCATCTCATACCCTTCTCTCCATAGCATCGCATAAACCAACACAATCGTGTCTACACGTAATCTGGCAACGTCATCACATCAGGATTTTAATGACCCGGCCAATGCTTGGATACGACTCGTTGATCCTCATCCCTCATTGATTCCACAGTCTGTTTTTATTCCTCCCATACATTCATGTGTGAGATAAGTGTCAAGATGATAAGCTCAGAGACAGACACCGATGAGGGATGCCCACTGGCCCCTGTGTCACCGCTCGCATGCTAGCAAAAAAGGCGGACTTTGAAGACTAAACGTGCCATGCCTTTGAAAATCATCTTCCTATCTGTATTCTCCCTCATGCATTTAAGGATTTATATCAGGTAATACCCAAACTATGTCACGTCTTATCTTGTTAGTAGCAACCGATAAGCATGCAGTATTCTAGCAGGCAGATTTGTAAACTGGCTAAAAAATATTGCAGTCTATTTCTTTATTTAAAAAAAAAAAACATATATATATACACTACCAGTCAAAAGTTTGGACACAGTAAGATTTTTAATGTTTTTAAAAGAAGTTTCATCTGCTCACCAAGGCTGCATTTATTTAATTAAAAATACAGTAAAAACAGTAATATTGTGAAATATTATTACAATTTAAAAATAACTGTTTTCTGTTTGAATATATTTTATAAAGTAATTTATTCCTGTGATCAAAGCTGAATTTTCAGCATCATTACTCCAGTCTTCAGTGTCACATGATCCTTCAGAAATCATTCTAATATGCTAATATGATATATCAGATAGATAGATAAATACTGTAATATTAGCAGTTTACACTCAAAAAATAAATGAGAAAATAAAATATAAAATAACAGTAACTTTAAAAAAAATAAAATATTAAACTTGACTTCAAAATGAAACAATATATATACATTTTATTTTGTTATAAAAATTTTATCACCTTTGTGCCTAAAATAGATATTGTACACAACAGCTTACAAAAGACATCTTCAGTCTAATTTCGGTCTACAACTATAGGATTACAAGATTTCCTTTGAGCCCCCATCTAAGTTCATATACACAACAGACTATGAGATGGTGAATAGGGTTTCCACACATAAAACCCATGTCTCACACATATGTTCCTCTAGGGCCCCGGGGCCCAGCTTAACTTGACCTTGCAAAAGCAAAGCTGACATCTGACACCATGAATGGTGTTAGTGAATTGAGAGGGTTTTCAAGAGTAAAATAAACTATGTCACTGAACAAACAAACCTTATCCACCCTCAAAGGGCATGGCCCTATGTGTATCAGATTGCACAGGAAAGCTGCGCACTCTCCCACTGTTTGAAGCACAGGTTGAAGGTTAATCTCACCAGCACTCAAAACATATCTGTAGCAAACCCTATTGACATAAATATGGAGGCTATGGGAATATTAGTTAATAAATAGTGTAGACAACAAAAAAGGTTCCTACATAGAATTTTATACATCGTAATTATGTATGGAATAATTCGAAAATAATGCACACCCGAGGTGGTAATGCGGACACAACGGGAAGCGGAGCGAAGCATTATAATTCAATGGACCAGAGATGATTATTGCGCTTATACTACGGTTACCACACCTCAAGACACTGTTCAGATGTTGTATTTCAAGACATTTGTCAGGGTTTTGTTCTTAAAACGCTCGTGTAGGACTAATTTCTTACACATCTCATCCCAAGCCTCCGTTGCAAATTCCAAAACGTCATTTTAGAGCTAGTAACAGAGGCTTGAGCCACTGACAGGAGACTAATGCAGTTATTACAGAGAGAGAGAGATTAAGAGTGTATGAATTACCTGAGTCTCTGCGTCTCTCAACAGTGTTCAGCAGCAGCTTCTCTACTAATAGCGAAACCGTAATTTTATCTGCTTTAAGAACGGCGTCGTTATTACCTCGCTAGTGGTTGCTAAGTTGCTAAACTATTTTACTGATAAAATCTTCAGTGCAGTGTGTGTCCGTGCTGTATTTGTGTGCGTTTGAGTGAGAGAAATAGTGGGAGAAAGAGTAGTGCTTTCCGTAGATAATAAAAAGTAATTTTGTAGCAAAAATATGTGGAAATAATTTGTCATTTTTATCTTATTGTTTACTATGTTTATTTGCTTGGTCAGTGTCCTTGTGGGTTTCAGTTCTTTTGCTGTTGTAGGCTGTAATCCTGCATTCACACGGGGCAAAGTTTGACGGAGGGCGTGTCTGAAGCTTGGTGCTGACGGGACCGTCATAGTGACAACAGGCAATCAAACACATTATTTTCCGGTGTCCTGAATGCAATTGGCTACACTGTAAAAAATTACTTTCATGATTTGATATCACAACATTTTTTCTTTTGTCAAATCAACTTAGATAATTATTGTGGTTCAAATAACATAATATTTTGAGTTTCTGTTGATTAAACCAATCAGCTTCATTGTATTAACTCAAATTTTTAATTTCAATGAACTCCAAATTTTAAGGTAACCAGGTAACTTACTTTTTTAAGGTAAACCAATAATTCTTTTTTACAGTGTAGCGTCTGCGCTAGGGTATTTGCATAAGGTGATCTGAGCTGTGTTGGCGCTTGAAAAGTTGAGAAATTTTCAAATTCTCCCGCGAGCAATGGCAGTGACGCAACGCAACGGAACCCACAATTCAGTTCAGCAATGCATGACGTCACCCATTCAAAGTAAATGAGAAGCGTTAACTCCGACGCCCCGTGTGAATGCACCGTACGGACCTTTGAAATAACTGAAATCATTTGGCGAAGTGATATGGACATGTAATGCGGTCACAACTTGCCTGGAACTAGCTGTGCATTTCCCTCAAAATAATTGCACACCTTAGAACATTCGTCAGCCAATCAGATTCAAGCGTTCAACAGCCCCGTAGTATAAGTGATACGTAATTTTTTTGTCAGAATAAATTGTTTAATTTTTCTTTATTTTACTTCCCAACAAAAACTTGTGCAAGTGCAACAAAATGAACAAAAGCTGTGTAATTTATCTTTATATTTTATTAATTTATTTAACTCTAATAACCCTTCATGTTTACTATTTCATGTTCATGTGGCTATTTTTCAGTAAGCATGGCTAACTGGCTATAAACCATTACATCCATGGAATTCTGGGAATGCCACAGAGATGCGACATCATGCCTTGGCAACTGAAATCATGGTCAGAACCCCATGGTCATTATATCTTCTAAGCTGTCTCGTTCCTCAAATTAAGTAAAATCCAGATGATTAGCATGGTTAGCGCTAAAAAGCCGCCACACCTTTGCCTGTTTTATTTCACTCTCTCAGCTCGTTAGCATCACTAAACAGTCACTTAACCTCAGAGGGAGCAGGAGAGGTCAACCCACCTCGCCTCTTTACAAGCCAGACCCAAACAATCCCCCGCCCCGGTCCTTCTCGTTAACAGAACCTCAGCATCAAATTAAATAAGAGGAAAAGTTAAAAGTCCCAAAGCTGCGGCATTGATGTGAAACAGCTCTCGTGTTCATGCAGAATACTAGCCTCCTTCCCTCTAGTCAAGAGGTTAATGTGGTGAACGAGTTCTGCCAATCCCAATATCCCTCTTTTTGGGTTGCCCACAACTGGAAACCACCATTAACCCCCCTTGAACATTTACACTATAATCGTCTAAAGTACGCGACTTCGGTTTGTTTCAAATATACTGGCGATTTGTGGACAACATCAAGCCAACATCTGACATGAGTTTCATTAGACACATTTTAATTAAGTTATTACTACTAATAAAACTCTGACATCATGGCTACAGGCCAGCTTTACTTATAGCACGAAACGGCTAACCGAATTCTGCTTGTATCCGTTAGGACGGATGTATGAAACTGGGTGGCCGTTTCTCTTGCCTGCCTAATTTGCAGCCCTTGGGAGTACGCCAGTGTGGGAGATTTATTGGGAGCTTGTGTTATAATCTTCACCATATCCTTGAGCGTTAGAGAGCTAGAGAACTTGAGAGGAAACATTTCAGCAGCTGTGTAATGAGATATAAAAATGTAAAGCATTCTTCAGACAGCTCACCCAGATGGGAGAGAAAAATGTAGGAAAAGTGACTACAAGGACATCATGGTAAATTAAATCCAGGCACACTTCTGAGTGCCATCATTAAATCTTTTAAAGATATTCAGTCACTATATTAGTCACTTGCAGAACTTATATGGCTCATTTCCTAGTTTTCTTCATGTCATTTGCATTGTCGTTCTTACCTTAAGTTCTGAAACCCTATTTTTTTTCTCCTTCTTCTACACTAAATGTGTCTGGGTATCAAAACCGCTCATAACTTACACACTACTTTGGCAAATGCACACACACCAGTCTGACTCTAGATGGCGCTATAATAAGCTCATTTATATTTTTGAGAACTAAATTATAATTTTTTTCCCTTTGACATTGAGCTGGATCACATTGACATTTTTTTACGCCATTTAGAATTCTCTGGAAAAATTCTGTCATAACGAACTCTAACGCTTCATTCATCTAGACACAAACAGATGACAAAATTGTTTTCATTTGTCAGTGCATTTTCCAAATAAACTTCACTAAAAGTTTAGGTGTGGCGGAGCCCAATATCCAAAGTTAATGAAACGTTGACAACAGCTTGTTGTGAGGATGCATGCTTAGTTTTGTTAAATTTCGCCCAAAGAGAGAATACAAAAACACCACCAACTGATTGAGGAACTTGAAATTAGCATGCATCTTCTTTGGTGCAACATATCATAACATGCTAATATATCAAAGTAGCAATAAGATAAATCAACAAAAATGGCCACCAACAACCATGTCAATGGCTGATCGTCATGAAATGTTGTAACTGTACAAAAACAGGATGTCTATTTAAAGTTCCAATATAAAAGGGCATTAGAACTAAAGAAAATTTGGTAACACTTTAGAATACTGTTCTGTCATCAGTGAATAACTACACAGGAACAAAAGAGTAACTCACTATTAACTAACAAGAAACTCTGATTAATGAATTAGTAAGTAATGGCGCTCAGTTGAATGAGGTAGTTCACTATTAGCTAATCAATAACTACTATTTTTTTCATACCTCCCAGAGAACTACTAAGAACTATACAGGTTCATAATTAATGTGAATAATGCAGAATGTATAATTAATTCTAAAATAAAGATCATGGTAACCCACTAATGACTCAAGTATTACCAAATCCTTCAGAAGGAATTACTAATTATTTGGATCAGTATCCTAAAGTGAAAAGCATGATGACTTATAATGACTGAAATCGTTGTAAGATTTTGAGGGTTTTGTAAGGTTTTGGATGGTAATGAGTGTTACCAAATCCATCGGAAGGAATTACTATCCAAAATCTTACGAAAACATACAAAAACCTTAAAAGTTTACAATGACTTCAGTCATTACTAGGGAGTTATCATGCTTTTCAATTTAGAACACTGATCCAAATAATTAGTAATTCCTTCTGAAGGATTTGGTAATACTTCAGTCATTACTAGTGGGTTACTATGAACTTCACTTTAGAATTAATTATACATCATGCATTATTCACATTAATTATGAACCTGAATATAGTAGTTCTTAGTAGTTCTCTGGGAGGTATGAAAAATAGTAGTTATTGATTAGCTAATAGTAAACTACCACATTCAACTGAGAGCTACTACTTACTAATTCATTAATCAGAATCTTGTTATTTAACAGTAGCAAAGTCCCTTTAAGACAAGTCATTTCACTCGGCGGCCATCTTTGAAAGTGCTGCTCCAAAAGTGTTTGCCAAGCTTTTGATTAAATTTCATATTTGAAATCACCATTGAAATCTGACAACAACAGTCTCATAAATTTTGTTTCTAAACGCTCAAATCATGACAAAAAACTGTATTTTTCAGACTGGCTCAAGCTAATGCGCAGTCCTAAGTGTGCATCTCTATTGGAAGTGTGCATCTGACTGTTCCTATAGAAACCGGAGCTTCTAACGGCCGCTGCAGTGACGCAATGACTTTCCCAATCACCGATTGGCTCTCATTTAGAAGGCGGGACTTACTCCGCCATATTGCACATTCTCCCACTCAAAACAATACAAGTGACGCGTTATTCTTTGATAGTAGTTACTAGAATGTTAATAGTGCACTACTCATTTGTTCCTGTGTAGTTATTCATTAATGACGGAACAGTATTCTAAAGTGTCACTGAAAATTCTCAAAGCTACAACTGCAATCAAGAAAGTTGCAATTGCACCCACATGACTTGTTCTTTAAAATCTGGTATTCATTTTAATACACTGTCACTGTAAACTGTCATACATGCAAATGATGTGTAGGCCTACTCTGTGGTGATACGGTTAGACAAGGTAGTTTCACGTATAACAGATGTAACCCTACATCATTTACACACAACTATAAGGCTGCATGTACACTGCAAGTCTTAATGCACAGATCCGATCTTTTGACCATAACCGATTTTTTGGCCAGTGTGTTTACATTCACTTTAGACGCGACTGGTATCCGATATCGGTGTTTACATTAATTCCCGCCCAAAATGATTGTCATTGATAGCTTAACTATGCACATGTTAGACCCTCAGGTTTTGAATGGCTGTGATATTAAAATTATTTATATATTTCACGTCCAAGTGGCCATGATTACTTGCCAGAATGGATAAGTTAACAGCTGTCAGTGTCATGGATGTTTTGCAGTGGGAAATCTGAGTGAATTGATATAGACCTGAAAATAAAGGTAATTTGCATTTGTTATTTTATCTACGATCGTTAGATCTATAATTCTGAAGTGAAATAAAGTAGCAGGTAAGATTATATTTACTTGAATGAATTCGAATATACATGATGAAAAGAGAGCGAGGGAGGGAGGGAGGGAGGGAGCACGCCCGAGAGAGTAGCATACCCAGTGAAGCTTTAGTTTATTAAGAAAAACAAACAAACAAAAACAAAAACAAAAAAAACACGGTGGGCTCTTTTAAATCAACCGGGCAGAGGTTGAAATTCAGCCGCTGAACGTGTGAGTGTGTGTGTGTGTGTGCGCGCCTAGCGATTTTTCTTTCTAGGAAAAAATATAGACATATTAAGTTCCCACCTCAATAATAAAGCTGCAAATTTTAGTGCAACTGCATACAGGCATAATGCAACTGCATACTGCTTCATAATACAACATAAAAGCTACCTTTTATTAAGAAAACGTGTCGCCCTCGCCGTGTGATGGCTTGGAATTCCAAGGGGAATCGGATATGCATGTTTAGATGTAGGTCACATGTCCATAGATCGGATATGTATGCGATTTAAAACCACATTTGGAAGTGGCTCAGGTCGGAAGTGAAAAAATCGGATCTCGTGCAGATTTTTGTGTTTACATGTGTGCAACTAATTCCGATCTGTCAGATGTGAGCAAAAAATCTGATTTTTTGTGCCAGTGTAAATGCAGCCTAATTTTCTTTGTTCCATCTATAAAAACTAAGCTAACACACACTACTAAAAATACAATACATGCAGAAAAAAACAGCTTAAACCAGTCTAAATTGGTTTTGTATACACCCAAAGTCTTTGCTGGTGAAGCTGGTTTGGTTGGTTTTAAGAACTTGTCAGTTGTTCTTAAACCACCTAAGACTAGCAGGATTAAGCGTTTTTTTCTTCAGCAGGGTATAACATTTTTAAAGCTATCTTTCATTAATTTAATTAAATCTCCTAAGCAATTCCTTTAGATAAGTCGCCCCAGGTATAGAATGTTGGGATCTGTGCTGCAACATCTGCAACTGGAAACTTCCAAACGAGACAACAGTCGCTCTGTTTGCAATCTACAAAGTTGTTAGCAATCTACATTTGGATAAGCAGCTAAATGTTGCATGACATTTAACTAATATTGGACTGTAGTGGTTTCCACATGTATGGCAGTGGCCTGATCATCCAGACCACCTGCGTTTATGGAGATGGTATAGTTGAGAGCAATTGTTTAGATGAGGGTCTGGCAGGGAACTTGTATACTGGAGATCTTTCCACTCCAAAGAGGATATGAGAGGGAGAAAAATCCCATCACCGCCTCTTTTTCTTCCAATAAATTGTGTCTGCTCTCAATTAAAACAACATCTGCATATTTACGGCTGATCTGAGAGACATAACCAAGACCAAAACCCAACAGCAAAGAGGATTTACATCTGCAGTAATACGATTGTGTGACTTACCCATACTGAGCATTTATACTTAAAACAATAAGTCTTAAATAAATCATGAGCTGAATCCAGGATTTGCCAAGCTAGAAATATTAGTAAAGCTTTCAAAAGGATACTGAGCTACAATAAATCCTTCCTGATATTTGTACTTGTATACTATGCAAGTAATACTGTACACTGAAAAAAAACTGCAGTGAAATTTACAGTAAAAAAAAAAAAAAAAAGGCAGCTGTGATTGCCAGAAATTTACCAAAAAAAAATATACGGTAGCAACATTTTAGGTTTTACAGATTTAGCTTAAATTTACAGTAAAAAAGTACTTCATTAACTGATATAATGTTAATATACCAACCTTTATATACTAATATCTGTTTTGTGCCTTTGTAATACACCGACAACCACCAAAAACAGGCGGTGATGATAAAGTCACATGATGAATCAAAGCTCATCAAAAGCAGCTTTTCCACAAGCTGAGAAAGTAAATACTATAAATACTATTCACACAAACACAAAACACCCACGGAAAAATACGAGATATTCTCTATTGACTTAAACCAATAAAAAATATATTTTTCAGCTTTCAGACACGATCTTCACTTTTTTATAGTTAATTTAAGGCCGTTTCTATCGCGTTATTTTAATGACAAACGTCGAGAGCGCATCTAGGTGATGCGCGAGCACAAATCTCTCATTTTGCAGGCGGATTTCCTTCACTCTCGCACAAAACTGGACGCGCATTCCCAAATATACAGTCTCGTGGCTCTGCTCTCGCTCAGATGCGTGCGCGCGCTCAAATTCAAACTGTCCTTGCTTTTTGCCTAAAATGGTCATCTTTCCTGAATTTATAAGCTTTCAACCACCCGACTTTCATGATTGACTGAAGAAATAACACATTGTAGGCTATCTTTCAGGTAACGTTACTGATCATCAGATATCAGCGAGAGCATGACTCGCAACAACCAGATGAGAGAGTCTGTATCTACCATTGGAGAAAGCGTAACTGCTAACTTAATCACGTGCGGCACCTCTCAGCCTATCGTATAATTGCCTCTGTTCTCCTTTCCTGCGTACAGCCAGTACGCGTGTTTTTTTTTTTTTTTTTTTTTTTTTTTTTTGGCTACAGGTTGCAGGCTTGCCTTCCAGGGGCAACAACACTCATGAAAAGAATGTGCTTATGGGTCGAAATTGTCATTTCGCTGCACGGATATAATGCAAATGAAACATCCAGTTGACGTTAATTTGAGTTAAATAAGAAGCGAACTGGTACTGGAACGTGTTGTTTTTTTAAATCATGCTGAGTGTTGCCGCTGTTGTAAGTCAAGGAAAGGTTCCTCTGGCTCGTGTACAGTCTTCAGACATGCGCGTCAATATCACTAGACTCTTCTTTCCAGCGAAATCACTGACAAAATGCACACAAATGTGTCTCTGCTCTTGATACACAAACATTAATGAACTTCTTTGATCTTAATGAGGAAAAAAATATATACGAGGGCGGATTCGAATCACTGATAATTAGAGCACGGCTGAATCTCTGACTCTATTAACAAAAGTTGAAACACGAGACCATTAGAGAACACAAAACTAAGAGCGCGGATTTGTTTTTAATATAATATGGATGCAGTACGTTATATTGTGATGTAGTAGCTGTAAGAATTAAACTGTCACATTTAACATGGGAGTGGGGGTGTGATGTGGGGCACTGGGCACCCACCGGCAAAAACATAAATCGGTAACACGACACTAAAGTAATGAAATAAACATTAGATGTAACATAAAACCCTAATGTTCATAACTGATTAGAAAAAAACTAAGAAGTAACATAGTTAATTCAATGAAAATAGCCTACATCAAATGTGAAGCAGGTATGTGTCACGCAGGGAATTCTCCGAATGTCAGTTATAGCCTACAATGACTTCTTTTTCACTTCCAAAAACTGTAAATTTAACAGTATTTTACTATTTAATATAAGGTTATATCTATTACTGTTATTCACCATATAAGGAAACCTCAGGATTTTACTGTTGCATTTTAAACTCTTTTACTGTTAAAATCACGTCATTTTTTTTTTTACAGTGTAGCCTACCTTAATCATTTCCTAAATTAACACAAATGTTTGAGCCTTGAAAAAATTATTAGCCTACAGTAAATGAGCTACATAATATATCACATGGCATTCTCTTTGGTGCTTAATGGAAAGTAAAAGTCTAAATTTGGCGTGAGATCTTAATCAAACTATTCAATTAAGGCTTTAATGGACAAACATGCAAAATAATAGGTCAGAAAAGAAATTCTACAGTGCAATGTACAAATATATAACAAAATTATGTCAGATTCATCAACCACAAAAGAGGTTAAGATCAGTAAGGCGTTCTGTGACTGTGATATCTACTTCATCAAAACGTTGTCACATGTTTCACGTGTTCATGTTATATCATATGAAAATGACAAAAACTTGTTTAAAACACATTTGATGTAATTACGACAATTTGGTTGCGACTTCAGGAGGTTGCGCGGAGAAAAAAAAAAAAAAAAAAAAAAAGATTTTTCCCTCAGACAAACTTCAGACAGAAACTGACAGAAATTCATTTCAAAAGATCAGCGAACAATTCGCACACAAGTGGCATGTGAGAATGATTTCCTTAGGCATTAAGTAGCCTAAGCAATAATGCCTGAAGGGTTTTAGCTTTTTCTAATGAAATAATGGAGGTGTCGGGTTTACCTGAGCGGGGACATTGCTTTTCTTCGGGATACCGCTATGTGAAGCGCTGGAGCGGTTAGTGGCGGCGATCTGGGACTCCAGTGATTTGATGGAGTTCACCTGGGCTTCGCTCTCGGTTCCTTGAGTTTCTCCCATCCGCACTACCGCGATGATCAGCGTCAACATCCAACAGCACCGACTCCGCGTAACGGTCAGCATCCTTTCAGTCTTTTTTCTTACTCTGAATGAGAATGAGTTGGTTTCTTGAAGATAAGATGTTTCCTACAGCACTAGGTGCTTTGACCACCACACTTTGGCTTAAAAAAGCATAAACTCCATTCTACAGTGTCCATCAAATAATCTGTCGAATATCAGTGGGGTAAAAAACGTTATGCAAAGATACTATATTATAAAAACATAAAGATGTAGATAAACTTAAAGCATCAGGATGCTGTTCCAAAAAAATCAAAGTAGCCTAAGTTGCAGCAGAGGAGGATTCCTGTTCGTGTGAGTGTTTGTGAAGCAGCCTGGCGTTTCATGATGTGGGATACCTTCTTTTTATAGGATGTGTTTCCTCCGCCCCCATTCTGTATTGACAAAAGATGAAACTGATCTGTGGTGCGCCCCTGTTCACACACACTAATGACTGAGACATCAGGAAACCATCGGAGCACATTTGTGTTGAGTTCAGTTATGTTGAACCTGTGAAGGGGAAGAAGAGATAGTTTGACTAAGGCTATTTCATGGGATTTTCATTCAGTCAGTCTGCCTGTTAAAAATGATGTATTATTGATGTAATTGATGTATTTTTATATTAAGTAGTAGGCTATAAATAGTGTATATCAAGTATGTTGATGTATTTTGAGTCAAGGTGAGCACATTTTTTCTATCTATCTATCGAAAATATCTACCATCTGGCAATCCTCTGCTAAAAGTTTGATGGGATTACCAGCAGTGTTGGGGGTAATGCATTACAAGTAACTTGAGTTTTGTAATCAGATTACTTTTTCAAGTAACTAGTAAAGTAACGCATTACTTTTTCAATTTACAACAAAATATCTAAGTTACTTTTTCAAATAAGTAACGCAAGTTACTTTTTCACATTTACTACTTTAGATTAGATTTAGAAATAAGAGTGTTGAACTTCCCTCTCTTGTATCCTGTTCTTCTTTAATCCAGATTAGCAGCACAGCTGAAAGGTTTGTTTGAGTGGCGCCCTCTACTGTACAAGCGTAAATATGCATTTCCTTCAGCCTGAGGCATATTCATTTCACTTTTGGTGTGAAAGGGCTGAAAAACATTTGCCAAAAATAGAACTTTTTTGTTGTTATTAAAAAAACAAACGAGCAAGCCCAGCCCTGGTGAGAAAAAGTAATGCAAAAGTAATGTAACGCATTACTTTTCATAAAAAAAAAGCAATTAGTTACTTTTTTTAAGGAGTAACGCTATATTGTAATGCATTACTTTTAAAAGTAGCTTTCCCCAACACTGATTACCAGTATAATTTGTGTCAAAAAGTTTTTTTAAATATAAAAATCATCATATATGAGAACAGTCCACCGATTATGCCGTGACTGAGATATGTAATTAACCGAGTAAATAAACTGCAAAAAGCACTAGAGTACTTTGCAGTGAATGTCAAGCATATAATTCTAAAATTCCATATTTAAAAAAGAATATAGTAAAAAGAGAATAGAAAAAAAAAACAATTTAGTAAATCACACTTTTTTTTTTTTGACATTTCTATAGTTTTAATACAAAACAAAATACAGTTTAGCAAACAATAATATTGATAAACCGCAAACATTATTTTGTAATGAGTTCGAGCTTGAATTCGAGTTTCTCAGCTGTTTGAAGCCAGGATGTTTGAGAACACTTGTCTGCAAAGGAGGAGAAACATATTTCTTTTTGGATAAAAACAAGATTCAGGATGTTGATTTCAAACAGCTGACATACAAATTGCACTTCACATTTGTATGCTTGAACCTTTAACCATAAATCAGCTGAACTTGGAGGTATAAATTATATGAGAAGGATGCAGTAATAAATCAAATATGAAGGAGGAGCATGGAAGTAAGTGAACTGTAATATAGTAATGTTGTAATGCAGTCATGCTTTATAAAGATGAAATCATAGGGATGGGGGTTTTGGCAGCCAACATATATAGTGCCAAAAACAAAACCTTACTGGTACAAATGTAGCCTGGGTGGAAAATATGGGACATGAAAGTGAGGAACAGGTTCAAGGGAGAATAAGCAGTGGAAAAGTAAATAAACGTTCCAATGAGGTTAACGGAGAACTCTGGGTGGCGTTCTGAAATTCTGTCATCGCTGCAGTGTTAATAAGCCAACCGAGCTTTGATCGCTACGATGTAATGTTCTGTGCGCACGAACAACATCACAGTCCAAATGCTTTATCGACTCAAACCATCTCGAGTTGAACAAACACAGACAAATTCACAGCAGAGATCATCTGTTGTTGTTTTCATTCAATTTTATTCAAATTTGGTTGCCCAAAGGTTCCTAGGCCATTTCAAATGTCAGGCACCATACAAGGGTGCCAACTTCAGCTTGGTTATATCCCATATCGACTGGACTGATTCCAGTAGAAATAATGCCGCGAGAGGTATATTAGAGAAACATTACTCATCTTTTTCTGTCAATAAAGCATGTCTTATCTCATCAATCTGATCATGTGTCGGAATGTCCTCTGTGTCAAAACTGCGGTCACATCTGCTTATTTTATTCCCCATTTTGCTTAGCATAAACACACTGTAGGTCAACATTTGCATAGCACTAAGAAACTTAACAGACTTAAACAAAGACTCCATTGAAATTTTAAATTTGTTGATGTTCTTTGCAGTGTGAAAAATAGGCACAAATATGGCTATGTGCGGAATAACATATTACCATACTACTCTTACTATTTCTGCAGTATGTATACCATGCAGTGTGTAAACGGCACACAATGAGGTCATTTGACAACACTGATTTGACAACAAACAGTTGCATACTATGCTTTGGTATCTTTAGTATTTAGCAGTATCCCTGATAGCAAACATACAGTACATCGCGGAGACGTCTATTGTGCGTTTTCATCTGGAAGATGTATTTTTTTAGAGCGTTTGCTCATCTGCAATACGTCAGATGTTATATAGAGACCTAAATGTCTTTAAGATGTTTATGATTTAGAATGTATGTAAAACTGCTTTTTAAAAGATGTTTATCAAATGTTTGTATACAACAGATGTTTTTCGCTCTTTAATATTGGAGACGTATGTGTGCTATCTGGGATACTGTGCTGTATATCTGAGGAGGAGGGGCGGGGAGGACATTATAATCCTCATGAATATTAATTATCCATTTGCATGTTCATTCAGTTGAATATCGATGCAACTTGTTGTCAAAGGCTTCTGCATGTTCTTAAAACTGTAATTTCAGTGGCCACACACTTTCACACTACAGCCAATGAAAAATATCTCAAACTTAAAGGGTTAGTTCACCCAAAAATGAAAATTCTGTCATTAATTACTCACTCTCATGTCGTTCCACACCCGTAAGACCTTCGTTCATCTTCGGAACACAAATTACGATATTTTTGATAAAATCCGATGGCTCAGTGAGGCCTGCATTGACAGCAAGACAATTAACATTTTCAATGTCCAGAAAGCTACTAAAGACGTATTTAAAACAGTTCATGTGACTACAGTGGTTCAACCTTAATGTTATGAAGTGACGAGAAAACTAAATAACGACTTTATTCAACAATATCTGGGCGATTTCAAAACACTGCTTCATGAAGCTTCGAAGCTTTATGAATCTTTTGTTTTGAATCAGTGGTTCAGAACGTGTATCAAACTGCCAAAGTCATGTGAACCATTGAAATTTTAAAATGTTTCGAAACACTTATGACGTAACGAAGCCTCGTTTACTGAAATCACGTGACTTTGGCAGTTTGATAAGCGCTCCGAACGTGAATGTGATTCGAAAACAAATGATTCGTAAAGCGTCAAAGCTTCATGAAGCAGTGTTTAGAAATCGCCCATCACTAGATATTGTTGAATAAAGTCGTTATTTTGTTTTTTTGGCACACAAAAAGTATTCTCGTTGCTTCATAACATTAAGGTTGAACCACTGTAGTCACATGAACTGTTTTAAATATGTCTTTAGTAGCTTTCTGGGCATTTAAAAGAGTTAATTATCTTGCTGTCAATGGAGGCTTCACTGAGCCATCAGATTTTATCAAAAATATCTTAATTTGTGTTCTGAAGATGAATGAAGGTCTTATGGGTGTGGAACGACATGAGGGTGAGTAATTAATGACAGAATTTCCATTTTTAGGTGAACTAATCTTCAAAACAATGATGCTAAACACAATATAAAATATAATAAAAATAAATATACATAATGATCCTTCTGATGCTGGCAATCTCCCTGGAATAACTTGACGTCTTATTTAGGGCTTGTGAATGACCCCTTCTGGGGTTTGAACCTGCAGCATTTGGTTTACCCACCCACATCTTTAACCACTAAGCCACACCACCCAAAATAAAAAATTTGATTTCTAGCATATTCTGTGCGGTCCTTCTCTGTGAGCATATTCATGTACACTTTGAGCACAACCTCACAAGATGACAAATGAAACTTGAAATTCAGACCCACCTCAGTGCTGTCAAACAGTATGTCTATACATTAATAAAACTCTGGCACATAAAATGTGCAGCTTTTTAAATAGAATCAAAATTGGAACAACAAAACAATTTGCTATTGCATTTACCTACTTCAACAGAAAAATGCTTCTAGGATTTTGAACCCTTTGAAAACCTTTGTCCCAAACCATGTTGTTTCCCGAATGTATTTTTACGGCAAATGATGAAAAACAGGTGTGAGTTTTCTTGTTTTATTTCTGTAAATCAATTACCCATAAAATTCTGATAGAAGTCATGGCTTTCTAGATAAGTGAATACGCAAAAGAAGTGTTTTATCTTTTGCCAAGAGTAAAACAACAAGGAAAACTGAGGCCATTTGCATTCCATAAACAAATGCTTAAATAACTAAATAAGCAGCAATGTATAAAGTCAACATTTGTGTTATTTTCATAATAATTTAGAGAACATTTTATTTTAGTGTCATTGTTACATATGTTACATGTAGTTACTATAGTAATAACTATTACTTATGCATAAGTACATGCAATTAACCCTAAACCAAACTAAACCCTAATCCTAACCCTACAGTAAGTACTTGTAGTTACTTAATATTACTTAGTACTTAAATGTTTAAATACAGTGTAACAAAGACACCTTAAAATAAAGTGTAACCAATAATTATTTTGGGCCGAGATTAACGGTTGAGAAGGAAAAAAAGGCAAAAAAAAATACATAATAATAAAAAGAATAATACTATCTAGCTATCAATTATAGAGCTTTACATATTAGATGAACTAAAAAATAATAAAAATATCTAAAGAGAAACACACTGAGAAAATGAATTACTATTTACTGTTATTTAATTTCATTTAGCTTATTTTTTACTACTGGTAATTGATTTAATCTAAATAAAATTTAAATCAGAGACAGACCTCTCAAACTTTCATCAGACTTGGTCATCTAGTTCAGAGAGCTAGTTCCTCAAGATCCCTAAATTCCAGGAAGTTTTGCTGCTGGAATTTCTCACTGGAATGGAGGGTGCTGCCTCATCAGATAACCGCTCCTACAGTGTCCCCCTTTTTTCCGGAAGATGGATTGGGTCATTCACAGAACGGTCGGAGAATGAATGCAGCTTCTTGACTTCTTAATGACTCAGATTTTTTTAATTGATAACAGTGACCGCTCTTTAGTGAAGCGTTAACCACATGAAGGGAAGCTGCTGTTAAATTACAGCCTTAAAGGCATAGTCTCTGACTCAAACCCAAGCAGCCTGATCTGGGTTAATAAGACTACGCCTCAGGCTTTGAAGATTCAATGAGACGCAAGTCACCTTTAAGTGCCAAATATTCGATGAGTTATCCTAAAAGACCTTGAATCCATAAAGCAGGGTTTTTCCTAGAGTTACACACAGTTTGATTTCAGCACTGCATATTTTAAAAGTGTTCTCAGGTTACATTTATATCTTATCCATGTGGTCTTAGACTTTGAAAACAGCCCCTGAAGAAGCTACTATTTTTTCTATGTATACTAGTCTACCATTCAAAAGTTTTGGAATCAGTAAGATTTTTAATGTTTTTGAAAGAAGTCTCTTATGCTCAGAAAATAACATTTCTTCTTATCAATGATGAAAACAGTTGGGTTGTTTAGTATTTTTTTGGAATCTGAGATAAATTTCTTATTCAGGACTGTTTGATGAAAAGAACAGCATTTATTTGAAATAGAAATCTTTTGTAACATTATAAATGCCACTTTTGATCAATTTTATGCATCCTTGATGAATAAACCGTTAAAGGTAGGGTGGGCAATTTCGGAGCGGCTAGCATTAGCAAGCTAGCTTTGAAATAATAAGGGTGCGTCTCAATCAGCTTCCGAGCTTGTGAATCAGTATATCGTGTACTTGAACTCGGGCAATGGTAAGCATAGTAAGAAACCTGGCTCACTACACATCGGGACAGTGATGATGACTCCATTTCCAGCGGCATGACAACGTCCTCATTGTACAACATCACTACGGGTATTTATGAATAAAAGCAGAACTGATATCTTTCTGACATTAAATTTTAATGTAATTTAAAGTACATTTTGATAAATACTTTGCTTGTTACATATACTGTACATGCAACATTTCAGCCGTAAATATATGAAAAATGTTAGCTAGATTACGTTTATTACCTGTCTAGTGATGTATTTTTATGCTGAAATATAATAAAATAATGGTTTGTATTTAAATAAAAAAAACATGTGTGACTTTGTGTCATTATATGTAGTGATTTGTCTCATGTGATTTATGTTTCACGCTTCTGAACTTCCGTTAATGGAACATAGTGAGCGTCGATGCTCACGGTGCATTGTGGGACTTTTTAGGGATCGAACGTCTCAGTGCCCTGGAAGGATTTTACGATTAAGACAGCCCTTAAAATGGCTGACTCCCTGATCAGTGCCCTGACTACTAAATTAGGGAGCTGATTGAGACACAACCTAAGCTCCCACCCTCCCTTCAGAGCGCTCTCCAAAGCCACGCCTCCTCCAAAACACATGAACGCGCACAGCCAGCGCAGAGTCTACAAAGCGCCACGAGAGACGGCGTTAAATTACCTCACGTCTCAAAGCACATATCATTACAATAATAACAAACGTAAACAACTTAACGAGCTCTGACTTGTACCACCTGACTGCTGTAGATTCATTTCGGCATTGATAGTATTGACATAAAAACGCATAATTCCGAGTCTGAGGAGTAGAATGTTACGATAAGGTTACGATAGTTATGGCGTGAATGCAGTATAAGTTATTGTTTTGGTTCAGAAGGAACTGCATATGGTGGTTGGCTGATGTTTGTTTGCAGCGCTCGGCGACTGTCTGGGTGCTTCTCATTTCTTATTTGTGCATTCTTGTTTCCTTTCCTCACCCCCCATAGGATGCAAGGAAATAAAATGAGGACGGATGAATCACCTCCTTGTGAAGCAATTAGAGATTTGAGATGTCCTTCAAGATGGCTTTCTTTGATCAGTTTCCAGGTCACAGGCTGGAGGACAAACGAGCAAGGAAACGTGGAAGCATCAATTTGAGTATTGAAAAGCATCCTAAGTCTGCAACTCTGCATAGCCTCATGAAATGCGCTGATGACGCGTGATGTCTGCGCGAGCAGGTGCGCTGATGTATGCAAATACATATGTTGACAGGCAGTTAGGAGGTGGTATCATTGCATTCAGACCAAATGCAATGATTGGACGAACATTTTTTTGGTCCTGAGACTTCCACAGAAGATATATGTACATTTTTAAATATTTAGACCATTTAGTCCACTTCAACTTGATTGCTATCAAGACGTGAAGAGAGTTCCAACCAGTATAAGAAAAAGTGTTTATGAAAAACTTTGCCTACCCTACATTTAATGTAAAGTTAATGTCAAAATGTTAGTAGTACCCCATCCTGTATCATCTATATGGCTGTAGATCAAAATAAACATTCTACAGGAAGTTGCAGCTTGGAGCCAGTTAGATTTACGATGTACCATGATGACTAAATACTGTAGGCCCCAAACCGCTCTCATGCTAAAATGTGATTTTACAAATATTCCACTAAATCAACCCAGTCAACCATAAAACAGCATAATGCTATCGTGTCGGTATGTTAATAGCATGCTGAAATGCAACAGAACACAACATACTTGAGTGCAATTATTGTTGTATAATTATAGCAGTGTACACTCCTGATTGGGTTTGACAGGAATAGGGTTTTGATTATAGACAGACAGATCTTTAAATGTAGATCAGACACAAAGTCACTGTTGTGTGTTTGTTCTGCTAGTAAAGCTCTGCATATGATTTTGTGAGTTTCCCTTTTGTTGAGTACATGGTCAATGGCCATCAACACTTTTAGTGCAGATGACACTTGACTTGATCAATGGAATTCTGTGGAATGCATTCAAACATGAAAAAGGGTTAGTGCACCTAAAATAAAAATGTTGTCATTTACTCACCATCATGTCGTTCCAAACCTCTGCAAAACATAAAAGAACATATTCTGAAGAACTGTTTTTGTTCATTCATTGAAAAAACATTTGGTGAATTACAACATAATTCTTTGGTGAACACTCTTAAATATAACTGAAAGCATAACCAACTTAGTCAAATATTCAATAAATGAACAAGCAAGGGTCATGGGATTCGTAGAACTTTGAAAATCAGGCGTTCCAAGTTCTGCAGGCACATATTCCGCGTGAGCTTGGTTATCGCATGTAAATAATTAAAAAAGTTCAGCACAGTTTTTTTTTTTTAAAAACTACTGACATTACAAACCAGCAGCCCACTTTTCTTTTTAAGGGACAGAATTGCCTTATTCTGTAAAATCATTGCGCCTGTGACTTTTGTTACAGACTTCCTCTGAATTCATCAGTGTTCCTTCACATTAATCTGACCACAGATCAGTATCTAAGGTGCTCCTTTGTACTTGGCTTCCAAGCATTTGCAGTGACATCATTTTATGTGATCACTCACTGTCAAAGCTCGCAAGCTGCGGAGGATTGAATAACTGCCACACAATGGCTCATTGTCCCTAAACATGAGATGTAGAAATTGCAGAAGCAGCAGGCAGAGAGAGGGCACCCTGTGTACTGACTACCAGTGTCCATTTGTGCCAATACTTATTTCATGCCCAGCTGGCATGATAAGATGGCATGAAGTACCACATAATTAAGTCATTTTAAAGATAACGTGTGAGATTTCTTGTGAATTTGTGTTTTCATAGCACGGTCATAGCACGGTCCTGAAGTCAAGACTGTTTCAAAAGGTAGAGGCATAAATAGATACCTTAAAAGATAACTCGTTTTGGCATGATTCTGAGAAAGCATTGCTGGTATCCATCACTAAGGTCTGTTGCGAATAAAGAAATCCCAAAATGCACTGCAATCATCATCCAAGATGGCGAATGGAGTTAACTGTAAGCCAGAAATGTTAACTTATATTAATAAATATAATGTTCAAACATTTGTGGTAAGTTTTTTTTCTTTTTAAAGAACTTAAATGCAGTAAATACAGTAAAAGCAGCAATATTGTGAGATATTATTATAATAGACTCAACGGTAAGGTTCCAGAAGTAAAAACTAGATCTCCACCGATACCGATAGCCGATTATTCAGAGTGATATCTGCCGATACCTATAACGATACCGATAGTTTGGGGGTTCTGCCTTTTATACCTTCTTTTAAATGAATGATAATTTCATTTATATTTTTTAGGGATACCAAGCTCATGTACTTGTACTCGTAAAAATACCCCCGATACCAAAGACCGATACCCCACGTGACATAACTGACAGAATTTTCCATGCACAGAGACACCGGCGGCAGCAGCAGAAACAATGTCAGCCTCAAGGGAGTGGAAATACTTCAAATTAATGATGACGACACACACATTGTGAACTGCATGCTTTCAATCACAATTCGTTATCGATTAGTGAAGGCGGGATTGGCGGATCCCAGTTCTCTCAGACAGCGCGCGATCGGTTCTCCTCGAGCCTGAATGGTCAAATGCACACATAGTTGTCAAAATGTCCATCGTGTGGAGTATCTCACGTAAATACAGTCGGTTATGGCTTAAGTGGACGTAAACATTTGGGTGAAAACAGGATATGTGTCAGTATCCATGAATTCAGTCTTAAAGGGACCGTAGCCTATATTTGTCATTAATGTTAATAAAACAACAAAATATGTTAAATAAATGTATACATGGTAAATAAACCTACTGTATCTGAAAAACAAGTTTATTTAATTTTTATCTCTATAGTATTTGTTGTATTGTTTGTAATTTGTTTGTAAATTTCTTTTTATATAACAACATTTATATAGCCTATATTGGTAATTATGCCCTTTAAAGGTTATTGGACACTGTGAAATTTTTGTTCTTTAAGTTTGTGACAAGCACATAAAAATTATTATTTTTTCATTAAAGTAATAATAAAAAAGCTGTCCTACATTCATTAGTCTCACTCTGTTGTGCTTGGAAAACTGCAACATCACCAAAAAAAAAAAAAAAGAGAGAGAGAGAGAGAGAGAGAAATTAATAAATGTTAATTAATTAATGTTTAGGCATCGGTATCGGTATCGGCGAGTACTAGAAAAAAAGTATCGTTACTCGTACTTGGTCCTTAAAAAATGGTATCGGTGCATCCCTAATATTTTTAATTATTATATGTTGCAAGAAATGCAAATAAAAACTTTAATCTCTCCATTTCATTAACTTGTTTTAGAGTAACTGGTAACAGTTATAAACAAACACAGTACTCAAATTATTATTAACACACATTAACTAAATTCTGATGATTAAATATTTCTGAGGATTAAGTATTTCTTAACTTTCTGAATGTTATTAATTCATAATTACTATTTATATGGAACATCAAACTGGTTTCATAGCATTTTCTTGACACAAAACACAAATTCAGTGCATTTTCGTGCCCTCTTTTGATTGACAGGATATATCGCCCCTGACTATCGGCTGTTTTTAAGCTATCAATACTGATTATTGGCTGATATATCGGTGCATCTCTAGGAAAAGCTCAACATTTATTTTCTCAATTTTTAATGATAACTTACAAACCTTGAAAGACAAGGTTGTTAATCAATGGTATTTGCCGTTGAAGCTGTAAGCCTGCATTATTTCAACTAATTTTTACAATAATCATGTTTAACAGCGGAATTCACAGTGAAAACTACATTACCCATGATGCTGTACAGAAAATTCCACCAGAGAGTTGCAACAAGCAAAGTGCCAAGGAGCTCTTTAGCTCCGCCCACTCCCATGAAGCACTGCGGATTGATGTAATCGAGTCAGTTTCCCTACGCTCTCAAAATACTCAAATGTATATATACACATATTTTGCAATACACTTTAAATATATCATTTTTATATGTCTAATCAACATAGTTTTATATTCCTCCATGTTCAATTTGATTATGCTGTTTGCAATGCTTCATGGGATTGTAGTTCTTTCCCTTACTAAAGCCGTTAAATACACAGTCTTTGAATTTTTGTCCAATTTTCAAATACTTTTTTGCTTGAATTTCCGGAACAAACGCCACTGAAAAAATGGGCGGGCACTTTTGCACTCTATTTAAAATAACTGTTTTCTATGTTAATATATTTTAAAATGTAATTTATTCCTGTGATGCAAAGCTGAATTTTCAGCATTATTACTCCAGTCTTCAGTGTCAGTTATTATTATTTTGTCATTGTTGAAAACAGTTGTACCACTTAATATTTTTGTGGAAACTGTAATGTTGGTTAGAATGTTGGCCTTAAAAGACAGCTGCCTATCTAGGCAGTGGACTCTGAGACGGTTGTGAAACAGAGCTACGATGTTGGCTGCGATTTTGCCTTGGGTGACATTTTCTACTGAATACTAAGTGCTGCAGGGAAGCGCTAGTTTTGGTCAGATGACGACTTTCAGAGGTGCTGACACACAGTTGAGGCGACAATTGATTCCAGAAGAGCTTCTGGGTGTAAAAGGAAGAATTGTGGGTAACATTTAAAAGAAAAAAATTCCATACTTTGCTGTACCACAAGCATCTAAAATGCATGATTGCTCAACTGCCATAACAGCTACTTCTGTTCTGAACCGCTTTTCACCATTGGCCACTGACGAATGTTTACAGCAAATAGTGTGGGTTTAAACAAGCATGGGGATGTTCCAAAGGGAATTAGAAATGTCTTATCAAAATCCATCATTCTTGTTCTTGGACACTAACTACCCAGTTCTGGGCAGCAAAAGTGATGAGCAAGCGTACCATCACTAAAATACTCAAACCGCCATTTAATAAACACTGGAACATAAATACACAGTGTCTAATGAAGTTTGGCTTCTCAACAGGGAAGACCGCAGTCTCTACTCTGACCCCCATGCTGGGTTTGAGAGTAAATTAGCACATTCGCATTAGCAACACACTAGGAACACATAGGAACACATATTCATACATTCAGATTCAAATGCCCTTGACAGAACAGTAAAACTACACTGAGATGTTTTAAACAGCGTGTGATGGTGCATAGCATATTGTAACCATATGTTGGACTAAATGTTGCAATAGCTTTTAACACTCTGGGAGACGCAGGGGAGATAAGAGGAGCTGATGTTTTTTAAATTTCCTTTCTTTTAAACTTTCTGATTTTCTGGTTGTGATTAGGCTGGAGAACACAACCCTAAAAAAAAAGTACATTTTTTCAAAAGAATAAGGGGACATTTTCTAAGAACTGCAAGTAGTTTCAACATGAAGTTTCAAACCTGTTTCATTTACATTTTTATGTGGAACACAAAAAGGATGTTGAAAGATAAGTAGTCTATATAGTACCCGGAGGATGTTGCTCTTCAAAAAAGGGGGGCAAAACAATACCATATAGCCAGTGATTCTCAACCAGGGGGCTCAAATAGTAGTTATATTAAGAATCATAACATCCTAGACACACTAAAAAAATGTTTTGAGTTGAATTATATTTACTACAATAGAAGTACATAGGCTATCAATGGAAGCTTGTTTCCACCATGGAAAAAAAAAATAATAATAAAGGTAATTGCAACTTTTTGTCTCACAATTCTGAGAATAAAAGTAAGAATTCCAAGATATAAACTAGCAATTTGGACTTTTTTCTCAGAATTGAGAGTTTACATCATAACTCGCAATTCATAACTCTCACTTCTGACTCTCAATTCTAACTCTTTTTTTTCGCAGAATTATAATTATTAATTATGAGATAAAAAGTTGCATTTACCTTATTTTATTTTTTTATTCTTCAGCTTCCATACATACAATGAAAAATTTTTTGTTGGTTTAACTTAAAAAAGTAAGTTACCTGGTTGCCTTAAAATTTTGAGTTCATTGAAATAAAAAATTTGAGTTAATACAATAAAGGAGAATGGTTTAATAAACAGAAACTCAAAATATTATGTTATCTAAACCACATTAATTATCTAAGTTGATTTGACAAAAGAAAAAAAAGTTGTGATAACAAATCATGAAAATAATTTTTTACAGTGTATGAGCTTAGATAGGAGGGCCTTTGAGTATTGTCTTGGACAAAGGGGAACCATGGAGTCAAAAAGGTTGAGAACCACTGATCTAAACACTGCATTATATTCCAAGTCTTCTAAAGCCATATAGCTTTGTGTGAGAAACAGACCAAAATCTTAATTGTTATTCACTGAAAACCATGCTATCCACTTTAGATGATGTGAATTGCAGTCACTCACTACTAGACAAGGAATGATGGTATCAATGCCATTAAACCTAACGCAACATGAATATTGATTTCATTATTTTCAGTGATCATGGTGCTTTTTTGTTCTTTCGCCAGAAAAGAGCAAATTTGCTAAACAGTCACAAGGGTTGTAAGTACTGTAAATGACAAATTTTTTTTTTTTGGGTTAACTATCCCATTAAAACAGTCTATTCAGTCCTCATATACGTTTAGAAAGTGAGAGTCAACCCCACCAGCTGGGCCTTTGTGTGTTTATTAGCTCTATACCTATGGTTTAGGCCTTTCAGCTCAACCAAGAAAGTCACTTCTTCTCTCACTCAACAGGCAACTTAAAAAGGATTTGAAAAGAAAGGAAACAGACAAGATCAAATGTAATTTGTCTGAATAGTGAGGAAACACTTCTTTATTTTCAGTTCAAAAGGCCTCATAGAACTCTGTAATACCTTAAGCAAACCCAAAGTACATTGAAAGTCTATTCAACAGCCACTTCCTCAAGGCATTAAAAGAAAACCTATACTAGCACGAATCCAGAGCCCATTGTGTTATGAATTTTAGATGGAGTAAAATGATATTTTGCAGACTAATTGCACATTTATCCAAATATAGATCTTTTTACAAACCTACCTGTGTATTATCTTAACTCTTCCGCTGCGGACTAAAGAGTCAATTACAATGTATAAATCTCATATGAGAGACTTAAAAGTAGCGATGTTTTAGTTATTCAAATGAGCAAACTGACAGACAGTGAATTATCTCACAGCGATTGACCAATTAGAATTCACTATTTACAGATCCCATATATATATATATATATATATATATATGCTTGAAAGTTTGTGAACCACTTGCAGAATCTGTGAAAATGTGAATAATTTTAACAAAATAAGAGGGATCATACAATATGCATGTTATTTTTTATTTAGTACTGTCCTGAGTAAGATATTTTACATAAAAAAATGTTTACATATGGTCCACAAGACAAAAAAAACAACCCGCTCAAAAGTTTGTGAACCCTTGGTTCTTAATACTGTGTGTGGTTACCTGGATGATCTACGGCTGTTTTTTTGTTTTGTGTTGTTGTTCATGAGTCCCTCGTTTGTCCTGAGCAGTTAAACTGCCCAGTATTCTTCAGAAAAATCCTCCAGGTCCCAAAAATTCTTCAGATTTCCAGCATCTTTTGCATATTTGAACCATTTCCAGCAGTTATTTATTCATATTTATAAATTCAGCTATTTTTTTTTGTCTTGTGGACTTTATGTAAACATCATTTATGTAAAATATCTTACTCAGGAGAGTACTAAATAAAAATGACATGCGTTTTGTATGATCCCTCTTATTTTGATCAAATTATTCACATTTTCACAGATTCTGCAAGTGGTTCACAAACTTTCAAGCAGCACTGTATATATATATATATATATTATATATATAGTGGTCAATAATACTCTGATCTTTGGTTTTAAAAGGTGGGCCATAAAAGCCTTTCAAGTCAGAGGGCCCAAGTCCGAGTCAAGACGCAAGTCATTTTTGTCAAAGTCTATGTCAAGTCGCAAGTCTTCCTTGATTATGTCGAGTCGAATCACAAGCCATCAAATTTGGGACTCGGGTCCAGTTCAAGTCCAAGTCATGCTACTCGAGTCACCAACCCTGATTTACACTATTAGTTATGTTGATATGGATTTAATACATGATGACACATTTAATTAACAGCAATTCATATATGACTTAATCTATTAATCAGACTCTTTATTAGTTGCTGATGCGGTATTCATTAATGAATGGTTTAGTTCTTCATGAGTCATACATTAACTTATGATAAACTGTGCACTGGTTAAGCATGAATGTTACTAAATACGGAGTGCTCAAATTTTCATCAAAATAAGCATTTATTTATTTATCCACCCATCCATCCTTCAGCTAAAATATATAGTCCCTCACAAGTAAACTACGGCTAATATTTGATCCATATGAGCGCAATACTATTATATACACATTATATAGGTAAACAGTGTTTCTCATCATCACTATATTGTGTACTGTACCCTTTTTTCCACATACCCTGACTACCTGAAATTTTGTGGGGATGGTCCTTGAAAGTGTATCAGGAAAAATTAGATACCACTTGAGGCCCTAATTCACTGGCATGACCACAAAATGGAAGTTTTAAAGGAGTCAAAAAATCATGTAGAAAACTGTTAACTCTAAGCTTCACAAATGAAATCCATGTGCATGGAGAATGCACACTGTCATTCTGACAAGCATTAGCAATGTGTGTGTGTGTACATATATATACTTTTAATATGTTCCATCTGCCTTTCCATCTTGCCTGATTTTCACACTAAAGAATGATTAGGTGTAAATGAGCAGAGGTGTAATCCAGACTCCCACAAATACACACAAGGGGATAGTGTCAGTAATACCACAGCAATTTCTCACATAAATAACACTCTCCAACAGTAACAGAGTGCTTACAAATGGCAGGATGGCAATGTCCCTTTATAATAAGTGTGATTCAATGGGACAGAGTGTTTACATCACAGATGTTTTACTTCGTGGAGGTCCGAAACACCATTTAATTGTGTCGTCCCACTCTACTAAAAACATGACGCAAATAAAACGTTGATTTGCATGCATTTGGCAGAGAACCATAGTCGTGATACAGAACCACATTTGTTACCTTGAATCGGGATGTTAGATGCTTTGAAAATGCCTCTGGGGAGCCATTGAGGGCTGATGCATCAAGCATGCTGGACGTGTTTCTGTTCATATTCATCCTGCTGAGAGGTCTTGGCCACTTAACTGGAATTTTGTCTTCAGAAAGTGAACAAATGAACATTCCGATTTAGAGTCATTAAAAAAACATCTGTCATTTAGTTAAATACACTTCCCAGTAAAATTTCCTTCTGTCTGTCCTCAGGCATGTCTCTGAGGTCCAAATTAAACTTCAAATGAAACATTTTATCTTAATGCATGTTGATAATCTGACACTATGCTATGAGTACACTTGTGTGTTTTCTTTATTATGAAATTGAATAAAAATACTCATGTTGCAACACTTCACAATCAATTGACCCTTCGCCGGGAGTTTGATTGACAAGCGATCTAACCAGTCATAATGCCGAATCTGCCATTTTGTCCGACAAAGCAGTCAGGAGTTAGAAGATTAACCTTGGTGGACTTGAACTTGAAAAATGGTGTGTATTTACGTCTTTCCGCGTTTGAAACAACATTCCTTCTGATGTTCATTCATGTTTATTTGATGCTATCAATTAACTAGTAAGAAGCAATGATCGGTTCACGAGCCTCTTGAGCTGAGGCGCTACAGCGATCTGTCATGACACATTAAAGAGCCACAAAACGGTTTTTATTGTTTGGATTTCTTAAAAAAAAATTGCACAATTTGAAAGCTGGGAGTTTGTTTAATATATAAGTAACCTGCTCTGTCTTGTCTGTCGACGTGTTGTCAGTGTCCTCTTTGCTCCGCGATGTATTTTTCACTCTGTGGCGTGACAGCGCCATGGCTTGTCGGACAAAGCAACAGTAACTAAGGCGGGCGGGTCTTTGCGAAGGGTCAATTAAGCACAGACATGACCACAGTAATGCAAAATGCATTACATAAATTTGTTTTAAACTTCTATTTATTAAAAGATCACCAAGCAGAACAACAACGAGTGTCTGTAAAGGCATAATACTCAGAGTTGCTGGTGTTTTGAGTTATTCAAAGTGAAGTAGTTGTACAAAATAATATAATATAACAACTGAATTCAACTGAGAGTCAGTTGCAGAATTTCGCCAAGTTTCTTGGCAGGCGGCATCGTTCCAACCCCATGCAGAAGGTAGTCGATGCATACAACTATGAATTATGAATATTAGAACTATAAAGTTTACAAAAAAATTGGAACAAATACATATTAGATTTACTAGCTATAACAGCACAGGCTCAAAAGATAAACATAGAGGGTTTTCTCCAATTTCTAATCATATCCATCCAAGCTTTTTATCCCATTTTTATTTCTTGTAAAGAATTTTAGGAGAAAATATCTGAGATAAAAGTGATACATACAGAGATAGTTCACCCAAAAATGAATATTCTGTCATCATTTACCCACCTTCATGTCATTTGAAACCTGTATGGCTTTCTTTCTTCTGTGGAATACAAAAGAAGATAATATGAATAATCAGTTTTGGTCCATAGAATGGAAGTCGATGGGGTCCAAAACAACAACAAAAAATTATTTTGAGAAAGGCATACCAATAAAACTTTCCTTTGAGTATGATATTCACTGAAGAAACATGCTTCTTCAAAAAAGCTGTAAAGAGAAGAGTTGAGTTTATAATTACAAAGAATAAAATTACAATAATAAACATTTATGGATGCTATACCAAAAAAATCTACACACAATAAACTTGAGCCATCCAGGCCATATTATTGAGGACTGAATATATCTCTGCCCTTGGCTAGTCAGCATGTGGCGGAGAGAAATTAAAATGTCAGGGGGCGACACAAGGAGGGGGAAGTAATGGTTTCTGACTGTCCTCCAAGAGCGTGATTATCACGAAGTGAGATTCCAAAGCTAAATGTGTCTTTGTCTTTTCCGTAGCCATTACTAATTAAATCTGTCCGATATAAAGCGAGTTTGCATTCCACTAAACTCTGAAAACTGGCTCAGGATAAAACTAGTAGGGCAGCAACAACACTGCTTGGGGATCCGTTGTGCCTGATTTATGGAGATGTGTGTTTTGTTGGAATTTCTGGACAATGGAAATGGAAACATGCGATACTACTTATAACTCATAAAAGGTTATAAAAAAACTTGTAAAAAAAAAAAAAAAAGCCCACATTTGGCTTTGGCTCTGAGGATAGAGGAATTGCAGTGAACTATAAAAATCAGGATATCAGGAGTGGAGCTATAGGCCAGTCTAGCTGCCGCTGGAGCTCCCTGGGGAACTTGTGGATTACCTGAACTTCAGGGTGGGCTGCTGTCTACCAAACACTGATAAAATGTCTTTGGTAACTCCTGAAGCACTAAAAGATAAGAAATCAACTGCAAGGCTCCAAAAGCGTATACAAAACGCTGCTGTGCCATTGTTGGGACACACACTAGAGTTTAAAGAATCTGAGACCACTAGTGAAAGTCTATCTGTTTTGCTGTTTGCTGTCTATGCTGTTTTGCTAATACAAAATGTTTAACTAGAGGTTATAATATCAGCATATTATTTTAGGCTTATTTCCAAGCTTAAATCACAAAAGTCACAGATTTTCTCTGCAGTATCAAACTCCACTGTATAGGAAGTACATATTTTAGTGTTATTGAGAATATAGACCTGTAATTAGCCATAGAGAAAATAGCAGGAAAAGGACAGAAAATGCAAATTGTGTAAAAAAAAAGCACATAGACAAAAAAAAAAAAAAATCAAAGTAGAAGATTTATGATAATGAAATTTTAGTCACATAACAGCCAGAATTAGCAAAATAATAAATAATAATAATGTTAAAATTTATAAAATTATATAAATTATATATATACTGTATATATATATATATATATATATATATATATATATATATGTATATATATATATATATATATATATATATAATGTGTGTGTGTGTGTGTGTACAGTGCTGCTTGAAAGTTTGTGAACCCCTTGCAGAATCTGTGAAAATGTGAATAATTTTAACAAAATAAGAGGAATCATGCATGTTATTTTTTATTTAGTACTGTCCTGAGTAAGATATTTTACATAAAAATGTTTACATATGGTCCACAAGACAAAAAGATAGCTGAATTTATAAAAACAACCCGCTCAAAAGTTTGTGAACCCTTGGTTCTTAATACTGTGTGGTTACCTGGATGATCTACGACTGTTTTTTTGTTGTGTGATGGTTGTTCATGAGTCCCTTGTTTGTCCTGAGCAGTTAAACTGCCCAATATTCTTCAGAAAAATCCTCCAGGTCCCACAGATTCTTCAGATTTCCAGCATCTTTTGCATATTTGAACCATTTCCAGCAGATGATTATGATTTTGAGATCCATCTTTTCACACTGAGGACAATTGAGGGACTCAAACACAACTATTAAAAAAGGTTCAAACATTCACTGATGCTCCAGAAGGAAACACGATGCATTAAGAGTCAGGGGTGAAAACTTTTGAACAAGATAAAGATGTCCAAATTTTTCTTATTTTGTTTAAATATCTTTTTTTTTTTTTCATTTAGTACTGCCCTTCGGAAGCAACAGAAGACACTTAAATGTTTGCCAGAAGACAAATTAAGTACAATATTCCTTTATCTTCAAACTCAAAAGGTTTTCACCCCCTGACTCTTAATGCATTGCGTTTCCTTCTGGAGCATCAGTGAATGTTTGAACCTTTTTTAATAGTTGTGTTTGAGTCTCTTAGTTGTCCTCAGTGTGAAAAGATGGATCTCAAAATAATACAGTCGCTGCTGGAAATGGTTCAAATACGCAAAAGATGCTGGAAAACTGAAGAATTTTTGGGACCTGGAGGATTTTTCTGAAGAATATTGGGCAGTTTAACTGCTCAGAACAAACAAGGGACTCATGAACAACCATCACAAAATAAACAAACAGTCGAAGATCATCCAGATAACCACACACAGTATTAAGAACCAAGGGTTCAAACTTTTGAGCGGGTTGTTTTTATAAATTCAGCTATTTTTTTTTGTCTTGTGGACCATATGTAAACATTTATGAAAAATATCTTATTCAGGACAGTACTAAATAAAAAATTGACATGCATTTTGCATGTTCCCTCTTATTTTGTTAAAATTATTCACATTTTAACAGATTCTGCAAGTGTATATATATATATATATATATATATATATATACACATAAAAAAATTAAAAAATTAAAGGAACACTTTTTAAATCAGTTCATGTGAGTTCAGTGGTTCAATCTTAATATTATAAAGCGACAAGAATATTCTTGTGTGCCCAAAAAAACAAAATAACGACTTTTTAACAATATCTAGTGATGGCCGATTTCAAAACACTGCTATAATAATGAAATACCCCAGGACACCATCCGTCCTCTCATTAGGAGCATACCCCGATGTTGTCAGGCATGCATACAAGCACGTGGGGGCCATACAAACTACTGAGTACCATTTTGAGTTGCTGCAATGAAATTTCAGCAAAATGGACTAACCTGCTGCATCATTTTTTCACTTCGATTTTCGGGGTGTCTTTGAATTCGGTCCTCTGTAGGTTGACAATTTTCATTTCTATCAAACGATGTGGCACCCTTTCGTTCCTAACACATTACCCAGTCCATATCAGTATAGATATCCAGCATGATATTTTTCCCCATTGAGATCTGATGTGTTTTCAAAGTGATCCTTGAATTTTTTTGAGCAGTATATACATATATATATAATGTTACTTGAATTATCACTTGTGAGGCATTTAACCATGTATTACTGTCTTTGGAAGGCTTTTGTCTTTCAAACACATTTTATTATGAATACATTTTTATGATTTAATTATTAGATTTTCATTTAACTCCCAAACCCCTGAAGTTCCATCATAAACCCCAGCCTGGGAAACCCTGACATAAATGTAAGGTTTAATACACTTCATGTTGCTGATATATATATATATATATATATATATATATATTTATATATATATATATATATATATATATATATATATATATATATATATATATATATATATTTATATCAATATGGTACAATGTTATCCTATTAAATTCAATTTGATCAACAAGTTAGGTCAAAAGTCATCCAGAAGTAGTCCGATTACATTACCTAAAATGTGTAATGTAATGGATTACGTATAACTACAATTTTTGTCATGTAATTTGGAACAAGTAACCGACTGTAGTCAAACCATAATTTATTTAGACACCTTGAACATTTCATTCATTAATACAGTTTATTCACTATAAAAAATGGTAATAAAATATTACAAGATCTCAGAGTTAAACTGTGTCAGAAAAAAATAATCTTAATTATGTCAGATAACACTTCAGGTCAGGTCAAAGTGTCTGAATAATTTTTGGTTCCAAATATTTATCAGTTTTACTGGTAGTCCACTGTATGGAGAATTTTTGAGCATGATATGTCACAGTTTACTTTATTTTGCTATCCTTACTTACACAAATGAACTATAGTGTCCTGCACCCACTAGTAAAAAATATATCAGAAATGTCTGAATAATTTTTGGCTTGACTGTATATATATTTTTGCATGAGCAACTCTTTTTAATCTAATTAGTGAATTAAAGACATTAATAGAAATGTGATAGTATTTAGTATAGTATATATGACTTTTAACAAAAAAAAAAAAAAAAAAAAACAATGTTGATCTGTTTTAACCTGTATATTTATTTAAAATGTTGATGTTTAGTACAGTAAAATAAAATAAAAATACATACAAAAAGCTCCATTGTTTGCTCCTTACAATAGTTGAGCTGTAGGGAGGGTCAAATGTGCGGTTTTTGGAGTTTAATGAAATCACCCTTGTTTTCAGTCCCGATTGCTCCTGTTTTTCCGGAATCCATAAATGAACAATTCCCTCTCATTCACCTCTCAGGTTTAATTCATGTGTTTATTTTTGTTTCGGGACCTGAGGATGAAAGCCTGGCTGGGGGAGGGCAGGCCTGCTTCAATTTCCACTGATTCATTTACGTATCCGCCTTCATTCACAGACTTAAAGAGTGTTGCACAATACCAGCCAACTGTATTGTTGATGAAAACCATAAAGGAGGCATTTAATTGGGCTATTTATCCTCTACTTAAGTCCTGCACTGTACCCAGTCTGTTTGGGATTGTGTTCACACATACACACACACTCACACACACGGCCTTCTCCTGTTGCACCGGCTGTCTCCTGCGGAAAGTGCGGGGCCAAATAATTACAGCTGCTCATGATCAAAGCTAGAACAATGTCCAAGACAAATACAATCGCGGCATCGAATAGCACCAAAGCAGATGATATATGGGAAATCAACATTGCCAACCAGCTGCTCAGCCAACAAGCCCTGGCTGAAACAGAGACACTATGTATTACTAATAAAAACACATGGCTAAAGGCCAAGCAGATGTAACTACATGCTCATGCTTCCTTTATCAGTTATTAATTATGCGAATAAAGCTCAAGTAATCTGCCATGCCCAAAATGAGAGAGTTTATTCAGGGCTTTGGGAAACCATACAAACAAACACAACATGTTGTCAAGATGAGCACATTGTTGATGGATATGTTTATGACCTCACAAAGCTCCCGCTCCATTTGCATGCTGTCAGGATAGTATCTTCAATTTGAATGCAAATGTCAGTTTGGTCATATATCATCAGATTGTGTTTATTTATGGCCCAGTACCGTGAGAGAGAGCACATACGCCAACACAAATGATCTCACAACCTCTATTTTAGAAAGGCTAAACCTCATAGGGCATGAAACTGACAACACATACCACTGTATTATAAAGTAGCATGTACATTTAGATGTTTATTCACATTAGTAGACAGTAAGCCGTATTGCTGATATATGCTTTCTCATAAGTGATTTTTCAATGCTAAACTATTTTTTTATTACATATATGCAGTTGCAGAGACAACTACAAGTCAGTCATTCAAAGATTGGTTTCTCTAAAAAGAGAACATTGTGACTCTGTGACACTATCAAAGCATTGCTCTGTTTGTTGAATATCTCAACCAGTACGACTCACAAACATTGGTTCAACCAATGGCGTACATTTGGGACGTTTGTTTCTCCAACCAATGGCAGAGCGTTTAAAGGTGCAGTGAGTAAATTTTAGCAGCATCTAGCGGTGAGGTTGCGAATTGCAATATAGAGAAGCTACGGTGGCCAACACAGGACAAAGATGTCGTCGTCTGAGACGGCAGAGAGTAGTCAGTCAAGCAAACGCGCTCTGTAGAGCAGTTTGTCCATTTAGGGCTACTGTAGAAACATGCCGGCGCAAAATGGCGACTTAACATGAAAGGGGACTCGCGGTGTATGTAGATAGAAATGGCTCATTTTAAGATAATAAATACATAACGGTTCATTATGTTAGGTCTTTATACACCACTGAAAACATAGTTATGTATATTATATTGCATTTCTGTCAGTAGATCATCCTAAAATTTACACATTGCACCTTTAGGAAACCTGTCTGAAAACAATGGTTCTCATTCCCTAATAACTGCATGGATTTATACGCACAGGAGAACTTTCCACAAACATTTTCTGCCTAATTCACAACACGTGTACGCACATAAATAATATACATAACACTGTAAAAAAAAAAAAAATTCATGATTTCATGAACATATATTCTTTTGTCAAATCAACTTCAAAAATTAATGTGGTTCAGATAACATAATATTTTGAGTTTCTATTGATTAAACCAATCGCCTTCGTTGTATTAATTCAAATTTTTAATTTCAATTAACTCAACCAGGTAATGACATTGACAAAAACAGATGCAGTCCACAATTATCTAACCAAAAAATTAGCCAATTAGAAATAGTTTCTGCTTGTGAGTCATTAAAGGGATAGTTCACCCAAAAATGAAATTTTTGTCATAATTTACTCACCCTCAAGTGGTTCAAAACCGGTATGAGTTTCCTTGTTCTGTTCTTTTGTGTTCAACAGAAGAAAGAAATTCATACAGGTTTGGAACAACATAAAGGTGAGTAAATGATGGCAGAATTTTTTATTATTATTGGGTGAACTATTCCTTTAAGTGTGGTGCATTCAAGTCTTCCTTGGAAGTCTGTATTTATGTGTTGGGAAGTCGTAATTTCAACTTCAGGTGCCAATTGCTTTGGTCGGAGCAAGATGGCGATGTATCTTTTCTCAAAAATATAAATAAATAAATACTAACTTTTACAAAATTATGAATAAAGAATGTGCATTTGGTGCATTTTTGCTTTTTATGTTTTTACTACATTCATAAAGGTGCTGTAAACTGAATTGTTATACTATAATACTATTGTATTTTGTGCACTCAACGTAGCTAGTTTTATTGTAAATAAAAATAAAAATAATTTCATTATTGGGTCCGCAGTTTTCTCAGTGACACGCCCCCATCTAGGAAACTTGGGGCTAAAAGAAAATCCAGAGTTTCCCACTCCTAATTACGAGTTTGTGGTGTGGTTCATGTGGGTTCAAATCTTTTAATACGATCTTGATTTGACATGACTTGAAAGTACCAAACGGGCATGTGCTTGAAATTAGCAAAATTGCTTTAATACCCTTAGAGTTTAATATTCTTATAGTTAATTATCCAAGGTCGTTTATTTTATTCCTAAGAACTAAATTCAACTTTATTTCATTAACATTTTGAAAATGGCTCTTTAGCTACGATTAAATACATTTATGAAGGCAAAACTTGCTAAATCTGAAGTGTGACTTGAATCTGCTCAGTTTAACTGTTAAAATGGTGCCAGATTAGCAAAGCAACAATCACTAGAAATTATCCTGCACTACTGATATGTTTACTCTGAGAGGTACCCCCTCAAGGGTGGTCTGTAACTAGTGACGAACAAATAAACTGAAGGATTAGCGCTTGTTTCTCTTCTCACAGATAATATCTTAGTCTCCTGATTGAGGAAGAACAGATAAAAGGAGCACAGTGTAGCATCAGAAGTCATTCAGATGGCGCTGACGCAAGAGGCAGCTCCATACAAGCCATTACATTTGAATACAGTAGCGTGTCAGTGAATGGCAATGACTTATTAATGCACCGTTATGACTTACAAAACATGCAGCGGATGATAGCATCAACATTACCTTCGTCATCAACTCATTGTGGCCAAAAGGCATTAAGAAGCGCTAACAGCTTTCAATCTGCTGGACAGATTCACCTCAACTTCCCAGTGGCAAATGACATGACTGGATGCAGGGCATTACCTGAAAAAGACACATGCAGACGCATACACAAAAAACTCAACTATAAGCATAAAGTCTGGTGTATACTGTTGCTATTTCAGGTCATGAAACCATTTGAGTGACTTGTAATATGACCTGACATGGGTAAAGCTGAAGTCGGCACTATAAAAGATGTATTCACAGTTATTTGAAGCAGAAAATTGTGTGGAAGTCAATTTCAGTGATAATTAGCAATTTGAGTTGATGTGGCTGACAGTTTATGCAAATGAGTAGGGAACTATCATTATGCATGAAGGCCTCCTGACAGAGTTGAAAACTGTTGCATAGGAGGGCCTAACAGTGACCAATATTATGACAATGTGAAGCAAATTAATAACTCAATGGTAAAATAGGCTACAAAACTGAAAAGAAAAATTAAAAGGAAAAGGAAATTACTATTTTTATTCAGCAAGTGTCACGGTTGATGGCTGTACATTAAGCGCACAACGATGAAGATACTCAACCAGATCTTTAATCTAATAAACAAACCAACAAACAGGAGAATAACTAGGAGAATATACAACCATGTTACACATAGACATAAACACTGAGGGCTTAAATATACAGAGCAAACAAAGGGAGAAACTAACTAGACACACCTGATGAACATCAATTAATAACCAGGGAAACAAACAGAGAACGGAGGAGAACAGAACTAAGGGGCTGTTTACACGACACTGTTTTCAACTAAAAACGTAAAACTTTTTGTGTTTTGGCTGTTCATTTAGACGACAACAGCGTTTTGGGTGCCTGAAAACGGGTTTCAACGTTCAAGTTTTTAAAAACGGTCTCTGTGTAAACAACAAAAGCATGAATCTGTGAAAATGATGAAGTCATGCACATGCGTATTACATGTTCAATCTACAGTGTTTCATCGCCATCTAATGACCTGGCAGCATAATACAACATTTTTAGTCGTTTTCGCGGATCCATGTGAATAGGGATCGTTTTGACAATGGTGTCGTCTGTGCGCGGAAAACTGAAAAGGAAAAACTTCTAAATTTTAAGTATATTGTTATGTAACGTACCTTAACAAACTAACAGCAAATCTAGAACAGAACAGGAAAGCTAAATAAAACGATACAAAATGTGAAAAACGGACTCAAACTCTGACAGCAAGGACATATTGAAGGGATAGTTCACCCAAAAATGAAAATTATCCCATGATTTACTCACCCTCAAGCCATCCTAGGTGTGTATGACTATCTTCTTTCAGACAAACACAATCAGAAATATATTTAAAAATATCCTTTGTCCTCCAAGGTTTATAATGGTAGTGAATGGTAGTGAATAATGCATCCATCCATAAAAAAAGGTAATCCATACTCCAGGGGTTAATAAAGGCCTTCTGAAGAGAAGTGATGGGTTTTTGTAAGAAAAATATCCATATTTAAAACTTTATAAATTCAAATAACTAGCTTCCGGCGGACGACTTGCGCCAAATGAGTAATTCTCTGACGCGATGTATGACGCAGGATGTAGGAGTATCTAAACTCTCGCAGTTTAAATAGGGCTGTGCAACAAATTTAAGCTCCTCTTCTCTTATATCAAATCTGCCGACATTTCTCTTTAAATTTTCCTGTTTTAGAGACCGGTGTTTTGTTTTGCCCTCTCCTCTGCGCCTCCGCGTTCGTCATTGCGTCCGGGTCAAAGGTTGCTCTTCCACCCAAATCGACTTGCGCATTCTGCGTATGGTCGTCCACCGGAAGCTAGTTATTTTAATTTATAAAATTTTAAATATGGATATTTGTCTCACAGAAACGCATCGCTTCACTTCAGAAGGCCTTTTATTAACCCCCTAGAGTCGTATGGATTACCTTTTTTTATGGATGGATGCATTACTTTTGACTTCAAAACGTGGTCCCTCATTCACAACCATTATAAACCTTGGAGGACTAAGAATATTTTTAAATATATCTCTAATTGTGTTCGTCTAAAAAAGAAGAGAGTCATATACACCTAGGATGGCTTGAGGGTGAGTAAATCATGGGATAATTTTCATTTTGGGGTGAACTATCCATTTAAATTGATCAAAATTAACAGTAAATGCATTTAAAATGTTATAAAAGATTTATATTTCATAAAAGATCTATATAAAAACTGTTCTTTTGAACTTTCTACTCATTCACAATCAGTATTGGGTGTAATGCATTACTAAGTAATTAATTACTGTAATTTACTCTTCTCTTGAAAAAGTAAAGGGGTTACTCTTTTCTGTAATTTAATTACAGTTACTTCTGATGTAACTGCATTAAATACCATATAGACTACAGAATTTTATATATATATATATATATATATATATATATATATATATATATATATATAATTGTAGCAGGTGAAATATGAAAAGAGGACCTTTAAGATTTCACTTTGCCTGATTTTTAAATATATGACAGTATTGAAGTAGGGACACCGTTGTGAAACCTTAAAAAAAAAAAAAAAAAGAGACTTTTTTTTTTTCAAAACTAACCTCTTCCATCTGTCAGGACATATAGCTGCAATGTTTAACAGATTAAAAAAAGCTTCAGTTATATATTCTAAATATTTTTCATTTTGTTTACGGTTCCTCCTGTGACTCCTGGAAACGGCAGATTTCAGAGGTTCCTGCCATTTAAACATACAATATGCATCATATGGTTTGTGAACAGCCTTTAGGTGTGCCGTCTGATACTGAGATGACAGAGTTTGAATCTTTTGGCAATGACAAAGATCACTTTCGCTTACCCCTGGTAGGTGGCATGAAGCTGGAGCGTTGCCATAGTTTGAAGACACTCAAGACGGTGAACAAAGTGCGAGAGGGTTGACTGTCAAGTCTTCCTCATGCCTCATGGGACTCGAATCCTCATCATGTCATGAAACAGATGCGTCTCTTTGATGTGAACATGCCAGGCTGTAGTATTTGATGTATGATACCCCTCTATCCATGTGATCTCTTTATATCAAACCACTCACATCTGAGGTAATGCCCTATATCTCAGATTTTAATATCTGTAGATATAGGATGAAAGCAGATTAAAAGGAAAAGGATGTAGTCACTGAAAATCATGAATGTTTGTGACTGACGTCTCAAGTATCAGACATCACCGGAAAAGACGTGGAAGGAAGCAAATATTTGCATAAGCCATTAAAATCACATGGGAACGTCAGCATTCTCATTTCATCACAAATGTTAAGTGTCTGAAAAAAATACAGGTAGTATTCAGCAGGATTTTAAAGAGAAGACTTTTAACTAAAAGCTAGTTGTTATAGAACCTGTAATACATGTCTGGTAAAGCTCCGGGAACAGAGTTTGGGTCTCCTCCCCACTTCATTGTCCTTCTATAGGAGGCAGATTTTGTCATGGATGGCTTTGAATGCAAGTAAAAGCAGATGCAGGGGAAATGGAAGTGAAAACGTGACTGGGCTTCATGTAACAGTTTAATCTACCGGTACAGCCGATGATGTCACATGACGGAGTGGTGACACTAATTAGTCATGGAGGATGTGCAGTAATGCATGAGAGTTATTGGGCACTTTCCACAAATAGGTACAACATAGTACTTGAAACTCTTTAAGTTTCAGGCGAAATTTTAGTTCTTTTACAACAAAGATTTAGACAAAAGGGGTGCATAATCTTCAGAAAATGTTCAACCACATCTGGAGGTCAAAGTAGTTGTGAGTTTTATGAGCAGTCACTCAGGCATTCATTTTATATGAGACCAAAAATGTAAATATTGTTTCTAAAATCTTTTACATACATAAATGCAGGTGTAAAATAAAATAAAATAAAATAAATCTGTTCATGCATTCCCTGGGATTCGAACCCATGACCATGACATTGTTAGCATGAATACTATAGCTGCGTTTCATTTCGAAGGCTGCGTCCTACGGAGGTCACATTTGAAGGCTGCATACCTCATCGAGGCAGTCTCATTTAAGAAAATAGTCTCATTGTGTGTAAAAATTGAGTAAATGGAATGATTGTCTTCCTGCCACAATGTAGAAAGAGTCTAAATGATGTCACTATCTGGGTGTCACAATTTTATAAAATGTTCCATTTTTTAAGAGGCAAAAAGTCATGTGTTTGCAAAATTTCTTGTTGCAAAACAATTTTTTGATAATAATTAGTCATAATTAGCCATTTAATAATTACTTGGTTACACTTTTTTTTTTTTTTTTTTTTTTTTTTTTTTAAGGTGACGTAGTTACATTGTACTCACGCTAGTAAGTACTGAGTAATATTAATTAACTACATGTACTTCCTATAGAGTTACTGTTAGGGTTTGGTTTAGGGGTAGTTAACGACTTTAGTCAACAAATTCGTCTCTTCCCTGTCATTCTCCTGCACTGTTTGCATTGCAGCGCTTCCGTGTTTACGTCAGAATGCAGACTCATTATTAGTCAGCTCCTGCGTCAGCATCACACGCATGCGTCGTGCTCATATGAACAGCATTGGCCAATACTGAGCCAGCATTCTGACGTAAATGCGGAAGCGCTGCAACGTAAACAGAGCAGGAGAACGGCAGTGAAGAGACAAATTTGTAGAATAAAGTAATTATTTTTTGTTTGTTTTTGTGCACAAAAAGTATTCTCGTCGCTTCATAAAATCAAGGTTGAACCACTGTATTCACATGGACTATTTTTTTACTACTTTTCTGGACCTTGAACGTGGTAATTAAATTGCTGTCTATGGAGGGGTCAGGTACTTCTCGGATTTCATTAAAAATATCTTAATTTGTGTTTTAAAGATGAACAAAGGTCTTACGGGTGTGGAACGACATGAGGGTGAGTAATTAATGACGGAATTTTCATTTTTGGGAGAACAAACCCTTTAAAATAAAGTGTTTACCAATTATTTTTGTACTCTAATGAACTTGATATCAGTTCAAGAGATAATGTAAAATTTATGACTTTGTATAATTTAAATTGTCAGATACAGTTATGAAGGTAAAGACATATGAGCTGGAATAAGTCGACTTTTTTTTTTACAGTAAAGTACCCTATTTGTGGCAAGATAACAGGTATTTAAGCTAGTTATACTTATTCAAAGACATGAAATGTCTCAGAAACACTTTATGCTGTATGGTCCAAGAGTCTGGAGTCTGTATATTTGGAAATAAACTATTATGTATATTTATTTGTGAGGAGAACACATGATGTCCTGACAAAGACATCTCTCAATAACAAAAACAAACAATTGTACCACAATAATTCTTTCCCCATCACCTTTTAAAACAACTTCACTAACTCATCTTTATGTGTTAAGGATACTGTAATGATTTCCACATGACTTGATGCATTTACCTTTATGGTGGTTTGCATTTTCAGCACTGGAGGGGAGGTCAAACAGGCCGAGGCTTTTACTGCAGAGCGGCAAAGACAAGAACCAGGTGCTACCAAGAGTCTGTCACTATCAATAAAGCCTGTGTTAAAAGACACTGCTGAAAGAAAAAAGCAGTAGGCAGAAACATTTACAAACACCATTTAATATGTTACGAGATTGATTGAATGTTATAGAACTGAGATAACTTGGACACCTTTTTATTGAATTAGTTCTGGCAAATTTATTCAAGATACGCAAGATATAAGGATCATCTTGTATCACGACTGAAATAATTCAATGAAGTCATCTTATAAGAATATAGGTAAACCGATGAAGAGGGGAAAAGTAACTTTATACCCAAGGACACATCATGTTCATATTGAAGTGCCTTCCAGTAATGTTGAAAGCCCCACTCGATGCAGTTCAGAGATTGAACAAGATCTGGCAGAAGACATGCAGAGAAAAACATGACGGCTGGCACATTTGGACGTTTCATCTCTGAGCTGGAATCAAAGGAGAGGGCAGGGTATTCCTGAAAGAGTCTGGATTAACCCTAGGTATCCCACTTTCACAGGGGTACGACTGCATCTGGAGGCCAGCTGGTCTTGTGTGTATTTTCTGATATATTTCATTGACCTTGTACAGCAGTTGCACACTGCACTGTTTAACTGCGGGAACTGGGGAAAATGTACATTATGATCATGATCATGTTTTCATGTCTTTGGCTATGTCTACACTAATCCAGATACATCTGAAAGAGCATCTTTTTCTCTAAGTTTTTGCCTTTCGTCCACACTGAGATGGCCTGCGAAAACTGAGCTTTTTGAAGACGCTCTCCAAAGTTAATAAATTTAAAAATGTTGTTTTGGAGTTGTAGTGTGGACTGTGAAAACGTAGGTATTTGAAAACCATGATGCATGTTTAGTCATGTGATGCATACTGTACCAATAGGTATCTACGTTTATACTAGTACACAGCAAAATCCCCAGAGTTAAATCAACTCTGCTCAGAGTACATACAGTATGGTCCCTCTCTACAGAGAGTTAAAGTAACACTAAAGCAAAGTTAAAGTTAATTAAATAACTGATTAAGTGATGACTGAGTATTAGTGATGAACACCTGCTGTTAACAAGCAGAATCACTGAAGCCACAGCCTTAGATTAAATCAACTGAAGATAAAAAGACATTAAATATTTCAAGATCTCATCAGAGGATTAAACAACTCCAAACAGCATTACCAGCATCACTCGTTATGATCGGATGCTTTCTTAACTGATGTTTTCTCACCTCTGTCATTTTTGTTTTGTGTTTATTTTATTTAAATATTTACATTTACTTACAGTATATTGCTGGTCAAATTTTGGAGTTTGCCGTGAGTATATCAGGGCCTTTACAGTGTTGCTAAAGATACATTTTACTTTGTAATATGAAGATTGTACAGTCATGTGAAGATGGCAGAAAATTTACTCGCAATTGCTGTCCTCTGGCAAAACATGAGGGAAATTGCATTTTAGACCAAACATGGAGTGGCAACTGAATGTAACCCGAACGCAACAGTAAGTGGTGGGATAATTTGTTAATAAAGTGATTGTGTCATATGAAAAGTGTGAAAAACTTTAGTCCGGTATCGGTATCATCTCAGTTACCACTTTTTTCACATGTGCAGTAAAGTTGATTTAAGCATCTTTCGACATTTCAGTGTGGATTAAAAACTTTTGGAAAATACTTGAAATGCTAATGTGGACGGAGAACATTTTGAAAGGAAAATCACATAATGTAATGTTAATGTAGCCTTTGATGTGCATTTTGTGTGAGAGTGCAGACTTTTAATTTTTTTTATTAATAAGACTTTTAATCACAATTAAGTTGATCTTTTTTGGGGGGGTGGAATGCTTTATTAAAAACACTGAGTAAAGAAGGACAATACTGTTAAAAAATAAACAGAACAACTATGAATTGTAAACTGAAGAATATGATCCTTTCTATTCTAATACAATAAACACACAACAAAAAGGTTTCAAAATAAATACTACAAAAAAAAAAAAGAAATGCACCTATACCAAAGACAAAAGCTAAATCATTTTGTTTAACAAAAAAAAAAAAAAAAAACTACATTCAAACAAAGTAATATCAAAACACCATGGTTAGAAATGTTACAGACTTAAGAAATTCTATTAAAGTTATGCCAGTAACTTCAAAAGGACAAATCTCACAGATTTAAATATGTGAATTTTATGTTTGACTGCTTTGCAAGCAAGAAATAATTGTCCAGATTTTAGAACAAAATGTTGCCAAAAAGTACACGGAGAATATACTGTTGTCACTACAAATATTTTCAGACCACTGAATAAACGACAATGCCTAAAAGAGAGACGCGCACAACCAACTGTATACATCACATCTAGGCATACATTTTGGCTTAAAGGATCGTTCCTTGCTCAATACACCAAGCTCTTTTGACAGCATTTGTAGCATAATGTTGATTACCACAAAATAATTTCAATTTGTTTTATTTTTAAAAGCAAAAAACAGGTTTACATTAGCATACTTGTATTTTTGCACTTATACATTATTTGCACTGTAAAGTTATTAAATTGTCTACTGTTCTAGTTAGATAAAAATCTGATATATTTTGTCTTTTGTTTTGATATTTCTCTATGCAAACAGTCTTTTTTTATATATTAAAACATACTGTGCAGAACTTATTAGCTTTACTGACTTTGCAACCTTTATTTTTGCTGTTAAAAAACACACAAGGAAATGATTTTCTGCTGTACTTGACAATATGCCATAAATGCTGTTGATAGAGTTTAATGTGCATTAAAGCCAGAACAATGCAGTAAATGTTACCGTTTCAACAAAAGCTTATGATCTTTAAGGCAAGTAGGGCAATTTTCAAATTACATGTCATCTTTCATCCAATTGTAACAGTGATTATGAATTCTAGGAAGCGTACAAGAACATAGATGGCATAGTTTACTAATAAAACAGTTTAGTTTTCTATATTTACAGTATTCCATACCTTTCACAAGCTAACTCTCATTCTTTTTTTAACCGAACATATAAAAATGCTGCCATAAGACTCAGAACCATGAAACGGACAGTGATTTAATGAGGAACAACATCCAAAACAGTTCAAGAAGTCCTTTGGGTGGTCCCAATGTTTGTGTTTTTTGTTTGTTTGTTTTTTTACAAACCATGTTCACCTCCTCTTCCCTCTGTAACAGAATTGCTTCCTCCTCTCTCTCTGCGCACCTGGAAAACGGCTTAGGCTTTCTCCAAAGACTGGTAGTATTCCTTGAGAACATTCCAGGCTTTGGGTGCCATGAATCCTTCCGGGGGGTTCTGGCCCTCACGAGCCATCTTCCTCATGCGGGTTCCTGAGATGAAGTCATAGTCCTGGTGTCTGGGTAAAACGAGACGGCGGAGGGAATTTTAAGATGTGCACGGAAAAGGGACAGTGTGGTACCCAATGTGATAAGAACATGAAAAAGAAACATAATCTCGGGGTTTGCGTCAGAGATAATAACTAGGTGTTGTACACTGCTCCTTTGTTCGGGACATTTCGCTCTGGAGGGAACGATGTATTACACTCTGAAAAGAGCTCTATGATAAAATATGTTCTCTCAAGTGGCTCTTCAAGCCACATAATTCCTTTCAACGGTGCAAAGACGACGGGGTAAACAGGCTGACTTTTCTTCTAGACAAAAATAAATTGGCAAGAAACAGAAATCTAAACTTCAGACCAATGTCATTAAATCCAAACTCTCAGCTACACATTTTCATTTAAACAAATGCTTCGAAAATAAACAGTGTGCAAAATGTCTGATAAATAGAGCTAATTAGTCTCCAACAGCACGAATAAAACTTGAACGCTAGTCTAAATACAATCCTGAACGGCTCCTAAGGATAGGGTTTATTTGTTACGGATTAGTTGTTCTTCAATTAAGACGCAGACCTTATGAAAACAAATTCACACAGCACAATGAATTTATAAACATGCACCGTTGTACTGTGCTTTCCCTGTTGTAATCACGTTCATTAAATGGTGTCATTCAGGCTTTCTTTGTCTAGACAAGTGAAGCATTTCATATGGGCTTATAATATGAAATGCTGAATAGTGGAAATGAACAGCAGCAACTTGGAATTGAAGCAGCTGTTTTTAAATGGGATCAGCTTTGCCATCACAGGAATAAATTACATTTTAAAATATATTAGAGTTAGAGTTTATAAGACTTTAATGCGCACTTCTTGTACTGTGTATTCAGCTCTTACAGTGATTTTCTGGAGTTAAAACGGACACTTCATCTTTTGTGTGAAGTACAATAAACTTTATAAAACTCATCAGTAAAGTTTTGGCTATCATTCGGACGGGGTCTGCTACAACAGGCTTGTACTAATAGTGGATAAAAGCAAGATGACAAAAAAAGTTATAAATGTAATTAAACTAAACTATATCCATTCTATCTCCATATTCTCTGGCTCTGTAGGCATCATTGTCTGACTCCGGTTCGAACTAAACACCATTACTGACAGTTTCTGACATTTTCAGTGCATGAGATTGTTCTGTTTTGTTGTTGCATGCACGCTTTTTTGCTCACCCCCAAAAAGTGGCAATTTTAACATGCTATAAAAAAATTATCTGTGGGGTATTTTGAGCTAAAACTTCACGTACACATACTGAAGACATCAGAGACTTATTTTACATCTTGTAAAACGGGGCATAATAGGTCCCCTTTAAAAAAAAAAAAAAAGGTAAATGCTCAGTCACCTATAAACATCCCAGAACACAAGCAACCAACGTCCTAACAAACATCCAGAACACCCTTGCAAGCTCTTAGGAACATCCTAGTCACCACCCAGAACACCCTAGCAACTGGCTAGCAATAACTTAGCAAGTATTCAGTATATAAGACCACATAGAAATGCACTAGTAACCACCTAAAACACCCAAGCAATGCCCTAACAAGCATCCAGAACACCCTAGCTGCCGGCTGACAACACACTAGTAACCACACAAAATTCCATAGCAACTGCCTAGCAAGCATCCAGAACACCTTAGCAATCCCCCAATAGTAAGATGCAAATCTGATGCATCCTACCATTGGATGGACCCACAAGTGATGGTTTATGGAATATTATCACCATTCCACCTGGTAGTCACTTCAATGGGGTGAAGGGGTGGAACACATAAACCCCGACTCCATAGAGAACCGTTAATATGCATTTAAATGAGAAACAGCTTGGACTGATTTGAGCCATTTTAGGCTGGCAATTAGGCTCAGCATCCATATTCGTCTCAAATTTGGCCAGGCCCAACACCCTGCTCAAGGAGCAGACGGAACGCCATAAATTTACTAAGGCGCCAAGCGGGGCTCTTTGAAACTCAGATGGAGTGTGAGTCTGCCACCCCAACCCCCTCCAAACGATTGCTGGGGTGGAGGAGGGAAGTGATGCTAGTAACCTCCAGCCTCACTATGACACTAGACTTTACATATCTGAATACTTAATCATAATAAGGATAATTATAATTACGGGACGTGACATATAGACAGCGAAACAGCCCAAAAAACTTGTCATTCCAAACCCATATGATGTTTTAGAGAATATCCAAACTGCTCTTTTCCACAGATTGAATAATGAATTACAAATGTTAATATTTTTTTTTATATTTTTTAGCATTCCAATTGAATATTCAGTGCCATTTGTATGGAATATTTTCAAACTTTTTTTTTTTTTGCCGTTTATGGAACTTGACAGATGAAAGATCTATTTAAAGATCTATCTTTTCTGTTGCTGTTGTTTTTCCATGGAAAAAATAGCAACATATGGTTTTGGAATGACTTGAGGGTGAGTAACTGATACAATTTTCATTTATTTGGTTTAGCTACTTCTCCTTGTGAGATGTGCATATGCATAAAGATCATTCAACATTAAAAGTCCCCAGTTCTTCCAGTCAGTTTTGCTGCATGTTGACATGCTGCATGTTCTTCATCAGCGACGACTGAAATGGCTGTTAACTCGATAGCGGTGGGCACTATTAATTGCAAGACGAGACGCCGTGAAAATGCATGATTTTCGTTAGTCATCTTCCACAGCATTTGCACAGCGCCAGAGGAATAATGGCAGATCTCCACTTCTAAATGACTTCAAAGAGCAGAGCAAAGCCATAGAATTTGGTAAAAGCACACAACAACAAAACATTTCCTGTTATTCTTGGCAACACAGTTAAGAATCAAGTAAGCCTGACATGGAGGGAAGTTTAACTCAAGATATGCAATGATAGACTGTTATATAAACTAAATTCCTAGTTTCAGTTTACCGCCACTGTCAATATGTCCAAGTCTCGAATTTGATGAAATTTGATCCTTAAAGACACTTGTCTTACTTATTTTGTTCAGTTACTATGACATTACAAAAAGGAAAGCAAAATAAAAGGGGAAAAAAGATATAAACTTACTTTTTGGGGTCATAAAAATCCATGGCTTTCTTGACTTTATTGTAGGCTGCCACTTTGAAAGGCACAATTTCCAGCGATATGAGTCCTGGGGCCATGGTGAGAACTTTAGCTCCGTGGGAGGGCTCATAGAGGTCTTTACCTGTGTCTGGGTGAGGCATTCCTGCGGGGTCACGGCCCACTATGTAAAAGTTGGCCCCGGCCACCATTCGGGCCCTGCAGTGCCACTGGACCTGTTGGAAACAGTTCAAATTTATTCTATTTTCACTTTAAAACTAATCAATTAGAGTGTTAGTTCAACCAGTTAACGCTACTGCTTCTGTGGAACACAAAATCAGTGAGAATGTTTGGAAAGGAGCAGTATGAACAATGAAAGTGAATGGGGACTGGGGTTGTTGATATAGAAAAACACAAAACAAGCATCATAAAATAACTCCATACAACTTGTACACCATGTTCAGGGTTTTTCCTACATTGAAAATTTTCAGATTTTTATCCCGCCAAAGCCTTATTTGATCAGTGTGAGTTGTTTATGAGGGATGCAGACGATTGCCGCGTTTGTGATAGGGCGCATGTTAACTGACGGAGAGAACGAGCAGAGAGCTCCTCCCTCATGCGCGCGCACTCTTTCTGTCTTCAAACTAAGCGCTGTCTCTCGCACATATTAATGATGCTAAAAGTGCGGAAGACCGAATCCATGGCTGTGTCCGAAATCGCCCCCTATACCCTTAAATAGGGCACTATTTGAGGGGACAGCCATTTGTAGTGGTGTCCGAAACCATAGTGGACAATGTTGAGTGCACTCATTCAATCCCACAATGCACTGCAATAACGAGTGTACAACCGATGCACGTTCAACCAAAGCCACTGGAAGGCAAGCTTGCAACCGTTATCCAAAAAAGCGTAACGGCTAATGCTAACGCTCCGCCTCTGGCGGTACGCAGGGAAGGAGACCAGAGGCTGTTTTTTTGAATGGATGTCAATGGATGAGAGGCTTCATGCTGATTAAACAGCTTTTGTGGGGAAATAGCTAATCATTTAATTAATCGACAGCCTGTTTGCTAATCTTCAGCATGTTTTACACTAAACAATACTTTCATTGGGAACTATATGTAGATTTTAGCTTGATAAAAATGTATTTATTTTAAGAGAAGGCAGACTAGGGAAATGTTGCGACTGATGTCACTGCCATTACACGATAGGCTGAGAGGTGCCGCACGTGATTAAGTTTCCCGTTACGCTTTCTCCAATGGTAAGAGATACAGATCCCTCTCATCTCCCTCTAATATACAATCTCTGCGCTCAACCGCTAGAGAATGCCCATAATGCACTGTGAGAGTCGCGTGCTGAATGAATTCCCGCGTCTCGCCAGGAGATGGCGCCCGCAGCTGAATCAATCATCTATTCATTTTCCAAACCGCGCTGGTCCAGTATAATCATAGAGGTATAATTTCCTTTTTAATTGATCATTAAATCGTTTAATTAAGGTTTGCACATGCTAGTTTTCATGGCAGAGTTTAACATAAATATTCATTACTACTGGAGCTGCCTGTTTGCTACATTTCAAATGATTAAACAGCAAGCACAAACTATGCGAAATCGGCAGCCCTTCCGGCGCACTCAGTGTCCGAATTCACTCACTCGTTTCATTCACTCCTTCAAGTGGACTATATTAGTGGAGTAATGTAGGGAATAGTGAATGAGGGTATAGAATGAGGGTATATGCTGTGTTCGATTTCGAACACAGCATACGTTTCATGTGGCGCATTCGTAGAATTTTTTTTTCCTGAATAACCGCTGGGTGTGAATAGTGCTCAAAAGAACGTCACCTCATCTTCTCTGACAGGCGTTCCGCACAAGCAGCTGACATAAATCACACTTTCAATAGACGAATAAAAATCCTATCCAGTGAAGTGCTTTCTGTGTTGACAAATAACTCCCGCGATTCGCATGCAACGAGTCCACGTCCGCTAATGTCCGATTCGTGACTTAATGACTCATTTGAACCGATTCATTTTAATGAAGGTTAAAACAACTGATCTGTCCAACACTGAACTCCCGAGACGCCACTACACATCGGTGTATAACAAATAATTTAGTCAGAACACCTCTGAAATGTGTACTTACCCCATTTAGCAAGAGTGGTTAGTAATATTTAGCCTTAATAATCCACAGTATTTTCAGGTTATTTACAATAAGGTTCATTAGTTAACATTAATTAACTACATTAGTTAACATTAACTAATAATGAACTGCACTTATATAGCATTTATTAATCTTTATTAATGTTAACTTCAACATTTACTAATACATTATTAAAATCTTATTAACATTAGTTAATGCACTGTGAACTAACATGAACAAACAATGAACAGCTGTATTTTCATTAGCTAATGTTAACGAAGATTAGTAAATACAGTAACAAATGTATTGCTCATGGTTAGTTCATGTTAGTTAATACATTAACTAATGTTTAACTAATGAACCTTATTGTAAAGTGTTACTGGTTATTTATAAGACAAAGTATTACCTATAAAATCAGTTAGTTTAGACTGGAGTGAGGTGAAACCAGAACAAAGCAAGTTGTTGTTAGATAGGTGCATTCAATTGTATATGGTAGAAAATTAGACTATTAGTTAAATTAACTTTTTAATGCTACTTTTTAATACTGATTATTAATTATTATATATATTCAAAATAATTTTCTGGTCTAGTAAAGAAGCATCTTCTCTTACAAAGCTATGAAATCAGATTTTTTTTTTTTGCAAAGAGGGCAAGAAAGGATTACAGTGAGAGTGGCAGGTAATTTCTTGTCAGTATTGGGCTCACAGATCACATGGGTAGGGCACTTTTTACTGTTTGTGTGGATGACCGTGTCCACCACGGAAGACCATTTTTGACCCAGGAAAAACCCTGATGTTCTAAGTCTTCTGAAACCATACAATATTTTTGTTTGAAAAAGAGGCTGAAATTTAAACAATAATTAACTTAAAATATTCCCCTCTGCCATAGCTTTCAAATGTCATTCACATTTGTGTACATTTAAATATGCCACAACAAAACAGGTTTGACATCAACTGATTCTCACATGTCTTGTAGCCAAATGCATGTGAATGAGATTTGAGAGTGCCCACAACAGGAAGATTTTCAGCGTCTAATTTCAGTATTGGTCTTTCACAAAACTGCTGTATGTTTTTAGAAAACTTGGAATATAACACAAGTCAAACAGATAGCTACAGAAAAAAGCATCTGGGACAATCTGTGCTAAACTTCTTTTATGTTGTACATGAAAGAAAAAAAAGGTTCAGAACAACATGAGGGTGAGTAAATGATGAAACATTTCATTTTTTGATGAACAATCCCATGCTTAAATTTGGGAAACCAAATGCAAATTCTGTTCAATGACACAGAGTTAGGAACAATTTAAAAATCTGTCAAAACATATAATTTTGAGATAAATGAAAACATCTCTTATTATAGACACGTGATTAGAATTGGCCTACACCACCTAAGCTAATTCTTTTCTATGGAGTCAGCATGTCCCCTACTTCCTCCTCATAACTCAACGAAGCGAACGACTGCTTCCTGTGGGCTGCTTTAGTCTTACAGACTCTGTCTGCTCCCAATAAAAGTTTTAATGTCCCCAGCCACATGATTAAAGAACAACAGACTTCAAAATAGCCATGGAACACTACACCAGCAACAATTTTTGTCCGAAAAAAGCTCCCCGTTTGTCCTTGTATGTATGTATGGATCGTAGAGGGACACTACTGTCCTCTAAACAGTTTGGTTCTGTTTAGAGCCACGTAAGGAGACACAAATCAATTCCTACTGGAAAGTCCAGAGACACGTGATGCCCACAAGATGAGACTGTCCCTGTTGTCTTCAGCCTCCAGCACAGGTTAGGTGGAACTGATCAGCAATGCAGTGTACAACCGACTATTCAAGATGGAATGTGCCTAGCGCAAGTTTCCTCACCACTAACTTTCCATACAACAGTTCATTGGCTTCAAACGCCGTTTTAATTATCATTCTTGCACAAAGCACATTTGATAGAGCGTCTTTCTCTAAAACACCGCATATGTCAAGCAATTCCTGAAGTATCTAAGATTTTCATATTGAGGAAGATCTCAAAGGCTACAAGGCTAAACTGAATTCAGCGTCTCAAATCAAGTAGCTACCAACTGTAGTAAAAATGGTCTTGGTGGATTTCAGTATATAGTAATATATATGGTGAGCATAAAATCTTTGATAGATGACTAGATGATCAAGAGTCTCCATTTAAGGCAAGAAAACTGAAAAAATTATAATGACCAGCTGACCGTACATTATTGTTTTAATGGTAAGCCTCAGGTGTCTGTTCTTGGTCCTTTTTCATTTCACACTAACCTCTGTGGGGCCGGCGTACATCATCGGTGAGGGGAAAATGGCCACAATGGTGGATTTGGGGTCAAGCAGCCCCTCCTCCAGCACAGCTGCATGCTGTTTCATACGCCAGGCCAGTGGTACGTCATCATCTTTGGTCCAGCCTCCCAGCGGGTGTAGCAGAAGCACGGGTCGGCGGTAGCCACGTTCAATTAAACGTCGCTGTGTGTCCTGCATGAGCAGCGCATGGCCATTATGCACTGGGTTTCGCAGTTGGAAGGCAAAGACAGCATCTAAAAATGAGAGAAGAGTGTTAATGTCTCTTTACTTGCCATAAATATCAATGCAATGCAGCAAAATTAATATACAGAGCAATGCAAGTCTATAACAATACAATTACACTCCATAAAGACTTGTTTATTCATAAGAGTTGTTTGCATTAAAACTAATGTAATAGTTTCAAGAAAATTAATGTGTGTTTGAGGGCAAGGTGACTCGCAACACCCAACAGACTAGTCAAAATTAGCTCAAAAGGACCAACTCCTGAGTGTTGTTCCATACCTGCGTTCATCTCTTTAAACTTCTGCTTGAGTTCAGTTGGTGTGAGCCTGTAACTATCCAGCCCGTCATTCCAGTAGATCCGATCCAGCACCTGGAGATCACCTCCGACCAGCCAATCTCCACTCTCCATCACCATCTGCCACAGGAAAGACCACCAGGAACAACACCAATGAACTTCCAACCACATCTGTACAATGTTGTTGGACAAACTGCCACAATTGTACTCTCTTTGTTTCTTTGTGAAGCTTGAGAACCATAAGAATCCCTCCAGATTCTGAAAGCTAAATGATCCATGCAAGAATATTGTTTAAACTCTGGTCCACATTGTAGCATATTCTGGCCACAAAATGCCCAATAAGACAGAAAAATCTGTTTGAAATTGGCAACCACAGTTGGGGACAGTTGGTTCTAAAACAGGAAAATATACAAAATCAAACAAAACTCTTGTATTCATTTAAAAGATTTGATGTCATGAACCTTGCAAATGTTGTTAACCCAACTAGGTCTTCTTAAAAAAAATGCTAAATGTAGCACCCTGGAAACTTCAGGAATAAATACTTTGTTTCCCCACACAAGTTTGACAATCTTAGACAGAAAGCTCTAAAAGCAAGACGTCATTCCCAAATCAGCCCCTGGTTGATTAGCTTGAATTTCTAAGCATTAATATTTAAAAACTTGAAAACCCTCAATATAGGGACCACCATATCAAATCAGGCTAGAACTCTCAGCTGCTTTTACTAATATTTTACCTTCAGGAGGTCTTCGCTGGCATTGGTTGAGCTGCTAACTTGGCCAGGGTTAAAAAGCAGTAAAGTATGCTGAGGATATCACAGCTTGCAGCAGATTCGGCCCGCTAGGATGGAGAATACCATTTCACAACCCCACAGACTTTCATCTATTGATTTGACTTGACAGCAGCACTGGTGGCTCGAGAGCTTCATGTGCAAGTATGTGATCATATTAAGCAAACTTGGAGAGGCCTGAAAGCCGTGAATGTTAATAAAATGCTTCATAAGCTGTACTGCGTTTGCATTTGAAGACTGAATGCATGTGCAGCTGTCATTCCCTGGCCGCAGTATAGCAACAGTAGCAGCAGTTTATTTAATTTATGTTGCAAAGGCTGGCGATGGAAAATCTCAGTGAGCAATCTGTTGGCACTACATCACATCTATAAAGTAAATCAACTCTATTAGCTGTCATAGAAAATAACACTGGTTGAGCACTGCACCCCATTCAATGAGGGGAAAAAACATAGATAATGTAATTAAGTTAATGCTCTCAAGTCTGGTTAACATCCCCTCATACCAAATCTCTCAATGTGGACTCAGCTGTCAGACTGACAGGCGAAATAAACAGGAAAAGAGTATTTAGCACACATAATGAAGGCCAGTTTTACAGCCACGCTGATTGACGCGCTTCAGCAGAGGGAGTTTAACATACACACCAGACATGGTGAAGTAATGAGATGAACTATTCTGTGAACTTGTCACATTTTATCACAGTATCAATGTACATCCATTTTGTTTCACTTACTTTCCAGATATTCCACATTCATAAGACCAAATGTTCCTATTTTGGGCACTCTGGTACAATATTAATCAAACAGAAGTTCAGACTCGTTTGTTTTGGGGGGGTTTTCAGCTTAAGTGATATTAATGATCATGTAAAATGAAAACAGGCATGGTAGTTCTAACTTGAGCTTTAACAGAACTTCTGAAAGGAAATGAAGTGCAAATACTTTTCTAGGGAGGCAACAATATTAAAATTCGGGATGATATGGTTATACGAAATACGATACTGAAATTCTAAGCTATAAAAATGTAAAATAAACTACATTAGAAATAAAATAAAGTTTAAAATGCTACACATGAATTTAGGCATGAGAGCATCATAAAGTACAGTACAAAAAAAAAATTATTCAATGATTACCATTTTAAAAGATTATTAAATATTACATGTAAAAATAGATGTAAATGAGCATCCACACATATATAATTTTTATTAATTTTTTTTATGGACTGAGAAGTCTAAACTTCATTAAGAGAATGCCATTGAGTGAAGAATACAGTAAATAAAAAGAAAGCTGATTGCAAGAAACTTCACTGTGTGCAATTTCTTTCTTTGGTCTGGGGATGGGTTTATTTGTGACCGTAGGCGAGCAGACAGACGGGGCCATTCCACAGTCCGAAAGCTCTCCGTTGGCGCCCATTAGTGCGAGCTGGAGCAGAGCGGAGCCATTAAAGTCCACCTAAGCCCACAATCCCTACTTACAGATGGAAACAATTGTTCAGTATTTACTCTGCGAGATTTGTAAGAGGAAGGTAAGGGGAAAGGAGGGGAGGAGAGCGCCACTTGCCTAAACACTGTTTGGATAGAACGCAGGGCGAGAAATCCAACTAAAACACATGTGTGAAATGAAGGAGGTCAAGGAATAAAGAGATTACTAAAGCAAGGACTGAACAAAGATGAGAGAGAGAGAGTGAGACCCTGTTTCCACAGACCTACTGAGAGGGCACCGTGGCTCTGTCTTCTGTCAGAGTGCAGTCCAAGGAAAGCTTGGAAATACGACCGCACAGGGGCCAATTAAAGCATCAGGTCAGCTGTTTCTTGCTAGATATCCACAACTTTACCTTCAAAAATGGGACTTAAAGGGATAGTTCGCCATAAAATGAAAATTACCCATGATTTAAGCCATCCTAGGTGTATATGACTTTTTTCTTTCAGATGAACACAATCGGAGATATATTTAAAAATATCCTGCCTCTCCCAAGCTTTATAATGGTAGTTAATGGGGGGCATGTTTTGAAACTCCCCTAAAAATGCTTCTATCCATCATAAAAATAATCCATACGGCTCCAGGGGGGGTAATAAAGGCCTTCTGAAGTGAAGCAATGGATTTTTGTAAGAAAAATATACATATTTAAAACTTCATAAACTAAAATAACTAGCTTCTGCCAGACGTCCATCATATACACCTAGGATGGCTTGAGGGTGAGTAAATCATGGGGTAATTTTCATTTTTGGGTGAACTATCCCTTTAAGTGGAAAATCTGCTCTTTTAAATACAATTGCAGAACAAAAAGAAATTTTATTTCAGAGAAAATGGCCCTGAAAAACACTTCTCTTCTTAAATGTCCTTTAAGCCCATTTTTTCACTAATTTTATCGCTAATCAGGAGGAAACTTTAATCTTGAGCTATAATTTCAGTAAAGCAACAGTTAAGAGTGAGTTTCAGATCAAATTTAGATCTGAGCCCAAGCAAGAGCAACAATATTTGCTCATGAACATTACTAAATAGTAACGAACCAATAGTGACAAAGTGTTCCCATAAAGGGTGCCCAGTGCCAGACAGGTGAAAAGTGATGCGTTAATGGATCATGCTGCTGAATCACTGTGATTCTGCTTTCATATTAACATGTATGTAGTCTAAACAGTGCTCTCATTCACGGCAGGCTTATAATCGGGACTTTCCAGGTGGTTTGTGAGTCAGAAAAGAAAGAATAGGGAGGGAGCTGACAACAAAAATTAGATACAGGGGAATGTTAATCATTTCCAACTGCTTACATAAGATGATAGAAATATTTTATCAACAACTTTATCCTAAACCAGCATCTAAGCTGTGGTTAGGTTTACATTTTGTGGTGTCACACAGAAAATCCCTTCCCAGTGATCTCATTGGTCCAAAATTCAGCTCCAGATGGTGCATTCACACCAAATTACAACTACTAAATTATTTTAAGTAAATACTTGCATAACTACTTTTGTAATTTGCAATAATGACTTGAATTTTCTGAGAACTCCTTCAACTTCTGCAACATCATGCGAAAACACTCAAAATGGCAGTGGCTTCAGCAGTAAAATGTAGTTAAGCGGTTATATTGTAATATTTATGTGTAATAATTCCTATAACTGACTACTGTTAATGTATTAATAATAAAAGATCAATTTGAAAACAAACAAACGACATACAATGCAGTTTAAAGTAGCTAGCAGAGTTACAATAACCAATGTGTTGTATTGTGGCTCTGTCTACTGATTACTCAAATTACCGGTACATTTTGGCAATAATAGTGTTGCCACAGACATGCATAATTCTAAGGATGTGAAGAGCTCTGAGGCGAACAACCGTGTTTCCATCTAGTAATTACAGTAATTATGACATAGCATGAACAAAGAACACATTTAAAATCAAATGTGCTCTAATTGGTTGTTACTGTGTTGGATCACGCAGATCTTCCACTTTCTTGTTTAGTTAGGACACTGTGTTCACTATATCTACTAAACATGCAGGTTTTTCTCCATATTTGACCCCTGACCTTGATGTATGGATGGTCCTTGCAGGTGGTGCCCCACTGCCGGGCACAACGCTCTTCCTTGCGGTGCTCGTAGAACTCTGGGTTTCGCAGGATTGCGACTCTCCGACCACCGTAGGCCAGCGCGAATGCTGTGCTGCCGTCCAGACGCTCCTTGTCGGAGCTTGAGACGGGAAGGACCACCGGCACCGACAGGTTAATAACCCCACCTACGAACAGAGGTCAGACACACGGCACATACATCACACATCGAGACTTTGAGAAATTGACAGCTTTGAAAAGGCTGAAGGGGAACAGTTAAGGATCTATGGGGCGAGATAAGGGAAAGAACTCTGAATGTCAAAGTGCTGAGTTTTCTAAGAAAGTATGAGGTCCTACACCTTGATTAAAGCAATATGACCGGGAAGCTTTTAAATCCATTTTTAGAATAAAACACACACACACACACATACATCATAGCAATAACAGCTGTTTTCCATAAGAAAGAGCTTTGTGAGCGTCACATTTCAGCTCAATCCAAATTAAACTAGTATCAGGCAGCAAGATGCACAAATCTGTCCGTTATATTCATAAAGACGCCAGCCCGGTCCAACAAGAGTCCAACTGGGGTATTGTAAGGATCAAAACAATAACACAAGGTGTGATGTTCTGTAATCACGTCTACTGACGCTGATGATGTAATGCATGGATAAATAATGACTTTCTCTTGCCGTATTTCTGTCACATCCAAAGTCAAACGTTTACTAGGCCCACTTTTTATCTTAATAGGTGTGTGAGTGTGAATGCATACCTTGAACACAAATTTGAATACTAGGCAAGAAAACACACGGCAGAGCATTACGAGGCCGTAAAACTAAATTGACACTTTTTGGAAACTCAAGCTTGATGTGGGAAATTGCTGTAATTACCCAGTTCTATAAATTCGAGAACCACATCATGGTTTAAAAAGCCATTCACACATTTGTCGCTCTCGTAATCAAAGAGGTGCCGACTTTTTATTTCAGACGATCGGGTTTCTAAAAAGCCCAAACTGCCTTGAAAGCATGTGATCAACATAACCCAAGCCTCCATTAAAATTATAATAACTTTTTATTTCTACCACTAATTCATATTTAAAATCATCCACTTGCTGAGCCTTCAGATTGCCTCACTTAAATTCAATTTATTTTGTGATAGGTCACCTATTCCAGGAGGTTTGCCTGTCTTGACCCAGAAACACTGAAATATTAGTAGATTATTAGCAGTTTCTTGTTCACCTGATGTTGGTGGTCCATCAAGTCACTTAGTTCACCCAAAAACTAAAATTCTGTAATTATTTACTCACCTTCATGCCGTACCAAATCCATAAGTTTCCTGAGGAGTTTCTGTCTCTCCATTGAAAGTCCAAGTAACCAAAACTTGAAAGATCCAAAAAATGCGTTGTAAAACGAATCCATATGAATCATGGTCTCATTAAAAATAGCGGTTGCAATTTAATTTACAGTACATGTACTTGCATGTACTTACCTAAGAAAGTACTGGGTAATGAAAGGTAACTACATAGGTTACAGTTAAGTTTAGGGTTGGGTTCAGGATTAGAACCTTGTTATTACCCAGTTATTGCAATTACTATAATAAGTACATAGTATGTACATGAACCTGAACCAGACTATAAAAAAGTGCTACCAAAATATCAAAAATTGTGTTTCAAAGATTAACTAAAGTCTTACTGGTTTGGAATGGCATGAGGTTGAGTAAATGATGACAGATTTTTATCCCTTTAGGTACCTAAGATTTTTGTTTTTCATAATTGTGCAAAATATTTCTAAAAATGTGCTTCCACTCTGTCATCATGAGCTACTTGTTGTCAATTAAACTTGTATTACAAAAAAAGTGGGGAAAATGAAGGGAATGGTTTCTAAAATCACTTCTGAACGTAATAGTGGCCAGAAGAAAAAAGTGCATTGCCCTGTCTAACGTCGCCATCTGGTGTTGCATTCAGAAAACACAGTATATGAAAAAGAAATCCATGCCTGAAAGTATGCCATGAGAAGATGGTGATAGTGTTAAATTCTGTTTACCATCGAGCAGACAGTTGAAGTGAAGACACTGTAGGAACTCTCTCTCCCTCATGAAGCCGTTCAGAGGAGTGGCCCAGCCCTCAGCCAGCACCTGAACCCACTGCATGTCCACCTAACCCACCAACAGAGAACAGACGTTAGGTTTTAAACGGAAAAAAAAATGTTTTTGATTGTTTAACACCAATATTGATCAGACAATGTTTCAAGTTCATACTGTCTGCTGACAGCCAATTGTCAAAATAGATTTGCAGACTGTCTGAAGAAATTTACGACTGAATTTGAGTGACGGAGTGAAGATACCTTGGTGATCTCCACTGCTGGAAGACTCTCTGCATCAGCCTTGGCCAAGTCCAGCTTGTTCTCAGGCACGTAGAGCTCCTTGACCTCATAGGACGCATCCACAGGCACTATGTCCTACAGAAGATGAAGACATTATCACAGAGACATCACTGTCATTTATATCCAAGTACAGTACCTGTCAAAAGTTTGGAAACATTACATTTTTGAATGTTTTTGAAAGAAGTCTCTTCTGCTCACCAAGGCTACATTTATTTCATGCATGTTTTTCATACATTAAAAACAGTAATATTGTGAAATATTATTACAATTTAAACTAATTGTTTTCTATTTTAATAAATTAAAAAAAAAAAAAAGTAATTTATCCCAGTGATACAAAGCTGAATTTTCAGCATCATTACTTCAGTCTACAGTGTCACACTGTATTCTAATATGATGATTTGCTGATCAAGAAACATTTTTATTATTATTATCAATGTTGAAAACAGTTGTGCTGCTTAATATTTAAGATTTTTTTTTTTAAAGAGAAATTAATACTTTTATTCATCAAGGAAGCATTAAATTGCTCAAAAGTGACAGTGATAAGACATTTATAATGTTACAAAACATTTCTATTTAATAAATGCTTTAAAAAATAAATAAATAAATGTAATAAATGCTGTTTACTGAACTTTCTATTCATCAAAGAATCTTGAAAAAAATTATCACCATTTCCACCAAAAATATTAAGCAGCACAACTGTTTTCAACAATTGTAAGAATAATAAAAAATAATAAATGTTTTTCAAAGCAGCAAATCAACATATTAGAATGATTTCTGCAGGATCATGTGACACTGAAGACTGGAGTAATGATGCTGAAAAGCAGCTCTGCGTCACATGAATAAAATACATTTTTAAAATCCAAAAATGTTCATTTCAGTGGCTTTTGTGAATAAGGTGTATACACGCAACAGATTTCCAAATAAAACAGGCAATAAATCAGCCGTAATATTCGTAATATTGCCGTATTCCAATTGATTTCAGAATATAGATGTGCATGTAAATGCACTCATAGATGTGCCAAACACTTCTGATGTTTTACTCCTTGCAACAATCAGTTTGTAACCAAGACGTTTAGATTACAAACTCTCAAATAGAATTCACTTTAACATGAATGAATCGAGTGAACTTACCCTCTCCTGCAGGAGATCCAGGAGCTGCTGGATGCACTCATTCACACTGCAAGAATCGGTCTTTAGTACCAGTTCAGGGGCCTCTGGCTTCTCATACTCTGAGTCTATTCCTGTGAACCCTGAGGACAACAACAGGAGTAACCCCAATCCATTCATCAGCAGAAACTGACATGCTTCCAATGCACTTCATGAAAACAGTTTTTCATTCAATGAGACTGAAAACAGTGAAGTTTGTTAGTATATGCACACGAGAATAAGACACTTCCTGCTATAAGCATCAATCATTTTCATCACGAGATGTTAGCAACTTTCAGATTTGCATCAGTCCAGAAGGTCACAGCAGTGTTTCCTGTATCACTCTCATATGGTCCGCTGTTACTGAGTCTGCAGGTCCACAGCAATAAAAATTAAACTGAACAAAAACAGGAAACACTGAGTCACAGAGTTACAGTCAAGAGCGAGTCAAGTGTCTCCTTTACATTTCCTACCAGAAACCTGCTTTCTAAGCTTAATCTGAAGCAGATTTCTAGCCTCTTCATGAAAACCAAGAGGGTTGTGATGAATCACCACTAGTTTTACCACTGGTAACTTACTCTCAAAAACACACACTGCTGATATCACAACTGTGTTTCCGAGATGAAGTGTTACGCACACTAAAAAGGCCAACAAGCTCCACTTTTTCATCATTCTGCAAAAATCCAGTAACCGCTTTTCTGCTGTTTTTCTTCTCAAACAAAACATTTTGTCCTCCTTCAGTGCCTCCGAACATCGCAGGGCCCTTGTTTTGTCTAACTCAATCATTTCGCATATTTCTGCACAAACAGGTTGCAAGATTTTTGCACAATTAACCACAAATTATTGGTCAGGAAATTAGCCAATCCAATCAAGTGCACTACTTAAAAAGCCTTTGCTTAAAAAAACTTAAAAAGTTTTTTGACAGAATATGAGAAGTTTGATTCTGCAGTTGTTCAGCAGAGTTGTGAGGAGTGATGAATCACAATGAAACACAAGTTGCATAGTGATGCTCCAGAGCAAGTTTTCACAAATCTGCTGAGAAATATAACAATAAATGCATCTCTAGTGAAGCATGTCTGGGGAACCTTTTTTGCTGCTGGTATTGTTGAGCTGCTTCATTGTGAAAAGTCATTTAATTCTTTGTAGTACATGAGAATATTGCAGAATGGCTTGCTTCCCACAAATGAAAAGTTGTTATCTAACAAGGAATCATCAGATGTTATTTTTCAACAAGACAATGCTCCTGCTTGCAAAGACACCCAAGAAGTGGCTTGAGGACAAGTTCATCAGGCTCATGTTTTGGCCTGTCAGAGTTCAGATTTGAACCCTATAGTGAATATTTGGTCTAACATTAAACACAAACAAACTGGGAGACATTTTTCAACTACTCATGAACTGTTTCAAGCCATCAACCCTGATTCTTTTTCCTGTAAAAAGCTGTCTGCAAGTTGGGAAAGCTATTTCGTGCTAAGTTACTTTATGTAGTATTTCTGCAATTCTTGCTCATTTCCTGACCAGTGATTTGTGATTAAAATGGTTAAGACCATTAAAAGACCAATAAATAGTTTGCCATTTTTTGTACAGCAAAAAAGTGAGTGAAAATATGTGTATTTGGACACACATATTTTGTACAAAATTATATATTCAAAATATATAAAAATAGAAAAAATTACATTTAATACAGTCTGACAGCAACTGAGATGAAGTCCAAAACAAAATTTAAATATGTATGTGGTTTGAATCTGAATAGTAACCATTGAATTTCATGTGAAGATTTGCAGAAAACTACCAAAAAAGTAAAATGATTTGAGTTGGATATGGCAAAAAAAAAAAAAAAAACCATAATTGTCTTACCTGTGATTTCTCCAGCTCTAGCCCTCTTATAGAGCCCCTTCACATCTCTCTGCTCACACACATCCAGAGGAGCATCTACAAACACCTCAAAGAACGGAAGGCCAGCAGCTTCATGGATCTTCCTTGCATTCAAGCGGTCCTGGGGATATACCAAAAAAAAAAAAGAAGAAAAAAATCACATTTTTTGACCCTAAAATTTCTCATTTCTAAGGCCTCTAAATTACCAAAATGATCCAACCTTTGCTGAAAAAACTGTTTTAGATTTACACAATCTACTACATGCCTTCTGTTGTCTGATTGATTGATAGTTTATATATTTTAATAAGTAAAAGGCATTTAGTATAATTCTAAAAACATCCCCTTCCAGGTCATGATAAATGTGACTTTTTGCTGTGAAATCTTTAAAGATTTTATAGAGTAAACGTAAGAATAACTTTTATATCAAGAAGAACATTTACTGGACTAAAGCAACTTAGGTTTACTTGATCATCCATACATAAACTTTTAGAAAAATCATGTTAAAAATGTATGAAAGATGATACAACAGGTTTTATGAGGAATTTGTACATCTTGTACAAATTATTTGTACATCTCTCAATTATCATTGTATTGCTTTGCATTATATATTTCACCACCCACAATTAAAACTACAGAGCTTTGATCATAAAATTAGAAATTTAAATATCATCTTACTGAGATACACTGGAAGATTTTAAGTGACAACTGATATTTATATGCATTTTATGCAAGTTGTCTGTTATGCTGCTACTAAAATCTCATTGATTTACATTACAAGCTTTGCAAATAACTTTTCCAAATTGTAGCCTTAAACAAAACATAAAACAGGCTATTTTTTATTGATTTTATATTATTTCATGTCAGGCTTTACTATACACACATACACACAGCTCTGTATGTTTCTCACCCTGCTGTATGGGGAAATGAAGCTGGCGATACACACGAGCCCCGCGTCAGCGAACAGTTTTGCCACCTCCGCGATACGGCGAATGTTCTCCTCGCGGTCTTCAGGGCTGAAGCCCAGATTCTTATTGAGGCCCTGCCTGATGTTATCTCCATCCATAGTGTAGCAGGGGATGCCATGACACACCAGGTACTCCTCCAGAGCCATGCTGACCGTTGTTTTACCTGCACCAGACAAACCTGAGGATGCAGAACAGAGAGGTCTTGATATTTGAAATTACCATGAATATAAAATCACGTCATTCATGTTATACCTGTAAGCCACACTGTGCATCCTCGAAATCCTCCTCTAGTGCCGACTACTTGTCCACGCTTGTTTCGGCTCACATGATGGGCTTGATATGTCACATTGGTGGCTCTTTGCATCCCCTGTCCAGATTGCAGAATCAGATTCATCTGTCTCATCTCTAACAAAGGCCTCCTGTTTGATTGACTTAAGTGAAACACTTCAAGAACGACGTTGGCTGTATCAGATTGTAATTAAATGGTATGTTGATATATACTATAGTACTGGAGCACTTAAAATTTGTTGCACTGTATTCTTTATTCATTGTGTCATTGTTTATTTGTGCATTGTTGTTCATTGTATATAATGAATGAACATGTCTCTTGGTGTTGTGTTAATATTATAAAATATGTAAATTTGTAGTATTATGGTACCAAAAAAAAGGCAATTTTTTACCAATGACCGATGATATTTATAAGTATTGCACATGCTTATGATGCATAAATGCTTAAAAAAATACTATAATTGACATTTAACGTGGTACTAAATCATGTAAATACCTGTGTACCATGGTATTTAAATGATACTCTAAGTCTAAAGACTACTATGGTACATGTCTAAGAGGCCATGTTACTATTATAGTACATGTCCAAAAAGTGATGATACCCGTGCTCGTGATGCCAATGTATTTTCATGCATTTATCACAGACGAGGACCTCCATTACGAGCACGATTATTCTGGACTTCGTTTATATAATGATTTAAAACAGTGTGGTCAGATTCATCATATTCAAAAACACCATATTCATAGCACGAGGTGTGGTACTGTAACTGTACTATTTTAGCAATGCAAAATATCCCTCAAAATACAGTCGCTACTCACCCAGCTCTCAGGCGCGTTGCTCAGTTTCTGCTTCTTACTCGAGTTCCCAGATGTCTCCATTCTGAGCTGCTGAATTCACACTTGATAAACAAATAAATAGTGTGATATAAATATATTCGCAGAAGTTAATTTAATGAAGTGCCGGGTCCACTGTGTGTAATGAACTCCAGAAGGAAGCGTAGAGGTTTACAGGATGCGGTACAGGAAGTGATGGAAGCTCCGACAAGTCCCGCCTCTAACGCGTCAAGTCTCCTTCTACTAACCAATCGGATTGGTCGGAATGGCACCAAAGCCAATCGTGATTGGACAGTTAAGAAGTCGTTCATATAGCCGTGGCAACCAAAGCAAACAAGCATCAGGTCAAGGGCGGGACGTGTCAGAATACATGCTGAGGAAAAAATAACGGGGCCGATCATGTTCTGTTTTATATTTTGCTGTGTATAGTGAAAGTCCCTTTAGGCTACATAATGTGTGGGCCCTACTGACCTAATATCATATATTAATATATGATAATATATATCTTTTTGGTGTTGCCCTAATACTACATAAATATGAGTATATATGAATACAAAACAAGTACCATTATAGGTTAAAGGGATAGTTCACCCAAAAATGAAAATTCAGTCATCATTTATTCACCCTCAAGTTGTTCCAAACCTGTATGGATTTCTTTCTTCTGCTGAACACAAATGAAGATATTTTAAAGAATATTGGTAATAGTTGAATAGTATGAAAAAATACTATGGAAGTCAATGGGGCCAAAATCAACTGTTTGGTTACCGACATTCTTCAAAATATCTTCTTTTGTGTTCAGCAGAAGAAATAAATTCATACCGGTTTGGAACAACATGAGGGTGAGTAAATGATGACAGAATTTTCATTTTTGGGTGAATTGAAAGTTTATTGAAAGTTTATTAATTGAAAGGTAATTTTTTCACAATTTTACTTAAACTCTTTTATTAGAGACATGCTGCAAGTTGGTACAATACAACTATACACCAAAATGAAGAAAAGATTAAACAAAACATTGATCATTTGCATACACTCACTGTAAAAATTACCACCACATCAATGCTAATCGCACAGGATTTATCAGATAAATTGAATGAAGCCCATGTTGAGCATGCTGTAAGGAGGCTGTTGCCCATAGACATGAAAATTTAAAATAGCATAACAATAACATCAATCTAGTTCTCTGCCCTGCACCCTAAACACAGCGAGAGGAAACTGAACCTCCCCTGGGCCTCTGAACAGCTAACAGTCTCTGATGAGATCTGAGTAAGTTGTAAAAAGAGGAGCTTCCACTGCTAGACACTTGATTTGCCATGACAGGCCTGACCACTATTGGCTTAACTGATCCTGATCCTTTAATATCTTGTTTTCTGCCATTAGTGTAATCCTGAAGTACCTTAGGAAATCTTCTCATAGACCTTAGCAGTTTCCCAAACACTACCCTAGGTTGAGTATTAACAGAACCGTTCATTCCCCCTGTATACAGTCCACAGATCTGCTTTTTCCCTTGAGGATTGGGAAGTGTGGGCAGATTCCTCATGGGTAGACACAGCTTCACAGGTTTACCATAGTACACCCAGCACAACTGGTTTTTGGATGGTTTTTTGGGGGTTGGGACTGGATTAACTATGTCTGGCACTTTATTCCTTGTGGTTGTTTGTGCAGCAGGGGTGGGAACAGGACTGGTTGCCTCATATTCCACACAGTCATCCTTCGGTGTAACTTCATAACCTTCTAGAAGAACAACATCGTCACCTGAATGCTCCTGAAGCTCTGAGAGGACAAACAGGGCGTTCACAGTCAAACCAGTGGACAGACCTAATATATGACACTTTTTACATAAACACTGAAACAAATTAGGTGTAGAAACAATTTTCATTCAGAAATTGCTAAATTTCACAAACAATGAAATGGCAAGTAACACGCTGAATTACAAATGAAATTTTGAAGCAGAAAAACATAGAATAGTGTTTTCTTGTAAACGGACACAAATAATCTTATTTACAACTGCATTGTTACAGTGTACAGTGTTACAACAGAATTTGGAATCAAATTTAGAATGGGACTAACCCAGCTAACATGGAATGTTTTTGCCAAGGTTCTCTCAAAGTTATGAACAAACCTTCCATTAACATTAACAGAACGTCCATTCAAAGTTATCTGGTCTTTAATAATGTTCTCAAAATGTTAGCACAAAAACATTATTTACACACCGTTCATGGAAGGTATTTTCTTGAAATGTTTAGTTGGTTGGATAAAAATACTTTTACTTATTTCAGATTGTTTAGAGATCAAAAGTAATGTTACCATAATGTTAAAATGGAATCTTCCCTTAACTTTCGCATAACCAAGAACATAAAAAAAAAAACATTAAAAAATCTGGATGTTTTGAACATTCTGAGAACATTCAGAAATAACGTTTTTATAACTTAATGCAAAACATTCAAATTTTTTGTAATGTACTTACTGTGCAGATCTTTGCTGCAAATATTTCTACCTATAAAAAGGCACACATGAACTTTAGTTTGAAAACCCATTTTATCATTTAGGTTCAAAATAAAGACAAAAGGTGATCATTTATAAAAATTAAGCATTAAAATGCTTGAATGTGAAAACATAAAACAATAGTTTTCATAAACATACCTTCTGTATTATATGGCTGTGAGGTGAGAACAACCAGTGCAGCAAGCAGTCTGAGAGCAGTGTTAACATCCATGGCTGCAAATGAAGCAAAGATCCTATCAACAAGACTTTTATTTATTTTAAACCAGCCCTTGTGGAGCCCCACAAATTGTGAAATTACCTGAGGCAATGACTTTATTAGTCAGAGAAAGCTTTTAATTATGTCTGAATATCTTCTAAGGCTTTGTTTGTGTGTGGCTGGAGTGTTTGCTGTTGTAACAGGCGTTGGGAGTTGATTCCACCACTGAGGAACGAAGATAAATAAGTTGGTAATCTGGATCTGGAGAAGCAAGACAAGGGGAAGGTAACCAAATGTTTTTCTACACAAACACCCAGAGTGGGCTTGAAATCTAACAGGAACTGGAAGACAATGAAGAGACATGGAAAGGTGTGAAAATGCCAAAAAGTTGATTCAGATGAAAAACATTCAAACACTCTCTGATCATTATCAGTGAGATGTAGGCCTATTTGGACTTTGTCTGAGGCTGCAAATGACTCACTGAATATCCCTTAAGGCAGAGTGTTGTAGACTTGCTGTGGTACAAATACCAGAAAAACAACAGATTTAATTGCATAGTGAATGACTGATTGAGTCTTGTCCCAAAACTGTGTAAATATTATGCTTTATGCATGCGTTTTCTGTATCAAAGTCAGTCACCAAGTCAAAGGCCTAATTGCCAAAAGCCTACAACAAGCAAAGCAATTGTTTTAAGAATTAAATTAATACTAAACAATATTAGGAATAATTAGTAAAGCATGATATTAATGACCAAATTAACACATTTTCCTTAGTTGCTGTATGTAAAATATACAAATAGCAGATAATTTGATTTTTAAAAAAAACAAACTTAAATATAAAGGTTCCAAAAGTGGGGTTTCACAGCGATAGAAGAATCATTTTGGGGTCCCTAAATAATCTTTCAGTTATCAGTTCTTAAAAGAACCATTTCTTCCCCTCAGTGTAAAGAACATTGTAACAAAGAACCTTTAGTGCAATAAAAAGTTTCCATGGATATTAAAGGATAGGAAAGGAAAGGAAAATTCTCTCATCATTTACACAGAGAGAAAAAAAAGGTGTTAAAATTGTACCTTTAGGGGTACAACAGCTTGTTCCCTTAAAAGGGCATCAGTACCCTTAAAAAAATCTTAAGGTGGGTGTTAATATGTACCTTTTAGGAGTAAAAAAGGTACAAAGATGTCCTTTTAAGGGTACCGCTCCAGCAACAAGCCATTATACCCCTAAAGATACAATTTTAACACCTTTTTTTTCTGTGTGACTCAACCTGAAGTTGTTCAAAACCTGTATGAATTTCTTTCTTCTGCTGAACACAAAAGAGAAAGAAATTCATACAGGCTTGGATCAACTTTAGCATGAGTAAATAATGACAGAATTTTCATTTTTGGGCGAACTACTTTTGATCTGATCTTTTGATTGGTTCATCAAACGTCACTCAACCTTCCACATCCAATCCTGGAGGGGGGCGGCATCTTGTTGCCTGGCAACTTATTCCCCTTATAAGCAAACAACAACAACAAGAAAGTGTGAATTCGAGTAGTTTTAAACAGACTGAAACAAATGTAGTCACTTTTTTTTAGACTGAATGATATGTATGGCCATTATTTTAAAACTTTTTTTTAACCTCAAAGTAATTTAAAGAACTGCAAACCATTTACTTTTTTTTTTTTTTATCTTTATATTAAACAAACGTTTAAATGATTTTGTGAGTGTCAGTGAAAGTGTGGTGGACAGAAAGGGAGGAGCTGCACTAAATAAGGGAAATGTTGAAGTTTCCAGAGGTTGATGTCAGTGTAACTGGATTCCTCTAGTCTGGAACAACTGGGAACAAAGATGGCTGAGTGTGGACTGGGAAACTGCTTTTCCCCACTCTCACAAAAGCTGGACTGAAGCCACTTAAAATAATTTTAGAGTGAAACATGCAAGTATAAACTAGCGTTATTTTTATTTTTCAAAGCGTCTGTTCTTTCAGACCTTTCGGCGTTTTTTGTTGTATGAAGTTTTTCAGTCGAAGTTTCTTAAGTATTTCTGTTGCATAACATCGTAATAGTGAATTTAGAGTTTTTAAAACGCTGAAACAATAACAATTCAACAACTTTGACTTGATGGAGTTCGAGTTTTCAGTTCGTGTCATCACTTTGCGCGTTTCATAACCAACTTCGCAATCATCCAGTGTTAAAGAACGACTGAAATGAAGACGTTTGTTTATATTCAGTTACTGTAAATGACACAATGAGCTCCAGTCGCGTCCGTCCTCAAGCACCGCAGACCCAGGCGGCAGCTGCCCCCGCAACATCTCCGCGTTATGATGAAGGGATCGAGATGGAAAAAATGCATCATGAAGAAGTGGGCCTTGGAGTGCCAGATGAGACCCCCTCTCCACCCACCTCCAGCTCCAGACAGGCATGGAGCCGGGATAACCCAGGCTTCGAACCGGAGGAGGGGATGATGGAAGCGGACTGGCCTCCGGCGAGCCCGGGGCGGAGGTCTGTGTCCACGGCGTCCAGCAGCAGCAGCGGACCCGGGAGCTTCTCTGGCATCAGTGCGCGGATCAACAGAGGATTGTATCCAACTCCACCAGCACAAGAACACCGCAGCTGTGGGAAGAGGATACTGGAGAAAATGAGAGGTGAAACTTTTGCTTGGACTTTCATATATAGTTATGTACTATGTTTCACTATACTGGAAATATAATAAAACTTCTAATAGCCTCACGAGGCTGGGTCACACTTTTATAAAGTTCATTAATGGGCCAAAAATAATGTCTTAAGTAAACTCTATTAAATATGAAAGGGTTTCTATACGGTTTTTTTTTTTTTTTTATATAAATGTGTTCTATTTATAATTTGCTAACTTTATATATCATTTTGAAAATAAATGAATTCTTTTATTAAGCATGGGTGCAGTAAAGACATTTATTTTATAGTGTTACAATTTTAATTCTTATCTTTCATTCTTATTTTATTTCATTCTTTTAATATTCTATTCATCAAATAATCCTGAAAAAATGTATCATGGTTTCCACAAAAATATTAAGCAGCACAACTGTTTTCAACATTGAAAATAATGATAAATCTTTCTTGTGAAGCAAATCTGAAGGATCATGTGACACTGAAGACTGGAGTAATGATGCTGAAAACTCAGCTTTGATCACAGGAATAAATTACATTTTAAAATATATTCAAATAGAACAGAGTTATTTTAAATGGTAAAATATTTCACAATATTACTATTTTACTGTATTGTTGATCCAATAAATGCAGCTTTGGTGAGCAAAAAAGAAAAACATTCAAATATTTTACCAAGCCTGAACTTTTGAAATGTACTAGATGTATACTACATTTAAAAAAGTACCTAATTTTAAGTCATTAAAAAATCATTTAAAAAAGCTAAAACTGAAAATAATTGTATTTTGGGGTTAAGAGTTAGTCTCTATTAATGATTAGCTTAATTTGTCAGTGAGAAATCCCTAATTGGCTTGGTAAGTGTGTTTTTGTGCATGGAAAATTGATACTTCTTCATTTCATTCTCTATTTCAGTGCTGTGGGATACTCGTCTTTTGGGTGAGAGCAACAGTAACAGAGAGATGTACCTGAAAACCGTCCTTCGAGAAATGATCACATACATCCTCTTTCTGGTCACCCTCTGCATATGTAAGTGTAATACTGGACAGTTTCATGCTTGAATATGTTAATACATACCATGTTACATTAATGTTTTTAATACTTTTACATTGCCTTTCCTTACATGCTAGAGTAACAGGCCTGGGAAATATTTCTCGGATGAAGATTCTGTTTAATAGAGCATAAAAAAAAGTATAACGACTTATTTATTTTGAATGGTAAAAAATGTATTGCCATTCAGCACAGAGAATGAGATGTCATAATGGAAAAAATATTTCTCAATTTGTCAGTTTCCCTGGTCTGCTCCAGCTCTGGTGGAAAAACCGGTGCTTCCATATTAAAGTCCTCAAAACGACCACAGCAGCAATTCTCTTTTTGACTATTTATAGTCAGCTCAAATGCATTCACATTTATGCATTTATCAGATGCTTTTATCCAAAACAACTTACATTGCATATACGGTTTACATTTTAGCAGTTCATGCATTCATTGGGAATTGAACCCATGTCCTTAACTAGTAACATGCTTTACAGTTTGAGCTACAGGAACATAAGGAAATGCTGCAGGAAATGCATCCATAGTGAAAGTGCACTACATTTTATAAAGAGAGCAAACTGAAATTTAGGAGTTAAAGGTGAAGTATGTAGTTTCTGCGACACTAATGGCACCTTCCGGAATTACAAAAATAAAGCATATTTTCAAACAACCTTGCCAATGCCTCTTTGACACGTTGCGCCTCCCTCAACTCAAACATCACAAATACAGCACTTACAGGTGCTTGTGAAAGGGTTAGTTCACCCAAAAATGAAAATTCTGTCATTAATTACTCACCTTCATGTCGTTCCAAACCCGTAAGACCTTCTGTTCATCTTCAGAACACAAATTAAGATATTTTTGATAAAATCCAATGGCTCAGTGATGCCTCTATTGAGAGCAAGATAATTAACTCTTTCAGATGTTCAGAAAGCTACTAAAGATGTATTTAAAACAGTTCATGTGATTACAGTGGTTCAACCTTAATGTTATGAAGTGACGAGAATACTTTTTGTGCGCCAAAAAAACAAAATAACGACTTTATTCAACAATATCTGGGCGATTTCAAAACACTGCTTCATGAAGCTTCAAAGCTTTACAAATATTTTGTTTCAAATCAGTGGTTCAGAGAGTCAAATGATCTCGAACTGCCAATGTCACGTGATTTTGGTAAATGCGGCCTCGTTATGTCATAAGTATTTTGAAATTTCAATGGTTCACTTGACTTTGGCAGTTTGATACACGCTCCGAAGCACTGAGTCGAAACAAAATATTCGTAAAGCTTCGAACGACATGAGGGTGAGTAATTAATGACAGAATTTTCATTTTTTGGGTGAACTAACCCTTGAAGGCATGTGTCAACAGGTAGGCTAACACTCTTTCTAGAGCAAATGCGAACGTCTCGCTTATAATGAATTCATTCAACGTACCTGCACCTGCCGCATTTTTGACATGCCGTGCCACTACTGATTGAGGCCGAGTAAACATTATAAACTGGTACATTTGTCTTTCTGAACAGGCGCATGATGATGTCCATTGTAGATTGTAGCGCGTTGTATCGCAATGCCCCATTTGCTTTGACATGTTCATGACCTGTTTAATCTTTGAAGGTCTAAATGTAGTGAATTTTGGCTTGCACATCTGTAACTGAAGCTGATTTTCTTTTCCCATGTCATCAGTCATGGTCCCACACCAGCTAAACACCTCCTGGCTTGCTATAGGTTGAGCTGGAAAGTGATTGACGGATCTGAGCTACTATTAGTATCCCATGAATGGCATACTAATCGTAGTCAATGAGCAATACACTGGGCTAAAAGAATGCATTTTAACATTAAAAAATCTTTTGCATTCACTCGTAAATATTTTGCATTCCCCCAAGAAACTTTGTGTTCGCTCGCAAAGAACACAAATGTTTCGCAAACGCAAAGTTTCTCACAGGAACAAACATTTTGCGAGAGAATTCAAAGTTTCTCGGGGAAACGCAAACATTTTGCGAGACCGCAAAAGCATTGACTTATTTTTCCTCCCATCTCATATTTTTTCCCACCACCATGTCCCAGTTTAGGGGTTTCATATTAAACAAATTATCGATATGTCTTTAAATTTATTTTAGTAACCTACGGAATGGTGAGCACCAACATGTACTACTACACCAAAGTCATGTCCCAACTTTTCGTGGACACACCGCTGACAAGTGGAGAACCAACAACCTTCAAGTCTCTTTCTACCATGGAGGACTTCTGGAAAGTAATTATTATTCCACTGACTTTAATGCACTTTTACAGTACGAAAATGCAGGTTAGTTCCAACTGCATCACAGACCTTAATGAAAACATTATCTGTAGTTCACAGAAGGCCCCTTTCTTAATGGCATGTACTGGGAGTTTTGGTACAACAACAAGAGCCTCCCAGAAAACCAGAGTCTGATCTACTACGAGAACCTCCTGTTGGGCGTCCCACGTCTCCGGCAACTCAAAGTGCACAATGAGTCCTGTTCTGTCCACGAGGACCTGCGGGATGAGGTTTACGACTGCTACAATGTCTATTCTCCTGCCAATGAGGACAAGGCACCATTCGGACCGAAGAATGGCACAGCGTACTTAAAAATACACGGATAGCTTTTTTGAATATTCTTTGAACATAGTGGTCTTGAACAGGTTTATAATGCTGTTTATCTGTCAGGTGGAGGTACTCAGAGGAGAGCAGTCTGGGTGAGAGCAGCTACTGGGGTCAGGTGTCGACTTATGGCGGTGGAGGTTACTACCAGGATCTTTCACGCACTCGAGAGAAGACAGCCAATCAGCTACAAGAGTTAAAAAACAACCTCTGGTTGGACCGTGGCACTAGAGCAGTGTTCCTGGACTTCTCCATCTACAATGGCAACGTTAACCTGTTTTGTATTGTCAGGTAATGGACTGAAGCTGTATTGTAAGTGCATGGGATTAATACTCATTTTATTCTAAATCAAATTACAAAAAAATAAGTTTTTGCAATTCATTCTGCCCAAACCCTTAACATACATGCTCCATTTACACTATCAAGTTTTTTGTTAACTGTTTATACTCGTACTTTTTAAAAAGAAATTAATGAAAGCTCTAGATTAATAGTTAAACATTCGTGATGGTGTAATTTGCATACAGAATTGTAATTGGTCTTCTTGCTTGCATTTACTTAAGTTTAATATATACTAAAATTAATATAATAAAATTTATAAATAAATGGAAATCATTCAATGACTTTTTTTGAGATTAAAAGGTGTAATTTGCATACTGAACTGTGATTGGTCTTCTGTCTTGCATTTTTATTCAAACATATATAATTTAAATGACTTGAATTCATTCATACGACTTATTAATTGGTTCCCTCGTTTTTGTTCAATTGTGGCCATGTTGAACTACTTTTTTTACTCGTTTTAATTTAGTTGAATTCTGGCCGTGATTTAACTACGAATTAGTACAACATGGGAACAAATTCATAATTCATGGCCACGATTTCTATTTTCTTTTTACGTTACGCGATGTATGATGTATAATAAAATATAGCATAGCTTTAGCATCCTTGCTCTACTTTTCTTGACTTAATATACCACCTTACCTTAAAGAACTGTCACTTGCTCTTTTGCTGTAGATTACTAGTAGAGTTTCCAGCCACAGGGGGCGCTGTGACCTCCTGGCAGTTCCAGACGGTGCGTCTTATCCGGTACGTGTCCAGCTGGGACTACTTTGTGGGCATGTGTGAAGTGGCCTTCTGCCTCTTTGTGCTGTATTACCTGGTGGAAGAAGTTCTAGAGATCCGCCTTCATCGTTTGCGTTACTTCAAGAGCCTGTGGAACTGCTTGGATGTTCTCATTGTTACAGTAGGCCACGTATTTTAGAAGCTGCATATGTATAGTTTACTCTAGAGAGTGTATTTTGTGCTTTTGAGTATGCAAAGTGTTCATCTTCTTCAGCTCAGTGTTCCAGCCATCATTATGAACATCTGCAGAACATCAGCGGTCAGTCACAGACTTCACTTCCTGCTGGAGAACCACAGCACATACCCCAACTTTGAGCCACTCGCTCGCCTTCAGGTTCACTTCAACAACCTGGCTGCTGTCATTGTCTTCCTCTCATGGGTGAAGGTGAGTTGTCATCTCAACATTTGACATGCCAAAATGATTTTTTGTTATTGTTGTTTCCTCAAAATACAACCATCTTGATTCTCCCACAGCTTTTTAAGTTTATTAATTTTAACAAGACCATGAATCAGCTGTCCACCACCATGTCACGCTGCGCCAAGGACCTGATGGGCTTCGCTATCATGTTTTTCATTGTGTTCCTGGCCTACGCGCAGCTGGCATATTTAGTTTTTGGAACTCAAGTCAACGACTTCAGCACCTTTCAGGCCTGCATGTGAGTTTTGGATGTATCTAAATAACCAAGAATATACTCTTATTATATAAACAATAATATGCAATAATTCACAAAAACATGACAAAAATTAGTCGCCAGCTATTTAGAAAAAATTCATGCATGTTTAAAGTCAGCATGAAATGAAAATTCACTCTATTTTCTAAATGCATGTTATAGATCTTATTGTGAACAATTCATCCTTCGTAATTTTTAATCAAAATATCATCTTTCGGTAAAAACACCAGATGTTTCTCTCTCTGGTGATGTTTTCAGGACTTCTCCAATCATTTAGTCCGCTTAAACCCCGCCCCTGCAAGTTCACGTTCATTTGCCTTTATTTTTGAGTGCCACGCCCACATCTTAACATCCAATCAACAAGTGATGCATAGAACCAAGTTCCCACCCCACATTTTTTTTTGATAATCCATTACAATCAGATGCATATCACAATACAGAAGAAAAGATCTTTCGCTACTTTAAATGTGCATGACATAAAATTGATAAAGTGTTTTTATGTAACATATGAGGCACTTTTCTGTTTTTATTTCAAAACTAATATTAATTTAATAATAAATGTATTTATTTAGTTTTAAGACACTTAAAAAAAAATATTGTGATACATTATGAATATTGTTAATCTTGGTGGTTTCTGTTGCTCACAGTTTCACGCAGTTCCGGATCATTCTGGGTGATTTTGACTTCTCTGAAATCGAGGAGGCTGACAGTGTGTTGGGACCCATTTACTTCACCACCTTTGTGTTCTTCATCTTCATGATTTTGCTGGTAAACACAACACGAGGAACATGACATAAATGACATGAAATATACCTTAAAATAAATTACGATTCAAGTCATTTAAAGGTTTAGTTCACCCAAAAATTAAAATTATGTCATGAATTACTCACCTTCATGTTGTTCCAAACCTGTAAGTCATTCATGTATCTTCGGAACACAAAGATCTTTTTAAAGAAATCTGAGAGATTTCTGTCCCTCCATAGACAGCCTTTGCAACTGAAACGCTTCAAAAAGCTCATAAAGAGATTGTAAAATCTCTCAGATTTCATCAAGAAGATCTTCAATTGTGTTCCGAAGATGAACGAAAGTCTTATTGGTCTGGAATGACATGAGGGTGAGTAAATGATGACAGAATTTTCATTTTTGGGCGAACTAACACTTTAAATAAAAATAATTACAATAGAGGATAAATAAAGTCGTGTCATAGCTGTGTGGGCAAGTGCTCCGACATATAGTGTGACTGCACTTCTGGAAACCCAAGTCCGAGTGTCATCCTTTCCCGGTCTAATTCCCCTCTTTCCTCTCCCATGATTGAAGGTTTAAGGCCTCGATATACTCACAGTGAAGTTCTTTTTCATTCTTCATTTAGGGGTAAAAAGAAGTTGGAAATATCTTTGTGGCGGTATACCGTTAGCAAACCGTCCACGCTGCTGAGAGCGACGTTTAGATGAATCATATTCCTCTCAATAACACAATAAACGTACAACAAAAATGAGAAAACAGCTGTTAAGAAAGCACCTGATCATAGCGATGCGGATGTTTGAAGAGCTCTGAATTTTGGACTCCATTCGTCTTTATATATTTTACTTTATCCAGACTCCAGACAAACTTCATTTTGGCCTGATTGTGTTGGAAATTATATCACACCAGTTCATTCTTCCATTTCGCTTAAAGTATATCGAGGCCTTTACATTTTATTAGCACTTGCTTTCCCTGGGAATCAATCCCATGACCTTGACATTACAAGCGCCATGTTCTACTGGTTGAGCTACAGGAAGATTTCCTGTCCCCTACTGTCCTATTTAAATAAAGGCAACAAAAAAACAAACATAATATAACTTAAAAGAAAAAAAATAAAAGAAAAATATATAAAAAAGGAATGCTTATGTTTTACTGATCATTTTGCTTTGTTCAGAATATGTTCTTGGCCATCATCAACGACACTTACTCGGAGGTGAAAGCTGACATGGCCCAGCAGAGGTCAGAGATGGAGATTACAGACCTTATCAAGAAGGGCTATAACAGGGCGATGATAAAACTCAAGCTGAAGAAGACCTCCATCAATGACATCCCAGACAGCTTACACCAGGCTGGTGGCAAACTCAGCTTTGATGAGCTCCGGCAAGACCTCAGAGGGTGAGAAACCTTTATCTCCACTAAATGATATAAGTGAAACCCCTTGCAAGATGGGTGCAACCGTCAATGCAATTTGTTTTTTGTGTGCTTGTACACAGAAAGGGCCATTCAGATGCTGAGATTGAAGCCATTTTTGCCAAGTATGACCTTGACGGAGATCAGGAACTGACCGAACACGAGCACCAGCAGATGAGAGATGACCTGGAGAAAGAGAGAGTGAGTGAAAAACTAATGCTTTAAACATTTACATTTTTGCATTTGTTAGTCGCATACATTGCATTCATCTTATTAGTTCATGCATTCCCTGGGAATCAAACCCATGACCTTGGCGTTGCTAGTGCCATGCTCTACTGTTTGAGCTACAGAAATGTTCAAAAACATTTTAACATTTTTTAAATAAAGAATCAAATCATTACATGACACTGGAGCAGATGTTTAGTATCTCTTGAACACTCGCCAGGAGGACTTGGATCTGGAGCACAGTTCACTGCCCAGGCCAGTGAGTGGGCGGAGCTTCTCTCGTAGCCAGGACGACTCCGAGGAGGACGACGACGAGGACAGTGGACACAGCTCCCGTCGCCGTGGCAGCAGCTCAGGAGGCGTGTCATATGAGGAGTTCCAAGTGTAAACATCACCTGTCACTGGTATTATGTTTTCACAATATATCGAATGTTTGATCTCTAATTAAAAAGTATTTTGTGCTTGATGTGGCCCATCAGGCTTGTGCGTCGGGTGGACCGCATGGAGCACTCGATCGGCAGCATTGTGTCAAAGATTGACGCCGTTATCGTGAAGTTAGAGGCCATGGAGAGAGCCAAGATGAAGAGGAGAGATGTGCTTGGACGGATCCTGGATGGAGTCATTGAGGTGATGATAAAAATGTTTAACCCTTTTAAAACCTTTCTAAAACTTTTGCACATTAGCATTATGACAACTTTACCATTGCGATAGCATTGTGAAAAAATGTACCAGGGATTTTTGCTGTGTCTGAAAACTTAGTGAAAATCAGACACAAATATAAAACGCATATATTAAATAAACAGTACATTTTTTATATTTATATTATATATATATATATATATATATATATATAATACACTACTGGTCAAAAGTTTGGAATAATTACAGTGCAAAAAACAGTGAGAACAGTGTGAAATATTATTATGAAATATTATCAATTTAAGATGATCCTTCAGAAATAAATCTAATATGCTGATTTTCTGCTCAATTATTATCAATTATTGTTGTTGCTCAGTTATTAATAATGGTTATTATTATTATCAGTGTTAAAAACAGTTTTTGCTGCTTATTTTTTTTGTGAAAATCATGATTTTCAGGATTATTTAATGAATAGAAAGTAAAATGAACAGCATGTTTTTGAAATATAAATCTTCTGTAATATTATAAATATCTTTACTGTCACCATTTAATACATCTCTGTTGAATAAAAGTATTAATTTTTTTTTAAAATAAAAAAAAAGACTAGAATTCAGAAAATTCAGCTCTACCATCACAGGAATAAATTCAATTTTAAAATATATTTAAACAGAAAAAAGTTATTTTAAATTGTAATTATATTTCACAACATTACAGTTTTTACTGTATTTCTGATTTATTTTTTCTTAATTATTCTAAACTTTAATAATTAAATTACTATTTACTTTTTTTTTTAAAAATTAATGATTAAAATCAATACATTATATAAAATATGTATGTGTGATGTCGGGCAGCACTTTCACTTTTAGACAAATTATTTGTTGCTGGAAACTTTTGCATCAAGAGCCTGCTTACAACTCCCAAAAATGAAAATTATCCCATGATTTACTCACCCTCAAGCCATCCTAGGTGTATATGACTATCTTCTTTCAGACAAAAACAATCGGAGTTATATTATAAAATATCCTGACTCTTTCAAGCTTTATAATGGTAGTGAATGGGGCGTAAGATTTTGAAGCCCAAAAAAGTGCATACATCCATGATAAAACTAATCCATATGGCTCCAGAGGGTTATTAAAGGCTTTCTGAAGCTAAGCGATGGGTTTTTGACTATCCCTTTAAGACAGTAGGTTTTGAGAGGCAGCCTGTGTCATTTTTAATGTTAACTGTGAATTATATCAAATTATTTGAGCACACATTCAGACATATAATCTTGTGCTCTCAGGACGAAAGAATGGGCCGAGATCCAGAGCTGCACCGAGAGCACATGGACCGGCTCGTGAGAGAAGAGCTGGAGCGCTGGGAGTCCGATGACACGATGTCACAGGTGAGCCACCATCAGGGCACTCCCATCATCCCGTCTGCTCAGCTCCGCCCACGCAGTTCCCGCTCACCCTCCTCGCTGTCCAATGAAGGCCCGGATGGTGCGGCCAGTGCTGCCGCCCACGTTTGAAGGGTTTTGGTTGTAAAAACATTCCTACCTTTCATGAATTTCATTGTGCCACAATTTGTTCTCCAGTGCCACGTCTGGTGCAGTGCACTGGGCAAAATCTACTTAAAAAGTATTAAAGCCACATACATTAAATAGTCATGCACAAAGCTATTTATATGTTTCTTTATATTAAAGTAAATTTGGGGTTTTACAGTGCTTTATAATGCAAAAAATGAAGATAAATTTGAAGTTCTAAATCAGTTTCACTATTACTTATTGAAAATAAATTTTTGTGGATAATCTAATAAAGCAAATTAGATTTTAAGGCCAGTCAGCTGCAGCTTAGCTTTAGTTTACTCATATTAACATGTATTAATCAGGTTTTTGAAATTTGAGGTGCATTTTACTTTCCCGTATTTTCTAACAGGCAATCCTAGCTATAATTATACTATTTGCAATTATTTCATCAAGCTCGTAATTTACAGTAAACATTCGTCCCAAAACGTTTTCTTAAACCATTTTCAGAACATAAGAAGCATTAGACATAAACATTAGAAGTATCAAATGATAAAACATTCATAATACAATAGATACACTATTCAAAATGAAGACAAATAGTTTTATTGGGTCATGTTAAACTAAAGGGGAACTTGATACAGTCGCTAAAAACACCTATAAGTCATTGTAGAAATGGCTCAGAAAAGTATATTGTATGTCACATTTTTTGTACTGTACTCCTACTATGGCTGAATGCGCCGCTTACAACGAAATGCAGTATATACCTAGTTATGCATTAAGCTTTCACTAACCTACAGTATTTAAGTCCAGTTTCAACAGTAATAAAGAAGCCAATGTAATAATGAAGGAAATAATGACCAATATCACAGCTATTCTTAAACACAAAAATGTACCTTATAAAGCATTTCTGATATGAAAAGTAAAGATTCACATTTTCCAAACAATAAAGGTGGTCACACATTGCTTTATATATCAACTTTGGTGCAATTTCCACTCAAGTTTATGATTTGCTTTGCATATTTTCTAGTTCGTCTTGATTTAATACAAGTGTGGCATGTTCTGTTAATCATTTTTAATAATTATGATACTTAAATCATTTTGATACTTTTTGTAATTTGAAACAAACTTCAATTTGGAGTGCATCTGATTTCATGGGAAACCCATGTGTATTTGTCTTAAGGTAGGATTTACAAAGCTTTTCATGGTTCCCTAAAGGTAAAGTAAATAGTTTCTGCCCAACTAGCTGTTTTCAAGCAGGTTATTTAAATATACAGCCAAATTTGTTATGTTGGGCCGCTCGGTTTTCACCGTTTGGTGCCGCTAAAGAAGCAGAAATTACTTCTCTTTTAAGCCTAAGAAAAATGTTAAAAAGCTTAAAACAAATCACTTTTTTTTTTTTTTTTTTACATTTTTCAATTTGTGCAATGACCTCTGTAACTCTTTATGGTACTGTTTATACATTATTTACAGTTTAATACGACAGTCGTTTGAAATAAAATCCATTGAAACTCATCATGTGCTCATTATTTGGTCACAAAACACGTGTAGCTTGATCCCAGTCATAATGCCCTCGAACAGAGCGACTGTACAATAAAGGGATATTGTGTAGTTATCAACCAAAGAGTTTGTTAGCTTTCGTCTGTGGTTTTAGCGCACCAAACACTGCGCTTCAGTAATCTCACTGATGTCTGCTGCCTGTGGAGTGTGGATTAGACCACATTAAGACCAATTACATGGATTATGAAGGAGCGACCCGTACCAGGCCTGTGCACAACCCTGGTCCTGTTTGCAACACTGGGGTTCAAATTATTCATTATTCGAAGGAAATATACGCCACATCATTTGACTTGTAATTTGTGTAATATGCTTACATTTGTGGGGAAAAAACAATGAAAGGGAGATGACAAAATATTTACATTTAAGTTGATTACAGTAAATCATTTCAATAAACTTAATATAGCTTCATAAAAGATTTTATACTATACCTATGCTAATTTTAACTATAATGTTAAGATATACTTCTAGATAGTATTATACTAACAAGTCAACATGAAACATTCACAGCCCATTTTACTTCTCTAAAGGCCTGTTCACACCAATGACAATGACTGTGACGATATGGCTCTAAAAATCACCCTAAATGCAAAAGAATAGCAGAGTTCACACCACAGCTATAATGATAACGGCACAGAGAAACAATATCGTTGGAATCATGTTTTTTCCAGCTGATGAACGATAAAAACATTCACAGCCAATCAGAATCCATCCTGATTTAAAGGATTAGTTCACTTCAGAATTAAAATTTCCTGATAATTTAATCACCCCCATGTCATCCAAGATGTTTATGCCTTTCTTTCTTCAGTCGAAAAGAAATTAAGGTTCTCCATATAGTGGACTTTAACAGCTACCAACAGGTTGAAGGTCCAAATTGCAAAAATTATATAGTTTTTAACCACAAATGCTCATCTTGCACTAGCTCTGTGATGCGCCACGTATTACGTAATCACGTTGGAAAGGTCACGTGTGACGTAGGAAGAAGTACCAAGAAAGTGTTTACAAAGCAAATGTGCAAAGAAGTCAAACGGCCTTTACAAAAAAAGGTAAAACAATGATGTCGGATGATTTTGAAGTTGGAGGAGAAAATGAGTTTTTCGCCCTACCGCGGTACTTCCACTTACATCACGCGTGACCTTTCCAACGTGATTATGTAATGCGTGGCGCATCGCATCGCAGTGCAAGATGAGCATTTGTGGTTAAAAAGTATATAATTTTTTTTTTTTTTTAGAAAATGACCTATCATTTCGCTAGACAAGACACTTATTCCTCATCTGGGATCGTGTAGAGCACTTTGAAGCTGCATTGAAACGGCAATTTGGACCTTCAACCCGTTGTGCCCTGGTGAAGTCCACTATATGGAGAAAAATCCTGGATTGTTTTTCTCAAAAAACCTTAATTTCTTTTCGACTGAAGAAAGAAAAAACGGCCTTTCATATGATACGTTTGTTACAAAAGTAAGAAAGAAAGAAAACGCAGTGACACGTTGATCAGACTGGAAAAATATGTATTATAATTGTTCATAGTAAGACCAGTCATGTGTATTTAGAAAGTAAACAGGGCCAGTTTTGATCACATGTTGTCTATAAAATCCTGATGACCTTTACAGTCTTGAACTTGGCATGAAATCAGCGTTGAAAGAATCACATCTACCTACATCTTTACTGTAAAGAAGGATAAAATGACATTATATGATACCAGAATTGTGTGTGCTAATCTGTGTGGTGATTCATAAAGCTAACATTTAACACAAATCAGAACATTTATGAGAACTTATGAATGAATCTGAGCTTGACATAAGCGATGATGAGAAAGATCAAAGTCATGACTGTAAGTGCTACGTGGTTCTGCCATAAACCCCAGGATGAGTATTCGATCCCTTGAAACGTCAGATGCTGTTCTCCTGTGCACCTGTGAAATATAATATACAGAATATGTAGTATAACATTAAAAAAATATGAGATACACATATACACACTACAATTTTTTAAAAATGTTTTTGAAAGAAGTCTCTTCTCACCAAGGCTGCATTTATTTGATCAAAAATACAGTAAAAGCTGAATTTTCAGCATCATTACTCCAGTCTTCAGTGTCACATGATCCTTCAGAAATCATTCTAATATGATAATTTGCTGCTCAAGAAACATTTCTTCTTCTTATCAATGTTTACAATGGTTGTCCACTTAATATTTTTGTAGAAACTGTGATACTTTTTTCCCCAGGATTCTTTTTATGAATAGAAAGTTCAGAAGAACAACATTTATTTGAAATAGAAATCTTTTGTAACATTATAAATGTCTAATTCAGGAACCTACTTGCATTTAACAATATTGTTTTATATAAGATAAACTGGCACAATATACACAATTCTACACTTGTAAAACCAAAGCACTTGTAAAACAAAAAATGTGGAGACTATCAGTCCACATACCACATATATACATGTATATTTATACATACGTGAGGATGTCTGTGCCTGGGCCGCTCATCACAGCAGAGACATTTCCACAAAAATTCAGCCCCACAAACTCATTTATCTCCAATGCCTGTTCAAATGATTAGACCAACCATCATAAAAATATCATCTCAACAGAAAGCCTTGGATGCTCAGTTGTAGGAAGTGAAAGTTCACACCTCAAGCCCATAGCGAGGGATGCTGAGATACTTCAACCAGGACAGCCAGTCCATGATGCTCTTCAGGTTAACCAGCAGACCAGAGAAGATCTGGACACACATTCATTTAAAGTAAAAAGATCAGGCCTCCTCTGCAGTAAAAAGACTTGTTCTGCAATATATACTTGCCATCATGAAGATGAAGCTGATGGTCATGAAGATGTTGGCCACTGCCACCACTGATTGGTCAGCTGAGATGGCCATGGCCATGGCCGCGGCCGTACAAGCCACCAGAATCACTGTCAGCATGAAGATGAAGAATGCTGCCGCTGTGGGTTTTAGCCCTGCAAAACAAAGACATTTTAAACATGTTAAAACACTGCAAACATACATTATATACGTTTTCCTTTTTGTAGGCTGAATGTAGATACTGTGGGTTAAAACATATGGATGTCGCAATTCAAGTGAGCCATCATTTGCGGTCTCTTTAAGGTTTAATCGTGTACAATGTTTACCGATCATGAAGTAAATAACACAGGTGAACAGTATGGTAGGGATCGTGCGCTGAGTGATGATGTCAGACAGGATCTTGGACAGGAAGTAGACAGACACTCTGTAGTATCCACTTGTGTATTCATGACTGCAAAACGAGAAAAATAACATGCTACTTTACGAAGCAGAGGAGGCACAGAAGATGCATCTGAGCCTGCATATATACCACATGTTAATTATAAATAATAAAATTAATAATATAGAAACATGAAATTATGAATGAAATCTTAAAATATATATTTAAAATATTCATCTTTAATTATATATTTTTCATTTTTTTAATGCTCTGTTTTTAAACGGCAAATGTGTTGAAGTACATACATGAACAGTTTGCGCTCTGTGATGAAGAGCTCGGCAGCGGAGAGTGTGCTGAAACACTGATTCGTTGTGATGAAGAACAAAACACCAAACCTGAAAAGAAAATTGTGACATTTAGATGGAACCAATAAAACAAAATCAAGTGAGCACATGTATTTTACTCAGTGGACAGCTGCATGCCTTTTTTCTTTTAAAGGTTTTTAATGTTAGAAATGTGTCTGACTCAAAACCACAGCGTAATTTGCATATAACTAACTTTATATCATAAGTTTCTATTTGTTTATGTGAAATTTATTGGTTTCAATATCACATTAAAGGTGGAAAAAGAGCTGACATTTTCTTGGATTTTTTTTGTCAAATCGATTAATCGTGATTAATTGTATCTAACATAAAAGTTTGTAAATGCACTAATTTACTCATAACTGCTGATTAATTTACTAAAAGTGTAGATTTTACTTAGTTTCATAGCTGTTAAATTTACTTTTAAAATGTTTTTTTTCACTCTAGTCAAAGTATTGTATGCAAGTACAAGTATTTGCTCTTTACAGAATATTTCATTTTGAGGAATTTCCTCATTAATTTCTAAAGCATATCACCACATTTTACTCCAAGCGCAGGATTTGTGTACTTTGCCCACCCTGAACAAGAATGAAAGCTTTATATACATGCACAATACTTCAAGAAAGGCATTAAAATAAAGTTACTTAAAGATGCAGTAAGCGATTTCTGAAAAATCAGCAGTAGGGGGTAACAACGAACTCTTGCTTGTTTATACTCTTGTGTACTGTATGTTCATTTTTTTGTTCTTCCTTGTCGCTGTTTCATCATCTTCACTTTATTTTTTGTGAAGCATTATTTTGTTTCACTTCAGCTATGATAAAGATTCATTGCATGTTTGTGCATTTTGGGGGCGGAGCAATGAAGAGAGGGGTGTGTTTGTTTGGGTTGATTTCAAATATCAACAGCGTTTCTCAGAAATCACTTACTGCACCTTTAATGCCCCACAGGAGAAGAGGTAACTCACCTGTTTTGTATGCCACTCTGGTCATCTTTGACTCCATAGAAGATGGCACCAACAATGGCAGCCATGAGCGTTGTGACGGCCAACTGACACATTAACATGCTTTCATTAAGATATTTTTTTTAAATGCAATTTGAGAAATATGTAAACAAAAGAAGTAAAGGAAATAAGTAGCGGAAAATGAAATTCAGCTTGTTGGCTTTTGACTTGAACCACCTAGCAACCACCCAAAACATCCTAGTAACCATTTAGCAACAATGCACCAACCACCCAGAACATAGGTAAGGCAACGTGCAAAACAGCACTCAGAACATCTTAGCGTAATTTACTCGATAAAGGCAATAGGCAGAAAGAGTGAGAGCGAGTGAGTGTGACAATAATCTCTTGACAGCTTATGAGTGTGTGCGGTGTGAAGGTCGTTCCCAGGGTAAAAGGCTAAGCAAATACAGCACCGCTGGAAAAGAAACCACCCTTCACCCCTTATGTTGAGGCGCCAACGCTCAACTTAACTCCAGTCAGGTGATGGTCGGGTAGACACTATTCTCTTATGCTTGTGAAATATTTATCCACACTGCATGGCCAGAAATGATATCACTTCAGATCTATGAGGAGGGTGAGACCAGGGTCACAACAGTCACCAAATCCGCTTAGCTCTGACCTCAAGAAATTAACCAAAAGCCTCTAGGAGCAATCAGCTGTTAATAATGACTAAATCAATGGCTCCTCTGATGGCATTTGGTGTTAATGAGCATCTAAAGTCTCCATAAAGTCTCTTTTGAGGAAAATCTGGAGCAGAATGGATCTACACTGTTGGGGCAACAAATCTTTGTTTAGTGTAATCCATCCCTACAAACTAAGCTTGGATCTCATGAAAACATGCCCAGGTTACATAGATGCTTTGCATAAAAAATAAAGCCTATTTTAGGACAATTAAGTCGATTTCGCATTGAGACATTATTTTTTTTATATAATTAAATTCTCATGCATCCACAAATTTAAATTTTTGTAATTACCATCATTTTCAATTGCAATACTTTTTAGATTCTCTTTACTGTAATACAGTAATAAAAATAATTACTGTGAGGCATAATTATAAGCACATAATAAAAGCATAACAATAAAGACTACCATAAATATTTTGAATTGGGAGGAAAATACAAAATCTCTTAATTGACCTAATAAAAAGACTTATATATATATATATTATTTACATTATAATTATTATATATTATTTACATTATAATTAAAATGATAAATTATTATTTTTATTTATTCCTTACTTTATTCTTTGGTTTTGGGGTGATACATTTTATATAATTATAAATAAAAAAAGGTACTTTTTGATTTTGGTTTGATTCTATTAAATAATAACAACAATAATACTAATTATATATATATATATACACTAATTAATAACTATTTTAATATTTTATATATTTTAATATATATTAAAAAAAATCAAAGTTATTTTACTAAATTATTTACATTTCTATTTATAATTATTATTTTGTGTTTATAGAATTTCTTATTTTATTTTTAGGTTTTGGGGTGATACATTTAATATAATTATTATAAATTAAAAAAAATGTAAATAGTTTAGAAAACAGCAATAGACAGACAGACAGATCTACATGTAAGAATCCATAAGATCACAGTGGTACCTGTGCTACTGAAGTTTGTGGGTTCAGCATTAGGTTCCAGAAAGTTCTCCATAACACCCAGTGGAGCTGGTGGAAGAAAGAGCTGTTGTAGGTGATGGTGTGACATTTGGCTCTGATATTGTTGTCTTTGGCCCGGATGATGCGCTCCAGCTCGGCTTTGATGCCCCGTGCATAACTGCAGTTATTGTACTTGTCCACCAGCTGATCCTCAATACACTGCTGGCTGACGGCAGCCACTTCAAACTCAAAATCTGTCAATGATTTCACACAAAGTTCATTTAAGTGATGTCAGCAGACACAAATCACAATTTACAATACACCGCTAATACAAAGCATCTCTTTTATTATTTATAGCCGAGTTCTGTGCAAATCCTATTAACTAGAAAAAAAAGCAAGAAAATATTGGCCTTTTTTAGCATGTTTTACATTTAATATCTGATGAGGAAATCACTCAACAAGTGAATCTGACTCTTGCACCTCAATTTAAATAGAAGTATAACCAAGTACCTCCATTATTCTGAATCTTTGTCATGTTAACAGCTATGGCGCTGCCATTAATGACGTCCAAGAAGAAATCAGCTGGGTTATTATGAGATTCACAAGCATATCCTAAGATATATTAGAAAAAACAAACACCTTTAAGTTTCATTCATTTCAGTAGAGATGTTAGTATTTAAAGTATTGTACTCCTGCAGAATATTCACATTTTAAAAGAAGAAAGTGACACCTCACAGTTCAGCTCTTTCAACCCTAGTTGCATATTCAAAACTTTTTAGGTTTCGTATTAGTAAATTATGCTACCAATGTTGGCAAAGTAGTCTAGAGCGTCTTGAGCGGGTCCGTGATAGACTTGTTTGCCGTTGGCCAGCAGGGTGAGGCTGTCGAAGAGCCGGTAGATGGAGAACCGCGGCTGATGAATGGACATGATGATGGTGCGTCCCTGACCGGCCATTCTGAAAACAAACAGACACAGTGTTGAGACAGTGAAACATCACCACTAAAAAAAAATCATATCTGCACTACTACTCAAAAGTTTAGGGTCATTAAGATTTTTTTTTTTTTTAAAGAAACTGATATTTTTATTCAGCAAAGACATTAAATTGATCAAAAGTCCCAGCAAAGACAATAATCTTACAAAAGATTTTTATTTAAAATATATGTTATTTTGAACTTCCTACGCATGAAAGAATAATCCTGAATAAAATGTTTCACGGTTTCCACAAAAAATATTAAGCAGCACAACTGTTTTCAGCATTGATAATAATAAGAAATCAGCAGCAAATCAGCATATTAGAATGATTTCTGAAGGATCATGTGACACTGAAGACTGGAGTAATGATGCTGAAAATTCAGATTTGATCACAGGAATAAGTTACATTTCAAGATATATTCAAACAGAAAACAGTTATTTTAAATTGTAATAATATTCAACTTTTTTGCTGTATTTTTGATCAAATAAATGCAGCTTTAGTGAGCATAAGAAACTTCTTTCAAAAACCTACTGACCCCAAACTTTTGAACAGTAGTGTATGTGATGACTTGCATATCTCAAAAATAGGCACTGAAAGCACATAAGCTCAGCCAAAGGATTCTTTTCACTAATTACTTTTTATTTTACATCCCCTTCTGATTTAAGTAAAGACTAATGGATGGATGTTTTGAATATAAAGACCTCTTCAGCAGCAGAAGCACAGAATGAGCTGTACTAGCATCCAGACCGCTGGTGGGCTCGTCTAAAAAGAGCACAGAGGGGTCTATGATTAGCTCCATCCCAATGCTGGTCCTCTTCCTCTCCCCACCGGAGATACCGCGGATAAGCTGCGTGCCCACCTATACAGACATACGTGCACATTTATGGTCCATATCTTTTGTAGAGACTACATTGAATAGGAGTTAAAAAAATTAAAATACTTTAAAAAATATTTTGTAACATCACAGGATAATTTAAAGAGGACATATTATGCATTTTTACATTTTTAACTTTCATTAGTGTGTAATGTTGCTATTTGAGCATGGAAAAGGTCTGCAAAGTTACAAAGCACAAAGTCACTCCATAGTGAATAATTGCGCGTTTCTAAATTCTGCTATTGTAGTCTTGAAACTTCTTCCGGGAACAAACACAACACAATATTCCTCATTTAAATAATTCCCACCCAAAGCATGCGCAAAATAAAGGGACGAAGCTTGGTTGGCTTGCGTTAGTAATTTGTTGAAACTCGCAGTTATGGTAAGGGGCGTGACGTTTCCCTAACACACTCGAAGCGGTTGACCAATCACAACACACTGGTCCAGCCAACCAATCAGATCACATTGCTCTTTTCAGAAGGAGGGGCTTCATGGAGATAGGAACTGAACGGAGTGTTACTGGCAGACTGGGAAGAGAGGTGCTGAAACAATGTCAAATATGTGAAAAATAATGTATTTTTTGAACATTCAAGCATGAAAACCTTTTCTAGTAGACCCCAAAAACAATCAAGACTTTGTAAAAGGGCATAATATGGTCTCATTAAAATAACTAGTGCAAAAAGATGATTAGAAATGGAAACTAGATACATGATCTGAAATATGCACTTTCCATTATTCATTTCTATATATTTTTACGTAAATTATTTATGATGGATAATAAACAATGTTTCAGAACTTGTTATACATACACCACCTAATTTTAGTTAATGTTTATCTATGAATGAAGTAACAGCTTTCTGATTGTCTTTGCATGTTTTTATCTACTTAATTAAACAAGTAAACTTGACATACCTAATTTATCCTGGACAAGAAATGCTATTTCACCTTTGCATCTGCTACTTTGTTGAGGCCCAGCTCTGAGATGAGGTGGTTGACTCTTGCCTCCTTCTCCCTTGGACTGACTTGGGAGGACAAACGCAGCGCAGCCGAGAAACGGAGGTTCTCTCTCACCGTTAGAGTGCCCATCACAATGTCATCCTTAACACATACACACAAACGTTGTATATAATGTAACTCTATTCTGAATCCCAATATTTAAGCATTTAAGCATAAAAAGGCTTTTAAGATGGCATACTCTAAGCACATATTTTAGTCTCGTATATAGTGCTCATATCATGCATGCATTGTACCTGGACAACATAACCGGAAAGACATTTGAAATTAGGCGGCTGTAGGGCTCCATTGATGAGCACTTCTCCAGAAAGACCTGCAGGATCCTTCCTGGCTGCAAGTACATCCAAAAACCTGAGTGACAGAGAGAAAAACTCAATTTGAGGATGATAATAATGTTGCATTAACATTAAATTGATTCCGCATTACTGGAGGAAACTGTCAGGAAAGATACTCCAAAGGCTTGTTAAACAAAAAATAATCTCCCCTTCAATCCGGAATCAATTTGGCACTGATATCTTATTAAGATGTAAATTCATCAAATATGTACTCACGAAGATTTGCCACTTCCCGTAGGACCCAAAATAGCATTTAAACCAGGTCTCATGATCCCACTGAAAAGGGAGATAAAAATGAGATTATGTTCATGTCACTTGCTATGGAATTTATCCGGCCCGGTGGAAAAAACCAAGGCACACTTACTGCACAGATGTTGTGCTAGTCTAAAAGAAAAGCACCATGGCCAAATGTTGCTCATCTTAAGCAATGAATCTAACTGACCTGACATTTAAGAGATCTCAAATAGTTAACACGGTTAAAAATAGGTCATCAAGGTGATGCCGAGACCTGCAGTTCCACTAGGACTTTTATTAGGTCAAGATCACACTTGACTGCATTTAACCCAGGTGGGTTTGCAAGCCAAGAGATCAAGAGATTAGACTCACAAACCCATTCATAATATCATATAATTGACACTAACACTATAGAGAGAATGTCCAAAGAAACTTGGTTCTGGGAAATGTCAAGCTTATTAAACGTCTTTAGGAGAAGCATTTTGGTTTTCTGCTATCCATTGTTCTGGTAAACATATGTAATGCAGCACATGTAAAGGTAATGGTTTTTACAGCCTTATGCCATAGGAGAATCTAGTGAAGTTCCTATGAAGCCAGAGGAAAGACCTTTTAAATTTCCTGTGATGTCACAAGATAACTTCTGTAACTTTCACATAATGGCATAGGAGATTTTTTTTTATGTTCCTGTGATGTCATAAGATCCATTTAACTTCTTACGATGTCATAGGAGAACCTTTTAAAATTCCTAAATAATCATAGAAGACGTTTAAGTTCTTACGATGTCATAGGAGAACCTTTTAAAATTCCTAAATAATCATAGAAGACGTTTAAGTTCTTACGATGTCATAGGAGAACCTGTTAAAATTCCTATATTATCATAGAAGACTTTTAAGCTCGTATGATGTAATAGAACCATGATGCAATAATAAGGATTAATAATACTTCAATAGAATTAATATGAAGGTCTGAAAAGCATATGGAACATCATTATATCAGAAGCTTAACCGAAAAAGATGAAACCCAATGGAGAATGATCTTTTAACAGATTAAAGAGGCTAAATAAGCCCTGATCCATATTATTTTGACCTCTCTCTCTCTCTGTGTGCATGAGATTGACTCACTTGAGGTCCACCAGAATCTCTTTCTGGGCTGTTGTCCTCTTACAGATGGGTCCGCTTTTCTGATCTACTCTATAACGGATGCTGTGGAAGCTGACAGTGGCTCCATGTTGCTTTTTCATGGGCTCCATGGCGATGACCTTTGACAAAGACATCCCATTTCTGCCCGTCTCTTCAGTGATTTGATCATGCTCAAAGACAGCATTGTCAGTCATCTTCTGCCAAGTTTTCTCCCTAAAAAAACAAACACGATATGAACAAGAGAAGTTTGCTTAGCTTGTATCAGGACTTTAAATGATACTGCTAAAATTCATAACATTTTATTGTTATGTTATTTTCAGAATAATAACGCTTAAATATTTAATAGGTTTTTTGTAGCCTAGACTTCAAGGTATGTCTATACAGAAATTTTCAGAAATAAAACTATCCTTTTAGAATCTAACATTCCATATCTGTAGCTTTAATTTTTCATATTCCAGTGTATTATGTATGAATTTTATTTGGCTATATCATTTATATGAATATGTAATTTTATATATCATCTTGACTTTTTATTAAATTAGGCATTATTTAAAAACAAATGCACATCTTTGTAATACAAAATAATTTTCTGAGGCTACAGCCACATTGTAACACTTTATCAGCATGTTTTTCACTGTAACTCAGCTACAGATTATAGATAACAGGTGTAGCATAAACATTGCACAAACTTCATTCTACAGTATTAATATAACATCAGTGAAAACATTAAAGAAGATGCTTACCCTGCTCAAGCTGCTGCAGTGACCGCTGGACGTCTGCAAGGGTTTAAGCTCTTCTCAGGAGTATCAGATGGGAAAAATCCAAATCTGACTTGAGGCAGTGAAGCAGAGATCTTAAATAGATGAAGCAGAGGGTGGGATTCGGGCACAGGCATCATCAGGGTTTAAACCTCCTCTGAACATGTTCCTGAATTACATTTACTGGGACACAATAATATAACATATTAAATTATTCACATTAAGTTAATAAAATATATGCTTTAAGTAGTAAGTTCATTAGAAACTAGAATCAATAATTGTGGTGTCTAATACAATGAGAAATGTGCAATCTTTTATTTTAATGGACCCTATCAGATTTAAAAGCAGATACATCAGTATTTAAACACAGGCAAAAAATAAATGTAACCAAAGGAGATGTTTTTGGTAAAACTTTATTCACAGCTGCACTGTATTTTACAATAAACAGCATATCAATAATAGCAAAGATAGGTCCATATATAGAGCAGGAAACACTTGTAGTTGTTTTACAGATTGTTCTAGGTAAGATCCATGCACAGTTGTGTTAACACTGAATGTAATACATTCTGACAGAAACATAATAACTGAAGAACAGTACATATGAACAGAAAAAGGACACCCATCATATACTGGATATGCTTTGGAAGAGGAAGACATAAAAAAAGGCTGTTAAAAGTCTAAAATGAGAGGAAATGCTAAATGAGAATGAAAGAAATGTTAATGCAGAAATCAATACATGAAGAAACAACACTAGAATATGAACCGAGATGCCGACTTGCTGAGGTCATGTGTGTATGGCTCTACAAATTTTCAATTAAAAGCTGGAGGTTTTAAAGTTATAGCAGAATGTCTGCAATTACAACGATCATGTCAGAGGATGAATGAATGAATGACGTTCACTTCTCTCCTGTAACTAGGAGACTTTAGAAGAAAAGATGTATTTAAATATAACATCTATACAAACGCATATACCATAAAGTTAACTGTCCATCATATACATTATATAAATAACATAAAACTGCACTTTGATCTATGCATTGTATGGAAAACCATACAATCTGAACAAAAATAGTATGTCTGGTAACACTAAATAAGCACAAGTCACAGTTTAAAACTTTAGATATGAACCTAAAGTAGAGTTCCTTACCAGAATGACTCAAGCATGTGAAATAAGAATGGAGAAGGCACAGAAAAATCATCAATTTGTTCACACAATGGTCCTCAAGTTGGATTGAAGATTCCCTTTGGTAGAAATATATCTTAGTGTAGCTTTAAAATTGCTGGTTGTTAAACTGGAAAACTGTATGAATGAATATTCACACTAATAATAGGAGATCGAATTATAGAAATGTGTGCTTGCACAAGGAATAGGAGTTCATACTTCAGTATACACAGTATATACAGTAGTCTAACTCTGTGAATATGGGCTTATGAACGTGCATAGCCATCAGACAAAGACTATAGACCACTGAAATGTGCTTCTGCGTGTTCCTCAACACAACAAAGACGAGAGTCATGAGGGTTACAAAAACAAATGGAACCTCCTAAAATCTGAAAGTGCTTAAATTTTCCGTTTGTGAAAATAAAATGTTGATTCCACTATGGCAAGGCAAACTATTCTAAAGTATTATATATGCAAAAGTGAAAACCAGAACTGAGGTAACCAAATTGTTGGTTAGCACCACAGGTCAGGAGATAAATATGAGAAAGATTTCAAGACAAGGAAAACCTTGAAGTTTAGGAGATCTTTAACACAAACGTCTTAGACATTAATTTGCTTCTCTAGGCAAAATAGCTCATTATCATTGTGATGAGTGAAAATCAATTCCAAAACCACATTAAATGTAGGTTCTGGCTGTAATGGTCTTTTTTTGAGGTGATCCTCACAGGATGGATAAAGAGAATATTGCACACTGGTTAGTTCATATTAGTGAGTCACTTTTGTGCATCACTTATACCATCAATGTCTTATTATTTTTGCTTAGGCCCAGCGGCCACTGGAGACAAAACTGCGACTGAAGGAGAAGCTCACGTCAGAGCTTTTGTGTTTGCCCCAGGCACCGAACGGCACCACGATGATAGTGCTGTTGTCTTCAGATCCATACTGAAGAGCCTGAGAGGGGCAGAAGAGGAAAAGAACCAATTAAGTTACACTACGAATCATATGCATGTTTAAAACTGCTGCATTCACAATAGAGACAGGAATAAATTAGTAGTTTTATATCACGGTAACAGTACACATTACAATATAGTTGTTTTTGCTGGACATTCAAAAAATAGCCTAGATTAGGGATGTGCGTGAGTACTCAAATACTCGGACGTGACAGCGATGATTGATCATGAAATCGATGATCGCCGTGACTTTAAAAATAGATTTCTTTTTTTTCTGGTTATTTTTGCGGCATTTTGCGTGCTACCTGAGGTCTGATTGGTTAGCGTTAGGACAGCACACCATCCAGACTGCCAAAAAAGTGTCAAATTATGGCTTTGAAAGCACACAGTGATGTCTGGAATCACTTTGATCATGAAAACAGTTAAGTGCGAGATGTGCAGCACCAATCTGCTTAACAAATTTATTAGACCACTACCTTTAAGGTTTGTGCCACAGCTGCACTAAACTAACAGTATTCATGATTACCAAAATCATCTTTTATGTTACTGTAATGGTTAATCCACACCAGTATGTGTAAGCTCTTTAGTCACAGTAGTGTTTCTAATGCTAAAATATAATTATTGTTGAGATTGAATGGATTCAAGGATAGATCGCACAAAACAACTAGAAACTATTTGGAAGTAAATAACAACAGAGACTGTGGAAAAGTACATAAAAACAATGGCAGCAAGAATGCAAGCTGTTATCAAGGCCAAAGGAGGTTATACAAATGTTTTTTGGTTATTATGTGTGAAAAAAAGACTATTTAGTTGTTTCAGTTTGTCATTTGCCTAATAAATGACAATACAATTTTTAGATTTAAACAGGTTTTTGACAGATACCTAAAATATTTGTTTTCTCTTTATTATGGCAGGTGGTCTAATAAATTTGTTAAGCACTGCATATGTACAACATATATAACATTACAATGTTACATGTTATAACATTATAATGAGAAGAACACTATTGTAATAGAAGGTTGTAATTTCTGAGTTTAGTTGCCTGTGTTTCAGCGTTGTTGATACAGGAAGAGCACATCCACAACGGGAGTAACACATTCAGACAAGCACGTCAAGTTCACGTGCATTTGTCACCTTTTGTGCAGATGCAAGTTGTAATATTACAAAAATGCCGATCCCCAATTTAGATATATTAAATAACCAGTAGTTAATTTTTTAGTTATTCTCTATTTGTGATCTAATGAATCAATAGTTCATCTCATCTGATTTTCTTTTTTTACTTGGAACTTTGATACAAACCAAAAGACATCATCTCAAAATCTGTGGTAAATCTGAACAATTTATGATATACAGTATGTAAGCCATAAAGAGCTGAGTGTAATAACTAGAATATCTACTAATATTAATGGTGGATGTTGGATTATTTGACTTACCTGCTCAGATATGCGTTGTGCGGCCTCTTTAGGGTCATTACATTGGTTAATGACATCACAGATCTCCTGACTGTTCATGATGAAGTTGATGCCATCAGTAGTGAGTGCCAGGAAGGCATCATGGACGTGATGCAACTGACAACACAGGTACACTTAAATCAATACAACTTCATTTGAGATGTAATTCAGTAAAATATTCCATAAGTATTTATATTATTCTAAAATAATTTATTTAATTTTCCATTTATTTTTAAACATTTTATATAATAAATTCAGTAAAATCGTGTGTGTGTGAGTGTGTGTGTATTATATATATATATATATATATATATATATATATATACACACACACACACACACACTACCAGTCAAAAGTTTGGTAAGATTTTTAAGTTTCGTCTGCTCACCAAAGCTGCATTTATTTCATTAAAAATACAGTAAAAACAGTAATATTGTGAAATATTGTTTTCTGTTTGAATATATTTTATAAAGTAATTTATTCCTGTGATCAAAGCTGAATTTTCAGCATCATTACTCCAGTCTTCAGGGTCACATGATCCTTCAGAAATCATTCTAATATGATGATCTGCTGCTCAGGAAACATTTATGATTATTATCAATGTTGAAAACAGTTGTGTACTTTTTTTTTCAGGATTCCTTGATGAATAGAAAGTTCAAAAGAACAGCATTTAACTGAAATACAAAGCTTTTGTAACATTATACAGTACCGTTCAAAAGTTTGGGGTCAGTAAGAATTTTTATTTTTATTTTTTTGAAAAGAAATTAAAGAAATGAATACTTTTATTCAGCAAGGATGCATTAAATCGATCAAAAGTGACAGTAAAGACATTTATAATGTTACAAAAGATTATATTTCAAATAAATGCTGTTCTTTTGAACTTTATATTTATCAAAAAATCCTGAAAAAAAATATTGTACACAAATATTTTGTACAATTGTACACAATAAATGTTTGTTGAGCAGCAGATCATCATATTAGAATGATTTCTGAAGGATCATGTGACACTGAAGACTGGAGTAATGATGCTGAAAACTCAGCTTTGATTACAGGAATAAATTACTTTATAAAATATATTCAAACAGAAAACAGTTATTTTAAATTGTAGTAATATTTTACAATATTACTGTTTTTACTGTATTTTTAATTAAATAAATGCAGCCTTGGTGAGCAGACGAAACTTCTTTTAAAACATTAAAAATCTTACCGATTCCAAACTTTTGACCGGTAGTGTAATATATTTTTTATATTATATATATAAATAATTAGAGAGTACATTTTGAATTTCTTAAAGTGAACTTAAAAAATGCTCTCACTGAAACTCTCTTTGTCTCTGGTTCTGCGATGACACCTGACGTTTTGAGGTCGAAATCTCCAATGCTGCGTGTCATGGCCAGTCTGCCGTTGACATGAGGCTGACCCAAACTATTCCACGTAATAAAACCTCCAGTCTTGCGTATCCTTCAGAAACAAACACATGATGATCAGAAAAAGTGCTCTCACAGCATCTCAATCTGCTTGGAGAAGTTAATGCTCCCAGAGGCAAACTGTACCTCTCTTTTTCATCCTTTCTCTCAGGCGTGTGATCCACAGTGAGTTTGAGGGCCTTGCCTTTGCGGCACAGCATGGCACGGCTGTCCCCCACACTGCCCACCACCAGCTCGATCCCATCTCTCAGCAGAGCCACCGTGGCTGTGGTCCCTGCACTCAACAGAGAGGCTGTAACACACCAGAGAGCGAGGCTGAATGGTTAGTCTGTGACGCGTTTAAGGTCACCGATACAGTATAACACGCAATACAGAGTTTTTGCACAATATTAATCACACACAGAAACTAAACAGCTATTATTCTTAGTCCTATTTGCACATAATTCTAGTGTACTATACTACAAAGTACTGTGAATATTTGTCAGATATATATGCAATGCTTTTGTAAACAAGCTGATAAAAACATAAATGTAAACTGAAACAAAAAAGAGGGAGATTCCAAAAGAGATGATGTACTGAAGTGATCAAGGCAAGCAGATAGCATTGTGTCTTTTTGACTAGCACATAGGACACATGTGAGAAAAGTAAACACCATTGCTTAGCCTACAAAAAGGCATTAATAGCATAAAACAGCTTTTCTTCACTGAAAATTATTTTGTTCTCCCACAGTAAATATCTTGTGCTTATTTTCAACAACATCAAATAAAAACTAGCGTTATCCATAAACAGAAAACAAGCTCTGAACACAACGACTAACCAATCATTTTCCAGCAACCAACACATGTGAAGAAGGCAGAGCACAGTAAAGGAGAGATAAGAGAGAAAGACAGAAAGGAAAAGAGAGAGAGAAAGGTCAGGAACCTTCCAGAAGTCCACGCAAGGACCCGCTGGAGCAATCTGGCCCGCCGGCCTCCATAAAGGTAGTGCAGAGCTGCAGCTCTTATAGGGGGTAAGCTGGGTCCGCGGCTGTTGTAGATATAACACGCACACACACAGGGCAAGATTGGACATGTCACGCAGCAGGCCACACTAGTGGGCCGCACACTACATGAATAAGATGCACCTGGCATAATCGTACTTATTCTAACAGCATTTAATATCCTTATCAACACACATGAATCTAACAAGGCTATGTTAAAGAAAAATGATGCATTAATATTATATACTGGGGGTGGGAATCTAACGTAATATTTGATACTATTTCAATTCAAGGAGTCCAAATAATTTCTGATGCATCTTCATTTTTCAGGAACTCCATTGGGTGCAAATCTTTATTTAGTTAAGGTGGCTTGCAGGCAAATTTTCTGTTAAGATGAACAGAAATAGAATAAATGAGTATAATAACTTAATAACTAATCTCTTGATTCAGCCCTAAAAACATTCCAATTATTCATTGACAGCAGTTCTGCATGGCACAACACAGATATCCTAGTCACTAGGGGTGTAACAGTACATGTATTCGAACTGTCATGGTACAGGCGTCACGGGTCAGTGCATACAGTCAGACACAGGCGATCCACACTCCAATCCAGAAGGGGGCGCACGCGGTAATGCAACACTGTTTGCTAACCGCCACAACAGGAAAAAGTGCAGAAGAAGAAGAACAGACGATCTATGCATAGATATGTTTACATGTAATCTCTCAACAAATGTTTCAACTTTGGAAAGACATCAATAAAACAGCTTGAGAATAATATCTCACGTAGCATTACATTTACCTCAGGCAAGTCATTTAGTGTCCACAGCATGTTAGTTCACTAGAGAAATTAACTCTAGAGGGGTGCATTAGCTTATATATTCATTATATTTACTTTACCTATTTAGTAATGTCTTAATATGTTTAAATAAATTTTCTCATGAAAACAAGTTATGACAGTTACTTACAGTCACAAATGAATTAGAGTAATAATTTTATCATTAGGTTTAGAAGTTAATGCAAAACCTGCCTTATGTGCAATTTACATGTTTCTTTTTTATTTGTGTGTTGATTATTATATCTAAAAATAATTAGCAAATTAATTTAATAGTTTGGGCTCTGTTAACTGTAACCTTTAATATTATAGTTATGTGCAAGAAAAGGATCCCTGTATATATTGTACAGCATTAGCGGAGATAGATTTTTTTTTTTTTTTTATCCTTAAGAAAATGTTAATTATAATTAAATTTATTTAAAGAGAGAGACACAATTTGTTCAATAAACCACTTTTAATAAAAAAGAAAAAAAAAGAAAAAGCAATTTTATGATTAGTTTTCTCCCCCCTCCTGTACCGAACCCGTAGCGAACTGCGACTTCAATACCGAGGTACGTACCAAACCATCATGTTTGTGTACCGTTACACCCCTACTAGTTATATCAACTGCCTAGTTGCAAAAAGAGAATGGGAGCGCAAACATTTTGACTAAAATACTGATTCTAATAACACACTTGTTTCACATCAAATTTTTTAGAGAATATTTCAGGAAAATCGTTTAGGATACAGCAATTATAATTACGACTTATAACAAAGAGTTATTTACACTTACATAAAATAACGTATTACTATATTCATTATACTATATTATTTACAATTTTAATTGCATAATTTGTATAATTTTATTATAATTTGTAATTTTTAATCGTTTAGAGTTAGTGATGCAAAACGCTAGTTGGATGTTTTCTTTAAAAGGCACAATATGTAAGATTTTTATATTAAAATAATCCAAAAACCACTTACACAGTGTTATATATTTCGTTCAATTGTTTACTTACATTATCCTAAATGTTTCTAAGAATTTGTAAATTCAGAGAAATTCACAATTTTAAATAGTGCCCATCCCTCCCTTGTCACTTGTCGCCTGTCAATGACGTATTATCTGCATTATCCCTGGTTTCTGCTTGTACTGCATAGTAACCATGGCAACAGACGCGGACAGCTGCGTAATGTCTAGCGGCACATTGTTGTTTCATTCATGTTGTTGTTTCGTTCAAAAATATGATCAGTATGATATTCTAATGTTGATCTAGCTTACTGTTAGTCTCATAAAGCCAACAAACTAATACATAGAATAACATTACAACTTAGTCAAATGCAGTTTAGTATGACAGTATAACGTGAGACCAAGTGAAACAGCGCTGCGTTACCTCACAATTTTAATTCGTCAAATAAACTGACCTGTATTAGTAGCATTTTAGCTTTGCGAGTAGTTCGGTAGAATGAACTGTCCTCATTCCTTTATATCCCCTGGGACTCGCGTGTGGCACTGATCTGTCTCTCATTAGCAATCGCACCCACGATTCTCGGCCATGCCCTGCTTCATATCATTATCATTTTAAAAACATGAATGCATTCACTCATCCATAAACATTATTTCGCCATAAACACTATTCGATCCATCGTAATGACAACAAGTTCCATGAGTCCACGCTCATTCACTGCGTCATCAATCTACGCCTTTGTTATTGTTTTGAAGAGTTTAGGGACCCCTAGCTGCGAAAAAAAACATACTGTGCCTTTAAGATGATGTAAACTAAAGCTTGAGATTTTTGCCTTGCTCAAATTTATCTGAAAGCTCCTGTGTATGTTTGTTTGCACAAACCGCACAGTGTAAACACCATTTCGTGGTATATATGCCACTGCAGACATGTCCTCCAAACCAGTGTTTGTCCGTTTTCAGTAAATAAAATTATTAATAACTATTTGGAGAAAGAATGTCAATGCATCTAAGAATCAATTTTTTTTACCCACCCCTAGTATATACAAGTGCTATCTTAATGTTGGGATGGACGCATTTTACAGAGCCAAAGAGAAGTCTGTGAACTAGCACTAGAAGATCATACAGGTCTTCACTGCTCTGTATTAGGCATCACTGTTTATTTTATTAAACAAAACAATGTATGGTAACACTTTAGTTTAGGGTCCAATTCTCACTATTAACTAGTTAATAGGATATTGGTTGGTTATTAGTACTTATAAAGCACATATTTATGCCTTAATCTATATGACCATTTTCTACATCCCTTAATCCTACTCAATACCTAAACTTAACATCTACATTACTAACTATTAATAAGCAGTAATTGGTTTATTGAGGCAAAAGTCGTAGTTAGTAGTTAACAGTGAGAATTGGACCGTAATCTAAAGTGACCAAATTTATTTATTCTACATTGCCATGCTTTGCTCACAAATGTCAATTTGGCTCTGTTACATGTATACCTGATGCATCAAAGCAATACTGAATTAAGACTCTAAAACTGAGCTGAGAGACTACAGAGTATTATATTCACGTAACATGCATGCTTTCAAAAAAGAATAAATCGGTGAAATAGGACCTACCATCTGCACTGAAGTGAAGATGCCTTGCTAACGCTTTGTCCACCTCAAGAAATGCCTTGGTTAAAACTAACTCCAAGTTATTCTCCTCCTCTGCAATGTCTCTGAAACAAAAATCACCAAATGCAATATAAACAGTTAGTTATTCTAAAACACCACATGCCCATCTCCTGAAGGAATTCTGAGAACTGGTTTTATGTTACTAAACACATGGCTTGAGTCCCTACGTAGCCATGACAAAACTGGAGAAAAGGAATATAATAATAAAATAAAAACCCATAACAGTCATTAACGACTGATCCTTACTTAATATGCTTCTCCATGTTCTTGTGGCAGAAATCAGCAGCCTCTGGACCCCCATGCCCATCAAAAACTGCAAAGTACATTATGTTGTCCGTCATCTGCGATAGTTGATAGCGGTCTTCGTTCTCCTTCCGCTGACCAATCAGCGAGGCGCAGCCCACCTTGGTCAGGCTAACTTTGGGAATAAGTTTACCATAGCGGATGCTTGACGGAAGCATGATGGGCTCATCGATGCGGTTGTCCCAGATCCCAAAGGAGTCCCAGGTAGTTGGACGGCCACTGCTGTCTGGATCAAAGCGGGAGTTACTGCATCGAGGAGATGATGGAGTGTGTAGAGTACGTCTCGGGTCTTCCTGATGGGCATTGGTCAGGCCGAAGGCAGCCCTGCTGCAGACACGGGACCCGCTGAGCGTGGCATATCGCATGAGAAGAGCCACTGACATACTCAGTGGCTGGACACCACACTTATGAAATAGGTGGGAAGAGTCTCAAACAAATGGACCCAAAATACGCTTCAGAAAGTCTGACTCGAAGAATATACAGTCTTGACCAGGAGTTCTCTGAAAAACAAGGAGGAAATTAACAAATGAATAACTTGCCCTTAAGCTTGTTATTCCCTAGAATAGATGAACATACTATGTGACATGCTGCACGTACCTTTCAGTGGTTTCTCAAAACTTAGTAAGATGCCAACACAGACAGCATTTCAGGCACCTATGATTTCCCAAAAAAAGCTATTTAGGCAGGCAGCTCAATGGGTTTGAGAGATACAGCCTTTGTTTAAAAACTAAATAGCATGTTTACAGCCCTTCCCACTTAAGTCATTCAATAAAACATTGTATAATACGTGCCCAAAACGCTGCCTAGGTAGTCAGCTCGTTGGGTTTTGAGACAGCCTTTGTTTAAACACTAAACAGCATGTCCCACTGGAGTCAGTCAGTAACAACATTATACGCAAATGTGCCCCACCCCCTATTTAATTCACACAAGATTTAATAGATTATATACACATAACCTGCGAAGACAACACCAATACAATCATCTAAAAGGGGAATAACCCAAATAAAAACACCTGGGCAAAGAATCAACAAGTTTAAAATGAAAACAGTGTAAATAAACATGACGCAACACTCCGCTTATATAACCGCATGTTAGCAATGCCTTCAAACCCCTTGTTATTGCCGTTTTAAACATAACTAATAATGCAAAATTTGAGAAACTGATACAAATTATACCAGAAGGGGCTTATTGATTAAAACATTAATCACAACAAACAAAATGGAGATGAATCCTCGAGCTTTGCCTTTTGGCGCTCGAGCTGCAAGCAAAAACAGATTCAGCTACAACAAAACGAGAATATTGCATCATTTCTAGTGTTTTATTTGCTACCTACCTTCAAATTGTATGATAACAATGAAATCCGATTTGATTTTGTCTATCCTAACGAGTTAATATGTGTAATAAACAGTCGGTCACTCAAATTCGTTTCGGCTTAGCTGCAGCGACCGCCTCTGAAGGAAAATACCTGTGAACCAATAAGATCCCTCCGTTTCGTCGGTGGGGTTCAATCAGTTGATTGGCCAGACTTCTGTGATTGACGTGGACCTTAACCAATGATTTAGGAGAAACGGCCCTCTAAACTTCGAATGAAAATGAGCGAACTGTTTATGTTTTACAACATAGGTTTCGTTATAAAATAACTCAGACTGCTAATATGTTTATCTCAACTTAGCGTGTATGTGTGTTAAAATGCATATGTATCTATCGACCTGTAGATCTTGATGTAGTAGGGATGTGATGTACATGTCGTACAGAATCGTCACTATTCACTTTCGTTGCATGAAAAACTGATGAAAGTGAAAGTGAATGTTGACTTTTGTGAGTTTTTAGTCCATTACATTTAGCCAAACACCTCCTTTTGTGATCCGTGGAAGAAATTAAGTTATAGGCTTGTTTCGAACAACATGAGATAAAAATAGCTAGAATATAAACTTTTGTTTGAAATATCCCTTAAGTTTTTGTTTATTTTCCCAGTTAACTGTCCTCATTCCTCTATATGTTTTCTTTGTTGTACGTTTTATCCAATGACTCTCTGTTGAAAGCACCAAGCATGGTATGATTGCCAAACACATTCATTTAGTGGGAAATCGAGGAAGTTTCGTTTTGGCTGAAATCAGCGTGTTTGCGGTTTCAGCTCAATATGACTCTGTGTTCTTCAGTCAGCTGGAGGATCCGTCAGCTGTGAACATGTTGTGCTGCTGGGGAGCGCAAGTCACAGAGGGCTTCAATCTGTTAAAGCCTGACGAAGTCAAACATGGCAATTGTGGAATACGATCTATGTGTCCGAAATCAGGAGTTCAGGACATGTCAGCTGGAAGGAGTTTTGCTGGATTTATTCGGGATGGGAAGGTCTCGGTCTTGAGATTGCGCAATGAAGACTATGATCACGATGGAGAACTAGGTATGATAGCCTACACTATATTAGGGGTCAAGCACGTAGTGCTAAAACCCTATTGTAATTGTAAGGATTATTATTATTATTCTGCCGTAAAACTAATCATGCAAACCAAACCGTAAGTGCTAGAGACTTGAAACTTGGCCAGATGATAGGTCTCAAGCCCCGGGTATACTTCGGCCGTCCGCGTTCTTGCACCGTGCAACAGCGCATACGCAAGCAGGACAGAAGGGTCCACTAGGTGGCAATACGCACAGTACTGAGCACAATGTGCAGTCGTCGAAGAAGAGTGCGTAAAGAGCGATTCAAAAACAAGATGAGTAAACTCAGAAGCATGCCTTCTCCATCGTTTTTGATTCTTGTTCTCTTGGTGTATCTTCTGAACTGTAGCAATGGTGGATGCACTATTTTTCTTCTCCGATCCTGCCCAGCGAATGTCCCGTTGATGACATGATGTCTGGTTAAGAATATAGAAAAAATTGTACTGCGCATGTGTCGAACGCGGTCATCCGCACGCATCTGTGGTTAGTATACTTTGAAAGATGCGCGGACGCGACCGCACGCGAGACATGTCCGGGCGCGGAAAGTGAAGTACCCGGGGCTTCAATGTGGGGAGAGGATGACAGAGTATGACCCAGATTGGCCAATAGGTGGCGCTACACTGATCAAAAACGTAAAGGCAGGAACACCAAGCCGACTAAAGCGTGGTATACTTCACTTTCCGCGCCCGGACGCGTCTCACATGCAGTCGCGTCCGCGCATCTTTCAAAGTATACTAAACCACGGATGCGCACGGAGGACCGATTTCGACACATGCGCAGTACAATTTTTTTCTATACTTTTACCAGACATCGTGTCATCATCCGGACATTCGCTGGGCAGGATCAGAGAAGAAAAATAGTGCATCCATCATTGCAACATAGTTCAGAAGATACACCATAAGAACAGGAATCAAAAACGATGGAGAAAGCATGCTTCTGAGTTTACTCGTCTTGTTTTATAATTGCTCTTTACACACACTTCTTCGACGACTGCACATTGTGCTCAGTGCTGTGCGTATTGCCACCTAGTGGACTCTTCTGTCCTGCTTGCGCATGAGGTGTTGCACGCGGATGGGGTGTGCGGCCGGATGGTGCACGAACGCGGTTGGCCGAAGTATACCCGGGGCTTAAGTGTTCTCAGTGTGTTCTGCGCCGTCGGCTGAAGTTGGTCCTCGTCGGCTTTTTTTCGGCCGATTCGACATGTTGAATCGGCGTCTGAGCTTGTCGGTCCGTCGGGCCATCTGATCATTCTGATTGGCTGTTCAGCTACTGCCACCTGCTGGTACGGAAAGGCATTTCATCTTACGCAGGCGCAGAACGGAAGTGCTACTTGGCCGTCGGCTGTCGAGGGTCGGTTTGGTGTATCAGGGCAACTTTGGACCCAGACGCTGCCGACGTGAGCCAACCCCGCAGTCTGCTTTCGTCGCCACTAGTTCGTCGGCGTCGACTTGGTGTGTTCCTGCCTTAAAACTGCTCATAACCCCTAGACCGTTTGTCGTAGACTCAAGTGTCTTAAGGCGGGTGCACACTGTGCGATTTTGACCACGATTAGTCATCTGAGACAAATTTTGAGAATCCTAAAAGATTCCTATAATCCTAGGTTAAAATCTTGCAGTGTGACTTCTCCTACGACAAACGTCAAATTGTCTTCATTTTTCAAGATAAGCCGTGATCAAAATTAACGCTAGAGATTTCTTTGTTAGCCACCATTTCAGTCCCGTGTTTAATGCAGCTCACTGTCACCGAATGTGTGTGGGTTGATGATGTAATACTCCAGACAAGTTTTCATGCACGTATCCGTTTTTAACGCATCTTGACTGTCGTACAGTCTGACATATAGGACAGCTGAGATCCCACAGTGTGACATGAGCATCAAGTTCGTACAGTCTGACAAGCAACAATCGTAAAGGACTATTATAAATCGCACAGTGTGCACCCAGCTTTATATAATTTCATGAAAAATTTTCCGCCATTTTGAATTTTGTCAAAAACCTACTTTTGCGAACTAGTCCTAGGTTTTTGGCCTGATTGGAACCAAACCAGTGCAGAAATATTCTCTGGAGTCTGAATATGAATAATTAAATTTTATTGCTAAGGGGTGCCAAAACTTTCGAAATGGGAAGGGCCACTTTTACTTAAATGGCTATAACTATTGAACATTCTGGAATGATATATTTTCACCAAACTTGGTATACATGTGTGTGTGCTCAATCTGTGGTCACAGTAAAAAAATTGCATCGATTGAACACATATAACATGCACTATAACATGAAAAAACATGAAAACGGCTCTAACTACCCACCGTTAGTCCAATCGACTTGAATGCATGGTGTCTTGGTCCAAGGTGCCATGATTGTCTATGAGGACATTGGTGTATCTCAAAAAACATGGCCACCATCGGCCAATGAATTTTGAGCACCTATTAGGCAAGGTTAATGGAGGCCAATCGGAATGAAACTCAGTATTGGTCATCGGCATGATGCCCTGAAGGAGACTGAGAAGTTTCGAAGCAGCACCACCTAGTGGTAAAATTAAATTTTCAAATGGTTATAACTTTGGGTGTGGTCGACTTATGTCACCTCCTTAGACTCCTGAATCCTTGCCGAGTGCAACGATACCAAACATGCCAGGTTTTGCCTTGTGGTTTGTGCAACGTTGTGATTTAGAGCTTAAAAAACTTTTGCGAATATCTTCGAAACTGTTCGAGCCGAAACCAGCGTAGGAAATACAGAAACATAGGTAGATAGCTATATTTCAATGCCCAAATGTCAAAATTTTGATAGTAAGTGCCAAAAAAATCCAATCAACATAGCTTATGGGTCATTTTTCATGCTCTCATATATGTCTATAACTTCAAAACGAAATGAGATATTTTCACTAACGTGTAGAGAAGGTACTCACTTCAGAGCAAATGGGTGGAGCTTACGTTAGCTAGACGTCCAGTGAGGGGGAGCTAACGTCCAGGGAGGAGGAGCGAATGTACAACCACACCCTAATCTTACCCTAACCCTACCCACAACTCACACAATCTCACGACCCCACTGGACATCCAGAGAGGAGGAGCTGGCCATCATAGACTCTGCAGTGAGTACCACTCGAATATGTATGGGCACACTCTGAGGACACCTAAAAAAAGTGGTGGCGATCGGTTAATAGGTGGCCCTATAACTGTCAAAAAACCTTTAAAAAACATATTTTTCCTTAGTAAATTTCCTGTATTGGCTGTAAATGGTCTTTTCCATCTATGATCTAAGTGCTTAACTTACATGATTGCTAAATAAAATATAAAACCTTTTTATGTGCTTAAAAGCCATAAAGAGCTTGAACCCCGATAATTGCTGCTTGCAGCTATATTTATTTATTTATTGTTAAAATTATTATTACATAATACCTAATAAATGTAAAATAAATCATATATTAATAATAAAAACATGTTTACAGTTTGTAACAGATGTTGAACTAATCGAAATATTTAATTTACTCCAGAGCAACTACAGCTGAAGGGTGACAGAATCAGATCTATTGTCTGTGGAGGAGCTGGTGCGGTTCTTCTTGCTGATGGGGGAAGAGTTCTCATTATGGACAATTCTACTGTGTGCATGTACGTTTATATAGGCATAGCAGTATATAATACCATAAATGTTAATAACAATATCTGACATATTGTCATGTCCCTGCAGGCCTCTCAAAAGTCTGGAAAACAGGCAGGTGATTCAGATCACATGTGGAGACCAGCATTCAATGGCACTAACCAATGGTATTCATGACCATTTCATCTAACATATGATGTTTTGTTTTAATCTTCTGACATCTCATGAATTGATTGGCATTTGAGTGTAGATATGCAGAGCTGTTGTTGGTCTTTCAGATGGTCAGTTGTTCGTATGGGGTGAAAACTCTCACGGTCAGCTGGGTTTGAAGAAAGAACATCCCGGCTCTCTGTCAGCTCAACAGGTGAAGAGTCTGTGTGGGATCCCACTGGCTCAGATCAGCGCTGGAGGAGACCACAGCTTTGTGTTGTCTCTCTCTGGAGTCGTGTTCGGATGGGGAAAGAACTCGGCTGGACAGCTGGGCCTCGGAGACACTTCAGGTCTGAATATTTCACTAAGTACAAACTAAATCAGTAATATAAAAGCACATATAAATGTACTACATTTGTGCAATACTGTTTCAAACCTATATCAGAGCACTGGAAGTGATAAATTTACTGTTTTTTTTACAACAGACAGACACGTCCCAACGGTTGTAAATAGTCTGAACCGAAAGAAAACTGTGTCCATCTCATGTGGAGGGGAACACACTGCCACTCTATCAAAGGTAGTATGTTGTAATATATTATACATTCATGTTTCATATATTAGATAAGAGGATTCAACAAGCTTGACAGAAAATGTAGTAAATAGTTTATGTTTCAGGGCGGCACAGTATTCACATTTGGATCCGGAGGTTCTGGTCAGCTTGGACACAACTCGTTTAAAGATGAACATCATCCGCGGGTGGTTGCTGAACTGTGGGGATCTAAAGTGTCACAGGTCACATGTGGGAGGTAAACTAGACTTTTCACAAGCAATCAGTGTTTCAGAGCAGTTGTGCAGATTTATTTATGCACACTGAAACTTTTTTAGCTCTCATGCAGCACATAATAATAATTCCTCACATGGTTAAGATAAATATTAGCCCAAATACAAGTCTTTTTATGGTTCAAGTTCAGTTCAGTAATTTATTTTTTCTTGTATAAAGACGTCACACACTTGTATTAGTCTCATCGTCAAAGCTGATCTACTCATTTGGATGTGGGATGCAAGGGCAGCTGGGAAATGGAGAAATGATCAAGCCTTTCCCTGTGGATCTGTCAACTGGTAATTAAAAATCATCTTTTAGCAGTAGATTATTTTCTTATGAATACTTGTGTACTCAAGATGTTGCTCAGAACTCTAAACTAAATGTTTGTTGCACACAGAATGTGATCATGAATATATGATTGAAAAACTCATTGCTGGGGAGAATCATTCCTTTGCCTTGTTTTTCAAGGTACAGTACAACAGGCAGCTTTCATTTTTCAAAAAATAGTTTAACATATAAATTATTGCTGCACTGTGATTACTTATATTTTACTTTTTTGTATTTTGTAGGAACATGAAAGTAAGCCAAAATCCGGGGTTTTAACATTAAATGACAAAATGATTGACCGATGGGTGTTTGGAAGTGATTCATGGGTAACAATAAAGGAGTGAGTGTTTGCTTTAGCTTCCGTTCACAATTTTGCTATAAATCCAGAGTTTCTGTATACCATTTGTGTCCATGTCGCTCTAAAATATTGTGAAAATGCATGTGGAGGTGTGTCATGACCTTAATGCATTTGTCCTTCTTTTTAAACTTACTATTAAATAGCAGAAATATCAGATAGTATTTATTTTATATAATGTTTAGACAATTTATTATCTGAATCTTAATCTTAGTATGTAGGGTTCATATTATTATTTAATTAGAGCATATAAATGGACTAAAAAGTATTGTTTTGTTATTTACAGGGAAATAAACACAGTGTTCTCCTCTGCTGCCTCTCTGAATGGAAGTTTTCTCAAAACAAGGTAAAATTAGATAGTCTTATCTAGTAATTTCTCCTCGTTATGCCAAAAATGATTTCTTCCATCACAGATTTTATGTAACATTGTCTTTGTAGTTGTGATGAACATTATCAGACGTCTGTGGAGAATTGTGGGTTGGATTTTGATCTGGTTAAAACATCCTTTGCAAAGTTATCAGAGAATAAACGGTCAATATCAGAGGTAATGATGAATCCAACATTTACAAAACATGTTCATTACATTTTAAACTGCATGCGTGAGATGCAGTTCATGGTTTTTGGCCCTTAGGTGGTGAAAGTGGTTCACAATACACTGCTGCCATCTCTGAATCCAAATCCAACTGGTGTTGAATCTCTCAGACTTTACCTTCTCCTCCCTGAGCTCATCAGAGGACTTCGGAAACAAAGAACTGAACTCACCGGAGCAATAGCCTCCAAAATCCTTGATCTGAAACCAGCTGCTCGCAAGGTGTTAGGTAAAGATGGAGGACCATTTCAACCTTTGTGTTGTTGTGCTTGTAGTATTTATCTAAGTATTTGTATGATATATTTTCAGAGATGTACTGGTCCAAACTCCCCGATGATTGGCTTAAAGGCTTGGTGAAGTTATTTCACAAAGAAACTGCTGAGCTGATTGGCCAGATTTCTTGTGATGAAACTGGCCATGACTTAATTAGACGTGTGCAGAACTTTTTGAAGATCCTTCAGATGCTCTATGAGGTGCCTTTTTTAAACATTTGATCACAAGATGAAATTTGTCTTATCATTGTATAATAGTTGTTTCTTTGTCTCTGTTGTGAAGGTCTGTTGCAGTACCCACAATGACGTCACAAACAGTGATTTCATCATTCATGAGGTCAATGATCTCCTAGATACGGTGAGAACCAAAGCAATAATGAATTCTGTTTCACAAAGATATTTTTAGACAAAAAACGTAATACCAGAAATTTCTCTTTTTATATACATCAATAGCTGCAAGTCACCTTGGAAGACCTGGGCATGATATTATTGGGCCTTAGTTTCACTGAAGATTTCAATGATTTGTTGACACTGAGAGATTACTACCTTGTGGGTATTCAAGGCTTCTGACAAGATACACATGAAAATTTCAATGAGATTTGCATGACATTTTTTTATGTTCTGTGTTCAATAACTAACAAATCTTACAGTACTTCCATGGATCTTTCTTTCAGGGAATTATTGAAATATTGGTCAAGTTCCCTTTTACAGCTGACATCCAATCTAAACAGAGAATGTTTCATGTAAGTCAGAGATGGATGTACTCAGTCATACATATGCAAAATAACTTAATTTTTAAGCAACAGTTACCCTCAAACCTGTATGACTTTCTTTCTTATGTGGGACACAAAATAAACTTTTAGAAAAAAAAAAAAAAAAAAAAAGGGTTCAGGGGGATTCTACATAGAACTCTAGGGTTCTTGACTCCATTTTTAAAAACCCTTTATGCCAAAAAGGTTCTATAAGGAGAAATGTCATAAATGATTGCATAATACCCTCATGTTTAACAGGGTATTTGATGATAAACTATGTTTACAAGCTGTTTAATTCATAAAATTAAAATTATAAATGACTTAAAATTAATTAATTAAAACTAAATCTATAAAATGATCTCTTAATGGGTGCCTCTAAAAGGTTCTATATATGAAGCGCCTGACGGAACCCTTAACCCTTGTGTGTCAATTAAAAAATGTTACACATATGTCTATAGAGGACAGAAATGTCCATGTCAAAAAACTGTCATAAAAATTTGAAGCTTGTGAGTACAGACTTAAGTTTGGTCTAATTTTAAAGACCCTTGGCAGATTATTGTTGAAGTAAAAAAAGTTTAAAAAAGTGAAAGAAAAAGTTATAGAGGTTTAAGTTTATGAAAGTGATTTATGAACAATATTTTATATAAAATATATATTTTATGAAATACATTGATCTCTAAAACTGCTAGAAAATCAAAGCCATACATATGAACAAGTTGTGTTCCAAATTTGAGGTTAATATCTCAAAAAATTAGCTTTCAGTAAGATTTTGTTTGGGCGCAGTGCCAAATTTAAAGTACACACAGTGGTTGGATTTGTGATTTGCAGTAGAGTTTTTCTCTCTCAAATATTACAAGCGCGCGCACACACACACACACACACACACACAATGTTTTATTACACATATGCAAACTACAGTTTCACATCCATACTATCACACCCCCACAATTATAGCTGCATAATTTATCCAAATGGCTCCGTAATATGCAGAAGAATATTATAGAACCTTTTCTTCTAAGAGTGCAGGATATCTTGAGAAATGCCTTTTTTCTTTGGGCCATAAATGGAGGGATCAAAACTGTCAGGTTACCAGCATTCTTCAGAATACTTGTGTTCCGCAGAAGAGAGAAAGTCATACAGGTTTGCAATGACACTAGGGTGAGTAAATGAAGACAGAAAATGATGACAATTTACATTTTTGGGTGAACTACCCCATAAAAGCTAACACAATTGTACTCCTTTTAGTACTTGCAGTTGCGCTTACAGTTCTCTCCTGACCAAGAGATGCTCATGTTAAATGGCAATGTGTTGCGCGTAAACAGGGAATCACTGTTGACAGACACGCTACAGTATCTCAGACAAAACACCTACTCATTTAATCATCAATTAAAGGTAAAAGAATTACAGAATTGAAATCAGAGTTTAAATGTCTGATACTGCATTTTACCTTTATATTTATGAAAATGTCTCCTGTACAGGTGGTGTTCATCGGGGAGAATGGAATAGATGTGAGGGGCTTATCGGCAGAATTCTTCTCCCTCCTTTCCCAGTCTCTTCTCAAATGGGAGAAAAAGGTGCTGGAGGTCCATGAGAATTCATTGGTTTGGTTCAATCCTGATGTAAGCTCTACACCAAACAATCCTTATTCCTTCTTATGTGGTCTTCCCCATATATCAATATGCTTTTGTCTTTTCAGCACACGCGAGGTAAAAATGATTTTTACTATCTTGGCGTTATCTGTGGAATGGCGCTGTACAACCATCATTACATAGACATCAACTTCCCACTGGCCTTGTTCAAGAAACTGCTCAAGCTGAGTCCCACTCTGAACGATCTGGAGGAACTGTCCCCTGTGGAGGCCAGGTAAACCGTTAAAACTATTAGATTTTATACATTGTTTCACAGTGCTTTTACAGTGCAGGTCATGTTTTTAATTGTATTCTTAAAATCCCACATTAGAAATTTGAAAAACCTTCTTGAGGAGGATGAGGACGTCGTGGATATACTCTTTTGGGATTTCACAGTAATACAGTTTGTATGGTTCACTTGTATATAAGTGTACACAGCTGTTGTTTAAATGCTTACATTAGCCTTTTACCTGTTTCAGGTCAAAGGGCAAGAGCTCATTCCAAACGGAGGTCAAATTCAAGTGACCAAAGTTAATAGGTAGTGTACTATCTATCTGTCTATATATCTATCTGTCTGTTTCTCTATCCATCTGTTTGTCTATCTATCTTGCAGACAGAAGTATGTGGATTTGTATGTCGACTTTGTTTTCAACAAGTCTGTGAAGAATCAGTTCAAGCATTTTTCAAGAGGTTTCTCTGTGGGCTGCCCGCTCAATGTCTGGAGCATGTTCCACCCTGAAGAACTCCAGGAGCTTCTCCACGGCTCCCCTAAATATGAGTGGCAGGAGCTTCAAACGGTAAATGTATTTGCAAAACTGGCAAATTTGTAACAAGCATTTAACACATTTAGTATTTAAGACTTTCTCTGCTTTATCTTCAGTCTGCTTCCTATGAAAACTGTTCTGCCTCTGATGAGCTTATCAAGAACTTCTGGACTGTTTTCTTTGAGTTCTCTGAAGAGAATAAGAAGAAATTCCTGAGTAAGCTTTACTCCGAAACCTATGAATTGAACATATGAATTTCTTTTTTTTTTCTTCTTTTTTTGATGCATCTACAACAACATATGGACATTTAAGAAATGTTAATTTTATTGCCTCTATTTTTTTTTTCCTCCAGTGTTCTTGTATGGAAGGAACCGTGTACCCGTGGGAGGTTTCTCAAAGTGCTCTCTGAAGATTTGTCAGTCAGACGGTCCTGATCCAGATGACCGTTTGCCAGAGGCCCAGACCTGTTTTGACAGATTAATTCTTCCCAAATACAGCAATATCAACACACTTCGGAACAAGCTAATACATGCAATCAAATGTTGTAAGGTTTTTGGACGAGGGTAAACGTCCCTCGATGGTCCAAATCTCCAAGGTTCCCAACCTCAAAATATATGAAACAAGTGTATGTTGATAAAACTTGTAGCGTATTGGTTTTGAAAATGTAACATGAATTATGTTTCATTATGAACCTGGGTTCATAATGAATGGGGAATGGGGAATTTGGCCGGTGTTTCTTTTCTTTAAATTAAAACAGTTGTAAATTAGCTTTTCCCTGTACCAATAAATCACTAAACAATCACAATAAAATTAAAGTTATTAAAAAGCTTATTTATACTTTCCCAAAAATGTGTAACTGTGTTAAACGAATTAACCAAAAAAGAATGTGAATGTGAATCAGTAACACAGTGAAATGCACGTGTACTTTAACGCTGAGGCCCAGTCCGTTGGTGCACATACAAAGCTATGGAGTTCAGTACGAGTCCACCACGAACTTCCTCACAGCGGTCACTGTTCGCGAAAGTGAATGTCTCTAGCCGTTAAGACATCAGCGCACACGGAGTAACTCAAACGATCGCGAACAGAGTAACGGGAAAACTAACACTTTAAGCAACAAAACAAAATTAAAATGAGGTTGGTTCCCTTTGCACTTTGGGCCTTATATTATAAAGAATATAACTGGTCTCCAAAATGACGACACATTTTCACGCAAACAGTTCACATGCAGCCGCTTCTCGCCATGAGCCATGCTCCTCCCCTCCTTCTTCCGCACGTAACTCACGTCATGATGCAACGTCAAACAAAACTCAACAGTCATTGGCCAACAACAAAACACTTGCATTAAACGTGCTTTCTCACTGAACATGAACAAAAAGACATAATTGCATCATATTTTGAAATGAAAACAAAAAACAAAAATACATTTTAAATTCTGTATGTTATTTTCAACATGAATCATTCAACTAGACATTTTAGGGGTCCCTACATATATAATATGATGTATTAAAGCATGTATTCTAGTATGTCTGTTATTTGGTGGTTCTTGAAACATATTTAAATGCTTAAATAAAAAGACAATTTTCTCAATTGCTTTGGCTCAATTCTCAAATGTTTAGATCTCAGATTTGAATTTCTAACTGCTTTAGGCAAATTGCATGTTTTGGCACATGTATGCAAAAGAGTAAGTACAATTGTTTATTTTACCAAAATAACTAAATGCACATGATTGGCATCCATAAATGGCACGTGAGTACAGTTATGAGATATCATAGCCGGAACACCTTGCGTATTCATGACAAAACTGGGGAAAAGGGATATAATAATAAAATAAAACCCAATAACAGTCATTAATGACTGATCCTTACTTAATAAGCTTCTCCATGTTCTTGTGGCAGAAATCAGCAGCCTCTGCACCCCCGTGCCCATCAAAAACTGCAAAGTACATAATAGGGCTTTTCACATTGCGCTTAACCCCGGGTTATCGTCGTTCTAAACACCGCTTGTAACCCCGGGTAAAATAGCATTTCACACTTGTACTTTAGAAGTGGGGTTAGCACCGCTTTTTATTGGGGGTTATGAAACCCTACTTTGGAAAACCCTGCTTTTGCAGTGTTAACTCCGCATTGCGGTGCCAAACTTGTACAATGTGAAATGATGCGGTGTCAGAATGTTACAACTAGATGCTTAGCAACTGACAACCAATTGTGTGCCTTTGGGCAGTCACGGAAATACTGTGCGATGTATAAACAGTCGTTTCAGCGTATGATAGGAAAAAAAGTTAACGGCGATGGAAACCGTGACAATTGGAGAGAAGAGACCGTCATTCTTACCTTTATAGTTCAAAAAGTTCACTCAGAAAAACTTGATATTACAGTCAGCAATGTGTAATATGAGGACACGCAATGTTAGAGCCTTTATGTAAACAATCAGTGACATGTGGCATTCAGAATCACAGATTGTAGTCTTCGAAGTATGATCAAAATAAGAATTTGCACCGGAAAATGTCATCTGAACAAGTAAGTAATATCTGTCACTTTTGTTCTGACCAACTGAGCAAAAAAAGCATTACAATAAATCGCGCTGCCAATGGTGATTAAATCTAATGATCGCTTAGCTCATATCACATCAAACCATGCAAATGATTAGGGCCCGAGCACCGATGGTGTGAGGACCCTATTGGAATCGCTCCGATTATTATTATGTATGTACGAGTAAAAGTTGCTTGTCTGAAAAAAAAATAGGATTTTTTTTTTTTTTTTTTTTTTGTGGTGTAAATATAAATGTAAAATTTCTGAATAATACCTTTCAGGATATTGCAGCTTTGACATATTTAAATCTCCATATTTGTGATAGATTTGTGACCCTTCTCTTTCATTTTACATTGTAAAACGTATGATTCATCTTTCAATTTAAATTCTTAAATTCGATCAATAAATTTAGGCTAATTGGAATAAGACACTAAGGGCTATTACCAATCAAATGAAATAATTTACAAATTTACAATTAAAAAAAAATTACAACTGCATTAAATAAGGTTATGGGATTGTAAGAAATGTTGGGGGGAAAATTATACTTTTAAAAATTAAACTAAACCACCAGTAGGTGGCGTCAAGTAACCATCATAATAATAGGGCTGTGTAAGAATCTGGCGATACAATACGCATCACGATACAGGGGTTACGATACTATATATTGCGATATTTCTTGTTTTTTTTTAGAAAGAGGATCTAATTTTAGAAAAAACGGTCATAAAGAACACACCACCATATGCATAAAACCTTACAAACAACTTTATTTTATTTAATCAATACAGTATCATTTGCATTTATATCACTAATTACTATTTTGTGCAATCTAAGGGAAAATAGTAAAGTGACTGCAGTATTCTTTAGGTGTGTATGTTTTAAAGGTTCACAGTATAGCAGTTTTTAATTTCTAAACTATTTAACAACTAGCGCATAGTCCATTCCATGACTGAATGACTGTTTGTTTTATATTTAATACTGTAAAGCTGTTAGCTTTAAAGCAGTCTATTGTATAAAGTGCTATTTAAAGTACTGAACTGCAGAGCTGGTGCAACCATATCCACATCGCTATGATCAGATGCTTTCTTTCTGCTGTCATTTTTTGGTGTGTGTTTATTTTGTTACTGAATGGAAAAAGTGCGGTACATACTGCATATTCTATCGAACGCCTCTCAGCAGCGCGTTTCCTGAGTTTTGGATTATAACATGGCCTATTTTGCAAACAACTGACTCTTGTCGATCTCCTTAGTGGTTTCTTTATAGTTGAAGCCAAAATAAATCCATACACTTCAGCTCTGTATACCGCGGGGGCGGAATAATTCTATCATCTTGTGAGCTGGGTTTGCTAATGCTAACACTAGCGATGCACCTTGCGCTTCTCCGGCTACACGTCAGTTTACATTCTGAGATAACGCTGACATCTAGCGGTTGGGTTTTATACAGTCTGGGTTTAAACCGAACACAAAGCCACAAATCTTGGATGCAAGTAAGTAAATAAATAAATATCGATACAGTGTTTTTGAGAATCCATACAGTATGGCTAAACATAATATCGCGATATTCACGTGTATCGATATTTTCTTACACCCCTACTTAATAAGTGAGTCATTCATTCAAATGATTCACACACACACACACACACACACACACACATTCAGCAGCTGAATTTCAACCTCTGCCCGGTTAATTTAAAAGAGACCGCCGTGTGTTTATTTTTTATTTTAATAAACCAAAAGCTTCACTGGGTAGGCTACTCTCTCTCTCTCTCTCCTTCACTCGCTCTCTCGTTATCATTCATTCAAATAAATGTAATCTTACCTGCAACTTTATTTCCCTTCAGAATTCTAGATTTAACGACTGTAGATAAAATAACTAATGCTAATTACCTTTATTTTCCAGTCTATATTCGTTCAGTCAGAATTCGCGCTGCAAAACATCCATGACACTGACAGTTGTTAACTTATCCATTCTGGCAGGTAATCATGGCCACTTGGACGTGAAATATATAAATAATTTTAATAGCACGGCCATTCAAAACCCGAGGGTCTACCATGTGCATGCAAAGCTATCAATGACAATCATTTTGGGCGGAATTAACAACATTATACGCAAATGTGCCCCACCCTTATTTAATTCACTCAAGATTTAATAGACGCATAACCTGCGAAGACAACATCAATATACAATAATATAAAAGGGAAATGACCCAAATAAAGACACCTGGGCAAAGAATCAACAAGTTAAATTTGAAGAGAATGTAAATAAACATGACGCAACACTCCGCTTAAAGGGTTAGTTCACCCAAAAATGAAAATAATGTAATTTATTACTCACCCTTATGCTGTTCCACACCCGTAAGACCTTCGTTCATCTTTGGAACACAAATTAAGATATTTTTGTTGAAATCTGATGGCTCAGTGAGGCCTGCATAGCCAGCAATGACATTTCCTCTCTTAAGATCCATTAATGTTCTAAAAACATATTTAAATCAGTTCATGTGAGTACAGAGTACAATGTGAGTCAATATTAATATTATAAAGCGACGAGAATATTTTTGGTGTGCCAAAAAATTTAAAAATAAATAACGCCTTATATAATGATGGCCAATTTCAAAATACTGCTTCAGTAAGCTTTGGAGCATAATGAATCTTTTGTGTCGAATCATGATTCGGATCGCGTGTCAAACCGCCAAACTGCTGAAATCACGTGACTTTGGTGCTCCGAACCGCTGATTCGACACAAAAGATTCATAACGCTCCGAAGCTTCCTGTAGCAGTGTTTTGAAATCGGCCATCACTATAGTCGTTATTTTTTTATTTTTATTTTTTGGTGCACAAAAAATATTCTTGTCGCTTTATAATATTAATATTGAACCACTGTACTCACATGAACTGATTTAAATATGTTTTTAGTACATTTATGGATCTTGAGAGAAGAAATGTCATTGCTGGCTATGCAGGCCTCACTGAGCCATCGGATTTTAACAAAAATATCTTAATTTGCGTTCCGAAGATGAACGAAGGTCTTACGGGTGTGGAACAGCATAAGGGTGAGTAATTAATGACATTATTTTCATTTTTGGGTGAACTAACCCTTTAACAGTATGTTAGGAATGCTTTCAAACTGCTCGTTATTGCCATTTAAAACATAATAACGCAAAATTTGAGAAATTGATATGTTATATATCATAATTATATTATATATAATATTATATATCATATAAACAATCACAACAAGCAAAATAGAGATGAATCCTCGAGCTTTGGCTTTTGGCGCTCGAGCTGCAAGGAAAAACAGATTCCGCTACAACAAAACGAGAATATTGTATGATTTCTAGTTTACTAGCTACCTACCTTCAAATCGCATGATGACATCAATGAAATTCGATTTGTTTTTATTTATCCTAACGAGTTAATAATAGGCTAACAGTCGGTCATTTCTCTCTGCAGTGCTGCACCGCCACTTAAGGATAATACCTGTGAATTAATAAGATCCCTCCGTTTCGTCGGTGGGGTTCAATCAGTTGATTGGCCAGACTTCTGTGATTGACGTGGACTTTAACCAATGATTTAGGAGAAACGGCCCTCTAAACTTGGAATGAAAATGACCGAACTGTTTATGTTTTACAACATAGGTTTCGTTATAAAATAACTCAGACTGCTAATATGTTTATCTCAACTTAGCGTGTATGTGTGTTAAAATGCATATGTATCTATCGACCTGTAGATCTGGATGTAGTAGGGATGTCATGTACATGTCGTACAGAATCGTCACTATTCACTTTCGTTGCATGAAAAACTGATGAAAGTGAAAGTGAATGTTGACTTTTGTGAGTTTTTAGTCCATTACATTTAGCCAAACACCTCCTTTTGTGATCCGTGGAAGAAATTAAGTTATAGGCTTGTTTCGAACAACACGAGATAAAAATAGCTAGAATATAAACTTTTGTTTGAAATATCCCTTAAGTTTTTGTTTCTTTTTTCCAATTAACTGTCCTCATTCCTCTATATGTTTTCTTTGTTGTACGTTTTATCCAATGACTCTCTGTTGAAAGCACCAAGCATGGTATGATTGCCAAACACATTCATTTACAGGGAAATAGAACAAGTTTCGTTTTGGCTGAAATCAGCGTGTTTGCGGTTTCAGCTCAATATGACTCTGTGTTCTTCAGTCAGCTGGAGGATCCGTCAGCTGTGAACATGTTGTGCTGCTGGGGAGCGCAAGTCACAGAGGGCTTCGGTCTGTTACAGCCTGACAAAGTCAAACATGGCAATTGTGGAATACGATCCATGTGTCCGAAATCAGCCGTTCAGGACATGTCAGCTGGAAAGAATTTTGTTGGATTTATCCGGAATGGGAAAGTCTCGGTTCTGCGATTGCGCGGGGAAAACTATGATAACGGTGGAAAACTGGGTATGATTACACTATTTTTATTCTTATTGTTAAAATTATCATTACATAATACGTAATACATGTAAGATAAATGTCATATATTAAAAATGAAAACATGTTTATTTTTATGTTTACAGTCTGAACAGAAGTTGAATTGATCAAAATATTTTATTTACTTTAGTGCAACTACAGCTAAAGAATGACAGAATCAGATCGATTGTCTGTGGAGGAGCTGGAGCGGTTCTTCTTGCTTACAGAGGAAGAGTATTTATTATGAGCAAATCTACTATGTGCAGGTGAATTTGTAGGCATAAAAGTATAAATTACCTTAAATGTTAATAACAAATATATATCTGACATATTGTCTTGTCCCTGCAGGCCTCTCAAAGGTCTGGAAAACAGGCAGGTGATTCAGATCGCATGTGGAGACCAGCATTCAATGGCACTAACCAATGGTATTCATGACCATTTCATCTAACATATGATGTTGTTTGTTGTAATAATCTTGACATCTTATGATTGACATTAATTGATTGGCATTTGAGTGTAGATATGCAGAGCTGTTGTTGGTCTTTCAGATGGTCAGTTGTTCGTATGGGGTGAAAACTCTCACGGTCAGCTGGGTTTGAAGAAAGAACATCCCGGCTCTCTGTCAGCTCAACAGGTGAAGAGTCTGTGTGGGATCCCTCTGGCTCAGATCAGCGCTGGAGGAGACCACAGCTTTGTGTTGTCTCTCTCTGGAGTCGTGTTCGGATGGGGAAAGAACTCGGCTGGACAGCTGGGCCTCGGAGACACTACAGGTCTGAATATTTCACCAAGTACAAACTAAACCAGTAATAGTATAAAAGCACATATAAATGTACTACATTTGTGCAATACTGTGTCAAATCTATATCAAAGCATGAAGTTTTTCCACCACAGACAGACACATCCCAACTGTTGTAAAAAGTCTGAACCTAAAGAAAACTGTGTCCATCTCATGTGGAGGGGAACACACTGCCACTCTATCAAAGGTAGTGTGTTGTAACATCATACATTTATGTTTTATATATTAGATAAAAATGATTAAATAAGCTTAAAAGGTTAGTTCACCCAAAAACGAAATTTCTGTGATTAAGTATTCACCCTCATGTCGTACCAAACCCGTAAGAGCTTAGTTCATCTTCGGAACAGAAATTAAGATTTTTTGATGAAATCCGAGGCAGTAACATCATCATTTTAATGATGTCTTTTACTACCTTTTTGGACCGCAAAAGGTGCAATGACGTTGCTGCCTATGTGTGGTTCAGAAACCCTTGGATTTCATCAAAAATATCTTAATTTGTGTTCCAAAGATGAACGAAGCTCTTACAAGTTTGGGACGACATGAGGGTGAGTACTTAATGAAAAAAAATTCAATTTTGGGTGAACTAACCCTTTAACAGAAAATGTAGTAAATAGTTTATGTTTCAGGGTGGCACAGTATTCACATTTGGATCCGGAGGTTTTGGTCAGCTTGGACACAACTCGTTTAAAGATGAACATCATCCGCGGGTGGTTGCTGAACTGTGGGGATCTAAAGTGTCACGGGTCACATGTGGGAGGTAAACTAGACTTTTCATAAGCAATCAGTGTTTCAGAGCAGTTGTGCAGATTTCACAGTGCACCTTCTTTAGGGCTAATAAGCACATAATGATCCTCACATGGTTAAGATAAATATTAGCCCAAATACAAGTCTTTTTATGGTTCAAGTTCAGTTCAGTAACTTTTTTTTTTCTTGAATAAAGAAGTCACACACTCGTATCAGTCTCATCGTCAAAGCTGATCTACTCATTTGGATGTGGGATGCAAGGGCAGCTGGGAAATGGAGAAATGATCAAGCAGTCTGTGCCTTTACCGGTGGATCTGCCAACTGGTAGATAAAAATGATCTTTTAACAGTGTTATTTTGTTATGAATATTGTTTTACTCGTCATGTTGCTCAGAACTCTAAACTAGATGTTTGTTGCACACAGAATGTGATCATGAATATATGATTGAAAAACTCATTGCTGGGGAGAATCATTCCTTTGCCTTGTTTTTCAAAGTAAGACAGGCAGTTTTCATTCATAAATAGTTTAACATATAAATTATTGTAGGATAATATTTTTACTATTTTATATTATTTGTAGGAGCTTGAAAGTAAGCCAAAATCCACTCTCAGAGGGGTTTTGACATTAAATGACAGAATGATTGACCGATGGGTGTCTGAAAGTGATTCATGGGCAACAATAAAGAAGTGAGTGTTTGACTTATCTATTCACATGATTTTTTATGATATTGCTATAAATTGTATACTATGTCCATGTTGCTCTTAAAATATTGTGAAAATGCATGTGGAGCTGTGTGTCGCATGTGTCCTTCTTTTTAAACTTAGTAAATAGCAGAAATTCCAGATAGTATTTATGTTATATAATGTTTACACAATGTTAGATTTTGCTGTATTTGGCTGAGCAGTTGTTTGGGTGGCTCGCCAATTTATTACATTTTTCTAACACATAAAATAAGTAAGCTTGACCAGAGTTCTTGTGGGGAGAAGAATTTATTGACGGTAGTATTGTAGCACAGTTTCCCCCTCGTCTACTTGTGATCCAAATGACCAATGACCAGGAAACAGGGAAAAAACAGGGCCTGAGGCACAGTCACAATCTGACTAAAGATGACTGAAAATACTCAAAATCTTTCAACAATGTAGTATGTGGATCTTATGTAGGATTCTTGCTATTATTTAATTAGAGGTTGTGACCTAATTATGTAATTGAGCAATTTTATATATTATAGTAATGCATATAAATGGACTAAAAGTATTGTTTTGTTATTTACAGGGAAATAAACACAGTGTTCTCCTCTGCTGCCTCTCTGAATGGAAGTTTTCTCAAAACAAGGTAAAATTAGATAGTCTTATCTAGTAATTTCTCCTCGTTATGCCAAAAATGATTTCTTCCATCACAGATTTTATGTAACGTTGTCTTTGTAGTTATGATGAACATTATCAGACGTCTGTGGACAATTGTGGGTTGGATTTTGATCTGGTTAAAACATCCTTTGCAAAGTTATCAGAGAATAAACGGTCAATATCAGAGGTAATGATGAATCCAACATTTACAAAACATGTTCATTACATTTTAAACTGCATGCGTGAGATGCAGTTCATGGTTTTTGGCCCTTAGGTGGTGAAAGTGGTTCATAATACACTGCTGCCGTCTCTGAATCCAAATCCAACTGGTGCTGAATCTCTCAGACTTTACCTTCTCCTCCCGGAGCTCATCAGAGGACTCCATAAACAAAGAACTGAACTCACCGGAGCAATAGCCTCCAAAATCCTTCAGTTGAATCCAGCTGCTCGCAAGGTGTTAGGTAAAGCTGTAGGACCATTTCAACCTTTGTGTTGATGTGCTTGTAGTATTTATCTAAGTATTTGTATGATATATTTTCAGAGATGTACTGGTCCAAACTCCCCGATGATTGGCTTAAAGGCTTGGTGAAGTTATTTCACAAAGAAACTGCTGAGCTGATTGGCCAGATTTCTTGTGGTAAAACTGGCTATAACTTAACTAGACACCTGAAGAACTTTTTGCAGATCCTTCAGATGCTCTATGAGGTGCCTTTTTTAAACATTTGATCACAAGATGAAATTTATCTTATCATTGTATAATAGTTGTTTCTTTGTCTCTGTTGTGAAGGTCTGTTGCAGTACCCACAATGACGTCACAAACAGTGATTTCATCATTCATGAGGTCAATGATCTCCTAGTTATGGTAAGAACCAAAGCAATAATGAATTCTGTTTCAAGATATTTTTGGACAAAAACCATAATACCAGAAATTTCTCTTTTTATATACATCAATAGCTGCAAGTCACCTTGGAAGACCTGGGCATGATATTATTGGGCCTTAGTTTCACTGAAGGTGCCGATGATTTGGCGAAACGAAAAGATTACTACTTTGTGGGTATTCAAGGCTTCTGACAAGATACACATGAAAATTTCAATGAGATTTGCTTGTCAGTTTTTATGTTCTGTGTTCAATAACTTTAAATGAATCTTACAGTACTTCAATGGATCTTTCTTTCAGGGAATTATTGAAATATTGGTCAAGTTCCCTTTTGCAGCTGACTCCCTGTCTAAACGGAGAATGTTTTATGTAAGTCAGAGATGGATGTACTCAGTCATACATATGCAAAATAACTTAATTTTTAAGCAACAGTTACCCTCAAACCTGTATGACTTTCTTTCTTATGTGGGACACAAAATACACATTTAGAAAAGAAAAAAAAAGGTTCAGGGGGATTCTATATAGAACTCTAGGGTTCTTGACTCCATTTTTATGCCAAAAAGGTTCTATAAGGAGAAATGTCGTAAATGATTACATAATACCCTTATGTTTAACAGGTTATTTGATGATAAAGTATGTTTGCAAGCTGTTCATAAATTTTAATTCATAAAATGTAATTAAAATAAAAAATGAATTAAAATTAATTAATTAAAACTAAATCCATAAAATTATCTCATAAGGGTTCTACATATGAAGCGCCTGATGGAACCCTTAAAGGTTCTATATTATAGAGCCTTTTCTTCTAAGAGTGCAGGACATCTTGAGAAATGCCTTTTTTCCTTGGACCATACAGTGGAGGTCAACGGGCATCAAAACTGTTAGGTTACCAGCATTCTTCAAAATACTTGTGTTCCATAGAAGAGAGAAAATCATACAGGTTTGCAATGACACAAGGGTTAGTAAATGATGACAGAATTTACATTTTTGGGTGAACTATCCCTTAAAAGTTAACATAATTGTACCTGTTTTAGTACTTGCAGTTGCGCTTACAGTTCTCTCCTGACCAAGAGATGCTCATGTTAAATGGCAACGTGTTGCGCCTAAACAGGGAATCACTGTTGACAGACACGCTACAGTATCTCAGACAAAACACCCACTCATTTAATCATCAATTAAAGGTAAAAGAATTACAGAATTGAAATCAGAGTTTAAAGGTCTGATACTGCATTTTACCTTTATATTTATGAAAATGTCTCCTGTACAGGTGGTGTTCATCGGGGAGAATGGAATAGATGTGAGGGGCTTATCGGCAGAATTCTTCTCCCTCCTTTCCCAGTCTCTCCTCAAATGGGAGAAAAAGGTGCTGGAGGTCCATGAGAATTCATTGGTTTGGTTCAATCCTGATGTAAGCTCTACACCAAACAATCCTTATTCCTTCTTATGTGGTCTTCCCCATATATCAGTATGCTTTTGTCTTTTCAGTACACGCAAGGTAAAAAGGATTTTTACTATCTTGGCGTTATCTGTGGAATGGCGCTGTACAACCATCATTACATAGACATCAACTTCCCACTGGCCTTGTTCAAGAAACTGCTCAAGCTGAATCCCACTCTGAACGATCTGGAGGAACTGTCCCCTGTGGAGGCCAGGTAAACCGTTAAAACTATTAGATTTTATACATTGTTTCACAGTGCTTTTACAGTGCAGGTCATGTTTTTAACTATATTTTTAAAATCCCACATTAGAAGTTTGAAAAACCTTCTTGAGGAGGATGAGGACGTCGTGGATATACTCTTTTTGGATTTCACAGTAATACAGTTTGTATGGTTCACTTGTATATAAGTGTACACAGCTGTTGTTTAAATGCTTACATTAGCCTTTTACCTGTTTCAGGTCAAAGGGCAAGAGCTCATTCCAAACGGAGGTCAAATTCAAGTGACCAAAGTTAATAGGTAGTGTACTATCTATCTATCTATCTATATCTGTCTGTCTGTCTACCTATCTATCCATCTGTTTGTCTATCTATCTATTTTGCAGACAGAAGTATGTGGATTTGTATGTCGACTTTGTTTTCAACAAGTCTGTGAAGAATCAGTTCAAGCATTTTTCAAGAGGTTTCTCTGTGGGCTGCCCGCTCAATGTCTGGAGCATGTTCCACCCTGAGGAACTCCAGGAGCTTCTCCACGGCTCCCCTAAATATGAGTGGCAGGAGCTTCAAACGGTAAATGTATTTGCAAAACTGGCAAATTTGTAACAAGCATTTAACACATTTAGTATTTAAGACTTTTTCTGCTTCATCTTCAGTCGGCTTCCTATGAAAGCTGTTCTGCCTCTGATGAGCTTATCAAGAACTTCTGGACTGTTTTCTTTGAGTTCTCTGAAGAGAATAAGAAGAAATTTTTGAGTAAGCTTTAACATATGTTTTTTTTTGTTTGTTTTTTTGATGCATCTACAACATCATATGGACATTTAATGTTATTATTTTTGTCTCACTCTATTTTTCTTCAGTGTTCTTGTATGGAATGGACCGTGTACCCGTGGGAGGTTTCTCAAAGCGCCCTCTGAAGATTTGTCAGTCAAACGGTCCTGATCCAGATGACCGTTTGCCAGAGGCCCAGACCTGTTTTGGCAGATTAATTCTTCCCAAATACAGCAATATCAACACACTTCGGAACAAGCTAATACATGCAATCAACTTTTGTGAGGTTTTTGGACGAGAGTAAACGTCCCTCGATGTTCCAAACCTCCAAAGTTCCCAGCCCCAACATACACCAAGTGTGTGTTGATAAAACTTGTAGCCTATCTATTTTTAAAATTTTACATGAATTATGTGATTTAACTTTCACTGAGCTTCTTTCAGTCACAAATTTGAAATATAGATGCAACACAGCTCAGTCAATTTTAATATTTATCATAAAAACTGTAAATAATTGTAAATAAACAATGTCAGAGCTATATAGTATTTTTTTTTGTATTTTTTAGTATTTTAAATGACCTTTCATTGTTTATGCTTTACAGCTGGTAGTGTAACTGAACTAAGGCATTTTGTAATTTTTATTATCATATTATATAATATGATGCATTTATGCATGTATTCTAGTATGTCACCTCATGACCTTATTGTATGCCTGTTATTTGGTGGTTCTTCAAACTTATTTAAATGCTTAAATAATAATAATAAAAAAAAACATGTTGTAGTAACTGTCACAGGTTTGGTGGCTGTAATAAAACATACAACGAAGGAGATCCTTATAAGACTATTAATATAACTCAAAACACATAGACACTACACAACCACTTTAACTCAAACAGGATCAATCCTGTACAGAGGAGAGCTGAAAACTGAAGGCTTAAAGGATTAGTTCACTTTCAAATAAAATATTCCTGATAATTTACTCATCCCCATGTCATCCAAGATGTCCATGTCCTTCTTTCTTCAGTCGAAAAGAAATTAAGGTTTTTGATGAAAACATTCCAGGATTATTTTCCTTATAGCGGACTTCAATGGACTTCAATGGTTGAAGGTCAAAATTACAGTTTCAGTGCAGCTTCAAAGGGCTTTAAACGATACCAGACGAGGAATAAGGGTCTTATCTAGCGAAACGATCGGTCATTTTCTAAAAAAATAAATAAAAATGTATATGCTTTATAAACACAAATGATCGCCTCGCAAGTGCTCCCGCCAGACCGCCTTCTGTATTCTTCAAAAAGATTACACTGTATGTCCTACACCTTCCCTATTCAACTTATGGAAATAACCGGGACTGGTGCCGCGTTCGTTCCGTAAGTTGAATAGGGAAGGTGTAGGACATACAGTATCAATAAAAAAAAGTACAGTAAACAATAAAAAAAACTCTTCAACAATATCTACAGTTGCAAGAATAAGTATGTGAACCACTTGCAGAATCTGTGAAAATGTGCAAAATTTTAACAAAATAAGAGAGATCATACAAAATGCACGACTCTTAATGCATCGTGTTTCCTTCTGAAGCATCAGTGAATGTTTGAACCTTTTTTAATAGTTGTGTTTGAGTCCCTCAGTTGTCCTCCATGTCAAAAGATGGATCTCAAAATCATTCAGTCACTGTTGTAAAGGGTTCAAATATGCAAAAGATGGTGGAAAACTGAAGAATCTGCAGGACCTGGAGATTTTTTCTGAAGAACAGAGCTCAGTTTAACTGCTCAGAATAAACAAGGGACTCATGAACAACCATCACACAACAAAAAAACAGTCGTAGATCATCCAGGTAACCACACACAGTATTAAGAATCAATGGTTCACAAACTTTTGAACGGGGTCATTTTAATAAATTCAGCTATTTTTTTGTCTTATGGATTATATGTAAGCATCTTTTATGTAAAATATCTTACTCAGAACAGTACTAAATAAAAAATAATATGCACTTTGTATTATCTCCCTTATTTTCTTAAAATTATTAACATTTTCACAGATTCTGCAAGTGATTCACATACTTTTTCTTGCAACTGTATATGGGATGATTTCAAAACACTGCTTCATGAAGCTTCTGAGCTTTATGAATCTTTTGTTTCGAATTAGTGATTCGGATCTCCTATCAAACGGCTAAACTGCTGAAATCACAAGACTTTGGCGCTCCGATCCACTGATTTGATTCGTAAAGCTCTGAAGCAGTGTTTTGAAATCGGCCCATATAGATATAGTTGAAAAGTCCTTATTTTATTTATTTTTTGGCGCACAAAAAGTATTCTTGTCGCTTTATAATATTAAGATAGAACCACTGAACTCACATGAACTGTTTCAAATATGTTTTAGTACCTTTATGGACCTTGAGAGTTAGAGGCCTCACTGAGCCATCGGATTTCATCAACAATATCTTAATTTGTGTTTCGAAGATGAATGAAGGTCTTACGGGTGTAGACCAACATCAGGTCGAGTAGTCTAATAAATTACATTATTTTCATTTTTGGGTGAACTAACCCTTTAAGACTGTTTCGAAAAATGTGCCAAAGTGATTAACTGTAACAAAAGAAGGCAGCAGAACAGGGATAAAAGTTTTATGTACTTAGTAAATATTTTGGTTTAATATGAAGCCAATGTGAGCAAAAATTCAAACTCAACCATTTTTTTTTCACAATTGAAAAAAAGAGATGAAGTCTTGGCAGGTGTTCTTTTTTCTGACTATTCCGATGCGTTTTCTACATGCAATACCAGCTTTTTCCAGCAGACGCCAAACTTTACCTGTTTTTGATGGAGCTCCTTCATACGGAGCCCCTAAAGGGACATGGTGGTAGAAAAAAAAAATGGGAAGGGAGGATTTTTTTTTTTTTTTTTTTAAATCTTTTGCGTTCCCACGCAAAGATATTTGCGTTCCCTCGCAAAGTTATAATCGTTCCCTTGCTGTGTGCTCGGACAAACACTTCCTCTTTAATGTCCCGCTGGCTGGCAGTAGTGTTTCAGTTAGTAACATACGTTAATAATGCACACAAATAATGCGCAGCTCTTAGAGTTTGAACTTGTTGGACTCAAATATAAAGAAGGTGGCGGAGATACACGTCTGAAGGGACCGTCTGAAAAGTGCAAAACCCAAAACCCTTTTGCTCTTTTTATATTATGTAAAATACTCAGTAACTTCACTGTAACACACTATGTCACCAAATTTAGTTCATACATCACTGCTGTCCTGCTGGTTGTACTGGAACACTTCGTTTGATTTAAAAAAAATGCATAACTTTTATGATTATTAATTATTAAATAAAATCAATAACTTCACTGTTATGAGTAAAAATATTAAATAAATTGTAATGCCATCAAAAGCTGTTGTAAGTATGTAAGCTGTGTACCAATATCATTTGTGTAAAGAAGGCCTTTATGTGCTACTTGCCAAACTAAGTGTTGTAGTACCTAACCAGCAGGAGAGCAGTGATGTATGAACTAAATTTGGTGACAGTACAGTATGTTACAATGAAGTTATTGAGTATTTTACATAGGCTAATATAAAATGAGCAAAAGGTTTTGGGGTTTTGCACTTTTCAGACGGTCCCTTCAGACGTGTATCTCCGCCGCCTGCTCATAGAGACCAATTTATTATAAAGCACATTTGAGGAAAATTGGGTCGTTGTAGCTCGTTGTCTAGGTTACTATGATTGGAAGTAGCTGCATTTGTGTTTAAACAACGTTTAGCTCACAAGTTATTAATCCGGGAAGCTCGAATCTGTGAATATATTGCCAACTTTACTGAACTGCTTAAGCACTGACTGCATTTCTTTATATTTGAGTCCAACAAGTTCAAACTCTTAAGAGCTGCGCATTATTTGTGTGCATTATTAACGTATGTTACTAACTGAAACACTACTGCCAGCCAGCGGGACATTAAAGAGGAAGTGTTTGTCCGAGATCACAGCAAGGGAACGATTATAACTTTGCGAGGGAACGCAAAAGTTTTGCGAGGGAACGCAAATATCTTTGCGAGGGAACGCAAAAGATTTAAAAAAAAAAAAAAAAAAATAATAATCCTCCCATCCCAAACTTTTTTTCCACCAGCACTTAAAATTTCCTCCCTTCTTATTTTTTTCCACCACCACGTCCCTTTAGGGGCTCTGTACCTTCAGGTTTGAGCCAATTAACAGCAGGTGTTTCTTGTCACACTGATACTACAAATGTGTTGAGATGGCTGGACAGCCTCAGAAAAGTAATTAGCTAAGCACAGAAACGGTCAGAGGATGTGGCTGACTAGTCTTCTTATTGTTTTAATCAGCTCTAATCATTTAGTATACTCGTTGAATTTTGAAGGTGGTGACACTGACACTGACATTGATCCGGAGGAGGACTGGGACTCGATGGAAAGTTTCACACTAAGCGCAGATGATGATGATTACAGTGATGGATTTATACCACAAGTCAAAACTGGTTTATCGGGCTCAGAACAAGCTAACGATAGGCCGCTAAAACTACCGGAGTCGGTACGAATACCAGCATCTATGCTACACAAAGGACTTTTCACCCCAGAAAGCGGCAGTAGGCCGGTGCCTTCGCTGGTCAAGTCAATACTTCTGCCCAAAACGGCCGTTGCGAAACCTAAGCAATCTGTCTCCGCTGCTTCGCCGAAGATGGTTGAGGTGATGTGTTACCTGGACCGGATTCACCTGAGAGTGCTGAAAAGTTTGTTTACCAACCCCAGTGCATGGAAAAACTTAAAGCTGGGAACGTGTGCTGTAAATAAAGCCACGAATACCCACTATTACTTTCTGTACTATCTGAAAGGATGTGGCATAAAACGAGGGGTGGGTGACGGTGTTTTTCATCGCTACTCCCCATCAATGACACTTCTGGTGATGTGATATGTCGTTTTATTTCAGGAGGACACCAATCGTGTGACTTACACGAACACACTCTACTATAGGCCTATGCCAGTCGCCACCGAGCTAATTGTGAGGGAGCTGCCGTTTACTGTGCCTATTCGATGTAGCTACACAAAGTAAAGTGGTTTTTAATTTCTCTGTGGTACATTTTGAAGCGTTAAGTGCATTCAGTTTAATTGAGTGGCTTTTTTGTTTGTAAACTTAATTTTAAGGTTCCATCGCTCTTATGCGGTAGGATTCTTACCTCACATAGCAGGTGGAACCTTGTACAGGCCACTACAAAGTCGATCAGGGACCACACTTGCTGCAATGGATGGTATGTTGTAAGTCTTTTTGTTTCTTTCAAGTATTTGTGTATTCGAAAATTGCATTATAATGTACCTGTTAGTTCCTTTTACAATTCTAATTTAAATTTATGCATGCATACGTGTGTGCACGCAAAAGTTTGGGTTACAGTGAGGCACTTGGGAGAGAATAAGTCAGTTGTGTACCCTTTCTGTGTGAGGTCATTTTATAACTTGACAACACAAATCTGCTGTACAGCTCATAATACAAATGCTTTTGTATATTGAGTTGTTTGAGTGCTTTCACATTTTTGCTTTCAAATTCTCCAAACTTTCGCCATGTTCACTTCCAAGTTGCTCACAGATGTTTGTTTGGGACTGGTCAAAATTATATATTGTGATCACCTTTATACCTCAGATTCTGTTGATTGAGGTTAGTTTGTACTGAATTGGTAAATATTGCTTGTGTAAACTGATTTTTTTTTTTTTTTTTTTTTTTTTTTTCTCTCCCCCTTTCCAGTGTCTTGGAACACTCTTCCGGTTGGCCAGAGCTTTGTCCTTGGCAAACCCATATGCTTTGAAGCTAAAGGTGCCAGCATGGAAATGAGCAAACGGCTGTATCTGAACAGTTGTTTTGTCACTTCCTCCCCAAGCCCTTTGTCCACAGATAAATATTCTGTGGTAGAAAATTATGGGTAAATATGCCATCTACTTGCTAACTTAAATTAAGCACTTCGAGTTGGGTTTCTGTGTTAACTGAATGCCATTAAGGTTGATTCTAGTTTAGGTTTCATAGAGCTGCACAATTCTGGATAAACTAAAGTAACGTAACTTGCATAGAGTTTCTGACAAAATGATAACTGCTGCAGTCCATTTAAAATTTTAGTTCTTTTAAAAAAAATCTGTGTGATTTAGTGACTTACTGAATCTCTCTCTCTCTATAATATATATATATAAAAAAAAAAAAACCATCTCTCTCACTTGGAATGATTGAATGGCAAATACAGTTTTAAGTCACTTGTTGCCACCTACTAGCGTAAGGATGCAATTTATACAATCATTATTTCAAGAGTCAAGTTACTTTCAATAGAAGATTTTACTCTTTGTTAGACATCAGTGTTTATATCCAAACTATAAACTTATCCCAGCACTTCTGTGATTAATTTGAATGTTTGTAACACTGAAATGATACCGTTTGTGAAGCTGTTTCTTACCTGTACATGACAACTGGTTCAGCGGCAGTGCCAATTTAGATTCGAATGTTTGCTGTGATCATACTTGTCAAAGGTTAATAGACATCGGCGACTCTTTGTCAATTAGGAATAAGATCCTGTGGGTGTTTGAATTGAGGTCACAATCTTTTAATAATTAATCGTGTAGCTCTTCTCTATATGTTGTAACAGAAGAAAAATGACTGACTGGAGTTTGTTTCGTTCCAACTTTTTCTCTGTATAGATGCCTGGTGGACAGTAAGAACAGCGCTTTGACAAAGTTCTACACCAGTGCTAACAAGATGACTGTGAGACTTTGTATGACCGCTTTTCTGTTTAAAACCATGGTTTCCCAGCCAATGTCCAAAAAGGTACAAAGAAGCGTTTTGTTTCATGTTTAATACATTGTTGTCTCGTTTACCACTTGGGTTTTTTTTTTTTTTTTTTTTTTTTTTTTAAAACGCTCTTCCCTTGATAGACCATGTTTATGCATTGCGAGTTTGACTTTGGCCCAGAGACTCCTACACCTAGTGCCAAGTCATGCACATATAACACAAAAACCAAGAAGTAAGTTTACAAGCTCAAATTTATTCCCAAAATGTGCAATATTTCTGCTCCGATCTCCCTTGCATATCCTGTTACTGAACCATCTTGATTTTTAGAGTGAAGACTATTAAAATGAATCCAAGACTGTAAGTGTAGACATTTGTGTGCTTTAGGTGGGCAGAGCTGTATGGTGACGCCTCTGTCTGTAACTGCTGTGCATCTACATGTCCTGCTTCTCCAAGGGCATCTGGTCAGAATTAATTTAATTTGTTTCCCAAATTAAGTTTGATTTGCTCAAATTGCTTTCTCGCTGACCAAGTTCTGTTTCTAACAGGTAAATCAATGATCACCAGTGAATCCTGGGACTTGAAGATGGGAAGGGAACCATCATCACTTCTTTCGCCAAAGGAGACCATGCCTGATGAGTTCTCTTTAGCTGGCCATGATGACTTTGAGCTGTTCTGGGAATCAGATGATTACTAGGATGTCTTTTACAGATGGCAGATGTTTTAAGTTTGATCATAGGTTGGCACTGTTATAATTAATGTGGTTATGCCATGACAAGTTAAAGTGATAAACAGAATTTGCTGTTTTTCTTTTTTTGTTCTTTCTCTCCCCACAATAAGAACACGTGAATACATAATGAAAATAAACAAGTACAAGATTTAATGTTTTTTCAGCACATACAATATCTCAAACTAAATGGTTCTTTTCACAGAACACTTCTTACTGATCCATATTCGTATATCAGCACAGGCATGTTTCTAATCATCTCCAGTAAGTGTGTTTTAGTTTTTAAGTGCAACTCCTCATTTAATAATGGCAGAAACAAGTTAATTGGCTTTCCTGCTCTGAACTCTTCGGGAAGTCCAATTTCAGTAGGAATTAGAGGGTTCCCAACCAGAGCGTGGTCAAATGCTTTATCTTCAAGTTTCTGTAGGAGAAAAGTCAGCAGATCACTTAACCTCAAAACCATCTGCTCAGGGTCCCAAGATGAGGGGTTGTTGACAAGAAGATGCAACAGTGCATTCTTTAAATGGTAGCTTGTTAGCCCACATGGTCCAGTCAGGCCAGTTTGGTGTTTGTGTAGGAAGGAAAGGATCTGCAGACAATGAATATGGCATGCATTGTCAGGAAGCATTTTGGTTGCGTGCTGAAGAAGGGCGTTTTCATAGTGCGTAAAACATATGGGCCAGTGGGTATCAGAAAATATGGTAGAAGGAAGATGGGAGATCAGATGTATCTCTGAGTCTTTAAACTTGACAATGGGAGTGAGGCTGAACAGAATGAACTGTCCCGACCTGAACCGAACTTTCAGACTTCCAGGGCTTTCCCTATTCTGGAATATTAGCTCAAACTCATATTTGTGGCTGATCTCTTTCCATGCTTTCCTAATGGCTGTTTTAAACCACTTCACAACATGTGTTTTTGCAAGATATGAGCTGTTCTCTTCACATAGAAGGTCATTAATGTAACTTTCAGTCACATGATCATCTTTTTTGTTATCTGGATGTAGAAGGCACAACATATCATCATCATCTAGGTTGGAATTGCTGCAAGGGCAGGTGGTTGAACTGGCTCCACCTTTGACCATCTTGATTTTGCAAAAGTACTGGATGGTTGAAGAACCTCTTCTTTCTTTCAAAAGCTCAAACTCGAAGCTATATGGCTTTGGTGGTATGATGGGTATGTGTATGTCGCATATGATGCTCTTCCTTGAAGCCCATTGCTCGTATAAGCTGCCAACACCTACAAAGTCCGCAATCTTCATGTCTGAACCTGCAGTGCTCATATTTCTCACAGTTTCCAGAAGGTCGTTCAAAAAACCCTCTACAAACTCACAAGTTTTCCATCTGTGTCTGGGTGGAACCAAGACACACTGGTTATGGAAGCTAGTTAATGTCTCGTTATCAATATTAGATATTCCAGATGAGATGTTCTGGCATTGCATCTTCCTTTGCAGTTTGAAACCCTTACTCAGGAACCTTTTCAAAAAACGAAGTAATGAAATCAAGGAGAGTGTCTTCCAAAAGTACCAGGTGAAGGTGTCCTCTTGATCACTAGATTGTTTCCCTTGGCTTGAAGTGGACATGTTTGGGTCAACGACTAATCCCCGATCAACTTGATGTTCATGATGGGTGTCAATCCGGCCGCTTTGTGGCTTTTCCGGCTGTGTCGCATCCCCCTGAGAGACGTTCTGGTCCACAGTAGACCCTGACTGGTCCACATTGATTTGTTCATGTGTTAGGCCTTCCTTTGGCATAGGCAATGTCCATTTGTCTTTGTCAATATCCAATATTTTCTGGTCATCTGGTGCAAACGCCTTTTGGCGGAAGTCATTTTGCTCTCCCACTGGGGACATTTGCTCCTTGTGCAGCACCGTGGTCTTGACATTTGGCGTAATTTTTTGAACATCTGACGTATCCCCCTCTCTTCTTGGCACCGTGTGATGACTTTGTGACACTTCCTGATTTGAATGTGGCAGTTCAATGGCAACAGGATGCTCCCCTTGTTCTAGCTTTGCCCTCTCTTTCAGAAAAAAGTGCTCCTGGTTTTGCATGCGGACCGTGATGCTGTCATCTTGGTCACGAGTGACATTGTGATCCTTTGAGAGCAGCAGACTGGCGACAACGAAAAACACCTTTAGAAATGTGTCCTCCATCCTGTGAATGGAAAAAAATTACTTCCTCTTCACAAAGCTGTATTTTCTCTATTAAAGTATTTGAAAATCCATAAGCTACATCATAATTGACAATAAAGAATAAAGTAACTATTGAGTATCGAGATGCTTTTGAAATAATCAAGTGTAATATATTACTGCTCTATACTTCCGGTACAAATCATGTATGTCATTCTCAAATATTATTTAATTTACATTATCCTTTATTGCTTAATGGACATCTTTAATATCATTAAATAACTTACCTCTCAACATCACACCTTTAATACAGAAAATGGAGACTCGGTGTAAAGCTGAAAAAAGAAAATGGTTGAAATTGTTTTTACAAAGCTCTGTTCGGTTTTTTTGCTTCTCACACAGGATGTACACTGTCAGAGTTTGAGTGTGACTACATGCTTCCTGATGCTGTCGTACAACCCCTTCCTCTTTTTTAAGACCGGTGACATACCTCTACATGCAAAGATATATGCAAGTTTGTACGACTGCTGTGTATGAATGAAAAATATAGTGTGAATCACTTGTAGTCATTAAAATAAAACATTTTTGCATGTATAATTAGTGGTGCTTGCTATTTATAAATAGTAACCTCTCTGATTGTCTCTAATGTGCTCTTAACCTTGTTAATTTTGCATTTAGATATCCTTTTAAAAATGTGGTTTAAATTAGTGATGTTAAGGTGTTGCCTCTTTTTGAACAAATCTTTTGAGTAAATCTTTTGAAGAAAAAAAAAAAAAAAAAATCATAATACTCCAAAAGATTTACTGGTCACCAACATGTACAGGTATAATGATGTTACCAACAGAAAGAATCAAGTAGTCAACGAATATGAACAAGTCTTTTTGGTGAACAGATTCGAGACACTGAGGTGAATCAAAATCCCACTATTAGCATTTTCTGGGATGTGTCATAGTTTAGTAATGGAGGCAATGAACATGGCCTTTATGTCAGGCCCTTCAATGGAGCTGATAGTGGAATCGACTCCAACCAAGGAGAAGACTTGATTTCAAAGCTTAGGAATTGATGAATTGATTATTTTTGACTCTCAGGTCAACCCTACATAAATACATTTGCGTTTAAATCTAAGCATATCTCTTTATCTTGACTTTACATTAAATCAGCTTTTGTCTTGCCACATTTTGTTAGCAGAGAGATCCATAGTATGTAGTGCTGCCACATAGCAAGTGTAGCAAATATGGATGATTTATTGAATAACACAGCAGTGTTCATCAAACTTCAAAAGTTTTCCAGCAACTGCACTGGATCCCACAGAAGATTCAATTTGAATAGGGTGAGGCAATACCTTTGCATGCGCTCTGAGCCACACCAGGTATGTAAATACATGCAATCTGCTATGTGTACTTCAAATAACACAAAGACTTTTGTGCATTGAAACTGAAATCATTATGTTTGGAGGGACAAAAATATAAACAGACGAAAGAAAGATCAACAGATCAATCAAATCTCCACCTATGAACTGGGAATAGTTTGCATCACGTGGAAGAAGGTGCGTATGTTGTTTTGTGTGTCAGAGAGAGACAGTATGAGGGCTGAAACTAATAACACAAATCTGCTTTGACAGGTGAATTATAATTCTTTTCAGTTGAGTTCACAGAGACGGATGAATGTTTGGCTGAACATTGCAAAATTCTATAAGTAGACTGGGCAAGATATCTGTCTGACTGTTGTTTGTAATTCTTCCCCACACAATGTTATATTTAAGACTGTTTTTAATGATTTAGTTGTATGTCGTGTTGTATCCCCATTTACTTGATCTTATTATGTACAGTTCATCAGTCGACTGTAAAAGTCCAATTTGATAAAAAAGCTTTTATGAAAGACATTTTGCATGTGAAATATCAATGTTGGTTTTTAAGTAACAAATTTTCTTCACTCACAGGTTAATATCAGGATAGACAGACCAACATATCAAAATGGATAAGTTCCGTATGATGGCCCAGATCCTCCAGTCCAACCAAGAGTCTTTTATGAATGGCATTTGTGGCATCATGGCCTGGCTAGCGCTCAGCTATACACGTCTTTTGAATTCAACTGCCCCTGCATCCCTGAATATAACTACTCCTATGGGATAAGTATGCTGATTATTCCACCTATATGGTTCTTCCTTTTGGGTTTTGTACTGAACAACAATGTCTCAATGCTGGTGGAGGAGTGGAAACGGCCAATGGGACAGCGGAGAAAGGACCCTACGGTCATGCGCTACATGTGCGTATCCATTTCCCAGCGATCGCTCATCGCGCCAGCCGTTTGGATCTCAGTGACTCTAATGGATGGTAAAAGCTTCCTGTGTGCCTACAGTATGGACCTGGATATGTCCGAGTTTGGCAAAAATTTAAGTGGATATGGACTATCTCAAGAGGAACTCTTACGAACGCTGGCCAAAATTCCATGCAAGCATATATATGATGGCCAACACATTCTATCCAGAGATGCCGCTGCCAGATACATATGCTGTATTTCACAGGTACTGTATGTTGATCTACTTATTGAAGTACTGTATGCTTGATATTAATTCAAAGTAGTAGTAAGACTCCATTAAAATTATATTTTCCATGTTTCAATGCTGCCTAAACTCAGAAAAGTACTCAGAAGTAGCCTATAGAGCACAAAAGTTCTAGAAGTCTACAGAAATGTGGAGAAAGTATGAAAAAAGTCAAAATCATAAAAAAAAAATCATAATCACACCACTCATAATCTAAAAGAGAGCTCCTGCTTAGATCAAGGTTATTATAGGTATTAGGTAAAACCTTAAAAAACATTAATTACTTAAGATAAACTTTAACTAAAATATCATATGATGAAAATACTAATGTTACTAATTCATATTTGTCTATATTCTAAATGTTCCAGGCTTTTGGATGGTTGTTCTTGTTGATCATCACAATTGTTGCATTTTTAATCAGAGCCATTCGGCCCTGCTTCACCCAGGCCGCCTTCCTCAAAACCAAATACTGGTCTCACTACGTGGACACGGAGCGCAAGATGTTTGATGAGACTTGCACAGAACATGCCAAAAGTTTTGCCAAGGTTTGCATCAAGCAATACTTTGAGGGTATTAGCGGCGAGATTCAGAGCTTCCATGATCATTCATATGGAGATGATAGTGATGATGATGACGAAGAAGACAAACTGTTGGGGATTCGTCGCCAGGACACCATGAACAAGGTGCTGTGGGACTGGCACATGTGCAAACCTGCACTGAGTCTAAGAAAGAGTGAAGATGTTAGCGCTGGACAAAATGGAGATTGTAGCATGAATGCTAACAATAATCAAGATGGACATGTCTATGATAACACTGACCTTAGTGTGGGCCAAAAAGGCTTCAAAAGTGGTTATGTGAATGGTGGCCTTGATATTGGCCAAAGTGATTTGGGCAGGGGATATGATAATGCTAGCTGCAGTGTGGACCAAAATGGCTTTACAAAAAGACAAAGCAAAGCTAGCACAAGCCAAAATGAATTCATGAATGGCAGTGTTCCTTCTTCATGCAGTGCTCAAAAGAAAGCATGGGCAGTGTATTATAGTAAGGTATGAGTATCCTACTATATTGCTAAATTGCTTTATATGTTGTTATAACCATCAGAACACATTGATTATTGTAATTTCAATTACATATTACTTATCACATTATATAACCAAAGCTATGAATGATAAATCTAGTTAAGAGCCACTTTTTAGAGTGCAAGTCTTAACTTCATGTGAGAAGATGACAAATAAAAAAACATTCTCTTCAGCACAAGATTTTAAATAGAATGCAGTTTCACTTTGTGCCACCAGAGGCCACTATACAGCACATCTCACCACAGCAACTTTTGACATTCTGTAACCTTTTTCAGTCCAAGAACTAAGGCCCTGTCCCAAGTGGTACACTTCATATGCACCCATGGACTTACAATGGTCACCGTGTATGCGTGATCATGAAGTCCACGGGATTGTGAGGTGTCCAGTTTGTCATTTTAGGTTTCAGAAGGGTGCACACGAGTGCCCACTTTGTGGTCGAAATGCGTCCTTGATGTACACTTTTGCTGAGCCCGCACTGAAGTGAGCTCTGCAGCAGACTTCTTCCCGACAGTCAAAGTAGCATTACATCACGAAAGTGCGGACTTGTAGGAAGACTGCAGTGTTCAGGGTGCCATTTGGGACAGGGCCTAAGACTTTCTTAACACACTTTTCATTCTATCCAATATATATTAGTATTTTTTTATTTTATATATATATATATATATATATATATATAAAACAATAAAATCTCTCTCTACATTAAAATACATTTGTACAAATAAAAGTACTAACGAATCTACATTTGTAAAAAATAAAAGAAGGCACAGTAAAAAATGTTTCCAAGACATTTAAATGTGAAATTCATAAAAAAAAAAAAAATTAAAAAAAAAAAGTTAATTTGAATAATAATCACATTAAGGACATTGAAGAAACCTGTTAATATTTATTTATTTAATACTATTTTTAATTAGCTTTTGTTTTCATTTAAATTTTAATAACGGTTTAATAAAGTTTTAGTAATTTTATTATGTGCTTTTGTCATTTTTCTTTTTCTTCTTTAAATATTTCTATTTAGTTTTATTTGTATTTTGGTTTTAATTTGAACTTATTTCATTTATTTGCCAAGGAATTATTATTAATTTTAGTTTCTTAAGTGTACATTCTTCAATTGATATTTATATTTTACTTTAGTTCAATTACCGAAAGGGTAATTTAAAGGGTTGGTTCACCAAAAAATTAAATTTCTGTCATTAATTACTCACCCTCATGTTGTCCCAAACCCATAAGGCCTTCGTTCATCTTCAGAACACAAATGAAGATATTGTTGATGAAATCCGAGAGGTATCTGAACCACACATTGGGAGCAATGTCATTGCACCTTTTGAGATCCAGAAAGGTAGTAAAGACATTGTTAAAATAGTCCATGTGACTACAGTGGTTCAACCTTAATGTTGTGAAGCGACGAGAATACTTTTTTTTTTTTTGCGCAAAAACAAAACAAAAATAACGACTTAATTCAACAATCTCTTCTCTTCTATGTCAGTCACAAAAAGTATTCTCGTTGCTTCATAACATTAATGTTGATCCACTGCAGTCACATGGACTATTGTAACGATGTCTTTAGTACCTTTCTGGGCCTTGAAATTTGTTATGATGTTGCTGTGTATAGGGATATCAGAAAGCTCTCGGATTTCAATAAAAATATCTTAATCTGTGTTCTGAAGATGAATGAAGGTCTTGCGGGTTTGGGACGACATGAGGGTGAGTAATTAATGACAGAATTTTCATTTTTGGGTGAATTAACCCTTTAATAGTTTTAGTTAACAATAAACATCTGTAAGACTGTGGATGGCATACTTAGGCCATTTTTAGACCTGTAGATTCTTTGCCTTTCTTCTGAAACAGGGACTAAATTTGTAACAATGTTGCACTTTCTTCTTGGTTCAGTTTACTTTCACAAGGCAACATTTCAAAGTGTACCAAAACGTGATTATGCAAGTCACATGTGAGTAAAACTGTCCTCTTATTGGTCAGAGTTTCCTCTGCATCATCCATCAAGATAGATTAACAAGTTCGCTCCACAAACTTATCGTAGCTTTATCTGTAGCTGTCAAGACACAAACACTTATACAAATGTAGCCAACACTCCCGCTCTAACTGATAAATTAGATATATTTAATTTCATTTTAATTATATATAGAATGCAGTTAGAGCAGGAATCAAGGCTTCGTCATGACAGCCAGGTGTGAAACGGCCTTAGAATAAAATGTAACCACTGCTTTTTTAAGGCTGGACTACACTACACAACTTTTGCCAAGATTTTGCCCCAATTTACAGTCTGGACAAGTTGACACTAGTTGCCAAAGTCAGAGCCAATCTGCAGATTTGAGCTGACAGATTTCAATTTGTGTAGTGGATGATGGTCATAGACTCCAATTTTTCAGCTTTAAAGTTTGATTCCATCCATTCGGAGGATATCAAACATGTTTGATATTGTGAGCTGATTTTAGAACACATAGCCTATTGTTTTCATTTGTCATGCATCTCCTAGTAACAAGGCAAGTGTTTCTGCATGAGTTTGTTGTGTTCGTAATGACTTGAAAGTCTGGTATTGTGTGATCCTCTGTCGTTTAGTGTATAATGCCCAGCTTTTCCTCTGTAACTATTTACAAAGCCAGCAAGTGTGTGACACAGTGTTTTAAAATCTGTTCAGTCATGTAGTATATTCCAGCCTTTAGATAACCAGCAAATAATTTGGTTGACATGAAACTGAACTGTGCACCACACAGATAAGTCATCAAGATTGCTGAGTGCGACAAACAGAGACACAGGGAGCACATGGTTGTTAGGCAAGCAGCAGCTGTTTTCTCTAGAGCAGAATCTCGCACCAGTGTTGGGGGTTGGTCGCCTGAGTCTGTTGTTTCTTTTTCCGCCCCTTCTCTGTTTAAAAGCTTCAGTTATATTCTGTGTTTGAACATAAACAGGCTTCCATCATGGCAGTGCTTTAGTAGGTCAGACAGAAACATGATCTGCATCTGATCTGATGTGCTGCATATACGTGTCACTGCTTTCACTCATGCAGTCTGCCCCATTTTTTTCACTCTCACTTGTTTTGTCTGTCACCTCTGGCTTCTCTTTTCTGCAGCAGAGCGCATGCATGTGGCGTTACTTCCTCTAAAATGTTGCAGCTTTTACACACAGAAGAAGAGGAGGCCATCCTGTGACTGCAGTCGCGCAGTGAGAGCGTGAGGGATTGGAGGAGGGGAATCGCTCAGGAAGGGAGGGAGGGATTGGAGGACAGAGTTGCGAGGCAAACCAGGATCACATGAGCACAGATCTGTTTACAAACTGAATGTGTGCGGCCAGGAAAGACGCAGGAGCCTTCCTGGACAATATTACTGGCCAGCCTCACTAGCACACATATTTAACCCCCAGATGCTTGCGTTTTGGCTGGGATATTTGTTAAATGAGCCGAGGGACGATTCGTTTTTTGTCTACTTTTTTGATGGAAGGATTGAGAGAGCAGATGGTTTTAGGTGGAGAGAAAAAATACTCCCCCACACAGGCGCACACACACACATAAACACTCCAGTGGCTTGAAAATACCGTTCTCTAAAGGGCCTGCTCTTCGATAAAGGAATATACCTCAAAAAACAAGGCAGGCCAAGAGCAACGTCAAGGAAGAACTGCTGGAATAACCGACAAGAGACTCAAAGGCATGCCAAAGTCTTTTCCAAGAGGGTTTGAGGGATAACAAAGACTGATGGATCGTATGTTGTTCACAATTCTACATGTACGGATGTTTAGTGCTCACTAAACCACCAGACGCAAGAATTATCAAGGAATTTGTTAACTTTTGTGTGTGACTACACAAAGAAGATCACATCTGAAGTGCCATTCAGCCACATATGGACTCGTTCTCAAAGACAAGAAGAATATCAAGGGCACATTATGCTCCCTTTGTCTCTGTAACAAAGCACCTTGTGCATATTCACATCAGCGGAGCCAAAGAGTGATTGAAATCTTTTGTTCTTCGATGCTGGCATCATAAGAGTGGAATGAATGAAGGAATAATTGAACTATAATCAAGACAGCACACCCTATCATTTTAAGAGCTGGTTTTTAGACCCGTCGGACCTACGGGAACAACAAAGGGTGCACAGTGGCAAATTGTCGGGAATAAGTCAAGCTGGAATCTGGTTTTCGGTTGTGTCCTCCAGCCCCCGCATTGCCTGTTCCAGACAAGCAGTGAGTTTGCAGCAGCAGTGCTTGGAGTCAGATTACATGCAACCATTCCAATGGTGTAACGGTGAGTGGCCTTTGCGAAAAAGTCCAAGCTGAACTTGAGTTTGTTTTTTTCCCCCCAGCATTAGTCACTGAAGTGCTGCTGAGGATGTTGAAACCAGTTTGAAGAAGTCAAAGGGAACTATTCAGAAAGGTCAAAAGTAGCTTGTCAAGATTGTTGAAGTATTCATGCTATGCTGAGACTGTTTTTAACAACCCGCATGTTGTTAGCCTTTTGCTCTTCTGAAAACGGATATGTCTAGAGTTTTATTTTTAGATGAAAACATGAATCGACCTGTAACAAGTCAAATGTTTTAATGACAGTAATGCTCCGTAAGTAGACACAAAATGCTTTCTGATTATCGGAAACTGCTCAGATTCTGATTACGTGTACGTCATGTCATGTAAACGCGTCAACCCGATTGCCTAAACCAGATAAAGGAAATAAGGCAGTATATATGTATTAATAATATATATATATATATATATATATATATATATACAACCCCAATATATATGCTCAAAAGTTTGGGGTCAGTAAGATTTTTTTAATGTTTTTGAAATAAGTCTCTTATGCTCACCAAGGTTGCATTTATTTGATTAAAAATACAGTAAAACTGTAATAGTGTGAAATATTACATTTAAACCATTTTCTATTTGAATATATTTTTGAATGTAATTTCTTCTTGTGATCAAAGCTTCACTTTCAGCATCATTACTCCAGCTTCCGTGTCGCATGATCCTACAGAAATCATTGTAATATGATGATGTGCTGCTCGGGAAACTATTATTTCAACATTGATAATAAAAAGAAATTATTATCAATGTTGAAATAATAGTTATGCTGCTAATATATGTGTAGCTACAGGAAGCTCTTTTTCTGAATAAAGTGTTAATCAGAATATAGATAGACCATAATCAGAATATAAAAATGTATCATAGTGATGGCATTCGTTGAGTTCCATTCATACAATAAAAAATATCATACTCATTCAGTCATAATCATTCATAAGAATGATAATAAAAATAATAATTCAACTAAAATGTATTCAGTTGTATTACTGTAGAGAAATGAAATATTTTGCCTTTGTATATGACAAAACATAATAATGATAATAATTGTTGCCTGTGCATATGGCACACATTAAATCTCTTGACACAAGCTTACAATAATCTCTGTGGAAGCCCCTTCATATAAGCACCTTAGATGAATTGTTCCACAGACTCAGACTAAGGGGGATTCTTGCAGACGCTGCGTTAATCTTTAACTCTTACAGTACATTGACTGACTGGGGAATATGAATGGAGAAGAACTTGCATGGTTAGATAAAGTATGAATGGTATACTCTTATAACACACATATGGTTTCACGAAAGGCCAGATGGTGGTTTGTTGGAGGCAATCCACAGTTGTTCATATTTGTTTTTTGCATAGCTAATTTGCAAAAATTCCCTTGAAAGTGGGCGTACTGAAGAACTGTGTTCTTCCTGCTTGTGTGTGGTTTAAACTGCTGATTTGAGTGTGTGTTTGTGTGTAGGCTGCCTCTGTGGTCTAGGGCTGCAGCATTCAGACTGTGATATGTCAGAGGAAGACATCTACCGTCTGCCGCTCAATGTGTACGTCATTGTACTGGGCATAGGCATGTTCATCTTCATGCTCAGTGTAATCTTCTGCTGCTATCTGTTCAGGCAAGAACCCAAACACACTCACCACACCCGCACAACTGCTGTTACACAAATCAGATGTGTCCTTTGTTGCGTACTGCTCCTGTAACGACATGTAGAAAGACACAGAAAGACATGTCTGGAACTTTATATAGTTTGCATTTCTCTCTCTCTCTTTTTATATATAAGAACATTTTGCTAATGTGGCATTAAATTATGAAAAAGTCATTTCTGAATGTTTTCTAAGGGAACATTCCATTCTGTGAACATTATGGGAATGTTACTTTTGAATGTTCTCTGAACAAGTAGTAACATTAAAAAAAACAAAAAAAACAGACGGATGTCCAACTAAAACATTTCAGGAAAAAACATTTCATGAATGCTGTATAGATAATGTTTCTGTGCTAACGTTGTGATAACTTTGAATGAACATTCTATTAACGTTACTGGAAGAACTTTGAGAGAACTTTGAGAGAACCTTGTCAGAACGTTCCGTTAGCTAATCACACACATATTTAATGAATAATAAATACTATTTTATTTAACAAATTAATTATTAGTTTAATTTACATTTAAAGACTTTGTCAGACTTTAAGATGACAGTATAAATTACAAATTATTAGTATAAATTAGTATATAAGTATATTTTGTAGAAGTATTGTATATGCATATGAGAGTTTGACAGGAAATGCTGCAGCAAATGATTTACACAATCACAACATCTCTCTTCACATCACCACCCACAGTAGTTTTTGCAGTTGAACTCAGGAAGCGTAGAAGTGTTGTTTCATTTTTTTTTTCTCTTCTCTTCACAGGTTGAAACAGCAAGGCACAAGGGAGCAGTACAGCTACAATGAGGTGGGCCTAAAACAAAACAGATATAAATATAGCATAGTCTTTGCCAGAGCCTTGATGAAATCCAATCTAACAGATGACCTTCATGATATACTTTGCTTATATAAATAGTTAGCATGCAAGCATGACACAAGGTGTGCTATTTTCCATGAATATGTTACAGAAACGCGTGAAAAGTATTATTATTTTTTTTTTTTAAATGGTTAAAGAAGGCGCTTACCTTCATACAATGTTGGTCAAGCTCCTCTGAATTCATGCAGATAATAATTCATCTAAAACATGTAATGAAACTCACAATAAAAACATGTGACCTTCTTTAAAAAAAAGACTCCAAATTGTATTCATAGAAAGTGTAAAGAGAAACACCTAGACTAAACTGCAATTGAAAAAACATTAATCGATACATAAAGCACACTTCTCAATTCTCAGTTACTTACAGTGGCTTTATCCTGGTAGAGATCGATCAAATATGTAACTTTTTGATTATTTAAATACTTTATTCTCTCCCAATGTAGAGACAACTGTAAGTACGCCGTGTATATGTTAATTTTCTCGAAAACTGCAAATAGTAAGTGTTTCTGTGGCCTTATATGAAAATTCACCACAGCGATCTGTCTGTCCAGTCCTACACAACCATTAACGGCTCTGTACCATAGACTGTAAAAATAACGGCTGTGTACTCAACGACGCTGACTCGACCAATGGCGTGAGTTGTGGGCGTGGTTATCTGCTTGTTCGATCAACGGCTGATGAGGAGCTGTTCGGAAAATTAAGCGATAATTGAATTGACCCTTCGCAAAGACCCGCCCCCCTTAGTTACTATTGCTTTGTCCGACAAGCCATGGCGCTGTCAGGCCACATAGAGTGAAAATACATCGCGGAGCAAAGAGGACACTGACAACACGTCGACAGACAAGACAGTATGGTTACTGATGATATCAAACAAAGTCCCAGCTTTCAAATTGTGTATTTTTTTTTTTTTAAGAAATTCGAACAATAAAAACCGTTTTGTGGCTATTTAATGTGTCCTGACAGATTGTACCTCCTCAGCTCAAGCGGCTCGTGAACCGATCATCTCTTTCTACTAGTTAATTTATAGCATCAAATAAACATGAATGAACATCAGAAGGAATGTTGTTTCAAACGCGGAAAGACGTAAATACACACCATTTTTCAAGTTCAAGTCCACCGAGGTTAATCTTCTAACTCCTTACTGCTTTGTCGGACAAAATGGCGGATTCGGCGTTATGATTGGTTAGATCGCTTGTCAATCAAACTCCCGACGAAGGGTCAACACATTGTCATTTTTCTTTATTTTCTCTTAAAGGTGGTGTTGAAAGGCGCAGGAAAGAAGCTGAGCCTACTGGGAGTAAGTTTCATAAGCTCTCTATAAAGGAACATTTTTACATTTTACCACATAGTTTAAACTATTTGTATGACGTCAGAAAGCTCAAACCATTATTTTTAAAGGGAAACTGTCACAGACAGCATAAGGAAATGCATGGACAATCAGAAATTCTGCATATAGAGTTTTAAAAACGACTTTTTAGTACAAATCATGACATATTACTTATAAAATGTAATGGAATTAGCTGAAAACCTGTGTTTTTTTTTAAATGGTAAAAGTTAATTTTCATTACACACTAAATAGGGTTTAATATATCAAATTATGTGACTTAAGTTCAGTATCCTGTTGATTACATTGGCAGCGTTTCTTGAGAATAACTATTTATGAAAACAAGTGTCAGAATCAATAGTTCTGCATTTTATATCTCCCACGTAGTGCATTAAAAATTCCTTCACAAGCGAGGCTCAATTAGGTTATGATGTATTCATTTGATTAATAAAAACCTCAGGGGAAATTCTTGATTATGCAAATAGACCTCTGCAGGATTTTCTGATCCTCTCAACCACTTGGTGAACTGCATTATGGGAGCCCAGATGTGATTTTCTGTAGATCTCCAGCCCCTTCATGCAGTAGGAAAAAGTGTGACTGAAACCAAAACAAAGGGACAATGTTGGCAAGGCTACAGCCAGCATTCCTGTAGCCTACTGCTAAACAGATAAAGTGTTTGGATTATGTGTATAAAAGAAAGGGACACTAAATTTGTTTTGTCTATTGTGTCACAGCAGCCCTGTGCCGTGTGTCTAGAGGAATTCAAGACCAGAGACGAGCTGGGCGTGTGCCCATGTTCACACACCTTCCATAAGAAGTGAGTTCCACTGTAACAAGTGTTTACTTAACAGGAGATACCACATTTACTTATGCCAAGGCCTCCTTGGAATATAAAACTAGCAGAATTCCACAGAAAACACATCAGTCACAGTTTCACACTTTACCTGCCTTTGCACGTTTATTTTTAATGACATCAGGAAATCAAAATTAAAGTTTTGTGGCTTTAATTTATCAATTTGAGGCCACAATGTTAGAGAACTCCTAATAAACACAACAGTGGGAAAACAGACCCAAAATATTGATGACGCCTCCCCCTAATATATCCAGGAAATAATCACAGTTTACACAAAAATATTAACTGTTTTCAGCATTGATAATAAGATAAATTTCATCAAATCATATTAGAATGATTTCTGAAGGATCATGTGACCCTAAAGACTGAGTAATGATGCTGAAATAAATTACATTTTAAATGATTAAATAGAAAGCAGTTAAATGATAATATTACTGTTTGTACTATATTTTTTGATTATGCATAAAAGGCTTCTATCAGAAACATTAAAAAATGTACTGACCCCAAACTTTTGAAAGGTAGTATATATTAAATAAAACGTCTATTTTATGCTAAGTCAAGTCCATTTACATTCTCCTAATTTTTTTTGTAAATATAGTTTTTTTTTTATTGTCATTACATTGTTTGGAGCATAAGAAACAAATGGAAAAAACAAAACAAAAAAAAAAACATCTGAACTTTTGAAAAAAGATATTTTATTCATATGTTGGTGTCTGTAGTGGACATCAGGACTGCATGAAATGACATGGCAAAAACAATGGATTTTTTTTTTTTTTTCAAAAGAATATCCATTTCATAGGAATATTGATTTATAATTTATTTTCCTGTTCACTTGTTGTGTCTCCCAAAATGGCTGATTTCCTCAAAAGTCCTGGTGTCCTCTACAGTGGATATGTATGAAATTGATGTCTTGTTTCATAACAGAAAGTTGTATTCTGATTTGAAACCCCATAACAATTTCCTGAGATGTTGGTTTATGACAAACAATTTGAAAATTAGTCAGATTTAAATTATAATTACAAAATATTTCCATAAGAATGCTAAATTTGATCATTCAATCAATGTCAGTAATTTTTAAAGACCAAGGAGAGGGAGTTGTCATGGTGAAACGTCCAAACATTTGGTATCTCTGAAAAGCCCTGAATCTTCTCTTTACAGGACATCCAGACTGTGGATAAAACATGTATGTTTTCAGAGAAATTTGCTAAAATATATGTCAACTACAGTGGACAAAAGTCTATACTTGGGTCTCAGGAGGATATATAAATAAAAATAAAATTATATTAATAAAAAATAAATAATAATATAATGCAATGCAATGCAATTTAGATGTTTGAATAATAAACTCTTATAACGTGCATCAGAGTCCTGAAGACATTTAAAGGGTTAGTTCACCCGAAAATGAAAATAATGTAATTTATTACTCACCCTCATGTCGTTCCACACCCGTAAGACCTTCGTTCATCTTCAGAACACAAATTAAGATATTTTTCATAAAATCTGATGGCTCAGTGAGGCCTCCATTGACAGCAAGATAATTAACACTTTCAATGCCCAGAAAGGTACTAAAGACATATTTAAAACAGTTCATGTGACTACAGTGGTTCAACCTTAATGTTATGAAGTGACGAGAATATTTTTTGTGCGCCAAAAAAACCAAAATAACTTTATCCAACAATATCTAGTGATGGGCGATTTCAAAACACTGCTTTATGAAGCTTCAAAGCTTTACGAATCTTTTGTTTCAAATCAGTGGTTCGGAGCGCGTCTCAAACTGCCAAAGTCACGTGATTTCAGCAAACAAGGGTTGTTACGTCATAAGTGTTTTGAAATTTCAATGGTTCGCCACTGGTGGGCGTGACTTTGGCAGTTTGATACGCACTCCGAACCACTGATTCGAAACAAAAGATTCGTAAAGCTTCGAAACTTTATGAAGCAGTGTTTTGAGCCATTGGATTTTATGAAAAATATCTTAATTTGTGTTCTGAAGATGAACGAAGGTCTTACGGGTGTGGAACGACATGGGGGTGAGTAATTAGTGACAGAATTTTCATTTTTAGGTGAACTAACCCTTTAAGTATCACTCTTACTATTGCGCACACTTTTGACCCCTAAACATAAACTACAACCAACAGCCTAGCATTGTGGTGGCAATTTTTGCATGGGCAAGCAAAATACCAAAGTGCAAAAACCTAGTTTGCCATTTGCAGCCATATTTTTAAAGAAATCTTTCATTGTAACTTGCAGGTGCCTGCTGAAATGGTTAGAGATCCGCAGCGTCTGCCCGATGTGCAATAAACCCATCATGCGTGTACAGAACGCCGACGCGCCACGAGCAGCCGAGGGGCTGCAAGACCCAGAGGAGGTGTGACCCCAAAAACTGTACGGCCCACGGCCAGATTAACACCCTCCAGTTCTGCGATTGTTGGAACATATCACGTGACCTGCTAAGGCTCTCCAAAGCCATCTATATGCACCGCCACAGCGGACCCGGAGAACGCGAGAAACCAGGACGACAACGTTCAGCCTCCACTAGTGATTCAATACCATTTTGCCAGTAGCCAAACATAAAAATAATCTTCTATATATCGTGCCACAATATTCTTTAAAGTAGTATCGTGCCGAGGTTCTAAAGCGAGAGACACACCGTGCATGCTGGGTAACGGACGTCAAAATGAGAGGTAAATATCTCAGGAGTTTGCCTCAGGGGATCTAACCAGGAAACAAAAGAAAACATTAGACTTCGGCAATTAAACTTACTGTCGATGGACTGCCGTATATATGTGATAATAGGGTGTAGGTGTAGTGCACTGTCTGTTTGACTGGTACTACAGGTCTTCATAAAGATCCTGCGTAGTCCTTACAGAAATATTCAATATGTAATCAGTAACCAGCAGTTCTTCTCCATTTATTGTGTTCATTGCTTGAATTGTTCCTTTTTCTTGTTATTTTGTATTGTTTGTTTTTGAATAAAATGTTTTTGTGGTTAACCTTCCTAAATGGTGGATAAAGATTTTTGGAGCTTTAGATAGCAGAATTTTTATTGCAAAACTTGAATTCCTTTATTACAGCAATATTTTTTAAATCCATAATCATCATTTCATCAAAGAAGAAAAAGTGGCTATTTATAGACATTCAATGATATGACAGGAGAAGCAAGTTTAGGAAACACACACACAAATACACTTCCAGAAATGTGTCAATAGGAGGAAATGAAGCAGCAGAATGAAAAAAATGGGAGGAAGAAAAGATTCTTTGTCCTCAAATACTCTATTAAGCTTTATCCTAATGCAAAATAGGTGGTTCTAGCTGGCGGCTTCGGCTCCTTTCGACTCCACATACTCTACAGCTTTCTGTTTGACCACCTGGATGGTCTGAGGTGTGCCGTTCGTCTTCTCGTACTCCAGGTAACGCTTGAAGAAGAATTTGATCTTCTTTACCGACACACTTAGGTGAATCGCACGGTCAAAAAGCTCCCTGGAGGAAAACACAGGAAAATATTTTCAAATGTGTTGTGCCAAACACACAAAAAAAAATCTGAATTGAGATCAGAATTTATAAGATTTTAGATTCAGTTCCATTCTACGTATAATAAAAAAAATGTCAAAAAAAATAAATAAATAAAAATAAAAAAATTCAACAGAAGTAAATAAAAAGTCAAATAGAATAAATCAAAAATAATAATGCAATAGTTTCAAATGTAAATTAAAAAATAAAATTAAAAGTAATACAGAATAATATTTAAAACAAAATAAAAATTAATAATACAACATTGTTGTATATCAATATCAGCTTTGGCATAATTGACTGACTATTAAACTTTGTTAAAATAAGTCTGCTCTCATCCACTCAACAACTTGGGACACAATATATTGGTGGCCATATTAGTATCCTATCCATCAATATTATTATTATTATTATTTTATTATTATTTATTTATTTATTTATTTTACACAATATTAATATTAACCGATAAGGCCAATATGAGGGCTTATTTGTAACTTTCAAATAAATGTTTTTTTTTAACTTCCAAATAAATAATTGTTTTAAACTAATATTTAAAACAAAATCAAAACCAATAATGCAATAAGTTGATTTGGTTAGAGGTCTTATTAAAAGGGTTTAAAAATGAATGGAAAATTCATATATGGACTATAGCCACGTTTCCACAGCAGGAACTTTCCCCAGGAACTAGCATCTTTGGTGTAGTACTAGTAGTGTTTTGACCGCAGGAACCAGGGTCTAAATAAAGTTCCGGGTAAAAATTTCCCCCTCAGAAAGTCCCTGCTCGTGACTTTTTCAAAGTTCAGGAACTTTCGGGGGTGGGACTTGGGTGATGAACATGCTGATTGGTTGAGTTCACGCAGCATTCTACTTCAACCACCATTTTTAAAAGTCTGTTGCGGTGCATGCAGTAAGAGTTGATTGCTATTCAAATCAACAATGGAGTTTAAAAAATACAACTGATGGAACGACGAGGCGGTTCAGGCTTTATTATGCTTGTATGCAGAGGACGAAATCCAGGGGGAACTGGAAAGTCAGCGCAGTCCTACATCACCGGACTTAATCTTCACGGTGCTTTAGACCGTGATGGAAATGCAGACAGCAACAGGACTGGGGGAAAACATTTCCTGGGACAAATTGTTCCGGGCAATTTTGGTGGAAAAGCGGCTAAAGTGAAGTAAAATTCTTATAGTACTTCTTATTTTCACCCTGACCAGTATCACCCTACAGCTGCTTACCTCACTTCCTTCTGAGAGCCGTGCTTCACCATCAGGTCTATGAAGACGGACCACAGATCTGTGCGTTTGGGGTAGGTGCTCAGGACCTTGTCAAACATGGATTTGGCTCTCTCAGTATTCCCATACTGAAACTCCAACCGGGCAAATTTGGCAATCAGGTCCACATCTGGAAAGGCAATGAGGAAACAATGCATGACAGGCAGCCTGCAGGGTCTGGATATCATTTAAATAACTTTTTGATTCATGATCATGAATGAATCTACACCCAGTTTTAATGCATGTATAAATGGGGGAAATAAGTATGACATGTAGCTGGCACTCACGTTCTTTATTGGACAGGCTCTGCAGCGCCCTCTGTAGGAGGGCATTTGCAGCGTCACTCTGACGCTGTCGTAGCAGGAAGGTGCCGTAACTCAGATATACACCTTTCTCCTGTCTGAAGCGTTTCACCATGTTTTTATAAAGACTCTCTGCCTCCTACACACACACACACATACACAAAATACAAAGGTTAATACTGTGATAGAGTTTCAAATTTGACTGCTTTCATCAACAAAACAGCTTGGGATACACAATGTATTGGTGGCCATATTAGTATCAATCAATATTAGAAAAAATCCAACAATTTTTTCTCTATTTATTTTTACATCATTGATATTGAGAACTGATATAGCCAATATGAGGACATTTTTCATTTCCAAAGAAATAAATAGTTGTCCATATGGCATTTCATGCTGTACATTGTATTGTTCTGATGGCTTGTAGAATGCGTTTATCATACGTTTGAGCTTTTTTTTAATGAATTAATGTGTAAATAGTGTGAAAAGAGACCTTTTGTTACCGTTTATACCACAGCCAACATATTTACACTAACGTTCAAAGGTTCGGGGCTGGTACAAATTTTTGAAACATGGCTGCATTTATTTGATTAAAAAAATACAGCAAAAACAGTAATGTTGTGACATTAAAATTTAAAATAACTGTTTTCTATTTGAATATATTTTAAAATTTATTCCTGTAATCAAAGCTGAATTTTCAGCATTATTACTCCAGTCTTCAGTGTCACATGATCCTTCAGAAATCATTGTAATATGATTTGCTGCTCAAGAAACATTTATGATTATTATCAATGTTGAAAACAGTTGTGCTGCTCCATATTTTTGTAGAAATTTTCTCCTCATTATTCTCTGATAAATAAATCAGAGTAAATAATAAAAATCTTACTGACCCCAAACTTTTGAATGGCAGTGTAAGTGGCACTCATGATTTGGCAACAAATTTTGGTCATACTGGCCACCACTACCCAGATTACATCAGTGCATCTCAACTAACAACCAATCAGATTACGTCATCGGACATAATGCTCACTTTGATCTTGTCCGACTTGGCATAAATGTGTGCTAACTGCTGGTACACAGGAAGAGGTTCACAGTATTGGGTGGCCCGTTCAAAGATTTTCTGCAAACTCTCTTGTGTCCCGTACATGTTCTCCAGATTCAGCATGGCCACCCACACGTTCAGCTTCTCCTGTTCCTCTCTAAACACACAAACAGACTGGTTAATAGATGTTTTTCAAAACATTTATGCTAAAAGGGGGCAGAGCAACACACCAATAATCCTTGTGTGTAATTTCATTGCAACTACAGACAAAGTGGAATCTAAGACAATAATGACTGCTTTCAAACAGGTTTCCAGTAGCAGTATGTATGTTGTTCTTATTTAATGGCAACCATACTAAAGTCTTTCACCTGAATGAGATGGTTTTGAGTGCTCTCTCGGCGACCGCACGTGCTTGCTCGATCTCCGTGGCCTGCAGATGGAAAGCCATGTACTGCAGCCAGAGGAGGGAGCTGTCCGGAGACGACAAGAGCAGACGCTCAAATGCCGTTGTGCTGTCTGGTCGTACAGATGTGTCCATGAGTTCTGTCTCCAACTTGCTGAGCTGCTGCTCTGCATTCTGCTGCTCCTGCTTTAGCTCCTTACGGGACTTTTTCACAGGCTGGAGAGAATGAGGAGCCGTTTACTGTGTGTTTGTAAGCTATGCATTGTAAAAAAGGATTTTTCAGATGAAGTTGTAAATAAAGAGATTACTGGAGTACTTTTTCAGTTTTTCCTACTTCAAAATTTCATGTTTAATTCAATGTATTTCTTGCTGTTTCTTTGTAACTGTTTGTGAAATTTACTAGTAATTTCTGAGCGAAATTTGTTTCAAAGCAAATCCATCAATTTTTTTTAGTATGTGCACCTTTCATTGTGATTGCGGAAAAAAACTCTGTTGTGATATTCAATAGTCTACATGGAAGCAACTTAATTTTGATGCAAGCCATGGCTCAAGAGCAGGAAAGAGTGCACCTTTCATTACAATTGCAAGAAATATCGCTTCCCTTGAGGGACATGGTGATTGAAAAAAAAAACTTTTGCATCCCCCCGAGAAACTTTGCATTTGTTCGCAAAACATTTGAGTCTCCCTTAGAAACTTTGCGTTCGTTTGTAAAATTGCTTCCCCCTGAGAAACTTTGCATTAATTCACAAAACTTTTGTGTTCCGGCAAGAAACTTTGTGTCTGTTCGCAAAACTTCTGCGTTCCCCTGAGAAACGTTCTGTTCGTTTGTAAAATTTTGCGTCCCCCTGAGAAACGTTGCGTTAATTCACAAACTTTTGTGTTCCCCCGAGAAACGTTCTGTTCGTTCGCAAAACTTTTGATTTCCTCTGAAAACCTTGTGTTCATTCGACCTTTGCGTCTGAGAAACTGTTTGCAAAACTTTTGCATCTCCCAGAGAAAATCTGTTAGTTCGCAAAACTTTTGCTTCCCCCCGAGAAACTTTGCGTCTGTTCGCAAATCTTCTGCGTTCCCCGGAGAATAGTTGTTTGATTTCCTCCCAAGAATGGATTTTTGATTTCCTCTCAAAACCTTTGCGTTCATTCGTAAAATTTTGCATTCCCCTATGAAACTGCATCTGTTAGCAAAACTTTTACATTCCCCAGAGAATTTTTTGGGTCTGTTCGCAAAACTTTTGCATTCCTGAGAACCTTTGCATTCATTCCCACAACTTTTTTGTTTCACAGAGAAACTTTGCATTAGTTTGTAAATTTTGCGTCCCTCTGAAAAACTTTGTGTTCACTTGCAAAACTTTTGCATTCCCCCTCAGAAATGCTGTGTTCGGTTGCAAAATGTTCCTGTTCCCCCGAGAAACTTTGTTTGTTCACAAATCTTTTACATTCGCCCAAGTAAATTTTGTGATGAAAACAATAAAAGGTGGAAGTAAATAATGTGCCAGTGCTTCAGTGAACGCAAAGTTTCTTGGCGAATGCAATTGCATTGAAATGTAATTTTTTCCTACCATCTTATATTTTTGTCCATCACCATGTCCATTTGGGGGCTCCGTACAACAGTCTACGTGGGAGCAATTTAGTTTTGATGCATGTGTGAGCTCACCTTGCTCTTGACTTCCTGCTCATCATCACTGGATTCATGGGTGTCCTCTACTGCGGCAAAAGGTGTTAAAGAGCACAATGTTGATTCCCATGGGAAACCAAATGTCACCTGCAGCCGTTTTGGTTCCGTTTTCTCATGTTTACCCTAAACATTCAGGCAACAGTTGTGTTACATATCAGAGAGGAAGATGTACACCTATATTTTGAAATAATCATATTTCTCTGAAAAGAGATGATGTGTCACCTTTACTTGGTCACACTTTTTATTCGATGTAGTTTCCTCCTTCTCTCTGAAAAACACATCTACACCACTGTCACTGTCTTCTTTTTTTGTTTTCTTTTTCTTCTTCTCTTTTAAGGTTTTCTTCTCTCCTGTGCATTCTCTCTTCACTGGGCATCCTTCAACTTTTTTCCTTTTTATCTTCAGTTCATGTTTCTCATTTTCTTGTTGCTACAGGGATAAAACACAAGGTCAAATCCATCCTCTTTAAAACTAACTGTCAAACACAAACACACACACTCTTACTTGGCTCTCAGAAGGAGCTCGTTTCCTCTTGGCGACCATTTCGTCACGTTCCGCTTTCTTCTCTCCCGTCAGACGCAGTTTTAGATCAAGGGATTCTGGAAGTAGATCTGGTTTCCCAGTGTCCTTTGACAGCAGAGACAGATTCACGTGGCCGTCCTCTGCGTTCACACTGAAATTTAAATTCATTTATATGAAAAAAATGCATGTTTAAGCTGTTTTTAACTGAAGCAACTTTATCTTAAGTTATGTCAGTGCCATTGTTTTGTCACAAGATGCACATCAGTAATGTTTTTTTCTTCCTAAGGCACATTTATAAAAGCTACTTAAATATCCTAATTTAACTAAGACCTAATCCTGGCTTAATCTAAGCCCTGTCTGTGAACCCAGGCCCATGTGAAGTTAGAAATACACATTACCTGAGAACCTTGGCTGTCACCAGTGCATTCAGGGTAATGTGTTTGGAAAGAGCTTTTGGGTCATCCATGAAATATTTTGTAGCGTGCTGGAACTGAACTCTTCCTGTGATGACCCTTGATAACCTTTCATACAAAAGAAATTATTTTAATTCAACTCGAGAGACTAGAATGACTTCATTACCAATATGTGCATCAAAAGATGCTTTACCTTACAAATACGCCTTTATCGTTTATAGATGTCACATATCCTCTGATAATCTGGCCCTCTTTTATATCAGAAATTGACTGAATTTCTGGGTCTGTAACATTCTTATGCTGGTCCTTATGCAATCTGCAGAAAGGGGAGAATTAAAATGAGTTAAAATAAATCAGTCAAGCCTAAAAACTTGTACTCATTTTTATACTGAAATCTAACACAAAGCAAATCTGAAGTCAGCTTAAGACTGCTTTCAAGAAGACTACAAATGGAAATGGTTTGTCAGATGTCCACATGAGAACAGAATGTTTTGATTAATAATTAAATAGTTTCAAATGACTTGTAAGATTGGTGGCCAAAAAATACAAGCCAAAAGAAAAAAAAGGACTGCCATCATTTGCACAATTACGCCGGATGTTCTCAATATTCTGAGAAGAAAGCAACAGATGATATGGGTCAAAGACCGGCACAGACCACCCATTTATTACTTCAGGATACACATCATGCTGCTGCTGGTTTCTCAGGATGGAAAGAGCACAAATCACAGCCGTATTCTTCTAAAATGTTAACTTATTATAACATTCAATGTAACTATTGTTAGAAAAAAACAGGACGAAACATGGTCTTTAATTTCTAAATAGCCACACGCTTAAAGGATTAGTTCGCTTCAGAATTAAAATTTCCTGATAATTTACTCACCCCCATGTCATCCAAGATGTTTGTCTTTCTTTCTTCAGTCGAAATTAAGGTTTTTGAGGAAAACATTCCAGGATTTTTCTCAATATAGTGGACTTCAACAGGGTTGAAGGTCCAAATTGCAGTTTAAATGCAGCTTCAAGGGGATCTACATGATCCCAGACAAGGAATAAGGGTCTTATCTAGCGAAACGATCTGTCATTTTCTAAAAAATAATAAATTTTATACTTTTTAACCACAAATGCTCATCTTGCACTGCTCTGCGAGGAGCCATGCATTACGGAATCACGATGGAAAGGTAGGCAAAGTACCGTGTTAGGGCAAAAAACTATCTCATTTTCTCCTCCAACTTCAAAATTATCCGACATCGCCATTTTACCTTTTTTTTGTAAAGTTTGTAAAGTGCTTTGTAGACACTGGATCGGTACTTCCGCCTACGTCACGTGTGACATTTCCAATGTGATTACGTAATGCGTGGCGCATCGCAGAGCAGTGCAAGACGATCATTTGTGGTTAAAAAGTATTAAAGTACTACAATTTGGACCTTCAACCCATTGGTAGCCAGTGAGGTCCACTATATGGAGAAAAATCCTGGAATGTTTTCCTCAAAAACCTTAATTTCTTTTTGACTGAAGAAAGAAAGACAAACATCTTGGATGACATGGGGGTGAGTAAATTATCAGGAAATTTTAATTTTGAAGTGAACTAATCCTTTAATTCCAACATGGCATGAAAGAAAAATAAAATAAAAAATAATATATACAATAAAATAATTAAAGAGGCAAGAGTTTGAAGAGTAATTAAAAATAACCAGATTAGGAATAAGGTTATTTTAGGAGTCAAGTGTATCATCCTGAGGTTCTTTGTTGAATATAGTTAAAATAATAGAAGCATAAACAACAAGAAAAGTTATTGTTACAGCTACCATTTATTAAAAATCATTATTGTCTGTCATTATAACTTTATTGCCAATGTAATATTTCTTTAGGTAACGTATTAAGTTGTTTTATTTGTCTTATTTATTGTATTATACCATCCTCTTGTAAGGAATTAATATCAATAAAACAAATGTCAAATAAAAATAATACAATAAAATAAAAATAGACAAATAAATGTAATTGATGAAAAGGTCCCGTTTTAAAATGAAAAGTGATTGCTTATGTGATGGAATATCTTCAACCAGTTTCATCTCATTTTGTCACTAATAATATACCTGGAGGGACGTAATGAAACTTTGAAGTTCCTCTCTTTAGCCCCCTCAGTAATATAGCACCTGGAAAAACAAAACAAAAAAAACACACACACATTAACAAACTTCACATTTTAAAGCTTCTTTGCAGGACAAATCCTCAAGACATTCATCATAAACAATTCCAGCTAGGTCATGACTCACCGGACTAGTTGGCCCTGTTTGTAGGGCTCTAGTGGGTTGTCTGTGTATGCATCAGAGACATCCATTATCGAAGCAAAACCCCAATTCCCAAATGGGAGTTTGAGCAACAGTCCCTGACAAGGCATAACTTTCCAAACCGTTGCCATAGTGACCAACCCTTGCTCCAGCTTGTACATCCCTACAGCAACAGCACACACAGGAAATGCTAAAGAGACTCGAGGGACAACTGTAACGTGCGTCATAAGTGCAGAAGTTCAACATCAATGCAATGTGACTCAGCGTTTGTTATAACAAGGAGAAAATATGAGTTAGGAAATGCTGTCGCATCAAATCTCCACTGACAGCACTGAGAGTGCAGTATTACCTGTGAGTGACAGGGAAAGCTGAAAAGATTTGATGGAACTAGTACTGACAACCTTTGCAGAAACAGTCTGTCCTGGTTTAAAAAGATTCTTTGGGTGTTTAGCTTGCTGTGGGAAAACAAATTCAAAAGTTAAAGCTTGTCTGTTACCACGTGAATTCAAAGAGGACCTATTATGCCCTTTTACAGTCTTGATTTTGTTTTTGATTCATTCTTTCCAATAGAGCTATTCAAGTCATCTGGTGAATTATTTTCATATCGCAGAAAAACAAAATATCTAAATGTCAGTTTTTTCCCAATATTGTGCCGCCCTAATATAGAGATTAACTCCCTTTGGAGTGACTTTATGTTTTCTAACTCTGCAGACCTTTTTCCTGTTCAAACAGCAACATTACACACTAAAAGTTGAAAATGTTAAAAAGAAGCAAAATAGGTCCTCTTTAACAATACATGCATTTAATCAGCACATAATGCACTGAAATTACTTTTACTTGTTACATTTTATACCATACTATACCATTAAATTAACTTTCTCAAGAAATTAACATAGGTTTATGTTTATTTTATTTACTGACAAACACAAATGATAACACTTTTTAATAATGAGCAACGCAATCTTGTAGCGCATTGCTTTTAAAATACTGAATTTAACAAGCAAGGAAAACAAAGTGGCACAGAGACTCACCCCAGGTTTGTTAATCATGGCTAACAGCTCAATGGTTCCAGTGACATTGGGCTTCACATGAACTTCTAAGGTTTTTGTTTTTTCGTCATACTGAAAAAAAAAAGGCAAAAATTACTTCAACAGTTCATGCAGTTTGACATTATATTTGCTGTTCTTTCGATTTTAAAAATTACTTTTGATGGGAAGCATAAGACTTCATCTCCAGGTGTGTATTTTTTCATTGTGTCAATTGACTGCATGTCAGCATCTTTCAGTTTTCTGGAAAAGAAAGTAAGAGTGAAGGTCTGTAGTATTGCAAAACTACAAATATAACACGCACAGACAGCAAATGTTCCTATATGCTGCTTGCGCACATATAGCTGTAGCGACGTATACCTGGGCAGAAGACTGAGTTCAGTGAGGGAAACACCAAAGTTGGGGTGAGAGATTGGCAGGAACCTGTTGAAAGAGAATTTTTTATGAGAATAATCAACTAAAATCAATGCTTTGCCAAATTAAACTTTTCATGCTACCCAAATGTCAAATAAAACAATGTCAAAAGTCCATAAAACTGACATTATCATTATAGCACCATTGAAAAGTATTCATCCACAATTTGGGGCTACAGCAGTGAATCATGCATTGGTGTTTTTGACACTTAAAACTCAAGTCTGAACTGCAACATTAAAATGTGATTTAAAATAAATTATAAGAATGATAATTCTTTTTCTTCCCTCCAGAACACAATGTTGCAACATGTGGCATATTCCTCACACTGAGCCACAAAAACAAAATATGAACTAGGAGCAAAATGATATGAAATATATAATATTATGGGTCTTTGGAACATATCCAAATAGAAAAACAGTAAAATAAACCATTTTAAATACAAAATAAATAAAAGTATTTGAATAAATTAAATAAAATGAAAAATAAATAAATAAAATTAAACAAAAGAATAAAATAAAAAAAACAAAAGCATTTAAATAATTAAAAAAATAAAAATAAATAAAATAAACTCAAATTTATAAAATAAGCACAAAGCAAAAATCCCCAGAAGCATTTAAATAATTTAAACAACAATAAAATTAAAAATTAAAAAAAAAATAATTTATAAAATAAACAAAGCATGTAAATAAATGAAAAAAAAAACAAAACAAAACAAAAAACAATTATATATATATATATATATATATAAAAAAAAAATTTGATGAAAAACTTTGACCGCTGTCAAAATGGGCTTTCAATAAAACTTGGCTGCCTATGCCACAGAAAGGTGAAAACATTTTTTAAATCAGTGCTACCTGACTACAGAAAACACTTTTGTCAAACAGGTAGGAAAACTTCAACACCCACAATGCACTGGGCATGTTGCCATCCAAGGCCACTTCCACCAGTCTGCTATGGATACGCTTGACCAGGGTCAAATACCGCCTTGCTTTGGTAGGAAATACTTGAAGACTTCAGATGCAAAAGCCTCAAAGTGCCATCTGAAATGTTCTTCTAAAATGAGCATTTTTATCAAGCTCGTATGTTTAGGTTCAGTAATTTCACTTTAATGGCAATTAATAGGTCCTTTTCATTGCCATTAAAGTGAATTAACTGAACATAAACATACGAGCTTGATAAAAATGCTCATTTTAGAAGAACATTTCAGATGGCACTTAGAGGCTTTTGCATCTGAAGTCTTCAGTCTTCTTAGCAAACTTTTAGTCTTGTATTGTTCCCGGGTGTAAGAATTCAAAGAGTAAACGTTTAGCGGGAGAGAGTTACTTTTGGTTTCCAGTGAAGGATCCAATGCATGGCTAAAGGCAGCAAAGAATCGTAAATACGGAGAGAACACCACGATGGATAATCTGAAAAATCTCCGCGTTTGTAGTCAACTTCAAACTGGATGACTACGTTAGGCCAAATGGAGGAGAAAAACTGAAAGAAACTGTTGTTCTGTCAGTTCCGATATAATTTTCAGTGCTAAACCTACTCTTACAATAACTGTTCTGTTAATAATCCTCTGTCGATCTGACTGTCCATGGGTTGGGATACAAAAATGCGGAAGTATAATCTGTAGTTTTCACAAAAGCCCTGGAGCTGTCAAAAGACTTGAATTTGACTAAAGGTGAATTTCTCAGTAAACACTGTTCATTTACATATACCAGCGACATTATAACAATACAAAGCAGGTTGAAAATCTGTAAAGTTACACTTTAACGCAGCTGTATTTACTTATTGCCACGAACTGTGTGCACTCCAATCACTCTGGCTTCGACCTCTGTCCCGATCTTCAGGGATGCTGTTGGGAAGCTGCCAACCGCGGGAGACTCCTCTATCTCAGACACATGGATATTTCCTGTGGTCCCAGACGGCAGCGTCACCAGCACGCTCATGGGCTTCACCTTCTTTACTGTGACTGTCATCACTTCCCCAAGAATGAAGTCATTGGATTGATCATTGCTCTTGGATTTGGTCTTATCATGTCTGGCATTAGGGTGCTGGTATGCTACAAGAGGAAGTCCTCCTAATTCCTCGCTGCTCGGGTCCTCCACTATCACATTAATACAGGAACCAACTGAAAATTTCTTTGAATCCAAGATGTTATTTAAGTGAGTCCGAAGGGGAATGATGGTCAGGTGACCAGTGTCACCCAATGAGATGACAGCAAAGTCTTTATCGGTGTACTGGATTGTTGCAGTGAGTTTGGAGTCCTTTGTCAACTGAAGAAAAATGAAAAGGATTAACTTTAACAGACCTCCAGATGCTGTGGATTTACAAGGCTGTGAGTTGAACTTACCAGCTTCTTCTTCGCGATCAACTTTGGAAGCAGCGACACATGTACCTCAGACTTTAAAGGGTCGACATGAAGAATCACTGCACTGAGTTTGCAGCCCTGAGTCACATTCACACCTTAAAACATTTACACAAACCTAGTTAGATGAGAACTAGCTTGTTATCCATCCATGAAAAGATCTGAACATTTACATACAACCACTTTTTGAAGTTTTAAAGGCAGTTTATATGTTTTTTCACTTGATGTAGACAGTCCAATATGAGTATCACTTCAACAGCAACCGGTTCTTTTTGGAACCAAACCATTTAAGATTCAGTTCTAATAGAAGTTCTTGAACATTTCTATTCTTCCGCAATTGTAAACAGTGTTGCTCTTGTAAACTAAAACTATTAAAAATTGTTTACAGTCATTGGAATAAAGATGAAATAACAAAATTAAAATATTAGATTAAAAACCTAAACTTATTTCACTTAGTTCCATAGGGCAACATTTATAATTTTTGTTTATGTACTAAAATGAATGAAAATTAAAATTGAAATAAAATTGTAATATTTATAAAAATATATATTAAAAAAAAGTAAAAAAGCATTAATTACTACAACTAAAATTAAAATAAAAACTGGAAAAAAAAAAGACTATTCAAAATATTAATAAATACTATATTAATATATAAATGAGGGCTGCCCTCGACTAAAGATTTTTCTGGTCGACTAGTAGTTGTTCATTTAAAGCATTAGTCAACTAATCACACATTTTTAATAAAACATATAAATCATAATAAAGAACCTTTAATTCCTACATAGCCTAATCAGCGTTCAAGCGCATGCATAAAGCTTGCCACATCACACCGGTAATGATTATGAATGCATCGGGGAAAAACAGCAAGGAGATTGCTTTAACATTTTAATAATTAATTGATAAACTAGTGTTTTCTGAATTCTCGGCTGCAGTGATGAAGTTGCTGTCTCCGCAGTAGTGAACGTGCCTATATGCATGTTTCATACAGATTACATAACCTGAGAATATTTGTTTTCCATTTGAATTGATTCATTTAAAAGTAGACATTTTGCTTTCTATAGATATATTTTTCATGTCTGTGAGGCAAGTATACATCTAGTTTTGGTTCTCTCTTTTTTTTTTTTGCGTGCTGAAGTTCACAGAGAGAGACGGCAGAGAGACGCACCCTGTTTGCTTTCATTATTTTACAAAAGCACAACATTTTGTTGTTATTGTGAGTGCACACAAATAAAAGTAGACTCTTCACAGATTATCTGTATGACCAAAAATGACAGAGTATTTTAAGTGTAAGTGTTTGCATCGGCACCTCTGTGTTAGCTGTTATATCCTTCCTGTTAACAATGTTAACGATCTCTCCGTCACAGAGTGCGTGACTTCGCCACTTCTTGTGGATTTCTTCCCCCCGCGACTAATACAGTTTTGGTTGACTAAGCTTCTTCTCGGCTACTAACGGTTAGTCGACTATTAGGGGGCAGCCCTGATATAAATAATACTAATATAACACAAACACTATAGATGCAAAAACAACAATAAAAATGTTCTTGACTTACTGAATCAAGTCATGTCAACTTAAAATGGACCGAGAACTGTTACTGAGTTGTGTACTTAACATTAAAGGTTGAAATCAGTGTAATTACAAACTAGTTACATTTGGAGAATTTTGTTACAATAAACAGAAATTTATTAAAAAAAAAAGGGCAGTCCTCACCTTCTATGTGGAACTTTGAGGCCAACACAGTGGCTTCACTGAGCTGATCTGAGCTCAGTGTGACTAAGCCATCCTCTCTGGTATCACCCACTGTCATCTTTATTTTATCTCCTAGTGACACAGCAGAGAGCTGTTGTAGGACATCAGACTCCCTGGAGATGGACAGAGAGTTGGACAACTTCATTAAAGACACTAAAATATAGTCCAAAATGCAGAAAACAGAAGTCAGACAATATATAATTTGTTGTTCATCAGAGCCCACACCCATACCTCTGCTAGTAACCATCTCAAAGATGTCCTTCCTTTCCTTCAGACCCTGGATCATTCTGGCGTGGCCTCCTTCCTCCAAGAGACTCAATTCTGACACCTTCAGGCTGACCAAAAACCTTTGCTTTTCTTCATCCAGATTGGTCACTTTGGCAACAACTGTCTGGCCGATCTCAAAGATGCCTGATGTGTTTGTGATGAACTGTTCGGCCATGGCCTACAATGAGATTGAAACACAACGTCAAATCTACACTAGGGATAAGTAAACAAGTGTTGAGTAAGCAATACTGCTGCTGCTAGTCGACATCAGAAATACTAGTCGTTTAAATTTTTTTTGTTAAAAGTTTTTTTTTTTTCCCACTTATAGGCTATTGGTTATGAGGGACAATACCGGTATGAAATTTTTACTTCTATACTTCAACACTTGACAACAACAGCAGAGTTATAGTAATTTTGATGTCATTTGTGTTTAACGTCTATTTATGCTTAAATGTTAATGACATTAGTTGTGGCATACCTCCCTAATCAACACCAAAACTGTGTCATTTCACACAAAATACCATCCAAACAACCAAAATGCTAACATACATCTTTAGGAGCGAGGCCGAAGAGTCCGTGTGGGAAACCGATGAAGACTCCATAAGGCATGATGTTCTTCACCCAGCCAAGCATCTGCATCCCCACCTGGAGCTCAGAGAATTGCTTCGGGATGTTGTCGTCCTCCAGATAGGCCTTCAGTAGGGGTTTCTTGGTGAGAGTCTGAACAGGATTAGGTTAAGAAGAACTGAACGGTATGCAGATTAGAGCTGCATGATTCTGGATAAATTGAGAAAATGTTTTTTTTGTTGTTGTTGTTTAAAATAGAGATCAGGATTTTCACACGATTCCAAACAAACAGCTAAACAAAATAACATGTCATTTACTAGAGGTTGTGACAAAATGTTTATTGCTGCAATATATTTAAAAATATTTACCTAATTTGAATTAAATTTTTTTATTTTTTTATTTATTTTTTTTTTTAAATCGGATGGAATGAATGATTCAATGACTCACTCGTTAAAGCTTCACTTGTTTCTTCACTGGGTGAATCAGTGTTTTTGAATAAATCTCTTAAATGAGTGATTCAGTGACTCACTCATAAATACTGCATCTGAAATCGCATACTTCCCCACTTTATAGTAGGTGAAAAAAAACAGTATGTGAAAAAGGAAGCTTGTCCGAGTTCACAGTACTCATAAATGAGTAGGCAAAAACTACCCAGATGACCTACCATGTCTGGCGAGATTCTGAAGTGTGCATATGATAGACACTTTACTATCCCACAAGACCACGGGAGAGGATTTATGAAGGGAAATGAGTGAGAACATGGCGAATGTAGTACTGGATTACATTTATACTATAAAGAACATATTATCGGCAGTCATGAAGTAATTACTTATTCAAAATAAGTACCTACTCAAGAGAGTATGTGATTTTGGATGCAGCCAAAGACTTCACTACTGGATGAATCTGCATTTTTGAATGAATCTCAAAAATGATTCAATGACAATTTTCTTTAACAGTTACTTGTCACCACCTACTGGTGTAATGGTGTAATTGATACAATCTTTATTTGAAGCGTCAAGTTTCAAAAGTTGATTCACTCTATTTTGATCACTACCACAGACATCAGTGTTTATATCTGAACTATAAACTTTTATCCCAGTATTTCAGTTTCATATCTATACAAGACAACTGCTCTCTATGGTTCAGCGCCAACGCAGATTTTAATGTTTGCTGTGATCGTACTTGTCAAACTTTAACCGACACAGCCAAATCACTGGAAATCATTTCGGAATAACATAACACTTTTGTTTGTATCAAGATCGGGATCTTTTAACGACTAATCGTGCAGCTCTAATACAGATTTTTTTAGTTGCTAAACAAATTATTTATACTGACAACGATAAGAATGTCTGAATGAGGATACAATGCCATTTTTCTTGTTCTTGCTGAGACACATTATATTAGAGATGGTGTCGCCCTCCTCCAACGCCATCCACAGGGGAAAGCAGTTGCTCACATGGTCAGAGAGATGCACTGTGGGTATGAAAGCTGGCACCTCCTCAGGAACAATGGAAACCTCCAGACCATCCAGTACTTTGCGGCATACTCTTGCATTGACTGTCTAAATAGGAAATGACGTAAAGAGAAATATGTACCAATTCATTTTCTGTGGTTCGCAAAGTATAAAAAGTTGTTTCAGTCAAATTACCTTTCCAGCCACAAACTCAAATTTCTCAGTTTGTGCCTCCTTTATATCGCCCTCAGAAACGGCCTTGAAGGATAAACATAGCTTCTTATTTTCCGGGTCACAACTCAACACTTTGGCCTGGACAACCTGTAGAAAGTAATTAAAAGAATCCCCCAAGTGTTAATTAGTGCGAACTGAAGATGAAAACACTTCAAGAGACACAGAAGAGTGTGACTGGAATAAATTTGATAAAATACAGCATTTTATTTTAACATTTTTTTAAATCTTCACTTATTTGATCAAAAATATTACAAGTTAAAATGTAATGTATTCCTGTCACATTCCAAAGCTGAATTTTCAGCATCATTACTACTGAAACTTACTGATCCCAAAGTTTAAAAACTTTTTAACTAGATGCCCTTGACCATTTTTAAATATTGCTCTGACCTGGCCAATGAAGAAGAGACCTTCTGGATTATCCACATGCTCAGTGGACAGCTCCGTTACAGGAACCAGACCCTTCACGTCTTCATAGAAACGAACGATGCAGCCAAACTTCCTCACACATACGATGAAGCCGTGAGAGATGCGGCCCACCTTGGCATCAGAGTAGGACTGGAAGAGAGGGAGTGTGGACTCAACAAGGGCCTTTTTCTTGGTCAGGATCAACCTCTTGTTCTGAGCATCCACTGATAATACCTAAAAAGAATCAAAGTTAAAATAATTAGAAGAAAGGCTACAAAGACAGTTTTAGAGACAACCAAGATTGCATTGACACACTACAGCAAAATATATACATAACTGGCTTAAAACCATTTTGTGTGTGTGTGAGAAAATACTAACATGTCTAAGACATTTGCACAGTAGTGCATATCATTCAGTCTTCAGTGTCACATGATCCTTCAGAAATTAGTCTAATATGCTGATTTGATGCTCAAGAAACATTTCTTAACAGCTGTGTGCTTTTTTTCATGATTGTTTGATGAATAGAAAGTTCAAAAGAACAGCATTTATCTGAAATAGAAAGCTTTTGTAACATTATAAATGTTTTTACTTGATCCATTTAATGTGTCCTTGCTGAATAAAAGTATTAATTTCTTTAAAAAAAAAATCTTACTGACCCCAAACTTTTGAACGGTAGTGTATAATGTTACAAAAGCTTTCTATTTCAGATGCTGCATGACATAATAATAATAATAAAAAATTAAAAAATATATTATGACTATATCATCTCTGGTTAAACAGCCTCACCCTGCACTTGACTTTCAAACCCTCAAAAAACCTCTTCTCTGGGTTCTGTAGGACGACATCGGCAAGGTGAGTTCTGGGTATCATTCCTCTGATGTGGTCTGTTATTCTCACGTTAACGCCATGTTGCTGCAAACCCGTAACTTTACCCTGAAAACCAGAAGCAGCATGTGACCAGCATTACATTGATTGTTTTATGTGACATTTGCTGCAGATCCATTTCTATTTTGTCTTGCCCACCTCAACAATTTGTCCCACTTTGACATCTTGATATCTGAAGAGGGTCGTTTCAATAGTGCTCCTATAAAACAAAAGAAAACAAACAACAAATCATAGAACAAACTAGCCACCCAGAACACCCTAGCAACCACATAGTGACTTCATATCAACCAACCTTCGCAGTGTGGCCAGGTGAATTTGCTCCATAGGACTGTAATCTATGATTCTCAGAGAGTGTTCAGACTGGGAGAGCAAGCGGTTTGGGTTGAACTCTTCATTTGGCTCCTTCATGAGGTTTTTCTACATGCAAAAAGCAAATAAAACTTCATTAGACTTACAGATTGGCTCCAGTTTTAAATATGGATATTTTTCTTACAAAAACCCATCACTTCACTTCAAAAAGCATTTATTAACCCACTGGTGTCGTATGAATTACTTTTATGATGGATGGATGTGCTTTTTGGAGCGTCAAAAACTCACTATTCAATGCCATTACAAAGCTGGGAAGAGCCAGGATATTATTTAATATAACTCTGATTGTGTTTGTCTGAAAGAAGATAGTCATATACACCTAGGATGGCTTGTAGGTGAGTAAATCATGGGATAATTTTCATTTTTTGGTGAACTATTCCTTTAACTGGTCTCGGGTCAGTTTTATAATGCAGAACAGGTACAATTTTAATGAATTTTATTAATTTTATGACTTATGCGGGTATAATACAAAAACGAAAATGATAGTTAATTGCTTCTAATTTAGGCACACTGCCAAATCCCTGCCTAATAATTCAAATCAAGCACTATAAAAGGATAAAAAACACATTTTACAGAGCCTTCATATTTAATAATACTTAATTATTTATAGATTAAATTTAATAGACTAGACGTTCATTAAAACATTAGCAATTGGCTTGTAAAAAGGTGTTATAATACCAGGGTTATTAAAGTTAACTGTAACTACAAACTAAAACCATAAAAAAATCTTTAACCTTCAAAATAAACAAACTGAAAACATTTTAAACATTTCATTTCAGCTAGTTGACAAGACAGCAATAACTAAAACTAAATTAAACAATAAAATCTATAAGATAAAAATGTCAAAAACATACAACAAAATTACTAAAACTTTTAAATTAAAATGAAAAGAAAATTTAAAATCAAAATATTAATAAATATTCATAATACATGTAGTTTACATGTATACACGAGTTTTTCATTGCATTTACAGCCTGTAGTGTTTCGAACACTGCAAAAACAATGAATCATTTTGCGAAGCAACTGGTTCAATTGATTCAGAGTTTCAAAAAGCTTTGTTTCTCCCATCACTAGTGTGTAGTGCATCATTGACAACATCTGCTTCATACTCACATGCACAAAAGCTGTGGTACCGTCAGGCATCTTCATCAAGGCTCCTGAGTGATAGTGCAAACTTGTCATCTTACAGCCCTGCACCACCTCACCCACCCGCTCGCTGAAGTACTTATCCAGCACACCGCCCCCTGGTGGCAGGAGATGGCTGAGCAGGGACAGGCTCACATGCCGCGTGGACGGCTCCACGTGCAGAACCCGTGCCAGGACCTGAAAAGAGTGGGAAGATGCAGAAACAACTTAAATACTGGCAGTTAGTATTATTTATATACTATTAAAGTTATTCATATTTTGAATTGGCTTTTTTATTTTAATTTTAGTTACATTTTTAGTAATTTTGTTTTGTGCTTTTGTCATTTTTATTATTTATTTTAAAGGGATTATGAAAGCATATCTGGAAAATGTTTACTACATTTATACTATTAGAGCTGTTGAGATTAACTAATCATAAGTGTTGATTATTATAGCATTATTATTTAGATCTACTACCATCACATGAAAGGTTGCAGCAATGAGCATTGTAGCCGTTGACAGAACTTGATTTCTGGAAAATTTAAAATAAATAACCACTTTCCTAGCATTAGGATCTTTTGGAAGGTTTTTTTTTTTTTTTTTTTTTTTTTAGTCCAGTGATCCTGTATCTGTCTTCTCATCTGACTAATGCAAAGATGCGATGATGTAGAAGGCGGCGTTGATTTGATTCAGAATAAAAGCTGTTTTTGGACTAACAAGGAAGTTTTAGTACAACGTTTGATTTCTGAATTCAAGACCCCTTTAAATATTACTATTTAGATTTAATTTTTTAATTTTTATTTATTTATTTATTTTTTGTTATTTACTTTATTTCCAGTTAGCAAATTTAGTTTCAAATTCAACTTTAGTTCAACTTAAACTAAATGAAAATTAGAAATTTTACCTTGGCAAGTTTTTCATACAATATTTATATTTAATTTTAGTTTTATTTTAATTAACAATTTAATAATTTTAGTTAACAAAAATAACCCTGCTGAGAACAAAATGTTTCAGGTAAAAACACATAGCCGTCAAAAAATGGTCTTTGGACTTATACCTCTTGTCCTTGGCTGTAGGTAGATGCCTTGTCCTCATCAAGGTGCAGAAAATCAACCACTCCGGTAAAAGATGAAAGAAATGTCACGATAAGCCCGTGAGGAGTAACCTGGCATGACAAGACATTGGCGGACAGCTATATCAGTGTCTCAAAGGTAAAGACATTGACTTAAAACACTTGTAAAAAAGGGAATTTAACATATAAACACCTTTCTTTCAGTCGTACATTAAACTGGAACTGGAGGAAGCATTTTAGCATTGACCATAAAGTGCTACAGCGCCCACCTACGTTTTGAGCAGGGTTGTATTTTTTCAAGTCATTTCTCCCATAAGGATTTAAAAAAACTCTTTGTTATAAGCCATGAACCAAGTCAATCAGCTACCAGGCGAATAACAACATTACAAACTATTATATAAATATATATACACACGCACACACAAATATTTAATTATTTTGAGAGCATAGCTAAAGAGTGTTTTTGCCGTGTTCTACTGGTTTTGACTGATTGGTGGATTTTCTGCATAGCATCATGGGTAATGTAGTTTTTCACCACAAATTCCACTGTTAAACATGATTATTTTAAAAATAAAATGAAATAATGCAGAAAGACGGCTTCAAAAGAAGCAAATTCCATCAATTAACAACCTCGTAGCTCACAGTAAGTCTGTCTTTAAAGGTTTATAAGTTTATAAGAAAAAACAAATGGAGTTTTTACTTCCGAACCTTACTGCTGTACTCTATATTACACTTCATGCTCAAAGCGTAACATCCAGCTGACTTACCAGGGTATCTACAGGGTTCTTAAAATCAAAATTAAGGCCTTCTGAGCTCTTGAAATTATAATTAGGACTTTTCTAATACCATTTAAGATATGAAAATTTTATGGCCTTAAATTTGATAAAACTGAATTTAACACTTTGTAAGGATTTTTAAGGACATGCAGTGTTCCCTGCTTACCCTCTTTATGCGTGCGCGAATCAGGAGTCCGGGCAGGAGAGTGTCTAGAGTCCATCCATGCTGAATTGTTACAAAGGCCTTTGCTAGAGCCTGGGGATTCTGGGTCAGACGGACCACACGTCCATCGTTCTTGACTTCCTCTATCAGGATCGACACGTACTGACCCACATTCAGATCTGAGATAAACAGGAAACTTACAATCATAATGCCGCTTTTATCCTCCTGACCCAGGCATAGCCTTAAAAGGACAGTTCTCCCAAAAATGAGAAATTCTGTAATTGTTGTTGTCATTCCAAACTTGTATAACTTTATTATTTACAAGAAATAGAGAAAAAAAAAAAAGAAAAAAAACACACCACGGGGGCAAATAGAAGAATAACCACAAATAATAATAATAAATACTAAACAATACGTCTCATGATGTAACATATAATATAAAAAGGTAAAAAGTAAATAATATTTTTGTATTTTAGTTTTACTATTCTAGGACTAGTTCATGCCATACAGGTTTGGATTAACATGAAGCTGAGTAAATTATGGCAGTTTTAATTTTTAAGTGAATTACTGAAAATCCTCTAAATCCCTTTATGATGTGGGTGATTCATCTTGCCATTGAACTATAAACAGTTTTTGTACATGAATCAGATGTAATGTTGCTGTTTGTGCATGATTCTCTACCTTGTTTTGAAGCTGTGCTCTTTTTGGGCAGGAAAGCTTTAGTGCCACTGATTCCAATGTCAACCAGGTAGCCGTGATCTTCCACACTCTCCACACAACCACTCAGTGTCTGAAACATTAAGAGGGTTTGATCTTAGTTCACGAGTGACAATTACTCATAAAAGATTCAGCAAGAACTGGGTCATATACACTACCATTTGTTTAAAAGTTTAGGGTCAGCAAGATGTCTTGTTTTTAATAAATTAAACCTTATTTAGCAAGGGTACATTAAATGGATCAAAAGTGACAGTGAATACATTTATAATGTTACAAAAATGTTCCATTTCAAATAAATGCTGTTCTTTTAAACTTTCTATTTATTAAAGAAAAAAAGTAAAAAAAAAAGTCTCAGATTCCACAAAAATATTAAGCAGCACAACTGTTTTCAACACTGATAAGAAGAAATGTTTGTTGAGCAGCAGATCATCATACTAGAATGATTTCTGAAGGATCATGTGACACTGAAGATTGGAGTAATGATGCCGTTACAGTGTTTACTTCCTTTTTATTCACATATTTTTTAAACAATTTATATATTTGTGAACAATACTGGGATAATAGGATTTCAAGAAGCAAGAAGTTGCCATTTAAAATTTATAAGTCTGTTTATTTTACAGTTTTTTTTCTTAAATTATTTATTTCTAATTTATTAAATATTAAGTACAATAAATATAAATTATAAATAGGTATATCAGCTTTATATTGGTCATCGGCCACCCTGCCCTCTAAGATATCGACATCAGCCATAAAACTTATAATATTAATGAAATATTGCAAAACTCACCATTCCAGGTTTCAAAGTGCCTGAACTCAACACCTTGTTAACCTCTTTTGGGTTGATTGACACTTTAAGGCTAACATGGCCCTCCCTAGCGGAGTCTAAAGACGACACAACACATCTGACCAGCATTCCAGGAGTAAGTAGTCCTGAGAGAGTGACAACTGCCTATGAAGAGTAGACAAACACAAACAAAATGCATTATACCGTTACATATACAACAACGTTCGCATACGTTTTTACAGTTTCTTTCCTTGTGCAGTTGTGTTACCTCTAAACTGTCTTCAGAGTCCAGTCTGTTATTAAGAATGTTGGTGTAGGAGTCACAGATGTTGTAGATTGGCAGGAAACCAGTGAGACCGCTTGGGAGACAAACTACCACCTCAAACTCTGACACTTCCTTCACGCAACCCAGCATTAGAGTGCCAATATTCAGATTCTGGACAGAGAAAATGGGGAAGAAACCTGGATGATCAGACACAAGTGCAATGGCATGACTCTTTTCTTTGTTTGCTTGTTTTTGTAATTATATAAAAAAAAACATTAAAATGATACAATTGTGTGTGTGTGTATGTATGCATGTATGTATATTATATATATGTGTGTGTATAAATTGAAAAAAAAATTATATAAATATGAATGAATTTTGTCTTATATATTTTTTCTCTACAAAATTACCCGAAGATGAAGAATTTCCACAGTAGTGGAGGTATTAAGTTTTAAATTCTCTTCATCGACTTTCTGTTTTTTAGTTTTTTCCTCTTCATCCTGTTCCACGTTCTTCTTCTTCTTCTTTTTAACCGCTGTTTCACGGTTCTGAAAAATATTCATGTACATTACACTCATGACAAGCTGTGCAAACAACTGTATGCTCATTGATCTTAATCACTGTAGTCATCTTCATCATCATCATCATAATCATCTTACTTCAAAAAGATTGTCCACATCATGTGTTTTAACACGTTTGGGCTCAGTGGTCTTCTTCTCTGCACCGCCACGGGGGAAATCTTCCTCCATAGATGCCATTCTGTACCTTTACCTAAATAGAAGGGCTCTGGTGAGATCCATAAAACATATTTCTAGACTTATTAGAAAATAATTACCATCTTAAAGGCAATTCATTTAACTGACCAAGAACAATTAACCTTACACATGCCTGCGTGTCTTTACAAAACTGCACATGAGAAACACAACATATACCTATACTATGACACAACGTTTAATCAAAATATTCCTTACATTTAAATACGCAACATAGGTCATTAAACCCCCCAGCAGTAACAACAAATCGATTATACTTACTCTATAAAACTTTGTGAATCAATGTAAAACGCTTTCACGCAAGTAAATCACACATGTTTCTCACAAGCGTGCCATCACTACGACCCGGACGTAAACACTGGGAGGCGGGACTTACGATTGCACCGAAAAGAGAAAGAATCAACCAATAGGATGATGGGATTATTAGATTGGCGTCTCTGTAAACCTACCGTTTTAGTGTAAAAGGCGATTGACGTGAGTGTCATCCAATGAGCACAGTTCATTCAAGCTATCACCACGAAGGTGGGGTTTCCTTAAATCATTCACTTTCCGGCGTCTCCATTGAAGGGCACCAGTTTGCTTGGTAAGTCATCATGTCTTACATTTTAACAGAAATATATTTCTTTTAGCATGTTTTAGAAAACGAAGCTTTTATGTTGCTTGCAAAACAAATATATTTTGCTTAGTAAAACAGAGAGGGCGCATTTACAATAATGATGTTCGTGTTAGCAAACGGATTGAAGTGGTTTAAACATTATATTATTAAACATTTAAGAATATCAAACACTAGAAATTAGCTATAAAATCTCGTGTTAAAATTACAACTACATTTCACACAAAACAGCCTGCCATTATTCTAATATGCAGTGTTGTCCTTTACGCATTTTGCGTGACCTTACGTAATAATGAAAAGCGATTCGTAACTTTGTATTTATACTCCTTTATGAATTCTTGATCACCAGATTGCGCACAGAAATCATGGGTGGACACGACGCTGGAACTCAACACCAGTTCACTGGCATCGCCAAGTACTTCAATTCATACACAATCACAGGCAGGAGGAATGTAAGTTGAATTGGTTTGAAATTAATATGCAGTTAAAATAAAATATGCTTTGCTGTGGAAGATTGTTTCCAACACGGAATAAAAAAATAATTGCCCCCCACTTACCTCAGAATTGCAAACTATAGGCCTTCTGGTTTCACAAACAGGGCTTAGATTAAGCCAGAATTAGGCCTTAGTTCAATTGGGACATTTAATTAGCTTTTATAAACATACATTAGCAAAAAAAATATATCATTGGTGTGCATCTTGAGACAAAACAATGGCATTGACACAATTTAAAGCGATAGTTCACCCGAAAATGAAAATTCTATCATCATTTACTCACCCTCAAGTTGTTCTGTTGTTCTGTGTTCTGTTGAACACAAAGGAAGATGTTTTGAAGAATGTGTTAAACTGAACAGTTTTGGGGCACCATTGACTTTCATAGTAGTTTTTTTCCTACTATGGAAGTCAGTGGTGCCCCAAAGTGGCCTGGTTACAAACTTTCTTCAAAATATCTTCTTTTGTGTTCAACAGAACAAATAAATTTATACAGATTTGGAACAACTTGAGGGTGAGTAAATGATGATAGATTTTTATTTTTGGGTGAACTATCCCTTTAAGATATGTCAGTGCAAGTTGCTTTCATTTAAAACTGCTCAAATGTACATTTTAGTCGGGGGTTAGGCTTAAGCCTTGTCTGTGAAACTGGGGGATAGAGTTAAAATTTTAATTGCAAGTTATCTCACAATTCTGGCTTTTTCCTCAAAATTGCGAGTTATACAGTTTGAATTTTAATTGTTTTTGTCTCCCAATTCTGGCTTTCTTTCCCTTAGAACTTTGAGATATAAACTCAGAATTGCAAGATATTTTAATTGAGTTTTTGTCTCACCATTCTGTTTTTTTTTTTTTATTCTCTCAGAACAGCGAGTTATACAGTTCAAATTTTAATTGTTAGTTTTTGTCTCGCAATTCTGGCTTTTTTTCCTCAAAAATTGCGAGTTATACAGTTTGAATTTGTCTCCCAATTCTGGCTTTCTTTCCCTCAGAATTGCGAGATATAAACTTAGAATTGCAAATTATACAGTTCAAATTTTAACTTTTTTGTTTCTCGCAATTCTGGCTTTTGAATTGCAAGATATTTTAATTGAGTTTTTGTCTCACCATTCTGTTTTTTATTCCCTCACAACAGCGAGTTATACAGTTCAAATTTTAATTCCGAGTTTTTGTCTCACAATTCCGGCTTTTTTCCTCAGAATTGCGAGATTACATTTCACAATTCTGGGGTAAAAGGTAAGAATTGTGAGTAATGAACTCGGTATTGTGAGAAATCAAGTCAGAATTGTGAGTTTAAAAAGGCGGAACCTTTTTATTTCATACTAGGTGGAAAAAAGTTTCCATACTTTGCCTTTGTGTTTTCCAATAAATTAAAAGTACTTTTTGTAAACTGGATTCTTTTTCCCTTTGACTCCAGTGTGTGTTGGCCACATACGCCAGCATCGCTGCCATTATCCTCTTCTTCAAATTGAAGCCCAAGAAGCAAAAGGCTGTGACATCAAGTTAATTTATAGTAAGTGCCACCTGAATTTAACTTAAATGAATATGCATTTCCAAAAGTTGCAATTGCACTCCAACTCTTTACCTCTTTCTCTTCAGGATGTTTTGTGAATGCAGAATAAATGGAGGAGAAGCTGGATGTCTTTGTTTTGACCTCATAACTTCAGTTTAACTATGTAAAGAATAAAAAAAACATACCCAACAAACGCTGTGTAGAAAACTTGTTTTATTTACAATGAGGCACTCGTATAAAAGCTTGTACAGAAATTGAGGGCAGCGCTCATATACATCACATTGCAAAGATCAAGGAGCAGATTCTGAATTAGAATAGAAAAGTTTAAAGAGACAAAACAAGACCAGCCATGTCATTTTGAGACATTTGATACATAAGGGCCTTGAAAACAAGCATGGAAGAGAAAAAGTAAGATTAAGAGCATAAGGTGTAAGACAGGGGTGTCCAAACGCAGTCCTGGAGGGCCACTGACCTGCAGAGTTTAGCCTCAACACACCCGCCTGGAAGTTTCTAGTATGCCTAGTAAGACCTAGTTAGGTTCAGGTGTGTTTAATTAGGGTTGGAGCTGAACTCTGCAGGACAGTGGCCCTCCAGGAGCAGGACTGGACAACCCCGGTGTAAGATCTAGGATCAGCATATGAATGATGAAAGAGGTATTGGTTGCTGCTCCCAGGTATGCTCAGTGCTTGACAAGGTCTTTCACTTCGCTTGAACCTATTTCACATGTTAGGGTGAGCGGTAGTCTTTAAATAATATGCACCATTCATGAAAAACATATGGCTACATAAAGTCATTGTCCTCCGAAATATGTGGTCACTTCACTGGGAGTTGTAGGCCCCTGCGGCCAGTAGCAGGTTGCGTCTGGTGAAGTGCAGGTGGGTGACGGGTGTGGATTTGCTGTGATACGTCCCCAGCAGCAGCTCCTGAGAGTTATCAGGCAGGTGGATGTGGCCCGTTGCTGCAGTGAAGTCGTCCGTCTCCACCTCATCGAAAGCCTTCATGGAGTCCCACAGCCGAACTGTGTTATCCATAGAGCCTGGAACAAATTACTTTTATTACTATTAAAGCCTGAGAAATTAAGAAAAATGTAATTCTTTGAAGTGGAACAGTTTACTGAACCTTAAAGCTAAAATTTGCATATGCGTGTTGAGTATCTTATTTGATACATCAGGCTTTTATGGCTCATATAGTATGATATAAGAGAATATGGAGCTCATACTCGGCGATAATAACACCAAGTTGCTGATGTTTATATGGCCAAAAAGGAAGGTGAAAACAGATGTTAGCTTACAATGCAAACCAATGAGATCTTTATAACAGTATGGCAGACTACTTACATAAAAATGCATATAAATATCAGTTGTCATTACATATCTCCCAATAACTTGGGCCCTGTTTCCATCTGGTATTAAGATGCGTTTTGGTCGATCGGATCACAAGTGGATGACGCTAAATACAGAGGTGTAAACGGGGTCTAAAATGTTTTGAGCTTGTCCACTTTCAACCACTTCCAGAGGTAGTCAAAAACACATTTGACTGGACTGTTTTCATAGTGTAAACGCTCATGTGATCGAATGTGTTCTAGCAGCTACTAAAGACCTCTCTCCGATTACTGACCTAATGTAAACATTATGGGAAGCGTTTTAGCCAGATTGGATTTAAACTTTGTCTGCTGAAGGCACAAGTTTGGGTTGAAGATAAAAAACGTACCAAGTACAATGTTCTCTCATCATTCCTGATTTCTAAAACACACTCTAACAACGAGTTCAGCCGGTCTTGCGGCTGTCAGAGAAGAAACGAAAGCTGCTGCTCTCCGTATGTTTTTCTGTCGTCATGGACGCATACATATGTAAATTGCGTGAGCTTATTTTGTTCATTAGAGCGAAAAGATCTGAAAAAAAGAAAAGAAAAAACCATACATTTACTCACCCATAGACCCTCCCCTCGAAGAAATCATGTCAGAAGTAGTTGAAAGTGGACAAAAGAGGATTAAAACACCAGGTGTAAACGGGAATGTGTCTCCCTCTCTACTTGTGATCCAATCAACCAAAACTCATCTTAATACCAGGTGTAAACAGGGCCTTATTTATATAACATTTAAGTGCTTAGTTTGAAGAACAAAGCTCTGTAGTTTTTATTGTGTTGGGCAAAAAATATGCAATGCAATAGAATGATTGAATTTGAGAGATGCACAATTAAACGTTCATCATGCATCAATGCATCAAAATGATTTAACATGATTTTTCTAAAAAAAAAAAAAAAGGATGATTAAGCAAACCTAAGTTACTTAAAGGTGCAATATGTAAGAATTTTGCAGTAAAATATCCAAAAACCACTAGGCCAGTGTTATATATTTTGTTCACTTGAGTACATACAATATCCTAAATGTTTCCAACTATTTGTAAATCGTGAGAAAATTGCAATTTTAACCAAGGCTCCGGGACGTGTGAGGAGTCGCCTGTCAATTGCGTCATACCCGCGTTACCCTCGGTTTCCGGTTTTATTTTGTAAAAACCATGGAAACACTAAAGACGCATTAATATTTACATGTTTTAATAGACAAGAGAACAACTGTTTTGATATGTTTTTTGTTATATAGCTCAACACGTTTAGTCTTATCGTTTAAATCTAATTTTCTTGATTTTTTGCGAGTACCATGCTTTACCATGCCTCAGAGAAAAACACTATTTTGTGAAGTAGCTAACACAGCATGATCAGATGCAGCTTTATTTTTAGTAACAGTAATATAGCATTTCCTCCATCATACAATACATTTTAAAATTCATTTATCAACACAAGCCATCCAGCATTTAATATATTCTGAAATCGATCTAGCTTACTGCAGTGTGTCTCAACGCAGAGTAACGTCATAACATAATTTTCAACACACTCAAATGTATCTAATATAATAAACAGAGCTGCGTTACCTCATACTCATGACCGGAAAAGCGGAAGCGGCGCCGGCGACTGTGGAATAATAAAAGTTCCGCTGCTCATGAGGCGTGTGTTGCGCAATCGCTCAAGCAGCCTCGTTCAGCTCTCACAACACTCGGTCCTGCTCTGCTTCATACTACATTAACGGTAATAATCGCATCCATGAACATGATTTCTGCCCGAGTCCAATCCCAATTGTTTTCCACCAGCTGTAAGGTGAAGACTACATGTCCCAAGATTTCACGCTCAAACTTGGCGTCATCAAGCTACGCCTTTGTTTTGAATAGGCCTCTAGCGACCTCTAGCGGACAGGAAATTTTACACATTGCACCTTTAAGTCTAGTAAGTGTTCACCTTGAAATATTACTAACAATATATTAAGTGATTCTTATATTCACAAAAACCAGTAAACATTTCATGAAAAAAGACAAGTGTAATATTTTAGAATTAGGGATGTAACGATTCACTCAACTCACGATTCGATACGATTCACGATACTGGTTTCACAATTTGATTTTCTCATGATTTTTTTTAACAAAATGAGATTTAAATGAGAAAGTGTCTTTTTATTATTTCTCAGACACAATGCTGCATATTTATATATCTTTATAATAAAACTAAATTGAAATTTAAAAAAAATCCTAAATCAAATAAATAAATAGATAATACTAATAAAAAAAACTGTATGAGTACATGATCAAGATGTTTATTTGCTCTATTACAGGCTGAACTATCTGTAGCCATTGAAAATGGAAGGCAACCACTGCATTTTAATCACGATCACAACAAAGATGCTGCATACATGTAGCATGAGCAGTTTTTAATTTAAATTATAATAATTTTTATTATTTGAAGCAAAAACAGAATCTTCAGACTTTAGCTTTGTGAAAGTCGTGAAATTTTGCTACATAAACTTCATAACAGTAGATGGGCTGCATGAGAATGCAAATTCACTGTCTTGACAGCAGGTGGTGCTTATGGAACAGCGGCAATACAGCACTTCCTTGGTTACCACTGTAAACAAAGCAGCGCTGTGCGCTTATAAACTTATAACTACTACGCTTATAACTACTTTAAAATGCATTGTACGTAAATAAGATGAAAAGAAAATACCATCTAAACTTTTCTGAACACAGTCAGCTCTCCTCAGATATACATTCATATAAACCCCCACCCCCAAATGTATCGCGATTCATTTAGCATCTCAACCGACTTGAATTGTCACGTTTTAATTGATTTTCAACCGGTTCCAGATGCATCGTTACATCCCTATTTAGAATCATACTTAGTGGCTTTTTACTCGCTACAAAGTATAAACTATCAATCAGATGATGCTGATAATTTGGAGGCCTGTATCAAATATGATACTGTAGATACACTTTATGTTAATCTAAACAAAACAAGTCCTAATCTGTGGTCATAAACGTGGTCTTGAAATACAGAGCTAGAAGTCCTAACCTGATGCGAGGATTTCTCCGTCTCTGCTGAACTTGAGGGCATAAATTGTGTCAGTGTGGCCCTTCAGTTCTCCAATCATCAGCCCATGTCCAATATCCCATAGTAAAACTCTCCCGTCTGTGGATCCAGATGCCAGGAACTTTCCATTAGGTGAGAATGCAAGAGAATGGATGGGCCCCTGAAAATCAAACATGATCACTTTTTATTATTACTCATATGACTTGGCATATGGGAAAGATTGGGGTATAAAAGGATCATTGGGTGATAAACTGCAAAGAATGAACATAAGAAAGAAGAGTTGAGCAGGTTTGACAGTGATGAGTTTAAAATTACATGAGAGGGAACTGTTTGTTTTTAACTGATACATAGTTTTTTTTAGTTAACATTAATAGAAATAAAGCAGAAAAACATAAAATATAAATATTAGATACATTTAAACTTAATGAGTAAATTAGAACTATTGCCTTGGCAAGTAACTGAAATAAACCAAGTATTAAAAATACTAAAACAAAAAAAAAAAAAAAAAAGCAAGTTAAAGAGAAATAATGAGAAAAAAATAATAATAAAAATGACACAAAATGGATAAACTTAAATTAAAATGAAAAAAAAATATAAACGTTATTTATAAATATTATTAATTCTTATAATAGTAGGACTATAAAAATAATAAAAAAAAAAAAAAAAAAACTCGAGAGGGAGTAAACGAATAATGAAATAACTTCACAGAGACAGTGATGCAATGCAAATTGAGCAAATGGGATTAATGGTGATCTCATTCATTCAGTCACCTTTGGAAGACTTCAGTACCTTGTGACCTGTAAAAATGCGGACACAGTTTCCATTCAGGACATCCCAGAGGCGTATAGTGCGGTCAGTTGAGCCTGTGGCCACATAGTTTGAGTTGGGGTGGAATCGCGTGCATGTGACGTCAGCCAGATGCCCAGCAAATATCCGCAATGGCTGGTAATGGTCCGTTGCCCAGAGCCTGGGAAACAAATGAATTTTTAACATGAATATTTGATTAAGGTCTTGAAAACATTTGCAATACCTTGTCATTCATTGGCAAGTCTCTTGATAAACGCATTATGAAACAAGCCATATGATAATCATACTACACCCTCTTTGGGTGTCAAAAATAAATTCAAATACTAGCACAATGAATGTGTGTATATATATATATTTAAATAATAACATCATTACAGTAATGAGAATCTAGCATACCGTGCCACTCTGTCGTGTCCTCCAGACACAAAGTAATAGCCGAAGGGTGAGAACTGAGTGTCCCACACTGGATAGTTGTGTCCTTTATACCCCACGAGACATGTAAACGTCTGAAGGCTCCACAGTCTGACTGTACCGTCCTCAGAACTGGACAACAGATAGTTCCTAAGAGACAGACGAAGATATTAAACCACACTGTCAGCTCAGCTGCTGCAGAACGCTTCAAAACTGCAGAAAGATAACAAATCATGAAAAAATGTTTAGTCGATAGCAAACTAATTGTTTGTTAAGTCTTATGCTTACACACCTCCCCCGGGTTGTGCTGTATTACTTAGAGGAGCATTTCATGGTGATACAAGTTACTTTCGAGGACATGTTTGATACCTGTCTGGACTGAAGCTGACGCCATACACCGGCCCGCTGTGACCGTGTAGGATTTTAGACTCACTGGCCGTCTTCTCATCCATAATCCTCTCCAGAACGTCATCAGACTCTTTATCAATCAGATTCAGGTCTAGAGAAAAGGACAGCATGATTAAAATTTGAGGCATCATTCACCACTTACACTGGGGTCTAGAAATAAAAAAATCTTTAAAAAGGTTTAGTTCACCCAAACATGAATAAACCCGTAACACTAACGTTCATCTTCGAAACACAAATGAAGATATTTTTTATGAAATCAGAGATTTCTGTCCCTCCATTGAAAGTTTATTCAACGAAGCTTCCACAAGAACCAAAGAGGTTTGTTTGTGCATCAAGCCACAAACCATATTTGATGTGCTCTATGTATGTTCGCTGATTAATGTTTATATGTGTATAAAAGCCTACATTAAATCTGTTCATCATATAAAGCGATTGAGTCTTTTCAGAAGACTTGGATTAAACCGCTCGATTCTTACGATCTCTTTATAAACTTTTTGAACCGTCAAGAGTTTTGGGTGAACAGACTTTCAGTTGAGTGACAGATATCTCTCAATTTCATTAAAAATATATTTTTTTGTGTTTCAAAGATAAACAAAAGTCTTATGGGTTTGCAAGGTGTCCCATGTAACGACATGAGAGTGAGTAAATGATGACAGAATTTTCAGTTTTGGGTGAACTATCCCTTTAAACCTGGAAATAAAAGTTATAGGATTATTAAAACGAAGATATCAAAAGTAAAATTTTCACTCAAATATTTGTGAGAGTAATAAGAAAGTACCTTACCTGCTGCAGATTTGACTTTGCGTAATTTTTTGGGTGTGACGCTCCACACGCGAACCGTTGAGTCTGCAAATCCTCCCGCTAACAGACTGGAGTCGTCAGTGAAGTCTACCGCTGTCAAACCCTGAGCGACAACACACGATCAGCACATGCAAAGTTAAGCAAACACCAAAGTCAATCATCAACAAAAATGCCACCAACCTGGTAGGCGTTGAGGAACGTATAGAAGCAAATGGAAGGCAGGTTCTCCGGGCTCAGCCGGATTCTTTTGGTGCTCTCCTTCATGTACATGATCTTATCCAGTTTGTCCGAGTCCTTCAGCTCTGGAAGAGGGATCCTGTCAGTCAGAACAGCCCAAAAAAGAATAACAGGTTATGAAACTATACATACAGTTCCAAATAATTTAAGCATCATCTTTAAGTTCTCATGAAAATAAAAGTCCAATATACACAACCATTCAAAAGTTTGGGGTCGCTAAGATGTTTTAAATGTTTTTGAAATAAGTCTTGTGTTATATTATCAATATTGAAAACAGTTGTGCTGCTTAATATGTTAGTGGAAGCCATGATACCATGAGTTTTTGATAAGCCATGATTTTTCAGGATTCTTTGATGAATAGAAAGTTCAGAAGGACAAAATTCATTTGAAACAGAATTTTTTGTAACATTATAAATATCTTTACTGTCACTTTTGATCAATTTAATGCATCCTTGCTGAATAAAAGTACTAACTTATTTAAACAAACAAAAAAACTTTTGAACAGTAGTGTACAAGTAATTTCGAGCTGTATGACATGGGTTTTTCCATAGCAGCTGAAAGGTGAGTTTCTGTCATACCTGTTCTGTTGAGGGGCGTTAGGGTCTTGTTTCTTACTCTTGGAGCCCATACTGTCCTTTTTAGTTTTCTTCTTCTTGGGCTTCCCTTCCTCATTCTCTGCTTCATCATCTTCATCATCTAGCGGGACTTCAATCTCTGGCTCCTTCAGCAGCCCATAGTACACCTGGTACCACATCATTAAAACAAGCAATCATTTTCAAGTACGAGATGATTTCAATTCAAGAGTGATTTTCAATCATGAGATGATTTACAATCTCTTTCAATGTCTTTTATCATAATTCCAAATGTAAAAGCGCAAACTTTCCTGCTGTGATTCCATCAAGAATCGTAATCCCATTCCTTGTATACAATACCATTCAAAAGTTTGGGGTTAAAAGAAATTAATACTTTTATTCAGCCAGGATGCCTTAAATTGATCAAAATTGACAGTGAGAACCTGTACAGTATTTGAAAAGTAAACTTTCTGAAGGATCATGTGACACTGAAGACTGGAGTAATGATGCTGAAAATTCAGCTTTAACCTCTTTAACCACTTCTGATTGGCCATTGTGTTCATGTGCTCAACAGATATTTCTGTGAATCGCTACAATGATTAACGCTTCAAAAAAGCTTCAAATACGCGTGATGATACCAGCTGATAGACGCCTTTTTTCAAACACTCCTGTTTGTATCTGTGCAAGCGCACAAAGATGTCTATATACAACATGTTTTTGAAGCATTGATCATTGCAGCCAATCACAGACATACCTGTTGAGTGAGTGAACACAATGGCCAATCAAAGGTGTTTAAGAATCCGCTCAACAGCGCTCAAAATGCTAGGGGGAAATGCTGGTATCGTCACATTTTTAACATTTCAGTACCGACTTGGTACCAAATGCGGTACTTTTGACAACCCTATATGGAAATACTTGCTCTTCTTATCTAACCTTGGCTTTATTGGCTTCTCGTCTGGCCTCTCCTGCAAGACTGCCGGACATGCTGTCAATCTGACCCTTGCTGCGGGGCATGCCGTCAAAGATGTCGATGTACAAGTGCTCTTGAATGATGTTCCATATCTGGTTATTATGTCTCTCCTGCAAGTGTCTCTTCAACAGCTGGTACGAGTCTCTGGAGATGCGCAACACGAAACGGCTGGTGCGGAAATCCAGCAGGGCCTCGTTCCCCTTCATGTGCTCTTTCTTAGTGAGGCCACAGAGAACACGCAGGTCATCCAGATAGTAACACTCCTGATCACCGCTGAACCTATCAGCAAAAAGGAACTGGATAAGCCACAATGTGTAGATATACAGAATAAAAATTATCATCAAATTACATGATGATGATTTTTATATCATCCCTGATTAATTTCACCAGTAAACAAGATCTGATGCGTACTTCTCAAAGAAAGCCTTGGCTTCGTTCTCATGGTTGTTGTAGACCAGCTCCAGGTACATGTGAACGAACAGAGGGTAGAAGAGCTGGGACAGCTCCGCTCGGTGGCAGTCCAGCACTGACTCTATGAAGTTCTTCAGGCCGCTGTAATACACCTGATATAGAGAGGGGTCCCCCTGCTGGCTGTACGCTGACAGCACCACACGGACATCCGGCTGGTCTTCTGCGCCTGCAGCAAACAACATAAACATCAAAGTATATATATCAATGGCTGTATATATATATTATATATATAGGTCAATATTTTGACATGATGGTATTTCCATCAAGAGATGTATCAATTTTTGGTCAAGATCTTGTATTGACAATGCAAGAGTACAATACAATCCAGCACATTCCAAAGACTTTCGATGAAATTAAGGTCTAGACTCAGAGTTGCCAATTCATGTGTGAAATAGACATGTGCTGATATTCGGTAATACGATATATCACGATAATGAAAATGCACGATATTTTTATCGCGGGCACTTCAAAATACCGTAAATAATGATTTATTACCAATTATTCAAATTTTTATAATGCATTTTAAGAATACTTTCCCCATCAACCGTATAAAATGCACAACACCGCTGTATGCTGCGTCAAAGGGACACGCGCACTCAGATGTAAACAAGCCCAACATGCATGAGAAGCAAATGGCAGAACGAGTGAAGGAGACGTGCTGAATGAAGGTGCACATTCACTCTCTGGCAGCAGAGGGCGCTGATGGAACTGCAGAAATGCAGAGGTTACCCTGGAAACTACTACAGTATTTAAAATTCTTCAAACAGCCATTCAGTTTTTTTTTGTATTTGCAATATTGTTCATCACAGCACCAAATACTTAATACTTAAAGACTTAATAGGCTATTTTTTTTCCAATTTCAATTATTTTTAAAATTTTTTATATTTTAATCTGGACTACAACATGCCCTAATGATTGAAAATGTTCTGATTATTTGTCATTGTTCAGTAAAACTTGGAGACATAAGGCTTCATTAGTTAACATTTTAATTTATAATTACCAAACTGACAATGAAAAAAATTTATAAATCATTTATTAATCTTAGTTAATGTTAATTTCTTAGTTAATTTTTAATAACATTACTAAAATCAAAAGAACTTATTCAAACTAAATAAAACTAACAATGATCAGTTGTGTTTCTTAAGTTACATTAACAAAAACTAATACCTTCTGTAACAAATGTAGTTATTGCTCAATCTTAATGCATTAACTAACGTTAAAAAATGAGACCTTATATAGTGTTACCTGTTGTTCTTTATAATTCTTTTGCACTTTAATCTGTTTGAAAATTTTACTTTATAATTTGTGCATTGTGTTATTGCATTTAAATGTTCAGAGTTCTTTTTGTTATAAGAAAAAGAGTTCTTAAACCTGTTATACTATGACAACACTTTTTTGCAACTCATTTCAATATTGTGATAATACCGTATACCGTGATAAAAGCTTAAGCAATTATCGCAACATGAAAATTTGATACCGTCACATGCCTAGTGTGAAAATGATTCTTTATGCTCTCTCCCAACCATTCTTTTACAGTTTGAGCCTGATGAATCTTGACATTGTCATCCTGGAATATGGCCATGATGTGTCTTCCTACACGGTTGTTTAAGACATGAAAAGCTACACACTCCATAAATTAAGGTTAGAAGAACTGTTCCCAAACATATAACATCTTAAGTATTTGCCTATTTAAATTCAAACATTTATATATATATATATAAATTGCATTAATTGGTTGTTTCAGGTTTAGTTTTGTTTATTTAAACTGAAAGTATTTCAGGGTTCCTACACGTTTTCAATTTCAAAATTTCATACTTTTCCAGACTCAAATTTCCAAACCTCTCTGCGGATCTCTACAGAGATACAGCATTATTTTTGGTGTATAGTACAATCATCTGTAAATATTTTCTCAGGAATTTTCTGATTTGTTTTCTCAAATTGATAACATGATTACATGATGAGAAGAAACCTAAAATGCTTTATAACTTGGGCTGAAATTATTGACAATTTTTTTTGTTGAATAGTCGTTTGAACTCTTATGACATTTTTAGGGCCTGCAATAATGCGGTTTGTTATAATCAAATATACTGATTAATCAGTGAAATGATCAGCGATTAGTCAAATAATCATTAATCGATTATCAAAATAATCATTTGTTGCAGCCCTGTTTATAACCTGCACATATTCATCTCTGACGCATCAGTTTGAGATGGTAATATGTTGCTGGTTTGAGTGGCGCACACACACTTTCGTTTAGTGAAGTTCAAAAGAGACTGGCTTATGGTAAAGACAAACAGTTTTGCATAATGAAAATGAAAATTTTAGAAATTCTTAATTTTATACATAAAACTAAAATGGGAGAAATAGTCTGAAAACAATATTACATACACTGTTTTCTTTTTTTCCATACTTTTCCAGACCTCGAAAATACTAAAATCAAATTCCATACTTTTCCAAACTGCGCAGGAACCCTGTAAACTAGTTTTTTCATGTTTTTTTGTCAACATTTATTTAATTTCAAATAATGACATTTTATATGGTATAATATATGTAATACTATGTATTTTAATTGCAGTATTATTAGGTTGTTTTTTTTTCTGTAGCCAATATCTTTATAGATGTACCTATAATAACCCAGCATCTTAATGTGACCATTACTCTTATTATGCATGAACTTCATGCACAAAGTACAGGTAAAATACCAGCAAAATATGTAGTGTAAATGTACTCGTATGTCAAAAATAAGCAAGACTATAGGGAGGGCTGAAGAATGATGTGTTGTTGAGGCAACTGATGATGACTAACTCGAGCAATGCATGATAATATGCAAGAGATAAAGCTGATTTTGTACTGTTGCTTTAATAATTCAAAAGGTGCATGGTGAATATCATCAATGAGAAGTTGTAGGTGCCACTCACTCTTTACTGGCATGGGAGTCAGCGTGCTCTGGGGGGCGGCTGCTGCTGCGATGGACACCCGGCTGAGCAGAGAGTTTGCATCTCCTCCATCTCCGTCACTCTTCCCTCCTCCGCTGCCATCAGCAGCCTGCGAGTCCTCCTGGTCTTCTGCTAGACCGGCTTCCCGCCTCAGAATCTCCACTGACTCTGACAGTTTATTCCGCTTTAGAAACTGCAACACTGCGATCAAAGTTTGTTGGTCTTCCAGCTTCGGGGCTCCGCCGGCGGGGGCAGCGGTGAGGGGAGATGAGGAGAGCGACCCGCTCCCAGTGTTCCCCGAGATGTTTGACGACCCATCGCTAAGTATTTCTGGCTTTGTCTCTTTCTCTGCGTCCAGCTCCATCGGTCCATCTTGCACAGCCGCCATTTTCCCCGGCGTTGGATGCAATGGCGTCACGACGCATACAGCGTGAAGTACGTCATGACATACGCGTATGGCGTTTTGTTCAGTCGCCTAGAGAGAATCGACGGAGCAGAATTTGTTATGGATTTGATAGATATCAGGAACCACTGTCAGACATTAAAATTTCTTTTTAATAAAGCGGCTATATTTGACCGTCCGAACTGACTTTTTGAGATATTTTTACTTTTAGTTTGTTTTACTTTGGACGTCAAATACTTTTAACAATTCTTCCTGGAATGAAATACAAAAGTAGCTGTAAACAATGCACAAGTGTCATATTGTATCATAACAAAACAAAATAAATTGGTTTTAAAAATGGGTGGTACGTCATGAAATACGCGTTTAAGTGTTTTTCAGTGTATATAGCAAATGATGAATACACAAAATTCTTGAAATTATTATTTTTTTCTTACATTAAATTTTCTCTAAAAATAATAATAATAAAAAAAAATAATAAAAGCATTTTTTTTGTCCTGAATTATAACACTCAATCATATATTTTTTTTGCGGATTCTACACCCATTTCCTATTGTCATCGTTTCTTACGTACTATTTACGTAAAACACGTACTATTCCAGAGTGACGATAGGGGCAGTAATGTAACAGCAGCAGATGAGAAGTACTGCGCTATCCTTTCCTTTCCGCTAGGAGGTAGTGATGGGAAGTCAAGTCCGACTCATTTCCGCGAATCGGTTCTTTTGAACAGTTCATGTCCAAGAACGAATTCAGGGATTCTTTTACATCATGACGAAATCACGTCACCACGTGGTCCGGCGTGGTCCGACCTATGGGTCCGACCACGGCTCTGGGTCCAACATTCCGGCGTGGCATGTTACGTTTTATAACATTACAATAAAGCAGCCACATGTAAATACACAGATGTTTATTAGACTTTTTTTTTTTCTTAGATTTTTATCGCAGCTCAGTCAGTTTGCAACAGTGAATAGAATAGACGTAATTTGCTGAACATTTATTTACATTTCACCTGAAACAACCATCATAAACGTGTTTCCAGTACGTTTTATTTGTCGATATTTCTGTTATTCGGTAACTTACAATGACTTTAGTCAAATCTTCGTAAAGTCTACTATCAGTTGACTCGAAAACGAATCCGACCAGTCCGATTCGTGGACGAGTCGTTCAAAAGATCCGACTCACAGGAATGATTTGTTCATGAATCTCACATCGCTAGCAGGACCAGGACAGGAGTCATCCAGAGGGACTGTGTTAGTCGAAAGGAAACATCTTCATCAGGGATTCTGTGTTTATTTTTTTATTTTTTAAAAAGCTAGCGACAACCGTCCGATCATTTGGAAGAAAGATGCCTGAATTATTTGTGTTTTATCGGATCTAGATCGTTATTCGAGGACTGATGCGGTCATGGCAAGCCCCGGTGTCAGCTTTATCGATACACGCCAGCAACATCTAAATGATATAAAGTGAAAGATAAATTATAATTGAGTAAGTTTATCTGACCCCGTAGATTTCATCTATGCGCATGCGAGATAACAGTTCTGCGCTCTGGATATGCTGATATGAACTGAGACAGGCTGAATGTGTCTTCAAGATAATGTGATTTCGGCTCTTCATAGACATTTTCCTGTGACTTTATCATCGGTAACTCTAAGACGGGGACTAATTTGTTTTGTACAGTGCTTTAAACGGCATATTTAATGGTTGAAGAACGGATACCTTCATCTCCAATCAGCTGACCACCTCTGAATTCATTGCATTAGAAGAGCTACACTGGAGTTTTCCTTCATTTTCGTGAACAGAAGCTTATTTGGGACCCAGATATTTACTGTTGTGTTAAAGGAGCCTATAAGGATCGTAGCGGGATCTTGGAGATGTCCGGCCGGCCTAGGACCACCTCATTTGCGGAGAGCTGCAAGCCAGTGCCGCAGCCTTCAGCCTTTGGAAACATGAAAGTCAGCAGTAAGTATGATCATCTCCTCTATATCTCATATCATAATCTTTCTCAGCCAAACACCATTAGGAAACCAAGAAATGCACCATTGGTTATTATTAGGATGGATATGTGTGTGATATACAGTTTGTGAGCATCTGTCATGTAATCTATCCCCTAATGCAATGCTGCCTGGATCTCAAGGGATGGGTCAGGTCCTGTCTCTTATTATCAGATCTGCTCAGTGGAAATACATTTGCTGCATTGTGCACTAAGGAAGCACCCTGCCTGGGCATCATTGCACAGCTCAGTAGTTTTATACCAGGGAGATTGCAGTGCCCAGATTTTTTTTCAGCATAGACAATGGCTGTGTTTACATGCACAAGAATTCATAGATATTAACCAGAATTTTGTCATCATGTAAACACATTGAACTGATTCTGGATCATTGTAGTTGTTGTTATGATGTTTTTTCCACCAGATTTAGCACATTTACATGACACATACTTGACCCTTTTCTTATATTAATCGGAATATTCCTGTAAATACATAGATCTGTCATATGAAGGCTGATCTGAGACCCTCTCCCTCATTGTTTTAACAAGGTAGATGTTCCTTGATGAGCTCAAGGCTTGTTTTAGTGCCTTGAGATCCTTGAATAGGTATTGATTTATAAACCATGAATGTCTTGAAGCATAGCTTGCTACTATATAGCTTGATATCTCACTTACTTTCTAGCCGGATGGTGTTTTCATAGCTGCGCGAGCTGTAAAAACGTCCATTTCCACTCTTTGAACTTGTGCCCCATGGTTTGATTGACAGGGCTGTCTCCTGAGCCTCAGCCCAGCTGGATCACTCATTTCCTGCACTAATGATGTGTATCTCACCACTGTGCTCCTCAGGAAAGGAGGATCAGAGAGATGTGTGTGACTCACCTCTGACTCTATCCCTTTTCCAAATGTATCTATAGCCTACCTACAGTATAGTGTCACAGTCAACTTAACAATAGGGGAGGACACGTGGATTGACACTTTGTCCAGCACTTAACATATGCCTTGTCTGTGTAATAGTCCTTTGCCATCATGGAAACTCAGTGCAGCTAGTATTTTTCTTAACACACTACGCAAACTTTTAAAAATAAAGGTTCTTTATTGGCGTCAATGGATCCATGAAGAACCTTTAACATCTTTCCATTCCACAAAAGGTTCTTTATAGTGGAAAAAGTTCTTTAGATTATTAAAATGTTCACACCAAGAAAAAAAAATGTTTTTTACTGGTTCTTTGGGGAACCAAAAATGGTTCTTCTATATGGCATCACTGCGAAAACTCGTTTATTTTTAAAGTGCCCCTATTAAGCTTTTTCAGATATTACCAATTTTCAAAGATCAAAGTGCACGACAAATAAAGTAAATGTTTCCTAAAAGAAATAATAGATTCTGAACTGCCTGAAACGACTTGTCAGCAATTCCAGTCTCACTTCCTGTTACATACCTACGTACAAATTTGCATAATGCCAGCCTATGGTCTTCATTGGCTGCCCGCAAACAGCGTCTACTTTGGCCCTCAAACACTGTAGTTGTAGCTGAGGCCTGGAAGAGTTTGGTTCTTGTTGTCGACATGTTGAGAAGACGCTGTTTTCAGTGTTGCAAAACCACTTTGTATGCACTTCAAAAGTACAAGGACTCGCCCTGGAATAGGGCTGGACGATTAATCGAAAAGTAATCGAAACCAAAATTCAGAACCTCTAACCGGTGTAATTTTCCCATGTCGGTTATTTCGTTTTTTTAATCCTGTTAATACTTCCCACTTAAAAACATACTACCGCGTGTGTAGCCACGTGACTCCGCCCCGTCCAGCGCTGTCCTGTGATTTATCACTAAAGTAGCTTAGAAACTCAAAACTTATTATAGCATATATTTTTCTACTTTTGAAGTAACCTTTAATAGTCAAGCATATTTACAGTACAAAACTTGTCAGTGAACTATGAAAAAAAAAAATTCATTCATTAATCGTAATCGAGGTAAAATGTTCAGTTAATCGAGGTTTTGAATTTAGGTCATAATCGTCCAGACCTACCCTGGAATTGATACGGAAAAACTGACGCCATCATTTCTGTTCGTATCACTGTGTATAAAGTGCTGAGGAAGATCCGGAGCTGAGATTCAGATATGGTAATGGGCGTTTCGTTTCTGACACACACTGTAAGCGATAGACCAATCACAACAGACTGGGTCATCTGACCAATCAGAGCAGAGCAGGCTCTCGATAGGAGAGGTTTTAGAGAGACCGGATCTTTGAACCATCCATTCTTCAGGTACTTTGAGAAATTAGGTGATGTGCAATGTACATTATGAGAAAATTAAAGTGTGTTTTGACCTTGGATGCATGTAAACCTATTGTAGGAGACTCCAAATCAAAATTAGGAACATTTAAAATGGCATAATAGGGGCACTTTAAGAGTGTAGATAATTACTGCCTCATCAATATTTTCTGTAGTAATTGACAGCTTGCACCAGATGCTGTTAATAGAATTTTTTTATTAAATTTATTTCTCTCTCTATATATAATATTACAATGTAAACTGATTCTATCATAAAGTGATTCTCCATTGCTTGTCAATGGAAGGCGTTGCACACTGCAATGTTTTGAACATTCCTTTTTTTTTTTAGTTTTTAATTTGACCTCAAAAGCAAAACATGAAGAAAGTAGCAGTCAGCGGATAGATTTTACTGAGATGCCCTTGCTAACCCTGTCAAGAACATATATTTCATATTTCATCAAATATTCATATTTCATCAAAATAAATTTATTTAGCAAAGATGCATTAAATTTAACAAAAGTGACAGTAAAGACATTTATAATGTTACAAAAGATTTCTATTTCAAATAAGTGCTGTTCTTTTGAATCAAAGAATCCTGAAAAAACATGTATCACGGTTTCCACAAAAATGTTTTCAACATTGATAATAATAATAAATGTTTTTTCAGCATCAAATCATCATATTAGAATGATTTCTGAAGGATCATGTGACACTGAAGACTGGAGTAATGATGCTGAAAATTCAGCTTTGATCACAGGAATAAATTCTATTTTAAAATATATTAAAACAGAAAATAGCTTTATTTATTTATTAATTTTATTTATTGTTTATATTACATTTATTAAAATGTTACTAAAAACAAACTTTTGAACTAGTGTATAAATGGTCCTTCAATGGGCTTAAATCGAATTTGTTTAAAATATAATAATAATTATGAAATAGTCTTCTTTTTTCTTTTCTTTTTCTTTTTTTTTTGATATTTGGGGTGTTGCATTTTGAAAATTGTGCATGTATGTGAGAGTATGTCCCGGTGGTGCTGGCGTTGATCTAATCAGCTGACAGCAAATGAGACCCCACATCAGCTGACTCATCCTGCTGCCATAGCAACGTCCAGGCCTGAGGCAGCATGACTTCCTCCACAGGGTGTGTCCTAAAGAGGAGCTACACCTGAGCATGTGACGTGCACATTACAGTCATGCGGCAAATAGTCTGTCTAGACATGCTTGTCAGAGAACAGTAGCAGGCCTTTCATAGCTGTGAGATTACATTTCATAGCTCATATTAAAGAAAATACTGTGAACCTGTCAAAGCAAATGATGTCTATTTAATGTGTATGAACATAAGCCTGTGGGGCATGGAACTCTGTTCATTGCGGCAATTGTAGTGATGTTAATCATTAATATATTGTTAGCGTTAAAATATGTATTATTTTATTTGTAATATTTTCTAAATAAATAAAGTGACACATTGTTTCCATTTTGGTATATTGGTATAAGTCAGGGAATATTGGCATTTATTGGCTAATTAATTGTGCAATGAATTGTTTTAGTTTTCATTTATTTATGAAAAATTATAGAATTTTAATATTAGCCATTTAGTATTTATTGGTCATAACATGAAAATAAATATTGGCTTATTATCTGTATCAGCCAGGATTTTATATATATTAGCACATCCCTAATTGAATGCATTGAGCAACTGTGCCTGTTTTCATTCGTGTCAAGTTAAATCACGTCCATCCTATTCATAACCAGTTCATGTTTATTCATGATCGATTCATTTTCGTCTGTTCTTAACATTGCGGATGGTGAGGGATAATCATTTTGTATGTGAGATAATGTGATAAATGCTGTAGCCGTAATGATGTCTCTTAGACGAGAGAGGATTAAGCTAAGCTGTGTCTTATATTAAATGCCTCAGTTTATCTGAATTGCTAAATGACTAGTCAGCTCCCGAGCTGGATGGTGTCAGAGGAGCAGGATGGGAAGATGATCTGGGCAAGTAATGGGCTGTGACTCAATTAAAATTCCATGCTGCGTAAGTTTGGGAGCCGAGATCTTTATTAGCTCATCGTGCGAGTGTGTGTTCACATTCACGCCCTCTGACTCATCACATTTCCCCGTGCTGAACGTGCACTTGGTCCGCACTTTACTCCACGGCTCACTTGACCTGCCAAACACACACACACGTATGATTATAGTATTTCACTTGAGTTGGTTCAGATCACCTGAAACATGTCATGCAGCATATTTGTTGACTGTTCACTGCAACAATGCAGATTTTCTTGCACTGCACATCTGCCAAGCACCATTAAAATAGTGCACTACATTTTAAGTGTCTTAAAGCTGTACATTAGTGTTTTGTGAAGAACAGACTGAAATTGGAGTCATTATTTCAAAGCCCAATTCAAGAACGAATCATTCTTTTTTTTTTTTTTACCTAGTTCCTGGCCTGATTCATTTAAAAAACTGAAAGTTTTGTTCATGAATCTGTTCTAGAGTTCAGCTCACATACTCAATGATTCGTTCACTGTGGTTCTTTTCAGTTTTATTCAGTAGAGTTGGGGAAAGTTACTTTTATATGTAATGTGTAACAATAATGCATTACTCCCTAAAAAAGTAACTTGCTGCGTTACTTTTTATGAAAAATAATGTTACATTACATTTGTGTTACTTTTTCTCACCTGGATGTGCTTGTTTGTTTTTTTAATAACAAAACAACAAAAAAAATAATAAAATTTGTAAAAATAGTTCAATTTTGGTAAATGTAAAGGCCCTTAAACACCAAGGGCCCTATTTTAAAGATCTAAGCGAATGGTCTAAAGCGTAAGGCGCAAGTGCACTAAGGGCGTATCCGAATCCACTTTTGCTAGTTTAACGACAGGAAAAATGGTCGGCGCGCCCGGTCTAAAAGGGTCATCCATATTCTCTTAATGAGTATTGGGTGTGTTTTGGGCATAACGTGCAATAAACCAATCAGAGTCTCATCTCAAATTCCCTTTAAAAGAAAGTTGCGCTCGCACCATGGCAGATTTGCTATTTACATGGCGGAATTTGCAAGCGGAAAGACTGAACGGTTCTCCAGAGAGGAATCCTTTTATTTTTAATATTTAAAAATGTTTGTGTGCTGCTGCGCGTCCCCGTGTGTGTAACAAGAAGAGAGTGTGCGCGTTGTGCACCCACCTATAGGCGCATATAACTAACGCGCCCTTTAAATAACAAAAAATAAATAAATAAAAAATACTGCGCCATTGACTTTAGACCAGGTTTCAGTTGGTCAATGGCGCAGTCTATTTCAGTTGCCTCAAAATAGCAACATTCCAACAATGCACCTGAACACACCTTGTTTTCAGACCAGCACGCCCATGGGCGAACAAATGGGCACAAATGCATTTGCTATTTAAACAACGTGGCGCAGGACGTGAAAATGATAACTGTGTTGGGCTGAAACTAGCAAAAAACACTTGCGTCACGCCTGGCGCCACATTGTGCTGGATGTATGATAGGGCCCAAAAAGTGAAATGAAATAAGCCTCAGGATGAAAGAAATGCAAATTCACACCTGTACAGTAGAGGGTGCAGCTCAAACTAACCTTTCAGCCATCCTTCCATTTTAAATTGCAGAAGAATAGGACGGAGGAGAAGAAAGTTCAATGCTACTTCTTCTGGATGAAAATTAAACACAAATGTGATGTTTAAAGTAATTTTTGCTTAGTATGGTTAAATTGAATCATTAAAGGTCAGCAGCAAACACATTGGTTAATAAAATGCGATGAAATACATAAAGTATATTTGTATTATTTAGCATATTTAATTATTGCAGCCTGCAGGATTCCATAATATTCTGAGTTGGCATTTCACTGTTTTAATTTCGAGGAAGTCTGCATCTGTTTTTGTGCAAGTTAGATGAGTAAATGTTTCCTCACATTTAGTCTAGAACTACAATAACCATCATGTTCACACAGCGCACACAACACCTCGGCACTTACTACCAATTTCTTTCAACATGGGGAGAGGAGAGCCGTCAGTCAATTAATGGGAAAACAAAGTAACTTGTGTTACGTATTTGAAAAAGTAACTCAGATGTTTTGTTGTAAATTTAAAAGTAATACTTTACTAGTTACTTGAAAAAAGTAATCTGATTATGTAACTTGCATTACTTGTAATGCGCTACCACTTACACTGCTGTTGGGGGCAGTTGTGACCTAATGGTTAGAAAGTTGGGTCCCACTTTATATTAAGTGGCCTTTACTATGTACTTACATTTAAATAAATAATTTTATACAATGCACTTATTTTGTACATACATGTTTTTACATTGTACTTATATTTTAAAAACACCTGCATGTAATTACATCTGTAATTAATTTCTGTTACTGTTGACCCATTCCTTACACCTTACCCCTACCCTTAAACCTACCCATACCACCAAAGCTTTCCCTAACCTTACCCGTATCCCACCTCAATAGCAGCAAAAGTGTTTTGCAATTTAATATGAACCCAATAAGTACATTGTACTTATTTTTTGATGTAAGTACATAGTAGTTAAGGCCACTTAATATAAAGTGGGACCGAAAGTTGGACTTGTAACCTGAAGGTCGAGGGTTCGAGTCTCAGTACTGGCAGGAAATGTAGGTGGGAGAGTGAATGAGTTTCACTCTCATTACCCACAACTGAGGTGCCCTTGAGCAAGGCACCGAACCCTTAATCGCCACAGCAAAAATGGCTGCTCGGTGTGTGTTTAAGACTCACTGCTGTGTGTGTGCACTTGGATGGGAGAAATGCAGAGCACAAATTCTGAGTATGGGACACCATACATGGCTACATGTCACTTTCAATTTTCACTTTATTCAGTCACAGCTCTTGACCATAAAAGACTTATATGGCACAGTTAGAAAGCAAACACAAGCCGAGCTGCTAATTATTCCTTTTACTTTGAAAGATTATTTTGTAACACCAATGCACTCCTGACCCAAGCTCTGCAGTGAATCATGATACTGTCTATGCTTTGAAATCTGTATGGTTAATCTGATATTTCCTTCCTTGTACTTTCCTTCTGTGTGTTTATCAGACACTGAAGAACAGTTTTAAAATTGCTTCCCTTACCATAATGTCCCAGAAATTAGTCTGCTCTAAACTCAAACCAAGCAGAAATGAAGGACAAACTGTTGTTTGTGTGGTCATAAAATGAATAATTCTCATGCATAATCAAACTGTTTGTGAATGTAATCATCTTCTGCTGCTTTGTAAATGTACACGAACATTCAAAAGTTTGGGGTTAAGCATGTTTTTGTTGTTGTTTAAATCAAGGATGCGTTAAATGGATCGAAATTGACAGTAAACCATAGACTGTATAAAACAATGGACGTAGTGTCCATGACATCACCCGTAGGTTTCTGAAGAGCATTTTTGAAGCCCAAAGTGGGCGGAGCTGGCCGTTGCCATCTTGGCAGCGCGTCACTTCCGGATAACCGAAAATGGTAAAAGAGGCGGGAGGTGGGTGGAGCTGAGGTGCTAAACAGACAGCAGACAAACAGCTAGTAGTGACAGCAGCGGCAATCCACCTGTCACTCAAGTGGCCACACCCTTAATTATGCAGAACTTTAAGGCTTAATATAATTTAAACAGATGAGTTATAAAAAAATTCACCTCTGTCACAGTTGTTGTGAAGGGCAAAATTAGCTATATAGACCAAAACCACTTTTTGTACCAGGCTGTAAACATATTTTTTTCTGCTGTAAGTTGGGCATTATAACATGGGGGGTCTATGTCTCTAGCGGCCAGTCGATGAATTGCAGTTTAAGTCACTTCCGTGTTGGATTCAAGAGAGAGACCGGAAGGTTGCTGCTTGCAGTAAACACACTTACAATGTTGCAAAATATTTCTATTTCAAATAAATGCTGTTCTTTTAAACTTTCTTGAGCAGCAAATAATCATATTCGAATGATTTCTGAAGGATCATGTGACACTGAAGACTGGAGTAATGATTCTGAAAATTCAGCTTTGATCATAGAAATAAATTACATTGTAAATGTTTATTTTAAATTGAAATAATACTTTGCTGTTTTTACTCTATTTTTGATCACATAAATGAAGCCTTGGTGAGCATAAGAGACTTCTTTCAAAACATTAAAAAATCGTAACTACCTCAGACTTTTGAATGTTAGTGTAGCTAATGAGAATGTTAAAGGTTTATGGAAATATCTCAACTTTATGGTGATAAAAAGTGAAAGAAGGTCACTGATGTTATTTCCTAGTGGAAATTTAGTTCCATGACCTCAGATTTGGCCTAGACTAGATCACTATCTAAACAATGATCTAGCTTTAGTTTCCAATTAAAATTCTCATTGTGCGGATTAATGATCCCATTTGCTAGTTAGACAAAGTAATTATCCATAATTAAGACTTGTGAAACAATTTATTTAGTCAGTTTCCTATTACTGGACTGCAGACCTGATTATACAGAGCTGGTTACACCAAGAAACCAGACCTTTGAGGGTCATTTAAAAAAAGTTAATTTAATAGAGAGAAAAATACTCCTTTAATAGAAATGGAAATTTACAGAGAAGAAGAAAGTGAGTGGTGAGTTTCAAAATATCTTTCTACTGTATAATTGAGAACAATTCCCATTTTCATGTTCTCAAGCACTTACTCAGGGGTGTGAAAACATAATGAGGTGTGAAGCGGATGTGTTTAAGTTGAAAATGAGCTCAGGTGATTTTTGATACACGCAGGATCACACATTGATGAGGATAGTAACACCAAGAGCTCATGTGACTGTGAAAAACAGACCAGCGAAATACAAAGGAATATTCATGGTACTTTCTCTCTCTCCTTAGGAGATAAAGATGGCAGTAAAGTTACAACGGTGGCCGCAACCCCTGGTCAGGGTCCCGACCGACCTCAGGAGGTCAGCTACACGGACACAAAGGTCATCGGGAATGGCTCGTTTGGGGTCGTATATCAAGCAAAGCTTTGTGACACCGGTGAGCTGGTGGCCATTAAGAAGGTGCTGCAGGATAAAAGGTTTAAGGTAAGAATGTGTGTATTGTTGGTTGTGTCTTTACATGAATAAGCTCAGATTTTCTAAGAAAGAGAAGCTGATGAGCACAAGTGCGTCAGAAATGTTTGGCCAAAATAAGTTTTACGTTTAGCCTTGAGGTGACAAGGTTGACCTTTGCTAACCGTTTAGCCTTATATTGATGTCAGTTCTCATGATTCTTTTCTTTTTTCAGAATCGTGAGTTACAGATCATGAGGAAGTTGGATCACTGTAACATCGTACGTCTGCGGTACTTCTTCTACTCCAGTGGAGACAAAGTGAGTGGCACTTTTCTTCCCTCCATTTTTCTGAGCAGCATCATGTGCCCTATAGATCAGAAACATGCTAGCCAATAGTTTCCCAGCAAATGCTCTGGGTTATGGGATATGTATTCCTATGGTGCAAGCCTAAGTGAGTAGCAGTCTGATACCTAACTTTACAATGAGCTGTGCTTGTGAGGGACTGCGGCAGAGCCCCGCTGGTTCGGCTCTTGCACACTAAATTACAACACCAGTAAAACACACTTAAACACACTTGGCACACACTAAAGTTTGTAATCTGTTGCTAATAATAACTAAAATATTAAATAAATAAATGAAAAATGTAAAACGTTATAGTAAATATATGAAGACTTAAGATGCAAAAGCCTCTAAGTGCCATTTGAAATGTTCTCTTATGTTTATTCAGTTATTTCACTTTAATGGCAAAGAAAAGGACCTATTAATTGCCATTAAAGTTAAATAACTGAACCTAAACATACAAGCTTGATAAAAATGCTAATTTTAGAAGAAAATTTCAAATGGCACTTTATATATATGACATATTTATGACTTCAGTTCTCCCTCAATTATAACTGTAATGCAAAAAAAATCAAATTTTCATTACTGTAATTGTAATTTATTTTGTAATAAAATGTCACAATAAATCAAGAAATAATAATAATGGTGCTATAAATTATTTTCTATATTTTTAAGGGACATATATATATTTTTGTATGTGAATATTTTTTATAAATATACATTTTTCATTGCAATATTTTTTTAACCCCAAAAATAAATACCATATAAATAAATAAAGGATAATACTTATTCCAGTCAAATTGGAATAATTGTGATTTTTTTAAAAAGTGTTTTTAAAGAAGTCTCATGCTTACCAATGATGCATTTATTTGATCAAAAATACAGTAAAAACAGTAATATTGTCAAATGTTATTGTTTTCCTTTTAATGTATTTTAAAATTTACTTTATTCCTGTGATCAAAGCTGAATTTTCAGCATCATTACTCCAGTCTTCAGTGTCACATGATCCTACAGAAATCAGTCTAATATGGTAATTTTTTTTTATAAATAAAAATTTTTAGTTCTTTTTTGTGGGAGGGGTGGTATACTTTTTTTCATGGCATTCTCCAGTATGCTATGAACAAATTGAATGAAATGTCCCTAAAGGAAACTCCCTCTCATGGTGCGGTACACATACACAAAACATTGTCATTCTTCTTCAAATCATTATAAGAATACAGCTATAAATACTATGCACAGTCTTACAGTATATTTAGCAGAAGACACTTGCTATCCCAACAGGGTGGTATTTCTGTTGTGATTTACAGCACTTGATGCTCAGGCCCTGCAGTGTTGACCTGTGGATGGGATTTCTGGGTAATCCTGCGACAGCCCTGGGGGAAAAACCTGTCACAACTTTTGACTGATGGGAAAATAAACTGTTAAACCAGCCCTATTTTTACTGTATGACAAGCTCTGGCTTCTGTGCAGCCAACCAAAGGAACGCTGTGTGTGTGTAGAAGAGAGTTCACTGAGTTCAGACTTCCCTTTTAATGTACAATCTATACGCAGATCACACAAATAGGATCAGAGTCTTGTCAAGATTGTATAACGAGAGCATTACATACCTGAGAGTACGCTTTTACAGAGTAAAGTTATACAAGCTGCAGACATCCAAAATCAACCGCTTCTTTCTTTTTGAGAAAGAAGATCAAGTGTAACCTAACCCTAACCACGTTCATATATGCATAGTTTATGTCAGAGGTAGTCCGCTTCAGTCAGGAGGGCCACATTCATATATAAATATAGATTGCAGCCTCATGCATTGCTTGTGGTTTTGGAAATGATTGTGGTTTTGAAACTTGAGGATTTTTCTGAGCAAACATGTCCTTTTCATCCGCATATTCTTTTGTTTCCCTTTACGTTTTAGATTGAGTGAATTCAATTGAAGTGTCACATCAGTCAGAAAAGCAATCAAGGGCCTTTCCGTGACTAAAGCAGTGCTTAACAGTATATATGTTTTTTTCTCTCTGCTGGCCTTTGCCAGAAGTTTAGATTTTCACTTGCTCTTTAAAAGGTGCTCTGTGTAATTTTTTTTGACTGTACCAAAGCGTAAAAATACCATCATATTTTTTTTTCAGACATGTAGGAAACATGCTAAGTTCACATACTTGTTTTTCTGAAAAACAGTGCTATTGTCAGTTATTCTACTTTGAAATGTGTGTCAGAAAGTCTGTTTTTGTTTTGGACTGTGTGGTTCCGCCCACTGCCAATTTACCCAATAGTATTTCGACACTGCGGCTTCTAGCGATGGAAGCTAGCAAACAAACTCGGTCAGAGATTGCAATTTCTACTCAACCTAAAAAGCCTCGGCAATAAAAACAAACGTATACATTAGATGATCAACTTACTGTAAGTCTCGTCGCTTTCCATTGTCAATTACGCTCGTTTCTGTTGCATGTTCTCCAGCGTAAGCATCGAGTCTGAGGAGGAGGGGGCGGGAAAAAACTCAAATCTCCATTATTTTGAATTTGGACTGCAGTATCCAGTTCAACTGCTATCTGTCAATATTACATAGTGCACCTTTAGCACCTTTTAACTACCTTTTTAACACATTTTTTGCAACATATTTTTATATGTATATATTTGTATAAATAAACACTACTGTTTAAAAGTTTTGGGTCGGAGAATTCTCTAATGCTCACCAGGACTTCATTTATTTGATAAAAAAGTAATATAGTGAAATATTATTATAATTTAAAATGACTGTTTTCTATTTGAATAAAATTTAAAATGTAATTTATTCCTGTGAGGCAAAGCTGAATTGTCAGCATTATTACTCCAGTCGTGTAAAGCCTTGTTTATCCCTCTGTAAATACGTTCAGTTCACAAAATAAACTAATCTTAAAGCTGCAGTCGTAAGTTTTGCCTCTCTGTCGCCATCTCTGTTTGAAACCTGCAATTGCAGCTATTTGTGGAATTATCATCTTTACGTGGGTTGTGCATCGGCACGGCTCGTCCTCAGCGCAGATGAATCTAATGTTTGCTGTCAGTCACCATACCAGTGTGGATACTGTACTTCGGAAACACAGATTCTACATCTTGGAAGTATGACCAACATAATGAATAACCAACATATTATTGTTATACTTTGTTCTCAAATTGTTAATGTTAACAACATCAGCATTGCGTGACTGTGTATTTAGTGTTTATTAGCATTTCCTGTAAATTTCAGTTTCAGTAGCCACTCCACAGTCTGAAGTCTTTTGCTTTTGACAACGGGTGAATCTCCAGTTGTCACTGATGATTGTCATTTAGACCTTTCTGGATTACAATCTGCCATCAAAATTATAAGTTTAATTATTCCAGCTGCTGTGAGAAAAGGCTATAAATGATCTGCCACCTGCAGCATCCTCACATGCCATATAGCCTACTAGCTGAGACTCGTTCTTTATGTAAACAGACGTGACGTAATGATGAATGGTGACTGCGGCATGCTCGAATTTCCCACGGAAACCTACCAGTACCATCCGAATTAGAAAACATTATTACAAGCTTACCGTTGTGAATCGGGCTAAGGTAAGGAGATAGTTTTGAACACTGGCTGGTTATGTACTTGCTCAGAAATTCATTTTGGATCATTTTTAACAAAAAAAAGTTACGGACTACAGCTTTAAATACGCACGTACACACCGATGCACATACGAGAGGCTGCAGGGTATTCAGTTACTCCTGAGTTATTCTTACACACAACGGCAGGGCATATTTTTTGTAACAAAGACAGAAAGAAAGACATTGAGAAAGAGATAATGTGTGAGTGTTGCTTTGAGGCATAAAAGAAAAGTAGAGAAAGTAGGATGCTTTAAGTGAATGGCCAGTCATGATGGATTAAAGTGTCACTATGGCCTGAAACACATTTTACACCACATTCAGGACAAAAATAGTGCCTTCAACCAATCAAGTCTGGTATGTGATTGTGGTTTGAGGATATGTGCACTTGTCACTTGACTTGTCTAGTAACAGATGCAGTTTGCATATTCAAATGGTCTTTAATTTCAACGAAAATATACACTGAAATTAATACTTGCATCCAGCGAGGGTAACAGGAATAAATTACATTTTAAATTGTTAACAGTTATTTTAAATTGTAATATTTCACAATATTACTGTTTGAACTGTATTTTTTGATCAATAAATGCAGCCTTGCTAAGCATCAGAGACTTTTTTCAAAAACATTTTGAAACTATTGTATCCAACACTTTCCTCCTTCCTTTTAAAAGTTAATAGGCCTGTTCATTTCGCTATCTGCACGATTTAATGGTTAGTTTTGTGGTTAGTCTCACGCAAGTATAAGTAGTGCTGCAATTTGAAGGAAACTCTACTGCCCCCTTGAGTACTGAGATTTGTTACCACTACAGTAACACATACATTGACATGTTGACTTAGCATTCATGTCTGCATTTGCATTTGTTTATGGCCTGTGAAGCAGGTATCAATGCCCTTCTCATTGACAGACAGCGAGAGCAGCAATTTAACCCTCCATTCCAGAAGGGTGACATAGTGTCTGACTGTTGCGACTTTGTCCTGACGGCTCCCCTGGTGTCACAGAAACAGGATCAGTTCAGTTATGTAACCCTGTCCAGACAGAACGCTTACCCATTTACATGCCAGTTTACTCTCTTGGCAATGGTACGGTTCAATCAAAGTTCATGGATACTGACTATCACGCCAATAGATCACGACTCAGTACAGTATGCAACTAATATGTGCAGTCTACAAAAAAGCCGACTACACTGGCTATTGCATTTCTTGACTTAATATTTGATTGGACTAGGGATGTGTCCGAAGCCTGATTCCGAATTCGGAAAGACATGGAAATTGAATAATGCATTCTATGGAGCCCCTACAGGGACAATGATAGGGTTGCTGCAGTTACATTACAGTACATCAGATTTCACTTATCATGTGAAGATACTAAGGTGAGATGACTGACAGGACTATGTCGCATGATTTGGTGTGCAAAAGATCCTAAGCGTCATTGAAAAATATCTTGTAAATTCTGCGGCCAGTACAAATATGAAAGTAAAAAGTGTGTGCGAATTCAAAAGTGATTTCAATACCCCACATATTGATAGTGGCTCCCTGATACCAGAAAATTATATACAATATAATTACTCAACTATATAAATGTGAGAGAACACAAAAGCATTGAAATATATTTTTCCTCCCATCTCATATTTTTTTTCCATCACCATGTTCCTTTAGCGGCTCTGTAGAATGTGTCATTTCCTTTCTGAACATAGTATTCAGCTTTGGGCACATCACTAGATTGGACTGGTAAATAAAGACAATTTTTTAAACTATGATTTAAAGTCAAAATAGCCATATCTATTTCTGATATCCTAAATTTTAAACATCAATAATTAAAAACAATATATATCTGCAAAACAAATCCAAATAAAGATCTTAGGGGAGAAAAAAATTCATATTTCAATGAATTCGAAAGAGAAAATATTAATTAAAAAATAAAATAAATGATTTTTTTCCTGTTATTTTATGGGAATTATGTCCATGTAAGTAATTGTGTAAATTGCCACAATAAATAAATAAATACATAATCAAACAATCAGTCTTAAAGGTGCAGTAAGCGATTTTTGAAAGTGTTGAAAGTGGATCGGACTGAGCACCACAACAGACTTGTAGCCAATTAGCAGTAGGAGGCGTGTCCATTCATGATGGGGGAGGACAGTGAATGAGCCAATCAGCAGTAGGAGGCATGACCACTCATGCTGGGGGAGGAGAGTAAGTGAGCCAATCAGCATTAGGGGGTGTGTCCATTCATGATGGGGAGGAGAGTGAGTGAGCCAATCAGCAGTAGGAGGCATGTCCATTCATGATGGGGAGGAGATTGAGTGAGCCAATCAGCAGTAGGAAGCGTGTCCATTTTGGGGGCAGAGCAATGAAAGGAGGGGTGTGTTTGTTTGGGTTGATTTCAAATATCAACACTGTTCAACAACGATTTTGAGAAATCGCATACTGCACCTTTAATGGCTATAATTATTTTCCTTATGCATATTTTAGCTACATATTTCCATATGTGTAAACATACTACATCTTGATGTTGACAACAATGTAGCCTACTATACCATTTAAAAAGTTTATCATTGCATATTTCATGCAGTACATAGTACATACTGCACATTATTTTATTATCTTTGCAGATTTTACTATATCATGTATTTTAACATTGATTGAAATGCTGTATTGACCAATCAGCAGCAATAGCATCGAGACCATTTCTTTTTATTAAAGGGTTAGTTCACCCAAAAATGAAAATAATGTCATTTATTACTCACCCTCATGCCGTTCCACACCCGTAAGACCTTCGTTAATCTTCGGAACACAAATTAAGATATTTTTGTTGAAATCCGATGGCTCAGTGAGGCCTCCATAGCCAGCAATGACATTATTTAGTGATGGCCGATTTCAAAACACTGCTTCATGAAGCTTTGGAGCATTATGAATCTTTTGTGTCGAATCAGCGGTTCGGAGCGCCAAAGTCATGTGATTTTAGCAGGCCTCACCGAGCCATCGGATTTCAAAAATATCTTAATTTGTGTTCCGAAGATGAACGAAGGTCTTACGGGTGTGGAACGGCATGAGGGTGAGTAAAAAATCACATTATTTTCATTTTTGGGTGAACTAACCCTTTAACTCTAAAATTAGCGTTGTATTATTATAATGTGTAAAAAGCTTGTTTTTAGATATTACCTGTATGAAAGCACCAGAATGGAGCCTTAATATCAATGTTTGTCATTTAGCAGCCTCTTTTATCTAAGAATTTGAATGTGTGCATGGACAACCAATCACAGAACATCTCAGAAAACACTCAGCCAATCACAGGACAATTGCAGAGCTGATCTCACTGTTGCGAGGCAGGAATCGGCTCAGTGCCTTTGACAGGTTCATTTTCCAGCTACATTAAGGAGTACTTGTCTCTGGGGGAAAAGAGAGAGAAATAATGACTGTTCAAATAGTCAATGTGTCTCATGTGTGATGAGTCTCAGACCCCCTTTTCTCCCTATAAAGTCCACCACTGAGACGTTTGTGTTATCTAAATGTAAACAGAATATATACTTTTTGGGAATAGAATAAAAACTCTGGTTTAGAGGTGGGTGATATGATCAAAATCCAAAGACAGTTGAGTAATATAACACTACCGTTTAAAATTTTGGGCTTGATAATATTAGCAAAATTTTTGTGAAATCCTTGATATATTTGTTCAAGATTCTTTGATGAATAGAAATAGTAATCTTCTGTAATTTTACTGACTTTAATGTCACATTTGAACATTTTCATTCATCCTTGCTTAATAAACGTATTACGTTCTTTCAAAGAAAAAGAGAATCTTACTGATCCCAAACTTTTGAATGGTAGTGTATATCAATGGAATGTATGTTATATTTAAAATTCAACAAAAATGGCTTATTTAATACATAAACACATAGTAATGCTTACATATTTTTGGAGAATCTAGAGTACCACTTTCAGTGCTGTTGTATGTATAGCCAGTAAACACACACCTGTGACTGTACATCTATTTTGATCATTGCTTGTAACCCATAAACAACCTAAAAATGTTTTCTAGATATTAAGCACTCTCTCTTTTCACCCATCTTCTTCACGCCCACAGAAGGATGAGGTGTATCTGAATTTGGTGATGGACTACGTGCCTGAAAACGTGTACCGAGTGGCCAGACAGTACAGCAGAGCCAAGCAGAATCTGCCCATGGTCTATGTGAAGGTAACATCTCTTAATAGAGTCTGACATGATTCACTACTCTAAAGATGTGTGATTTGGTGCTGGTCTAGCTCATGGACCAAAACTACAAAACATATTTAATGAATCCAGTCAACTATGGGCTTTCTGATGTAGTTAACCATAGTCAACCATGGCCATTTGTCAACCTTTGTCAATTCTTGCTGGTTTAGAGGTCTTAAAGGGATAGTTCACCCAAAAATGAAAATTATCCCATGATTTACTCACCCTCAAGCCATCCAAGGGTCAAGAGCTCAACTAAAGCAAACACTGATCTCCATTATGGTGACTTCAACCGTCTGACAGAAATAAAGTCAGTCTGGTTAGTAATAAGTGAAGCTGGTAATGCTGTTTGTGGAGTTGTTTAATCAGATCTTCAGAGATTTAATGTCTTTTATCTTCAGTTCATCTAAGGCTGTGGCTGAAGAGAGTTGTAGTTTGTGTTCTTATTTCTCTTTCTTTCAGTGCTTGTTCACAGCAGGTGTTTGAATGATTGAAAGAATGTTTCAGGAACATCATACTAACCTTTAAATAACATTCTACTAACATTAAGGAAACTGGACATTTTTATGTTCCTGGAATGTTACAAATGAATGTTGAATTTTAAATCAAAATTAAGTTGAAAGAACATTTGAGGAACATTATACCTTATAAAAAACATTCCTCTAACGTCAAGAAAACGTTTTCTACATTCCCAGAACTAACACTGAATATTTAGAGAACGTTCTTATAACAAAATTCTGTTAGCTGGGACCTCTGACCTGACGCATGACGTAAAGATGAACACAGAAGTGCAGAGGATAGAGCAAAACAAAACACCGGTCACAAATTAGAAGCCTAAAATGAGAATTTTTAAAGTGAAATGTTGGAGTATCTCGATATAAGAGAAGTGGAGCTTGAGTTTGTTGCCCAGCCCTATTTGTTTGAACCGTGAGAGGCGTCTAACCTTACGATACTCCTACATCCTACGTCTTATGTTGCTTTATGGGTTACTCTTGTGCCGCAAGTCAACCTGCGCAGTATGCGTACAGTCGTCTGGCTGAAGCTAGTTAATTTAGTTTATAAAGTTTTAAATATGGATATTTTTCTTACAAAAACCCATCACTTTTCTTCAGAAGGCCTTTATTAACCCCTGGAGTCGTATAGATTACTTTTATGATGGATGGGTGCATTGCCTTCAAACCCCCCCCCCCTCATTGTCACTACCATTATAACGCTTGGAAGAGCCAGGATATTTGTAAACGTATCTCTGACTTTGTTTGTTTGTCTGAAAGAAGATAGTCATATACACTTAGGATGGCTTGGGGGTGAGTAAATCATGGGATAATTTTCATTTTTGGGTGAACTAATCCTTTAAGAGCAGGATTTTCCTGTTTTCATGGGGTTCTGTGCCATATCTTGGTTCATTTCTGAGCTTTCAGTGGATTCATTTGTGTATTTGTCTCAGCTTGCAAATTCCGCTGTATTAAAGTCACTGTTTATTTGTGTTTTCAGCTATATATGTACCAGTTGTTCCGCAGCTTGGCGTACATCCACTCGTATGGGATCTGCCATCGAGACATCAAGCCGCAGAACCTCCTGCTCGACCCAGAGACAGCTGTACTCAAACTCTGTGACTTTGGAAGGTGAGACGGAGAAATTGGGTTCCTTCATGCCTAAAGCACCTGCTGTAAAGTTAACAGCACTTGTTCATAATGAGATCTTGAGTAAAAGATAGTTGATACATTGAATGAAGTTCTTCTGTACTGATGCTCATGATCTTAGAAACCGTTTGGTGATCGAAATTAAATAAAAATTGTGCTTACATTACTGTTCAAAAGTTTGAGGTCAGTAATTTTTTTTAAATAAATAAATAGGGACGCATTATATTGATCAAAAGTGACCGTAAAGACATTTATAATGTTACAAAAGATTTGTTTTTCAAATAAATCCTGTTCTTTTGAATTTCCTATTCATCAAATGATCCTGAAAAAAACACTGTTTCCACAAAAAATATTAAGCAACATCCATTCTCATTTATCAACATTGATAATAATAAGGAAATGTTTCTTAAGCATCAAATCATCATATTAGAATGATTTCTGAAGGATCATGTGACACTGAAGACTGGAGTAATGATGCTGAAAATCCAGCTTTGATCACAGGAATAAATTACATTTTAAAATAAATTATAAACTTATTTCAAATAGTAATAATATTTCACAATATGACTGTTTTACTGTATTTTTGATGAAATAAATGCAGTCTTGGTGAACATTAGAGCCACCTTTCAAAACCATAAAATCATACTGAAGTTTTGAACGGTAGTGTACATACGGTATGTATTTCTACGGTATGTATTTCAAAATGATTACTTGGAGATGACAGTCAAGGAAAAGCATGCAGCATTTGTCCATCTTATACACAATGTCAGCTCTGTCTATACTGTTTAAAAAGCATCCAAGGATGCAACTCATGAGGTTGGTTGAAGGAATGAAGGCATTTTGGTGGTAGTGTGTGAACGACAGCAGTATAAAACAGAAAAACTTTGCTTGTGTGAATAACAGATGTGGTACCATTACTGGAAAACTTCATCTGGCAATTTCACGGCAATTGAACAAGTCTCATGTACGAAAGTGACTATTTCACGGATCAGATCCAGCCATCCGACAAATTTAACTTTGAGCATTCTGATCTAAATCTGTGTCTGACTTTGTTTAAATAAACAAGATTTCAAGATTTTAAAGTTCCTCTGTAGTTAGTAAACTTTTGGCTCTAGTTAGTGTCTGGTGATAATGATTATGATTATTGTTCTTATGATGATGATGATGGCTGTTTTGATGTTCACTGTTGTTGGTGTAATTTCTGGTTACTGTATGTCTAATTCTCTCTGTCTGTCTCTCGCGTTTGTTCCGTTTCTTTCTGTCTCCTGCAGTGCAAAGCAGCTGGTGCGTGGTGAGCCTAATGTTTCCTACATCTGCTCACGGTACTACAGAGCCCCTGAGCTCATTTTCGGAGCCACAGACTACACTTCCAGCATAGGTATTCTACTGCTCTTTGTGTTCTAATACTCTTTTTAAAACTACACCACCAGCATAGGTATGGAAGCTTATTTCCGCCAATAAATAAAAAAAAAGAAATAGGTAATTGTGATATTTTACCTCACAATTCTGAGGTTTTTTTTCTCAGAATTGTTAGTTTATGTGAGATATAAACTCATAATTGCAAGTTATAAAGTCAGAATTGTCATGTAGACGGTGAAACTGGAGATTTTGGCTTGTGACATTGAAACTGGAACTGGTAATAAGCTTTTTTTTCAGTCTTCTGATTGGCCAACACGGTTATGGTTATATCGCCACCTGTTGGTTTGGCATGCTCTTGACAGAGCTTCATGTGCTAACATTTTTGCGTTTTCATGTGGACGCATTTTTTTTTTTAAATGAATGAGGAAAAAAAACGTTTATAAAAATACCCGTGTGGGTGTGGACTAGGCCTCAGTGTCATTCAAAATCCTGTACTGTTATACTTTATCACATTAAGGCAGTCATAATATAAACAGGACTTTAAATTTTATTTAGCTTGAGTGTTACATTGAGTAAATCATAGAGTCTTTGTGATGTCAAAAATATTTATATTTAGGATTAAAAAAATAAAGTCTCTCATGCAAACCAAGGCTGCATTTATCTGATCAAAAATACAGTAAAACTGTGATATTGTGAAATATTATTATTACTATTTCAATTTTAAAATGTAATTTATTCCTGTGATCAAAGCTGAATTTTCAGCATCATTACTCCAGTCTTCAGTGTCACATGATCCTTCAGAAATCATTCTAATATAATGAATTGATGCTCAAAAAAACATTTATTATTATTATCAATAATGGAAACAGTTGTGCTGCTTAATATTTTTGTGGAAACTTTTTTTTTTTCAGGAAAAGTTCAAAAGAAATAGACAGTTCAGAAGAACCGCATTTATTTAAAATAGAAATGTTTGTTACATAATAAATGTCTTTACTGTCATTTTTGTAAATAAAAGTATTAATTTCTTTCAAAAATGTAACCATTTATTTTTTCAGATATATTTAGTAATGTGTGATTTAAAAGACATTAATTTACAAATTTTACAAAATTACATGCATCAACAAGTGATATTGTATCAATTTTTTTCTTGTCTTAATGCTTCAACATAGTTGTTGTGTACTGCTTAGAGAACTCAAAAACAACACTGAGACATGCTAATGAAATGAAGAGTGTTTGCTGTAATATTCAGTGTTTACCTTCATTTTTCTATACAGACATTTGGTCGGCTGGTTGCGTCCTGGCTGAGCTGCTTCTTGGACAGCCGATTTTTCCAGGTGACAGCGGCGTCGATCAGCTCGTTGAAATTATCAAGGTGTGGAAGTGTGTGTTGCATTGTAGTTTTCATAAATAATCTTAAAATTAAGTTTAAATCTATTGCCTCCTTGGCAGCTAACTGAAAGAAAGAAAAAAGTTAAAGTACTAAAATTACTAAACCTAAAACTGAAATAGAAATATATTTTTTAAAAATGCAAAACGCAACAAAATTGCTTAAACTTTGACTAAAATGAAAACTGAAAATGTAAAAATAAAAACTAATTCTAAATAGGAATAGATACTATACTAGTACATATTAATACTAACATTTATTCTAATGTTTATTCTAAGATTCTGATTGGCTGTCATTGTTTTTGTGACCAGCTGGAAATAAATTGCTCTGAAAGTGATTCCAATGATAACGTTTCCCTTTATCTTGTATAATTATTGTTGAAGTGTGAACTCTCAAGTAAAGTCACCTTTATTTCTATAGTGCTTTATACAGTACAGATTGTTTCAAATCAGCTTTACAGGGATAAACAGGAAAATAATGATTCAATAAACGGAGCAATTCCAATAGGGTCCTCACACCATCGGTGCTCGGGCCCTAATTATGCAAACAGAGTTCAATTCTGCTGTAAAGCAGCTTAAAAAATAGTGTCGTTGTTCAGCTGAGGTCAGTTCAATGTTGATTTGGACTCTGCTATATATTACAACTGAAACAGAATAAGAAAACTTGTTTCCTCCAGGTGCTGGGAACTCCTACACGAGAACAGATTCGAGAGATGAACCCAAATTACACCGAATTCAAGTTTCCACAGATAAAGGCACACCCGTGGACTAAGGTTAGCATGAGTGTTTCCATGTGCTTCATGCTTGGAAACACTTTTATCCTTCTCTTTTCTCCTTACTTTAATTCTAGGCTTTGATTCTGTCTTCTATATTGCTGTCTTTACACCCTTCTTATTTTACATTTTATTTTATAATGCCTTATAAAGTTAATAATAATAGGTTTATTTTATATAGTGCCTTTCTGCAAACTCAAGGTTGCTTTACAATATTATAACAAGTAAACACGACAGCAGACAAAGAGACAATACAGATACACTGAGCATAGATAACATAACATAACATATATTACATGTAACATAAAACAAATTATGGATCAGAGAAACAAGAAGCAAAAAGATATGTTTTAAGGTGGGTTTTGAAATCATGTAATGATACGAGGTCGTGAATGTGTTGGGAAATCCAGAGTATGGGGGAAGAGATACAAAAGGCCCTGCCACCAATCATGCTAGTTTGTGCTGTGGGACCAACAACAGACCAGTATCAGAGGATCTTAGTGTGCGAACTGCGGCGTAGGTATGAATGAGAGCAGAAATATCAATACAAGCCGATATGGAGTTGGTGTGGAAAGGAGCAGTGCATTGAGAATGGATGTAAAGTTGGGTGTCATCTGCGTAGCAATGGAAGTTAAAGCCATGATGACAAATAATGCTACCTAATGGAAGCATGTAGATGATGAAAAGTAAAGGCCCAAGAACAGAACCCTGGGGAACACCGTGTGAGACAGGGGCAGTAGTGGACTCTAGCTTGGTGGATAGAGATGTAATGCCGACAGTCAGGCAGGTAGGAAGTGAACCAGGATAGAGCAGTTCCAGAGATACCAAGAAAGGAGAGTTGTGAAATGAGAATACTGTGAGAGATTGTGTCAAATGCAGAGGAAAGGTCTAATAGAATTAAAACACAGATGGAGCCTGAGTCAAAAGTTGCTACTGCCAACACAATTTCATTTGTAACTTTAATTGACTTTTTTAAACCTAGATTTATATCAAAAATAGTATTTTTGACAGTCAGAAATGTATATTATTGTGCAAATGTTTGTATATAGCACTAAAAACCTGTGTTGTTGTCCATATGTTAGGTTTTCCGGCCTCGGACACCTCCGGAGGCAATAGCCTTGTGTTCCCGATTGCTGGAGTACACGCCTACGGCCCGACTCACTCCTCTCGAGGCCTGCGCTCACACTTTCTTCGACGAGCTCCGTGAGCCCATCCTCAAGCTCCCGAATGGAAGAGAGCGGCCTGTGCTGTTTAATTTCACTACACAGGGTATGTGGCACACAAATGCACAGCAGGTTCATGTTTTCAGATGTTTAGATCATTTGCTTAGTTCCAAAACAGGGGTTAAAATTGTTACAATGTTTCAACATTTCTAAATGGATCAAAATTTGTTAAAGGATTAGTTCATTTTCAAATGAGATTTACTCACCCTCAAGCCATCCTAGGTGTATATGGCTTTCTTCTTTCTGATGAACACAATCAGAGAACTATTAATAAATATCCTGACGCATCCGAGCTTTATAATGGCAGTAAGCGTTACCAAACGAGTATGAGCTGAAGAAAGTGTCTCCATCCATATCCATCCATCATAGACATATTCCACACGACTCCGGGGGGTTAATAAAGACCTTCTGAAGCGAAGCAATGCGTTTGTGTAAAAAAAAATATCCATATAAAAACAAAACACTGTGCTTTTGCAAAAATGAAGAAAACAAATAGGATGCCGCTTTCTGCCGTCCCAGTTTCCTTTTCCGTGAAGTTTGTGAAGCGCATCCAAAAAATTAATCAAAACTCAGCGTATAGGCTACTAGCAAGCTCTTGCGTTCCTGGGCCCGTATTTATCAAGCCTCTGAGAATTACTCACAAGAACAATGCTAAGAATTGACTTAAGAGTAAATAAAGTTAGTTCAAGCATCTCAGTCGTAATTTAAGTGAAGTGTAGGACTAATAGTGTCAGTCTTAGAGATGATTCACAACACTTTGCTGTGCCACAAACGGGATTTTGGATGGCGACATAGGCATGGACCAATCACTGAATAGATTTCCTTATTTAAGAATATTCTCAGATAAATTCACATTCAATGGTGAAATTCGTAAGAGGAGTTTACATTCAACACACATTTGACAATAAAGAATTTTCAAGAGAATACATTATGATATACACATTGGAAATGAAAGATAAACACGTTTTCCACCATGTTTTAATTGCAAATTTTAAACCGGTGGGCTGTTAACTGACCGGCCTATAGCCAATATAGCCTAGATTTTATGATATAATCAGTCACCATGGATTCCACAAGAAATCCGAACTGGCACGAGGAAGAAGTGTTACTGCTTGCTGAATGGGGCCGTTCACATATCGCGCCTAAAAAGCGTGGAAAACGCGGCCGCGCCTCTTTCTCCTCCTTTCCACAAACGCTTGTGCTCCCGTGACGTCTGTTGTTGCTGTGCAACCATGAACTACGCTCTCCATGATGACGAGGAAGTTTCAGCAAAAGAAAAATTTATTTCAAGCCCTTGCATTTACCGTTACACCCCTAGAAAACACCCTTAATCTTTTTGAACTACTGTATTAACATACATCTCAAATTCACCCAAAACTGATGTTATAAGCAAATGTACACTACCGGGAAGATGTTTTAATGTTTTTGAAAGACGTCTCTTATGCTAACCAAGGCTTTTTCAGGGCAGAAAGTTCAAAAGAACAGCATTTATTTGAAATAAATAATAATGTATTAGTAAATGCTGAAATTAACAATAAGATTAATTAATGCTTTAGAATTTTTTTCATTGTTAGTTCATGTTAACTAATGCAGTTCACTGCATGTTAACCACTGGAACCTTATTGTAAAGTGTTACACTAATATCTTTTGCATTTAATGATCAGAGTTGTCCAGTAACCCCTCGCTGGCCTCTGTACTCATCCCTGCACATGCTCAGAACCAGGTGGAAAACTCCGCCCAGTCTGCCTCGGCTGCAACAGGTAGGTTTTTCACTTTCAGCCTCTCATAAACCCCGAGAGTGTTCTCATAATCATCTCTAATTGTTCCAGGTGCCATCAGTGGTCCGAACGCCAACGCTGCCTCTGCCGCCCCTAATCCTTCAACTTGAACCCCATCTATCTGTCAATGGGCCAACGCTGCTGCTTATTAGCCACGCCCAATCCTGGGAATCATGGGCGTGGCTAAAACGAAACGAAAAGCTCATGATATGATGGATGCGCCAACCAAATCTTCCCCCAGCCATTGTCTTTGTTTTTATTGTTAGTGTTTTAATTTATTTGCTCTAAAGGACATAACGAGGGCTCAAAAACACGCCTCAGGACTGTCTGCGGTGCTGTTTGAAAATTCTTTCTCTCTCTCTCTCTCTCTCTATATATATATATATTCACACACTAATATATATTACTCTCCAAATGCGTTTTCACATGTCTACTTTGACATTTTTAAAGGGAAATCTGTATGCTGTAGCCACTGCTTCTTTTATAATCGTCTCGGGCCCCTTCCTGGTCACCTATGGGTAGAGACAAAGACTTGAATATGGTCTGACACAGACACTGCAGGTGGTTTCTGATTGGCCCAATATGACCGAACCGGTTCAGAGCCATGGACAGATTTCCAAGGCTTGTGTACATTCTGTAGACTATGTGAAATATATGCTAATGACTTTTGCCTTTTCCCTCAGTATTGGGCGGATGTGTTGTATGCTTAAGCTGTATGCTGCTGTGTACCTCTTTCTTTTTGACCACTTTTGAAGGAGTGACATTATCCATTTGTTTCCTGCTCGTCTTCCTCCTTCCTGTTGTATAGTACTTCACTGAACTCTGCAGATGTTGACACACACATAATATTGGATCATTTTCTGTGAGCAAGAGTGTGTGTGTGAGTGCATGTTGTGCGTCTTACGTCTATAAATACTGTATGCTGATTCTTGAACTGTTCGTGAGCTAAAAGAAACAAGCACGAATCTGATAATCAGGACCTTAATACTGAACATATGAACAGGTTTCTGCACCACAAATCCCAGCCAAAAGAAAGATGTCGTGGTTTGGTGCTCGAAATCATCTCTTCTGTGTCATTTGTGTTAGAATTTGGTAGGAATAAGTGGCTGAAAACAGTGTGAAACCTTTAACCATCTGGACTGCTCCATTAACTAACACTAATGATGAGGCAGAAGAAAATAGGATCTCTACAGTACCTTTGCCTCCATTTCTTGTTGTTTTTCTTCCTTGTGTCCTCTTTAGTGTCCCCTAGTGTTAGTGGAAGTGTACCACTGAGGCTGTTGTGTTTAGTTCCTCTAAATACGTTGTGGAATCTGCACAGAAGAGTCACTTCAGGCTGTTTATGTACCTCCCAAAAGTGCTGTTGAAAGAATATCCATCTGTTCTGCTGCCCGCTTAAAATGATAGTTCACCCAAATATGAAAATCATTTGTTGATTTAGTTTACTCACTCTTATGGAAGCACATTTCCGCCAAATAAGGAAAAATATGCTTTTGTAAAAAAAAAACTATGAAATGAAAAGTTGAAATTATAACAATGTCAAAATTGACATGACATTAAAAGTCAAAATTATAACAGAAAGTCAATTTCGACTTTATCACAATTTTGACTCATAATTGACATGTCAATTTCGACTTTTTAAATCTTAAAATTAAGACTTTAAGTCATAATTTCGACTTGGTATGTCAGTTTCAACTTTATATTATAAATATGCCTTAGCATGTAATAATTTTACCTTTTTTTACCTTACTATGTCATAAATATGATTTACAAGGGGTTTTTTTTAGATGGCGGAAATGGGCTTCCATACTTTCATGCAGTTTCAAACCCAAATTATATTTTTTCTTCCATAGACCCCAAAAGGAAATGCTATGTTCACACTGATCTTTTCTATGCAATGAAAGTGAATGGTGAGTCGACCAAGGGCCGTCAAGCTACAAAAATACCAAAAAATGTATCAGATCAATAATCCATATAATTTGAGCACAATATTCAAAGTCTTCTGAAGTCATACAATTGTTTTATGTGAGAACATTTTTAAGTTGTTAACCACTAATAATTCCTTTCTGCCATATATCTCAAGGATTGTGTTCAGTCTGAATATGCACATATTCAAATGTGTTATTTTCACACTTTTAAGGTGTTTTTGTAATTTTTGGAGCTTGAAGGATCTTTATCTCCATCCACTTTCATCGTATGGACACGATTCAGTATCTCACAAAAATGATTATTATTATTTTGTTCCATGAACAAAAAAGTACAAGTTTAGAACAATATGAAGGTGAGTAAATGACATCATTTTAGTTTTTGGGTGAACTGTCCCTTTAACTGTATCAATACATCCTGTAAACTTTTATTGTTTGTTTGAACTGGTTTTTAATTGCTAACTATTAATAAAAATATGATATTATACAGTATGAAGGTGCTCCATCACTCAAATTATGTATTAAAACAATAATTTGTTTAAATAATGTATGCTTGGCAAAGGGAAATTGAATTGAATTTCATCTGCTGAGCTCTTATTCAGGTCTGTTCACTGTCACAGCAGGGAAAATAGATGTTTTTCATTTTCTTTTCTTTTTTATACTTTTAACTTAAAGTTTCAGAAGGACTTTTTGTTGCAGGAATTTCTTATATATTCTTGATTGTGATGGAAAATCTTACATTTATTTTAATGATTTCTCTTTTTTATGATTATGAATGATGTGTGGAAATATATTATCATCCTACAGTATTAACTCATTGTTTGCAATAATATATTTTTGGTTTGTGTTTGGGGTCTTGTAAAATACTTTCAGCAGCACTTAAAGAGATTGATGTCATGTAGCACTACAACCTTTTTAAATGTTCATAAGCTTTATTCGAATATTTTTTTTAAGCCTAATATGTTTTTCATCCTTGCGTATTTAGCCAGTGCTGTTAACAGTCACGTTGCTTCAAGGATTTCCTCAGCATGTAGAGAAACACTCTTTCTCAACGACTCATATTCGAGACGAAAATGAGATGAAAGGGAAAAAGTGTACAAACGTGAACTGTTAGTAGCCATAAGAGTCAATCAGCCACCAAACACCTGAAACAGCTTTTGTTTTGGGTTTTTGATTTGTTTTGTTCTGTTCTGGGTTTTGTTTGGTCCTGTTCTGTTCTGTTTTTGTTTTTCTTCTCCCGTCCCAGTATGCTGAACATCTCTTGTTCATACTGATGTGTGTTCTGTCCCTTGTGTGTTCTGGTTCAGAGAAGTCACCTGATACTGTACTGCATTGAATAAAGTGTATTACCCTCACTCCATCACACTGCTTCTTCTCTCTTTATTGCTAAATATCTTATTTTTCTTTACTTAACACCAAACGCAGCAATGTCAGTATTAGTGAAAGCTTTCACCCTCATGTTGTTCGAAACCTATATGACTTATTTTCTTCTGCGGAACCTAAAAAGAAGATATTTTGAGGAACGTTGGTAACTAAACCATTTTGGTGACCATTGACTTCCACTGTATGGACAAAAAGAAGGTCGTTCAGATTTGGAATGATACAAGAGTGAGTAAATAATGAAATAATTTTTCTTTTGGGTGAACTATATCCCTTTAAAATGAAGTGATTTCATTACTAGTATTTGAATCATGTTTTCATCAGGAAAAACAACAATGGTAAGTTTTTTACTTAAACTATCTGATATATTGATATATATTAGGGTGAATTCAGGGTGATTGGGACACTTTTTGCCATTGAGATGACTTGGAAAAAGTGACCCAATCAACCTGAATTCACCCTATATGTTTTATTTTCATTGCAGCCAACTCCAGCTTTAACAGTTAAAGTAACATAATAATATATATTTGTCAGCTCATTCTTTTGTTTGTTAGTTTATAACAACTTGTCAATTATGTTTACCAAATAATGGCCATTGTACAAATGTTGCTGGACTGCCTCTGACCTTGACAGTGTTAATTATGCTGATAAGCATGAATTACAGTCTTTAGAGTTTTAGGTCATCATGTACCATCAAATAATGGTGCCTTTGTGATGTTTCACAAATAATGAAAACTCTCAGACTACTGCTACACAAATGTAACAAATCATTAGTAATTCTAAAAAACAAAATGTAACAATGTAAAAAACAATGTTCCACAGTGTTCAGATCATGCATGCCACAGCATAAAGCAATTAAAATGGCTGATTTTGCTAATATAATGAAAAGAAACTACATTTTGTACATTTTATTACAAAACATGGACTAATGTATTTAATTAGTTTTAATAAAATTTAATTTCATTCATGAATTAGAAATATTTCTATTGTTAACTTTGTTGTTACTGTAACTGGTTGTTCCTTGAGAATTTGCCTTTGTTTTTTGAATTGTGTGTGTGTGTGTGTATATATATATATATATATATATATAATCTACGTATATAAAAATTTACAAAGCAATTTCTTCCCCATTTAACGATTACAGTAGCAAAGATTAGAATGACGCACACTTCAGGATAGGAAAAAAACCTCCCACTTACTGTTTAAAAAAGTATCAGTCCGCTTGTGTCCATCTACAGAGTGAGAAACGTCCCTCAGCTGTCATCTAGGTGGTAAGACTGACATTAATTAGCTTATTTTCCCTCATATGTCGTCAAATTTGAACCAGTCTCATATTTATTCTGTATTTATCTGTTACATTTTAGTGCCAAATATAGGCTACAGGTTTCAGCGAGAAATGAAGAAGTTTTGTGTTGTTTGCATCCTGATGATTCTTACTCATGGTAAGCCTGTTTGTTTTTCGAATTGTTATATCTGGTCTAACTGTTCAGATATCCTTTACATGTTTAGGCGCATAAAAATACTGTAGGTTGTTCATATATCTGCAGTGTTGGGTAGCGCGAGTTACATAATCAGATTACTTTTTTCAAGTAATGAGTAAAGTAATGCTTTACTTTTAAATTTACAAAACATATCTGAGTTACTTTTTTAGTTAAGTAATGCAAGTTCCTTTGTTTTTACATTTATTGACTGGCGACTCTCCCGTCCCCATGTTGAGAGAAACTGGGAGTAAATGCCGAGGCATTGTGTGTGCTATGTGAAAATGATGGTTATTGTAGTTCTAGACTAAATGTATACATTTCAGTGTTGGGGAAAGTTACTTTTAAAAGTAATACATTACAATATTGCGTTACTCCCTAAAAAAGTACCTAATTCCGTTACTTACTTTTATGAAAAGTAATGCGTTACATTACTTTTGCGTTATTTTTTCTCACCTGGGCTGGGCTTGCTAGTTTGTTTTTTAAACAAAAAAAAAAAACAAAAAAAATTATATTCTTGGCAAATGTTAAGGCCCTTTCACACCAAAACTGAAATGAATAAGCCTCAGGCTGAAGGAATTTCATATTTACGCCTGTACAGTAGAGGGCGCAGCTTAAACAAACCTTTCAGCTGTGCTGCCATTCTGAATTAAAGAAGAATTGGATACAGGAGAAGAAAGTTCAACACTTTTATTTCTAAATCTAATCGAAAGTAGTTTTTGCTTATTAGTATAGTTGAATTAGATCATTGAAGTTCAGTAGCAAAGACATTTGTTAATAAAGTGGGATTAAATACCTAAAATATATTTGAGTAATTTCATATAGTTAATTATTACAGGTTTGTGTACAATTCTGAGATTGCATTTCACAGTTTTTATTCATTTTGAGGAATACTAAATGTTTTCATGCAAGTGATATGAGTAAATGCATGTTCACATTTAGTCTACAATAACCATCATGTTCACACAGCGAGCACAACACCTCTGCACTTTATTTCTCTCAACATGGGGTCAGGAGAGCTGTCAGTCAATAAATGTGAAAAAGTAACTTGCGTTACTTATTTGAAAAAGTAACTTAGATATTTTGTTGTAAATTGAAAAAGTAATGCATTACTTTACTAGTTACTTGAAAAAGTAATTTTACATTTACTAAAACAATTTATTATTATTATTATTATTATTATTAACAAACAAACAAGCAAGCCCAGGTGAGAAAAAAGTAACGCAAAAGTAATGTAACGCATTACTTTCCATAAAGAGTTACTAAGTAACGCAATTAGTTACTTTTTAGGGAGTAACGCAATATTGCAACGCATCACTTTTAAAAGTAAACTTTCCCAGCACTGCATATCAGTGTCTTATATGCAATGTTACATTTTTTTTTCTATTCGCAATGCCAGGAATTAATTAATATTTTTCTCTTTTTCTGTCCCAGACCTTGCTCACTTTTCTTTCAGGGCAGTGGCGTTGCGGTGTAACCTATGTGTTTCCAAAGGGCTTGCGGATCCCTGCACTCCATCAGTGCAGACCTGTCTTCCACATATCACGAACTGTGGATACATCAAATTCAAGCCTACTTTATTGGGTGAGTTCAGCCATCATCACAACCCGTAAAAACAGATACTACAGAACTTATTCAAATCAGTTTTTTAGTTCGTTACATTCAGCGTTCTTTCCACAGGTTCTGCTTATATCCGTTCCTGTATCAGCATGGCGACCTGCTGGAACTATATGTATGCTGAAACTGTGACGGCTAAGTGCTGCAAGACCGACCTCTGCAACTGAGAGAAAAAGAAAAAAAAATTCTGCATTCTGAATTCTGCCTTTCTGTAACTTTCGCGGTGTGATTGCATTAAATTTTACTAAACACTACAAAGGCTTAAAAGTAAAATGTAACAAATAATTAATAATTGCAACAAAGATGACCTATATAACAAACAGCAATGATTAATAACTTTTTTGCAAGCAAGAATAAAAGCAGTCTATCAGTCTTCCCATGAGGTACAATCTGTACAGAGGTCACACAAAATGAAGAAACAATTAAACGATATCAGTTAGAATAAAGTTAGTTACACATAATGAAAAATGTGGGCCATCTAAGGACTGAAAATTGAGATCAGATAATATCCAGCCTAAAGGCACATGTTCTTTCTTGTCATTTAGATGCTTTTCAATGACTCACTGACAGCGCAGCAGATGTTGAACAGGGTCACTGTGGCAAACTGGAGTCAAATGTTTCTTAATACGCACAACTGTGATTGAGAAATATTGCACTGACTCTTGAGAGAGAACTCTTATTAGGTTAGTGAGGATGATGACTTTTTCTGTTTTTGTTACTTAATAAAAAGAAAGGAATAGCTACTTCTTTTCTTTTCTGTGTTAAGAACTGAGCGACTAGTAATCGTGTCAACTGAATCAGGAGTTTAAACTGATCCCTGCTATTGTTCAACCACTGTAAAGCCTGTTTACGATGGCGCCATCTTCTGGACAATAGACAAAGGACACGTGTCAGAGAATGGAGCTTTTCCGAAGCTGATGCTCAAAATGAAATAAAATAAACGAAAAAATTAAAGGTTCCGCAAAATTTCCACAAAATAATCACATAAGTAGCCTACATGTTAGTTCTTTAGTAGGTTATTATTCGAACATTAGGCTAAATGTGACACGTAATTTTAATTAAAAACAAAATAACATTTAAATTTAAAGATATAAAAATGATAACTTGATTGAATCAGCTCTGGTTTGGTATATGATATCAACACCTGATGAAACATTGTCTGACTGACTGAATGGATGGAGAGAATTCCCTGAAATTGAATTAATTTGGAACTGAAGTAGCAAACGATGGAAAAGATTAAAAATGATTTTTTTTTTTTTTTACTAAAAGCAGTTTGTGAAGACAAAAAAAAGTTTGTGTCTTTCATTTGTATTTCAGTGTAAAATTTGTGAAATATATCGTTATGCTAATCTTGGACCATATCCCGTTCTCTGACTATTTTAGATCATTAATAGGCCTATGCGAGAAATGAGAAGAAAAAGTTTTGGTGGTTTATAAAGCGGAGCATGTTGATACTTGTTGTTTTATCCCTAATATTCTCCATCAAAGTTTGATTATTATGCCAAAATGCGGAAATTTAAATAAGCCTTTTTAACGGAGTCGAAGGAAGGCTTATGCTAAATAAATGTCATCAAATTATGAGAAATAAGAAAAATTTTGTTATAAGTGTCAGATGGATAAAGATAATAATGACGTTCAGAAATAAGACGCTAAAACAAAAGAGAAAAGTTTATATTTAAGAAAGAATATTTTTTTATTTTAGACTAATAAATATTTGGTCTTTCAAGGCACTTCCAACATAAGGCCAATAAGTACTTCTTCTGCCGGATAACATCCGTGTCAGATGATCTTAAAAGAGTTACACATCTACCTGCTCTACAAGAGCACGTCAGTATACAACACAAAGAATAAAACACGACAATATACAATACAGCAGCTTACTTCCATCATTTCATGTGGCTTTAGGGAATTGGGTTAAAATATGACATTACCGACAATACTACTAATTAATCAGGCTACTATAACCGTGAGCAAGAAGTGGAAAATAATTATTGTTCCTTAGTATTATTCAGCACTTAGTTGTGCAATTAACAAGAACAAACATGTAAATGACCGAAGCTATTATAGTAACCTAATTTTCCCTGTGATTCGTGTGTAAACTTTGATAGTCTCTCAAATCATTTCAGAGTGGAAGAAGCCGTCAGGTAAAAGTTTTTTTTTTTTTTTTTATGACAAATAATACATCCCATAGGACACGGGTCCGTTAAATAGTCCTGGCATTGGTACGGGCCGTGGGAATGAGGCTGGAGGTCCATACAGAGATGATGGAGATCCTAGAGGGAACGGCAGCGCGAACGGGGCCAGAAGCGGTTTGGAGGCGCATTTGAACTTTTCCAGCTCGGCCTCCTGAAGTCTCTTGGCCTTCGCCCTCCTGTTCTGGAACCAGATCTTGACCTGAGTCTCGGTGAGGTTGAGGGAGTTGGAGAACTCGGCCCGTTCGGCGATAGAGAGGTACTGTTTCTGTCTGAACTTGCGCTCGAGCGAGAGCAGCTGGGAGGTGCTGAAGGGTGTGCGCGGCTTCCTGTTCGTCTTGTGCTTGCGTAAGGTGCACGGCGTCGGGCTCGGGTGACCTGGACGAAACCGGGAACAAATTGTTGTTTCTTTAGAAGTAAGGAAAAAGGTCAAATGCCTTCCTCATGCATCTTTGACTTTGACTTTACCTCTTCTTTCTTCTTTCAAAATTCACTGAAATCTCTTTCTTTTTGAGTTTGCAACTTTTCTAATAATCAGTTTTTTTTTTTTTCTTTTTTTTAACACTTTAACATTATTATTTTTCTGGCAAACAGAATTGAACGCAAATATTAGGCTATTTCTTAATCGTCATTTTAATGTGATTCAACAACAATTATTATTTTTTAAAATGATTTACTTCCACTAAATAATTAGGCTACTATTTATTAATACAAATGTCTGATATTTAATAGATAAATATTGTTGTTGTTAGACTATTATTATTATTATTATAAATGTAGGGCCTTTAGTATTATAGGCCTATAATGAGAAACATGGTTAAAATGTCTAAATATGGGTTCATTTTTTTAAATCTTCTTTTTAAACATTTCTTTCTTTCTTTCTTCTGAAGATTTCAACAAACTTTATCCTTCTTTAGCTGCATTGCAAGTAATATTTACTGTAAAAAAAAAATTTGTTTGTTTTGTCATTTTGGTAAACGTTTATAACAATAACATTAGCTAGCCTATTTAAAAAATATATTTTTCTATAAAATAAATTATTAGACTATTTATAATAAAATGTTTCATTTTTAAACGATTATTATAGCCTAAATAATTATATTAAATGTAAATGTAGGCTTTAGCTGTCAATAATGAGAAAGGTGAAGGTAAAAATTTAATTCTGATTATTATTTATTTATTTATTATTAATTAAATTCTAAATATGCACCATGTTACTATGTTACTATATTTATAATGTTTTGAAAGAAAAAATAATAAACAAACTCAGTAATGGTTGAAATACTTACGAGGAGGAGATGTGAAAGACGAGGAGTTCGGCCAAGTGCTCTGTTCCTTATCGCTTAAATCTTCACTGTCATCGTTTAGGCTGTCCGAAACGCTTGACAAAGTGTCCACAGAAACTTTGGTTTTCTCTACAAAGTAAGTCCGTACTAAGTCCTGTCCCAATCCCAGTCTCTGGTGCTGGAGAGCCGGAGAACACGCGACCTGGCAGCTCGATTTGGCCATCAGGGATTCAACACTGAACGGGAGGTAAGTCTTCTTCACTTTATGTCCGGTGTCAGTGGTCATATCTTTCGGCTTTTGACTTTCCTCGCTGTCCGAGTCCGATTTTTCTTGAGCTGTCGTTTCAACGGGTCCCTTAGGAGAACTCATCGTAAACCATCCGCCGCGAGCTGTTTCATATACTGTCACGTCTCAACAACTTCCAACAGGCTGACTTGCGCTGCCTCAGTACACTTATAATAGCTCGCAAACTGCGCTCCACCAATCAGCGTGTGCGCTCGACCAGCTGACTTACAAAAGCCTCGATTTGATTGGTCAGAAAGTTCCC